>BSBK01008159.1:0-665293 GCA_027943335.1 Chamaecyparis obtusa | reverse complement strand
AGGCATCTTAAGGGGTCATCAAGGCTCGTGAGACAACCTTTGATGCACGGTGACCATTTGGAATGCATTAGGACATGTCAAAGGACCTAACTCCATAATTTAGATGAATTTTGATTAGTCAAACTCGAAAAGGGTCCATGGGGTGCTCTTGGGAGACCATTGTACGATTTAGGGTCGATAGGTGACTTAAGAGATCATCGGGGTTCCAAATGAAACTTTCAATGAATGGTGATCCTTTGGAATGCATTAGGATATATTAAATGACCTACGTAACAAGTTTTGATAACTTTTGCCTAGTAAAACTTGAAAGGGGTCCATGGGGTGCTCTCGGGAGACCACATGTTGAATCAGGGTCGGTAGGCTTGTTAAGAGGTCGTTAGGGTTCCAAATCAAACTTCAATGGAACAGTGACCCTTGGAATGCATTAGGATATGTCATAGGACCTATGTACCAAATTTGGATGACTTTTGCCTAGTCAAACTTGAAAGGGGTCCATGGTGTGCTCTTAGGAGACCACGTATCGAAATGGGGTCGATAGGCCTGTTAAAAGGGTCATTAGGGTTCCAAATAAAACTTTGATGAATGGTGACCCTTTGAAATGCATTAGGACATGTCATAGGACCTACATACCAAATTTGGATGACTTTTTCGTAGTAGAACTCGAAAGGGGTCCATGGGGTGCTCTTAGGAGACCACATGTTGAAAACAGGGTCGGTAGGCCTATTAAGGGGTCATTAGGGTTACAAATGCAACTTGGATGGAATGGTGACCCTTTGGAACACATTAGAACATGTTAGAGGACCTATGTACCAAATTTGTATGACTTTTTCCTAGTAGAACTCAAAAAGGGTCCATGGGGTTCTCTAAGGAGACCACATGTCGAATCAGGGTCGGTAAGCCTGTTAAGGGGTCATTAGGTTCCAAATGTGACTTTGATGGAATGGTGACCCTTTGGAATGCATTAAGACATGTCAGAGGACTTACGTACCAAATTTGGATAACTTTTTTCTAGTAGAACTCAAAAGGGGTCCATGGGGTTGTCACGGGAGACCACATGTCGAATCATGGTGTGTAGGCCTATTAAGGGGTCATTAGGGTTCTAAATGAAACTTCTATAGAATGGTGACCCTATCAAATTCATTAAGACATGTCAGAGGACCTATGCACCAAATTTGGAAGACTTTTTCTTAGGAAAATGCAAAAGGGGTCCATGGGGAGCTCTCGGGAGACCACATGTCGAAATGGGGTCAGTAGGCATCTTAAGGGGTCATTATGGTTTGAAATGCAACTTCTATAGAACCATGACCCTTTGGAATGCATTAGGACTCCCTAGGGGTCAGAAGGGGTCAGGGGGCCTCCCTAGGGATCCTAACGTGTAGTAGGACACCTAGGGAGTCCCGTGACCCCTCTTGACACATTGAAATGCTAAAGTGTGTCTTAAGGGGTCCTTTTGACTCCCTACAGTTCCTAACACATTATAAGGCATACTAGGACCCCTAGGGAGTCATCGTGACCCCTTTTGACACATTGGAATGCTCAAGTGTGTCTTAAGGGGTCCTACAACCCCTTAAGACACACTTGACCATTCCAATGTGTCAAAAGGGGTCACGATGAATCCCTAGGGCTCCTAGTACATTTTATCACATGTTAGGACCCCTAGGGAGTCCCCGTGACCCCTTTTGACACATCGGAATGCTCAAGTGTGTCTTAAGGGGTCCTACAACCCCTTATGACACACTAGAGAATTCCAATGTGTCAAAAGGGGTCACGATGATTCCCTAGGGGTCCTAGTACGCTTTATCAAGTGATAGGACACCAAGGGAGTCCCCGTGACCCCTTTTGACACATTGGAATGCTCTAGTGTGTCTTAATGGGTTTTAGGACCCCTTAAGACACACTTGAGCATACCAATGTGTCAAAAGAGGTCACGGGGACTCCCTAGGTGTCCTAGTATGTGTTAGGACCCTTAGGGAGTCCCCTTAACCCCTTTTGACACATTGGAATGCTCAAGTGTGCCTTAAGGGGTCATAGGACCTCTTAAGACACACTTGAGCTTTCCAATGGGTCAAAAGGGGTCACAGGGACTCCTTACAGGTCCTAGTACGCTTTATAACATGTTAGGACACCTAGGGAGTCCCCTGACCCCTTTTGACACATTGGAATGCTCAAGTGTGCCTTAAGGGGTCACAGGACCCCTTAAGGCACACTTGAGCATTCCAATGTGTCAAAAGGGGTCACGGGGGACTCCGTAGGGGTCCTAACGTGTGATAAAGTGTACTACGACCCCTAAGGAGTCCCCGTGACCCCTTTTCACACATTGCAATGCTCTAGTGTGTCTTAAGGGTCGAAGGACCCCTTAAGACACACTTGAGCATTGCAATGTGTCAAAAGGGGTCACGGGGACTCCCTAGGTGTCCTAATGCGTGATAAAGCATACTTGGACCCCTAAGGAGTCCCCGTGACCCCTTTTCACACATTGGAATACTCAAGTGTGTCTTAAGGGGTCCTATGACCCCTTAAGGAACACTTGAGCGTGCCAATGTGCTCAAAAGGGTGACGGGACTCCTTAGGGGTCCTAGTACACATTATCATGCGTTAGGACACCTAGGGAGTCCCCCTAACCCCTTTTGACACATTGGAATGCTCAAGTGTGCCTTAAGGGGTCCTACGACCCTTAAGGCACACTTGAGAATTCCAATGTGTCAAAAGGGGTCCAAGGGACTCCCTAGGGGTCCTAACGCGTCATAGGACCCCTAGGCAATCCCCGTGACCCCTTTTGACACATTGGAATGCTCAACTATGTCTTAAGGGGTCCTTTTGACTCCCTAGGGTTCCTAACACATGATAAGGCATACTAGGACCCCTAGGGAGTCATCGTGACCCCCTTTTGACACATTGCAACACTCTAGTGTGTCTTAAGGGGTCGTATGACCCTTAAGACACACTAGAGTATTCCAATGTGTCAAAAGGGGTCACGGGGACTCCCTAGGTGTCCTAGTATGCGTTAGGACCCCTTAGGGAGTCCCCCTGACCCCCTTTTAACACAGTAGAATGCTCAAGTGATCCTTAAGGGGTTGTAGGACCCCTTCAGGCACACTTAAGCATTCCAATGTGTCAAAAGGGATCACAAGGACTCCCTAGGTGTCCAAACACGTGATAAAGTGTACTAGGACCCCTAAGGAGTCCCCATGACCCATTTTGACACATTGAAACACTCAAGTGTGTCTTAAGGGGTTGAAGGACCCCTTAAGACATAGTAGAGCATTCCAATGTGTCAAAAGGGGTCAAGGGGACTCCCTAGGTGTCCTAGTATGCGTTAGGACCTTTAGGGAGTCCCCCTGACCCCTTTTCACACATTGGAATGCTCAAGTGTGCCTTAAGGGTCATAGAAACCCCTTAGGGCACACTTGAGCATTCCAATGTGTCAAAAGGGGTCACGGGGACTCGCTAGGTGTCCTAACGCATGATAAAGCATACACGTTAGGACACCTAGGGAGTCCCCGTGACCCCTTTTGAACACATTGGAACACTCAAGTGTGCCTTAAGGGGTCTTATGACCCCTTAAGACACACTTGAGCATTCCAATGTATCAAAAGGGATCACGGGGGACTCCGTGGGTGTCCTAGTACGTGTTAGGACCCCTAATGAGTCCCCCTTACCCTTTTTGACCACATTGGAATGCTCAAGGGTGCCTTAAGGGGGTGGTAGGACCCCTTAAGACACACTTGAGCATTCCAATGTGTGAAAAGGGGTCATGGGGACTCCTTAGGGGTCCAAGTATGCTTTATCACGTGTTAGGACACCTAGGGAGTCCCCGTGACCCCTTTTCACACATTGCAACACTCAAGTGTGGCTTAAGGGGTCGTTCGACCCCTTAAGACACACTTGAGCATTACAATGTGTCAAAAGGGGTCATGGGGACTCCTTAGGGGTCCTAGTACGCTTTATCACATGTTAGGACCCCTAGGGAGTCCCCGTGATCCCTTTTGACACATTGGAATGCTCAAGTGTGCCTTAAGGGGTCGTAGGATCCCTAAGACACACTTGAGTGTTCCAATGTGTCAAAAGGGGTCACAATGACTCCCTAGAGGTCCTAATATGCTTTATCACATGTTAGGACCCCTAAGGTGTCCCCCTGACCCTTTTTGACACATCGGAATGCTCAAGTGTGTCTTAAGGGGTCCTACGACCCCTTATGACACACTAGAGCATTCCAATGTGTCAAAAGGGGTCACAATGATTCCCTAGGGGTCCTAGTACATTTTATCATGCGTTAGGACACCTAGGGAGTCCCTATGACCCATTTTGACACATTGAAATGCTCAAGTGTTCCTTCAGGAGTCGTAAGACCCCTTAAGACACACTTGACCATTCCAATGTGTGAAAAGGGGTCACGGGGACTCCCTAGGGGTCCTAGTATGTTTTATCACGTGTTAGGACCCCTAGGGAGTCCCCATGACCCCTTTTGACACATTGGAATGCTCAAGTGTTCCTTAAGGGGGTCGTAGGACCCCTTAAGACACACTTGAGCATTCTAATGTGTGAAAAGGGGTCACGAGGACTCGGGGTCAGTAGGCCTATTAAGGGGTCAATAGGGTTATAAATGCAACTTCGATGGAATGATGACCCTTTGGAATGCATTAGATGATGTTAGAGGACCTACATACCAAATTTGGATGACTTTTGCCTAGTAGAACTCGGAAGGGGTCCATGGGCTACTCTCGGAGACCACATGTAGAAACGAGGGTCCATAGGCTTGTTGAGGGGTCATTAGGGTTTTAAATGCAACTTTAATGGAATGGTGACCCTTTCTAACACATTAGAGCATATCAGAGCACCTACGTACCAAATTTGGATGACTTTTACCTAGTAGAATGCGAAAGGGGTCCATGGGGTGCTCTCGGGATACCTCATGTCGTATTGGGGTCGGTAGGCCTGTCAAATGGTCATTAGGGTTAGAAATGAAACTTTGATGGAACGATGACCCTATGTACCAAATATGGACATCTTTTTCCAAGTAGAACTTAAAAGGGGGTCCATGGGGTGGTCTCGGGAGACCACATGTCGAATCAAGGTTGGTAGGCCTGTTAAGGGGTCATTAGGGTTACAAATGTAACTTGGATGGAATGGTGACCCCTTTGGAACACATTAGGACATGTTAGAGGACCTATGTACCAAATTTGTATCACTTTTTCCTAGTAGAACTCAAAAAAGAGTCCATGGGGTTCTCTGAGGAGACCACATGTCAAATCAGGGTCGGTAGGCCTATTAAGGGGTCATTAGGGTTCCAAATGCAACTTTGATGGAATGGTGACCTTTGGAATGCATTAAGACATGTCAGAGGACCTACGTACCAAATTTGGATGACTTTTTTCTACTAGAACTCAAAAGGGTCCATGGGGTGTCTCGAGAGACCACATGTCGAATCATGGTGTGGGTAGGCCTGTTAAGGGGTCATTAGGGTTCTAAATGCAACTTCTATGGAATGGTGACCCTTTCAAATTCATTAAAACATGTCAGAAGATCTATGTACCAAATTTGGATGACTTTTTTCTAGTAGAATGCAAAAGGGGTCCATGGGCAGCTCTCGGGAGACCACATGTCGAAATGGGGTCAATAGGCATGTTAAGGGGTCATTAGGGTTCGAAATGCAACTTCTATGGAACTATGACCCTTTGGAATTGCATTAGGACTCCCTAGGGGTCAAAAGGGGTCAGGGGGACTCCCTAGGGGTCCTAACGCGTACTGGGACCCCTAGGGGGTCCCCCTGACCCCTTTTGACACATTGAAACACTCAAGTGTGTCTTATGGGGTCCTTTTGACTCCCTAGGGTTCCTAATGCATGATAAGGCATACTAGGACCCCTAGGGAGTCATCATGACCCCTTTTAAAAATTGGAATGCTCAAGTGTGTCTTAACGGGTCCTATGACCCCTTATGACACACTAGAGCATTCCAATGTGTCAAAAGGCGTCACGATGATTCCCTAGGGGTCCTAGTACACTTTTATCACATGTTAGGACACCTAGGGAGTTCTTGTGACCCTTTTGACACATTGAAATGCTCTAGTGTGTCTTAATGGGTCGTAGGACCCCTTATGACACACTAGAGCATTCCAATGTGTCAAAAGAGGTCACAATGATTCCCTACGGGTCCTAGGACAGCTAGGGAGTCCCCGTGACCCCTTTTGACACATTAGAATGCTCAAGTGTGCCTTAAGGGGTCATAGGACCCCTTAAGACACACTTGAGCATTCCCAATGTGTGAAAAGGGGTCACAGGGACTCCTTAGGGGTCCTAGTACGCTTTATCACATGTTAGGACACCTAGGGAGTCCCCGTGACCCCTTTTGACACATTGGAATGCTCAAGTGTGCCTTAAGGGGCCCTAACATGTGATAAAGCATACTAGGACCCTTAGGGAATCATTGTGACCTCTTTTGACACATTGGAATGCTCTAGTGTGTCATAAGGGGTCGTAGGACCCTTTAAGACACACTTGAGCATTTCAATGTGTCAAAAGGGGTCACAGGGACTCCCTAGAGGTCCTAAAACATGATAAGGCATACTAGGACCCCTAGGGAGTCATCGTGACCCCTTTTGACACATTAGAATGCTCAAGTGTGTCTTAAGGGGTCACGATGACTCCCTAGGGATCCTAGTACACTTTATCATGCGTTAGGAACCCTAGGGAGTCAAAAGGACCCCTTATGACACACTTGAGCATTCCAATGTGTCAAAAGGGGTCATAGGGACTCCCTAGGTGTCCTAACATGTGATAAAGTGTACTAGGACCCCTAGGGAATCATCATGACCCCTTTTGACACATCGTGACCCCTAGGGAGTCCCCATGACCCCTTATCACGCATTAGGACCCCTAGGGAGTCTCTCTTTGCCTTCAGTGAACTATTCTTCAAAGCATCCATTTTTGCATAGCTAGGGTTTACGATGCCTGTAAAAGGCACATTTAATACAAAGATTTAGCCGACCACATTAGTACATATATAATATACATTATATATATCATGCGCCTCTTTTTTATATATATTATATACATAAATATATGTAAAAGTTCAATTGTTTTCATTTGCTCCCGCTGTTTTTTCATCAGTCAGGGAATATCGAGTACTCGATATTTTTAGGTACCCAATTTTTGCCAGGCAATATTTGATGAAAATATTCCCTGTCCCCACAAAGCAGACAATCACGGGATTTTATACTTTTTTCACGCATTGCAAAACAAAAAACATGATTTGGGGCCCATTGTTTGATTTTTGTTGACTTGTGGTTTCACCATGGGAAGCACCAGTCGTTGAAAGGCTAAACATAAGAGGAAGCTGATAGATGATGAAATTCAAGCATATAGGGAAAAAGATAAGGAAAATCACTGAAGAAGGAGAGAAGGTATGTTAACCATTAATCAAGGTGACCCCGTAAATGTAGTTGTAAGTGAAGAGGATGTTCAATTTGAAAATGCACAGATGGAGATTGAAAATGTAGACTTTGGGAATGAAAATGTTGCACAAGAATGACATGAATGTTATACATCTCCAAATTATATGCGAAATGAAGTCCCTTGTAATAAAGATAATCAATCTTCAAATTCGGGGCTTTCAAAAACACCTAAATGGTTAATTGAAATTGAGGAGAACATTATGAATAATTGGGAAGGAAAGAGGTCACATAGAACCGTTAGGTTGTGGGCTTCAAGACTTTATGATCAATTTTTTCAAAACAAGACATTGGTTGAGAAATGTCAAATTTTTGTGTAGTTGTTAAAGATGCAAAAGATGAGACCCATGCTTGTGAAATTGAAGATTCGTGTGAACAAAAAATTGGAGAGAAATGCCATGTTGTGAAAAATCTTTTCAATGCTCTCAATAACATTGGGAAGACTAGCAGAGAAAACTATAAGAGAGTTTCTCGGAGGGTTATTACAACCTCCTTAGTAAGTCATCAGTTGAGAAAGGCTCGTTTGATGAGACAAACTTGTGTTGACTTCAATATAAGCACTTACAAGAAGAGAAAGACTTGATGATCCACTTCAAATTGATACATGGGCTTATGGTGGGAGACTTCCACGTTTCGATAAGAAGCTAACAAACGTTGTCAAGGATGAAATTCAACAATTTTGGGATGCTAACTCAAGAGTGTCACCAAATGTGCAGGATGTCTTGAAGTTGAGAGTTGGCAATCGAGACCACACTCCACATCCTAAACATTATGTGGAGGTAAGTCAAACAACGTTGTATAAAAAATTTTGTGAGACACATCCAACATTGAAAATATCACAAAGGTCTTTTGAATCCGTGAAGCCATTTTATTGTGTACCCCTTAAGATTCGAAATACATGTTGTTGCAAATGTCATGTTGAGTTTTCAATGCATCATGAACTATTACGGTCCATTTGTTCTAAATTGCATACAAATGAAATGCTAGAGGATTGTGGTGCAAGTGGTCTTCCCAAATCATCAAGAGACTTGCTAGATCAATTTTTATGTCATAGAGATGATGGTTGTTTATTTTATAAAAAAAATTACTTAAATGCCAAGTGCTCAGAATGTGGTGGCTTGTCCAAGTTTAGAACTTGTTTTCATGAGGGTTTGGAACACAATTTTGGAAAGACACTCGTCCAAAAAAAGGTATATGAAACAGTGAAATATACATTGAAGAGTGGAGGTGAAGGCTCTAGATGTCAGTTAGTTACAAAAGAATACAATGTTGCTGATTTTATCTCAGATTTCAAGAAAAATCTTTTTTACAAGTATGCAAGGCATAGTCATAGGTCTCAATGGTTGGATCAACAATTTAGGACATGTAATGACACTTTCCCCATTGGAACTATTATATCCATTGTAGACTTTGCGGAGAACTATACATTGCAGCCCCAAAATGAGACTCAAGCTCAATATTACAATTTGATTCAGGTTGCTATTTTTGTACACATCACATATAGACATTCCCCTGATAGCACAAAATATGAGTGAAAGATAATCAGAGAGTACCATTTTTATATGACCGACGATAGGTCTCACTCTCATGAGTTTGTTCAACATTGTTTCCAAAACTATTTTGACTTCTTGTAGGAAAATGGTATTGCTATGGATAGGCATCTCATTTGGTCGGATAATTGCACTGGTCAATTTAAGAATGCCAGAATGTTTTATTGGTTGTGTAGAATGCATGTGGAGAGAGGTGTACCTCATATTTGGAGTTTTTTTGAGTCAGGGCATGGGAAAGGGGAGCATGACGGAGTAGGTGCATGTGTCAAGAGAGCTCTAGTTAAGGAGCAATTGAGGATTTCAGGTGCTGTACTTCTTGATGCTCATTCTATTGTTGATTGGTGTACTTTAGCATTGTCACAGAGGGGGACTCTTGATTATACAGTGCATAGATTCTTTTGGTTGGTTGAGGATGGAACTATAGGAGATAGATTGGATTGTCAAACAGTGAAAGACTCTTCAAAAATGCATTCATTTTGAAGCTCCAATAGTAGTACATGGACCATTTGGACATGAGAGTTGGCTTGTTTTTTCCCCATGTGTTTTTAGTATGATTGGGATCATTGCGAGTCAAGTGAGTGGGTGGATACATGGGTTCCACAGTATCTAACTCCTTTATCTTTGACACTCTCTATAAGAAATGATGACATGGACACTTCAGTTGACTATGACCATCTTTCAGATCTTTTGAAGCCAGGAGATGTTTTTGCATTGGTTGCACCGTAGGGGAATGATGAGGGGTCAGATTATTGGTTAGCACGTTGTGTACAAGGTAAACAAAAGCTTGTACAACTAATCATAGATGGTGATGGGTTCACATATCCTACTAGTTCAGTTGTTGTTGCAGGAACATGGCTGCGAACATACATGATTAGAAAGAATGGAGTTCATGCATTTGAAGACTATGAGAAGCACAAAACTATTCTTATGTATTCACACCTTGTTATAGCAACAAATGTCAATTTGTCAAAGCATCAAGGAAGACCAAAGACAAAAGAACTTTGGACTATTACTACTGTTGATCATGAAGCACTATTGGAGACCCTGAAGCAAAGAGATGACCCTTCAGGAACACTTGACTAGGTAATAAGTTAACTTAGTGCATTATTTTCTAAGTTTGTTAAGCTTAATTTCAATACATTAATTTGACCTTTCTTAGATTGTATTTTGAGTCAATAAACTTGGTTTTTTATGTGGAATGTAACTTGTGCAGGAGCATCTATGAAGATGCCTATGGTCACCATGGATCCAATTAGAGATAGAAGGACAAAAGGATCCTTAATGGTTAATTGAGATCTTTTGAAGCCTATAATGGCAATTTGTAACAATCAATTTGATTTAAAATTTAAATGTCCTAAAACTCTTCATAAGGACTTATGACCAAAATCATGTATGGGTGGCCAATAGTGCCAAGAAGAGATCTTACATGTCATATACTTATGTCATTTTCATGGTTTGAATTCTTACATGTTTGATTTTTGTTTGTAATGCTTTAACGATATTATTTTTTATCAAATTTAACAAGCTTAATCATGATTAATTTCATAGTTCAAATTTCAAACATACCACTAATAGTCAGTTGAAAGTGGCTCATATCTCAAACCTCGTGAGAGGTATTGAAAAAATATTAGGTGCTACGGGATCATGTTTTCGAGATCTATAATAACCTCTCTCAGTTTTTGGCAATTTGACTTCATTTTTATTTGGCAAGGCAATCTCAGTCGATGCCAAAACTTGCAATGAGGGTCAGTTGAAAGTGGCTCAGCAGCGTATCTTTCAAACCATCTGACCTGGCATCGAACTGTCTACTCCATCAGCTCTGGTTGGCCGGGTAAATGGCAGTGACAACCCCATTCTACCCATAGAGTCATGAAAATGCTCGCGACCACGCTCAACCCAAGTGACCCCAAGGTGCACTAAGCACGATTGGGCAGTGATCTTCAGGGGCTCATATCTCAGACCTCATGAGAGCTATCAACAAACTATCAAGTGCTATAGGATCATGTTTTCAAGGTCTACAATAACCTCTCTCATTTTTGAGCCATTCGACTTTGTTTGCATTTGGCAAGGCAATCTCAGTCGATGCCAAAACTTGTAGTGAGGGTCAGTTGAAAGTGGCTCAGCAGCGTATATTTCAAACCGTCCAACCTGGCATCAAACCATCTACTCCATCAGCTCCGGTTGGTTGGGTAAACACCAGTGACAACCCCATTCTACCCACAGAGTCATGAAAACACTCGCGACCACGCTCGACCCAAGTGACCCCAAGGTGCACTAAGCACGATTGGGCAGCGATCTTCTAGGGCTCATATCTTGGACCTCGTGAGAGCTATCAAAAAATTGTTAGGTGCTATGAGATCATGTTTTCCAGGTCTACAATAACCTCTCTCATTTTTGGGTGATTCAACTTCATTTGCATTTGGCAAGGTGATCTCAGTCGATGCCAAAACTTGCAGTGAGGGTCAGTTGAAAGTGGTTCAGCAGTGTATCTTTCAAACCTTCCAACCTGGCATTAAAATATCTACTCCATCAGCTCCGGTTGGCTGGGTAAATGCCAGTGACAACCCCATTCTACCCACAGAGTCATGAAAATGCTCGCGACCACGCCCGACCCAAGTGACCCCAAGGTGCACTAAGCACAATTGGGCAGCGATCTTCTCGGGCTTGTATCTTGGACCTCATGAGAGCTATCAACAAATTGTTAGGTGCTATGGGATTTTTTTTTCAAGGTCTACAATAACCTCTCTTGGTTTTGGGCAATTCGACTTCATTTGCATTTGGCAAGGTGATCTCAGTCGATGCCAAAACTTGCAGTGAGGGTCAGTTGAAAGTGGCTCAGTAGCATATCTTTCAAACCATCTGACCTAGTATCGAACCGTCTCCTCCATCAGCTCCATTTGGCTGGGTAAACACCAGTGACAACCCCATTCTACCCACAAAGTCACAAAAATGCTCGCGACCACGCTCGACCCAAGTGACCCCAAGGTGCACTAAGCATGATTGGGCAGCGATCTTCTGGGGCTCATATCTCAGACCTCATGAGAGCTATTGACAAACTATCAAGTGCTACAGGATCATGTTTTCAAGGTCTACAATAAACTCTCTCAGTTTTGGGTGATTCGACTTTGTTTGCATTTGGCAAGGCGATCTTAGTCGATGCGAAAACTTGCAGTAAGGGTCAGTTGAAAGTGGCTCAATAGTGTATCTTTCAAACCGTCTAACCTGCCATCGAAGCATTTTCTCCATCAGCTCTAGTTGGTTGGGTAAACACCAGTGACAACCCCATTCTACCCACAGAGTCACGAAAATGCTCGCGACCACGCTTGACCCAAGTGACCCCAAGGTGCACTAAGCAAGATTGGGCAGTGATCTTTTGGGGCTTGTATCTCGGACCTCGTGAGAGCTATTGACAAACTATCAGGTGCTATGGGATCATGTTTTCAAGGTCTATAATAACCTCTCTTGGTTTTGGAAGATTTGACTTCGTTTGCATTTGGCAAGGCGATCTCAGTTGATGCCAAAACTTGCAGTGAGGGTCAGTTGAAAGTGGCTCAGCAGTGTATCTTTCAAACCATCTAACCTGGCATCAAACCATCTACTCCATCAACTCTGGTTGGCTGGGTAAATGCCAGTGACAACCCCATTCTACCCACAGAGTCATGAAAACACTCACGACCACGCTCGACCCAAGTGACCCCAAGGTGCACTAAGCATGATTGGGCAGTGATCTTCTAGGGCTCGTATCTCAAACCTCATGAGAGCTATCAACAAACTATTAGGTGCTACTAGATCATATTTATGAGGTCTACAATAACCTCTATTGGTTTTGGGTGATTTGACTTCATTTTCATTTGGCAAGGCGATCTCAGGCGATGCCAAAACTTGCAGTGAGGGTCAGTTGAAAGTGGCTCAACAGCGTATCTTTCAAACCGTCTGACCTGGCATTGAACTGTCTACTCCATCAGCTCCGGTTGGCCAGGTAAACACTAGTGACAACCCCATTCTACCCACAGAGTCATGAAAATGCTCGCGACCACGCTCGACCCAAGTGACCCCAAGGTGCACTACGCACGATTGGGCAGTGATCTTCTGGGGCTTGTATCTCAGACCTTGTGAGAGCTATTGACAAACTGTTAGGTGCTACAAGATCATGTTTTCGAGGTCTACAATAACCTCTCTCATTTTTTGGCGATTCAACTTCGTTTGCATTTGGCAAGGTGATCTCAATTGATGCCAAAACTTGCAGTGAGGGTCAGTTGAAAGTGGCTCAGTAGCGTATCTTTCAAACCATCCAACTTGGCATCAAACCATCTACTCCATCAGCTCTAGTTGGCTAGATAAACACCATTGACAACCCCATTCTACCCACAGAGTCACGTAAACGCTCGCGACCATGCTCGACCCAAGTGACCCCAAGGTGCACTAAGCATGATTGGGTAGTGATCTTCTAGGGCTCATATCTCAGACCTCGTGAGAGATATCAAAAAACTATTAGGTGATACAAGATCATGTTTTCAAGGTCTAAAATAACCTCTCTCAGTTCTGGGAAATTCAACTTCGTTTGCATTTGGCAAGGCAATCTCAGTCGATGCCAAAACTTGCAGTGAGGGTCAGTTGAAAGTGACTCAGCAGTGTATCTTTCAAACCGTCTAACCTGGCATCAAACCATCTACTCCATCAGCTCCATTTGGTCAGGTAAACACCAGTGACAACCCCATTCTACCCACAGAGTCATGAAAATGCTCACGACCACGCTCGACCCAAGTGACCCCAAGGTGCACTAAGCACGATTGGGCAGCGATCTTCTGGGGCTTGTATCTCAGACCTTGTGAGAGCTATCAACAAAATATTAGGTTCTACAGGATCATTTTTTTGAGGTCTACAATAACCTCTCTTAATTTTGGGCAATTCGACTTCGTTTGCATTTGGCAAAGCGATCTCAGTCGACGCCAAAACTTGCAGTGAGGGTCAGTTGAAAGTGGCTCAGCAGCGTATCTTTCAAACCGTCTTCCCTGGCATCAAACCATCTACTCCATCGGCTTCAGTTGGCCAATTAAATGATAGTGACATCCCCATTCTACCCACAGAGTCACGGAAACACTCGCGACCACGCTCGACCCAAGTGACCCCAAGGTGCACTAAACATGATTGGGTAGTGATCTTTCAGGGGCTCATATCTCAGACCTTGTGAGAGCTATCAACAAAATATTAGGTGCTACGGGATCATATTTATGAGGTCTACAATAACCTCTCTTGGTTTTGGGTGATTCGACTTCATTTTCATTTGGCAAGGCAATCTCAGTCGATGCCAAAACTTGCAGTGAGGGTCAGTTGAAAGTGGCTCAGCAGCGTATCTTTCAAACCATCTGACCTGGCATCAAACCACCTACTCCATCGGCTCTGGTTGGTCAGGTAAACACCAGTGACAACCCCATTCTACCCACAGAGTCACGAAAATGCTCACGACCACACTCAACCCAAGTGACCCCAAGGTGCACTAAGCATGATTGGGCAGTGATCTTCTGGGGCTCATATCTCAAACCTCATGAGAGCTATTGACAAATTTTCAGGTGCTATGGTATCATGTTTTTGAGCTCTACAATAACCTCTCTCAATTTTGGGTGATTCAACTTCGTTTGCATTTGGCAAGGTGATCTCAGTCGATGCCAAAACTTGCAGTGAGGGTCAATTGAAAGTGGCTTAGCAGCGTATCTTTCAAACTGTCTGACCTGGCATTGAACCGTATGCTCCATCGGCTCTGGTTGGCTAGGTAAACACTAGTGATAACCCCATTCTACCCACAGAGTAATGAAAAAACTCGCGACCACGCTCAACCCAAGTGACCCCAAGGTGCACTAAGCACGATTGGGCAGTGATCTTCTGGGGCTCATATCTCAGACCTCGTGAGAGCTATTGACAAACTATTAGGTGCTATGGGATTTTTTTTTCAAGTTCTACAATAACCTCTCTCAATTTTGGGTGATTCAACTTCATTTACATTTGGCAAGGTGATCTCAGTCGATGCCAAAACTTGTAGTGAGGGTCAGTTGAAAGTGGCTCAGCATCATATCTTTCAAACCGTCTTACCTGGCATCGAACCATCTACTCCATCAGCTCTGGTTGGCCAGGTAAACACTAGTGACAACCCCATTCTACCCACAGAGTCACAGAAATGCTCGTGACCACGCTCGACCCAAGTGACCCCAAGGTGCACTAAGCACGATTGGGCAGCGATCTTTTCAGTTGTTGGATTCATAAAGGACTGGGACTATATTAGTGGGAAACTCAAGAGATATTTTCAATACCAAGATGATGATGCCTTCATGATGCATGATAATGTAGTTCTTTGTGTTGACATCAGTCATGATTCAGAGATGTTGGCTTCAGGTTCACAGGGTGGGAAAATTGAGCAGGACGTGCTCGCAATTGAATCCCAAAATACATATGTATGATGGCTTCGACAAAATATTTATTGGTGTCACTTGCATGAAGCGGTATGTTGTGGAGAGCCAAAAATGACATGCTCTAGTTATAGCACCAAGCGTCCAATCAAAACATAGATGCATTAACACTTGTGTTGCAATAAGATCTAGATGGCACTATTCAATAAATTAGTCCCTTCGCGTCTATCTCATTTTTATGAATAGATGTTTGTAAGCCTTTATTGCTTTCAGGTTAAAAGTATTATCATTTATAGTTTAGTTGATTCATTGTAAATCCTGCACGGGGAGTTGTACTCGAATAATTCAAAGGGCGCTTACGCTTCTCAATAGCGAAGTGACCCAACTGTTGGTGTTGGTTGAGTCTTTTTGTTTGGGCTTTAAAGGTCATTTTGTAAGTGTTTCTTTCAAAGACAAATCTGTTCACCAACAAGAAATTAAACCTCAAACATAATAAGCTCCATGAACAGGGTATTCCAGAGTAAAGAAAAACAAATGTAACTTCAACAAGATATAATTTAAATCATAATGATAATCATAGTCAAGATATAACTTCACCATTCAATTCCACAAACATGAATAATAAATATGTATATACAAAAGATGATGCAAATATAACATATAAATGAATATGTTCTATATATGTATCAAATGTATCAAAAGTATGTCCATATACAAATATGGCACATGCCATTTCAAAATGTCTACAAAATCAATGTTTTAAGGTGTACAATGTGGCATATATGCCATCTCAAAATGTGCCAAGTGTCATCTCTAAATGACCACAAAACTAAAACTACATCCTATGTTGTAGGGGGATCATCAAAATGTAGCCTCTTTGAAGAAGTGTTGGGCTCTGATTGATCCTACATAAAAAATGAGTTCAAACCAAAGTTAGATTGCTTACTTTATATGATTTGTACATATATATATATATATATATATATATATATATATATATATATATACACACACACACACACATATATATATATATACATATATATATATATATATATACATATATATATACATATATATATACATATACATATATATATATGTATGTATGTATGTATGTATATATATATATATATATATATATATAGAGATATATATATACATATATATATATATGTATATATATATATATACATATATATGTATATATACATATATATATATATATATATATATATGTATATATATATACATACATACATACAAAATAGGATGATAGCATGATAAAATTACAAATTGATTGAACTAAAATTAAAACTTACATCTGGTGATCCCTCCTCTGGAATAGTGGGCTGGGTCAACAAAGAAATGAAAGATTCTCGTGGGACCTCCCTCACAGTCGAAGTAACCTATGAGAGTAAAAAGATTGTCAATTATATATCAATGTACTTCATCATAGCAACCCTAGTTACAAAATACAAATAACAATATGTAAAAGTCTACATACAATCGGGCTATCACTACGAATCGAGATGCATGTAACCCTACGCAGCCGAACCGGTGTCAGGACATCATCAATAGCCACACCCTATACAATAAAGTGCAAGTAAAATATTTATTACTACACACAAGTGACATACATATGCATGCATAATTAATCTTAAACAATTAACTACCTTTCCTTTGTCGACACCTAATGAAGGAACCCCCTCACACCCCCCACTGACGTTGGCTATAGCCTGCAAGAACACAATAAGATGACAATATATATTAGTAAATGTATGAATTTTATTGCTCTAATTGATAGAGATTTAAGCATGTACACCAAATGATATAAAAAAAAACTAATGGGTTCATAATTTATAATATACCGTATAGTCATCAAGGCCAAATGAAATGGCCGAAAGTGTGGACTCATCCACCTGTCTCACCTCCTCCTGTGTCATCGACTGAACATAAATGGAAAAAATATATATACATAAGTGCATGCAATCATTAAAACTAATCTAAATAAATAAATTATTTTTAAATTAAATAAGTCATGTGACAAATTTATTTATAATGTTTACTCTTACCATATCAACAGGAGTCAATGGCTCTATGTGCACCTCCTGGGCACTCTCATGAGATGTAGATGCTCCATGAGGTGTTGCAGCCTTTGCAGTAGCCTCTCTTGTATCTCCCTCATCAATATCATGAAACTGATATATATCAGAATCAGTAAGCGGTCTGAGGCACATATGCCTGCACATAATGCACATATGGGGCTCACATACATGTGAACTCTGACGAGATGTCGATGCGCCAACAGCATCCATAGGAGGCAACACTGACCTAGTCTATGTGATCAACTGATCACTCAGTAAATGAATTGCCCTAATAGTCTGTTCAGCAGCCTCTCTAATGATATCAGGATACTGCACTAAAGGAGGGGGTGCAACATCAGTGGGGGGGACAAAGGTAGTGGCCTTTCAGTGCTGGGAAGATGGCCTAGTCTGAGGAGCTCCTCTACCTACGCCCATGTTGGGCCTCATATTCCAATAATCAACATGTTGACCAAGAACAAACTTAGCATACAATTTTTTAAGGAAATAAAATGGGACCTCCAAATTGCTATGTGGTGGTTTATCAAAAACCATCCACCAGTGATCCCAAAAGTTTGTGCGCATTGCTTCATTTGTGCACCATTTTATTGATAATTTAGGCTTTTTGGGGTCAACTGGTATTCTAGTTTTAGGATCGACAAAAAGGGCAGCTATATCTTCCTTAGTTATATTAAGGGTTGCAATCCCATCATGGTCAAGCCCATCATCAAATTGGTCGTGCATATCATCACGCCAATGAAGAGTAGCATTATGTTGTTGTGTGAGTGTGTCAATATTTCCAACAATTGTATTTAGTGTGGTAAGCATGGGAGCTAATGTAGGTATATTTTGATACGTGTTTTGGAAACCTCGTATTGTGTTCAAATTTTCTTCTATCAAATCTTGTAAAGATTTAGGGTTTAGATATGGAGGATTATTTTCAGGATTGTTATTTGGAGGGTTATTTTCTTCATTGTTGTCAGCCATGCTTGATTAAATAAAAAACAAATCTAAGTTTTAAATATTATTACAAATATAAATACAAAACCCTATTTTTAAAAAAAACACTACATTTACAATGAAAATGAAATAAATTAATAAAAATATACAATTAACTACTTACCAAATATGCTTGAAGTTGAATTTGACGTTTCGAATAT
Organism: Chamaecyparis obtusa; assembly: GCA_027943335.1. Taxonomy (NCBI): domain Eukaryota; kingdom Viridiplantae; phylum Streptophyta; class Pinopsida; order Cupressales; family Cupressaceae; genus Chamaecyparis; species Chamaecyparis obtusa. The sequence goes on along the minus strand of BSBK01008159.1, from coordinate 646,649 downwards.
CAGGTATTCGAAAATATATCGGGTATCAAAAAACCGTGGCTAGAAAATGATAAAATCACACTAGGAAATGAAGAATAGGGCTCGCGGGTGTGGGATATATGCCACAGTTATCGGGTACCCAAAAATATCGAGTACCCGATATTATCGGTACCTGATATTTTTAGGTACCCAGTTAGGAATGTGCTTTGGTGGCAGACTTGCCCAGGTGTACTGACACCTAGGCCTACTAAAAAGTCAACAAGCACTTTCATGCGCTTTTGGATGAGTGAAAAGTGAATATTTTTCACATCGCCACTTTTTGGCCCCTCATCTTCTTGGACATACCTGTAAGTCAATGACTGGTTCAGCATTGTGTATGAAAATGGTATCATCTTTGGTGATTGCAAGGTTAGGATTCGTCAAGTATCCCTCTAAGGTACCCAAATCAGGACTTTCCCTACCAAGTGAAGCATCATCCACTAAAGCGACTCATGGATTTGAATCCTCTAATCCTACACTAAACTCATTAGCTACCTCGGGTTGGGAACTATATGTATGGACAACATCAATGTCCATGTCAACTATAGAGCAATCAGAAAAAGAATCCCATTCATATTCATGTGAGTCTGTATCCAAATCCTGACTGGGATGTTTACACCAAGCATGTTTTTTAGGCCTTGAAGTAGAGGCTTTGATGTCACCAAGGGTAACACCCTCTTGAATGTCATTTGTGTACTGATGTTCTTGAATAGGATCTTCAATAGTGGATTGTTCTTGTCCTAGGTCTGAAACTATTGAATCAATAACTGAAGTATTTGAATCTCCCCAAAGGAGATTGGTGGAAGAGACCCAATCTTCACACCTATCTTGTTGATTTTGTAAATTGGGTATGTAGCTTGATTCTTCATCACTATCCATCACAACTAGGATAGGATTAGCTTTCTCATTCTGACCTTCAAAACCTAGGCCAACTGTTGTCTTAGATCTGTGGCTGACGAGAGCATGATTGAGTGGTTCAGCCTTAGCATCTAGTTTGTGGCTAAGGGGACCATGACCTAGGTAGCCCATATTTTTGACCAAAGTGTATCCTTTCCCATAAGCTTTAGGATATGGGGAGAAATTTTCATTATGCTTGTATTTTTCCTCCTTGTAGATCCAATCTCTAATAGCTACCTCTTCCTTATCATCTTGTATAGGTACTAAGGACTCTACAAATGTATCAAATAGAGTCATTACTGAAGATGAAGGTCGCATCTCTTGTGAAGGTTTGCCATAGGACCTAGGGGAGATTGGTAGTTTTGTAAAGGAGTCAATTTGATACCCCCACATACCAAGATCTATGGACTTGAATTTGTTCTTGCACTGTTCTAGAGTTGCATCAAAAATTTTTGCTTCCCTATTAAGAGGAACATGAGTCCCTGCTAAAATTGCATTAATAGACAAGGTACTATCACTTGGTATGCAGACTTCTACTCTGTTGTAGGGGAATTTGACACATTGGTGGTAGGTGGATGACACTACTTGCATGTCATGGATCCACAGCCTACCAAGCAGGATATTATATGCCAAAGGGCCAGCATCAACAATTTGGAACAAAATGTCCTTTTCAATAGGACCAATTCTGACAGGAAGAATGGCTAACCCCTCAGAACTTCTCTCTACCTCATCATAGGCTTTGATGGTGATCTTTCTTCTAGTATCAATCACTTGCTCAGAGTAACCCAACATTTTCAATAAGCTCAAGGGATAGATATTGAGCCCAGCACCCTCATCTATCAATACACACCTAACATGGGTTTTATGGATCATGACCTCAGTGTGAAGGGCAAGATTATGTGGATGACTCAAAGCTTTATCATCTTCTTCTAAAAATGTTAGGTAATGTGGGCTAGTAAGGTGATTTACCATGTTCTGGAATTGGTCGACATCTATGTTGGTAGGAACATTGGCTGTATGCAAAGCATCCTCAAGGATACGCTTATGTCTTGGAGATAATTCTAGGAGTTCAAAAATTGAAATTTGAGCCTGTGTTGTTTGTAACTGGTCAACAAGATTGTAGCTCATTTCAGGATTGACTGCTGACTTGGTGGTGACATTCTTGGATGTCACTTTCTTGGGTTTGCTAGACTAGTTGGAATTAGGACCTCTAATGATCACAGGACCTTGACTTTGGCTTCTAGTAACAGTGTTAAGAGCTTGGGATGACCTTCGAGAGTGAGGATCTCTAAGCACAATCATGGGTTCTTCATCAAATATAGGAGGAGAATCAACATCATGACCATAAGGATCTCTGCTTCCCATCATATTGACATTCTCATCCACAACTTCAAGCATATTGATAACATTTTTTGTAGATGTGTATGTATAATTGATTGCAGCCTTGCTATCTTTGGGTTTAGAGGTTTCCCCCTTGTCATATTTGGGCAAAGGCTCTTTAAATGCTTTGTGATCTGCATTGGTTTTCAATCCATCAATCTCAAGTTTTCCATTTTCAATAAGATCTTGAATAAGATGTTTAAGTTTCCAACAGTGCTCGATGTCATGGCCAATACCATTATGAAATATGCAATAAGCTTTTTCATTCCACCAATATGGCTTAATGTCAAGTATGTAGAATTTTGTTGGATCTTGTGGTTGTGCAAGATTGTTAGCAATAAGTGTTTTGAAAACATCCTCATAAGAGTCCCCAAGCTTAGAGAACTGTCACTTTTCCTTTTTGGGTTTGTCCTGATATCCTTGTTTATGCTCTTGTTGGTTAGAGGATGCATTAAGCTTCATAGCTTGAACCACACTGGACAAATGGAGGACTCCTTGATCCTTTGGTTGTGAAGAGTCAACAACTCCGTCATTGACTACTTGTTTATTTTTATTCCAGTGTGAGTTCTTGCTTTTGTCCTTATGAGAATTGTTATTATTTTGACTATTGTTGTTATTATTTTGTTTAGTCAAAATAGCTTGCTCTTTTAAGACATCCTCTATTTTGCATGCAGTTTCAACCATGGTGTCAAATGAATTGAAGACCATCTTTTGAACCTCATACCGCATCTCAGGTTCTAAATTGCTAACAATGATATCAATCTGCTCATGTTCAAGAATTGTCCTAGAATAACAAGAGCACAATCATCTCCACCTTTGTAAGAATGTAACAAAGGATTCCCCTTGGTTTTGTTTCAAATTGCATAAATCTACTAAGTCTACTAAGCCTAGTAGGAAGGAAATTTCTAAGCCCAGTGCTTATGAAGGGAAGTTTCGAACCCTACCCCTTCTATTCTAAAGGCTTTCTCGCAGGTAAGTCTACTTTTGCTCCAACCCCATATAGATAGAGGGCTGGATCTACTACAAAAACAACTACTGCTGCATCAATGGCTAAATATATTACTGCGGCTGCTGATCTTGATAAGTTGTAGGCAAAATGTTGTACAAATCTGTGGACTAGTTCTTTAAAATTTTTGACGGGAGGGGTTATGTTGGTAAACCACTCCATAGCTTGACCTTTTAGACTCATTGGGAATAATCTCATAAGGTAGGAGTCCTCATGGTGGAATTCAAAACTCATGGTGTAGAACTGATGCACATGATCATGTGGGTCACCATTACCATCATATTTGTCATATTGGGGAAATTCAATTTTCCTAGGAAAGTCCTTCATGCTGACACTCCTATCAAAAGGATTAGGACAAATAGAGTCAAGGTTGAAGGAACACTTAGGAGCCATCATTTCCTCCATCATTTTCTTGATTTTCTTAATTTCTTCTTCTTGTGAGGGGCTCTGTTTCTTGATTCTCCTATCCACATCAAAATTATAAGGGACCCTCGGACAATTGTTAATTAAACTCTCTAGGAACCTATCTTTTTTTTGTTCAACATATTTCTCTACATATTGTTGAAAAAGAGGCTCTTGTTGCATTCTCATAAAGTCTTGAGCCTCAAAACTTGCACTACTTCCTCCATGTTGAGAGCCATGATGAGCTCGTTGGGAGGGTTTTCTTGAGTTCCTAGGAGGCATCTGTCTCCTATAGTGAGCATGTTGTAAAGTCCTTCCTCTAGGACTAGGAGATCTTGAGGGTGACCTTGAATACCTTCTACCTCATGGGGTGCCCAAGGGATTAGATGGTGGAGAGTTTTTTCCACTGTTGGTACCCCTATTGTTGAATTGAGCATTAAGCTATTGGGCTAGAAGCCTATCTTGTTCTTCTTGTGTGGCTCTTCTCTCTATGTCCAACAAGGCTCATTGTTCCTCCTCTAGGAGCCTAAATTTTTCTTCTTTTGCAGCTTGTTCATTCAAGAAGGCTTGTTTTTCTTGCACAATTCTTTTTAGCCTCTCACTTGTATACCGTGAGGTGGTTTGAAGTGGAGAAATTGGCCTTGAATGATTGAACAAGTTAGCTACATTCACATGAGCATCACAAGATTGGTTGTTTTGGTCTTCATGTTGTGACCGTGCATCTTTTTGAGCTCATCTATAATGTTTTTCAGCTCGTTGATGAATGTGTAGATACCTGGTACTGATAGTGGGTGACTCTGGTTGATTATCATGAGAAGATTCCCCAAATAATATGTTATCTCTATCTTTGGAAAATGTCATCAAGAGTTTGATCCATTGCTTCTCTATCCTTTTTGATCAAGGTGTAACTCGTGTCCATATTTGATTGAGAAGGTGCTAAAGAGGTACTCAACTGACTAAGGCTACTCCTAGGCTCAAACCAAACTTCTGAAGTACTCTTGGGAGATTGATCAAAGATGGGTTCCTTCCCCTTTCACTTTTAGCGAGTTTGTACTAAAGGTAATTGTTCAAAAACTACTTGAGGTCATTTTCCTTGATCCACTTGGTATCTTGTTGTAACCGACATGAAAGAAAAGACCCTTAGTGAGAAGATAACCTTATGAATCATTAATTGTCAAACTAGGATAGTGAAAATATTCAATCGTCCAAAAGAGAAATTGTGAAATAGAAAGCTGACAAAAGGTATAAATCAACACTACCACAGTGGTGCATAATAAAAGGATTTCAGTATCCTAGCACATATGGATCAGGAGGATGATTTACCCAAAATATATTGAAATTGAATTTATGTGAAGATGGATTTTGACAAAAGAGTACTCAAACTCTCCAAGTGTGCAATCAAGGAATCTAAAGGTGAATCTTGTCAATAAGGATGATCCCTGGCTTACCAATGATAAGAAAAATCTTTGGTGAAGTCAAGGATTATTAACTCAAGATGTCTAGAGGCAAAACCTAAGGTACAAATAGGCTTTCAGCTGTAGAGTATGAAATCTACTAAAATCTGGTCAACCAAGGAAAGACTAAAACCAGGCAGACAAAAAAAAACTTTGTGCGATAGTTTCCAAGTTAACAGGGTGATAGTTTCTAACCAGGCGATATTTCCTACAAATACCAGGTGATAATTTCTAGGCAGCCCATGTGATACTTTCCAGGCAAGTGGTGCAATAGTCTTCTAGTGACAAACTATTGCATGATATTTCTTAGTACAGGGTGCGATACTATTCCAGTGTCGTATGACTCTTGACCAGTGAGTGTTAAAAATCTTAGTTTCAAGGACAATTTGATCAAAATTTTAGTTTGAAGGTTGATTTTTTTGGTTCCAATCATAGTGACAATAGTAAAGGGATAGGTTTGCAAATAGTAAGGGATCAAAAATGTCTTCAAACACTTGAAACAAGTGAAAAAGCAACCTTGCCAAGACAAGCACTTGTGATATCAAAATTAAAAAATCTTATGAATACTACCGTGATGTTGAATATGCAAGAACATTTACATGGGTATATCATAGTGAGAACACTTCAAGCACTTTCTATCCTAAAAAGACAATGGCTCAATACTTAACAACTTGGCCCAAACTTGATGCTCCATTGCCTCACACAAAGTGGTTGCCTATAATAGATATTGGCTTTGTCGTGGAAGTGCCAATGACACAACCAAAGGAACACAGATGGTGAGTAATCTTGGGGTGATCTGGGTTATTCCACTTGGATCAATCCTTGCACCAAGAAGCTAAGTAGCAAAATAGGTTGGCTTCTATCTATGGTTCTTAGTAAGGGCTTCCGTTCGTAACACCCCTCTTGCTCCCCAAAGGGACTCCTTACCTTGCAGCAAGTAATGGACCTCGTGGCCTCAAGAGTACCTTAAGCATTCTTGCTTGACATTTTCCTCATTGTCACAATCCCACAAGCTACTCACATCAAGTGAATACAAGTGCTACGTCTACCAAGGTTTTGTGTCCTTGATAGCTTTGAGTTTATAGTGGGTCAAAATAGCTGGTAAAAAGCTTGTCCCCACTTGGGTCATTCCTCTTGATTGCTCAAGAGCAAGCTCGCTAAAGGATTCTAAAAACTAAACAAAGAGTGGATGAACTTATGAGGTTCAAGGTTTTTGTTTCACCACAAGGGTGAAGAGCATACTCCCCTATCTCAAAGTTTTCTCCCAAACACACCAAACAAAGGATTCATTTACCCTCTTGCTTTCAAAATCTAAAGATGGGTCAAGATTTTTTGGTTCACCACAAGGGTGAAGAGCATACTTCTCCTACCACCCAAAGATTCCTACAACAAGATATTATGTTCCTATGAAATGAAACAACTAGTAGATGGCAGACTTGAAATGGAATAAATAACAAGCACTTTATTTTTTTTTATGCTTTTGGGCAGCCCTGCAAAAATCGTTAGTAGCCCTTGTGCATGCAATCTTTTGGAAAAATATTTAAGCAAGAGGCACCTAAAACCACAACTTGTTAGCCCCACAATGGTTAGCAAAACAAAACTCCAAATGAAATCTACAAATTAAATCTGTCTAACCACAACAAACTAAACCAACAAGCTAATTAGATCAAAACTTAGCAAGAAAGAACCAAGAAACACTCGCTGTCAGGTACAGGCAAAGTACAATCACCAAAAGTATCACACGATGCTTTACAGTATACTGGGGTGATATTATCTTTCTAGTTGACACTTCACTGTACCTATAGGTGATAGAATGTTATGAACAGTGTGATAGAATGTTGTAAAGAGAGTGATACTTTAACTAGTAAAGTATCACGCCAGTATATATTGAACTATTGCATGACACTGGAAAAGTATCGCATGACACTGGCAAAGTATCGCATGACACTAGAAAAGTATCGCATGATATTCTGAGCCAGAAAAATTAGAGAGCTGAAAATGACACTAAATTATGACAAAAAATTGATGAAAATGCATGAAATAAAGGACAAAACAATAATGCTCTACCCCATGGTGGGTGCCAAAAATATGTACTCTAAATAGTGCACTTCTCTAAGTCATTACATCCAAGGGAATCCATGAATGGAAAACCTTAGAAAGTGACCTAGAGCTCCCTATGAATGGAGTTGCAAGGATTTTAAGATTGCTCTCAACTAGAGCTATTAGGCTTATGACCTTGCTAGTCAACCACACAATGGGAGATTCAAGGAAGACAAGGGCAAGAATGCCAATATCCTCAAGAATCAAAATGAAATGTAATGTGATGCTATACTAGAAATGAAGATGCAAGTTATGCAAACTAAGCTATGAATTGAAATGAAAGTATTACAAAGCCTCCTAATTAAGCTAGATGAATTAATCTAAAGCATAAAGGAAACTAAGCTAAATATGAAGCTATGAATGACATGATAATGCAACTATGTAAATGTAAAAGCTAAGAATGCTCCAAATCTTCAAAACCTCCAAAGTCACCTAGAAAACCTGCAGCATAACATTAGCATAAATGATTGATTATATGAAAATGAAGAAGAGAGCTCTTCTTTTATAGGAAATGAAAATCAATGAACGATGGAGATTAAGAGGTAAAAGATTTAATCAAGGGTGGAGCATAAAAGAGGAGCAATCCATGTGCACAAATATCCTCCAATGATAAAACAAGAGTTGACTTTTGTGTCCATATGAGACAAAAAGTATTTTTTTTCTTTTTATAAAATAAGAATAATGCTTTATTTGTGCAACTTAGGATAGGAGGAAAAGTGGGGGCTTTTAATTTATTGAAAGGGGAGGAAATTCCTTTTAATTAAATAAAGACTTAGGATAAAATGGTTAGCCCATAGAATAAAATCGGATAAATTATAAAATAGGATTTGATCAAAGAAATTGATATTATTGATAAAATGCTGATTTTTGGAAATATTGATTCAGGGATTTGATAAATTGTTGAATGGGGGCCCAAAGTCTAGGTGACCATTTTAGGGTACATACAATATCCAATCAGAGTCCTTTGAAGCTTCATCTAATTTAGTCAGTCTGTCTCATCTCCAGAAAGGATTTTGCATCTACAACAACGCAATCAAACACAAATTGAAAATAATCTATGCTTTTTACATGCTTTTATATCATTATATGCTTACTAATTCACATTGAGATTTTTGCATACTATGTCCTTTGAGTTCTTCGATGATGTCCTTTACAGGATTTAGAGAGTGATGACTAGGGGCAAAATCTTTTATTTGTCTTCTACTTGTATGTGAAAATCTAACAACTTTGGAAATTCTGGATTGAAATGGTGTCCGTCTATAAGAGCCTCTATCTTGAATTGGATGGCCATGCGTACCTCGACCATTAATACCTGAAAAATTCAAAGAAGTTTGATCTAACTATTATCTTTTTGAGTGATTTCTTTCTCCTACTGTGAAACACGATCTTGCCTAAGGATGTGAATGATAAAGGGTCACTACGAGTAATTCACACTGGATTTAGAATGATCTCTTGACTCTTTGATGTGTTTGAATGCAAGGTGTATTTAGGTCATCATGACATTTATGTTCCAATGCTTATACAAATTGCTATATCAAAATTGACATGATATTCAGGTCATCCTAGCATTTGTGCCTTAGTGCTTATATCTAATCCAACATTCCAAAAATAAAATCAATATTCATATGTCCATGGTTATCTAACCAATGGGCATTGTATTGATTCTTGTGCATACAAATCAATATTCATATGTCTATAGTTTCCTAACTAGTGGGCATTGTATTGATTTATCCGGTTACCTAAAAAGCTCAATGATGACGAATGATCGACACATGATCAGTGACTAGGTCCTAGGTCTTAGGTTGCATTTCATTTTGCATGTCATTTTCTAGTTTGTACTTTGCATGATCTCACAAATTGCTTTCATATCTTCAAACAATCCTTCTAAAAACTATACTTAAAAGAGTTGAATCTCATATGAAGGTCTTCTCACAGAAACACAAGTCGTCACAATCCTAGGTTAAACATCCTTTTTGACATAAGACTGAGTACTTATCTTCATCAATGCCTGCAAAACATATCATGTGTATCATTGCATTTTCATTACATATTCATAATCATTAATCTATTGCATTACATACATAATCAAGTACATTTGCATCACATTCATACATTTGAAAGAAATCATTGCATTGCATGAATCCATACATACATTCTACTCTACTCATAGCATAAGCATCACATGATATCATCATACATCAAAAGCATAACAAGTACAAATGAAGTCACAACCAAAAATCTCGATCTCATATATATATCATAAAACTTGAAATAGTCAGGGGTGCACTACTAGCACAATGTACAAAAGAATGAGTGAATGTAAGCTATCAGAAGTCAAAATAGTATAAATATCAAAAGAGCAACAAAAATATCAGAATACCATGACAGATCAGCTGTCAGCCTGATCCTCTCCATCTGGTGGAGGTGGTGGTGGTGCATCTGGTACTGCCTCAGCTCTAGGTGTTCTCGCTCCCTCTGATGCTAGCATATACTAAGAGTATGAAGGAACTCTCTGAGCAAGTGGTACCATAGCATAGTATGCAAAAAAATAATAGGCAGATCTAGAGGTCTAATGAATAACCTCTACTTTTAATCTTTGAACCTCACCCCAAAGCTTAGTGTGTTGTCTATCTACCTCTAGAAACCTCTCCTCCTAGCGAGCACTATGCACCTTTAGGTCCTTGACCTTTAATCTAAGTCTCCTCATAATCTCATGTGTAGTTAGTGGAACACTAGGATTAGTGTCTACCACTGGCATATCGGTATCTACAATAGGCTACTCTGTGGTCTCTACTCTCTGGACCTTACTGTGTCTAACCTCTGCACCAAGATCAAAACTAGTATCCTCATGTAAGGGATCAAAATCACCACCTACAACTTGCTCTGCTACAAGTACCTCCTTAGCAGTATCAATACTACCTAAACTACCACCCTCTCCCCTAGTCCATCTCTATGAACCTATAGGCCTACCTATTGTAGAACTAGTGGGATGAGGGGGCCTCATCTGTCCTGATGGTCTCTATGGGGGAGCCATCACTCTCAGTCTCAGAGGTGTGGGGTGCACAATCAAAACCTATGTGGGTCTTGGACCCTATCTCATTAGAGCTCCAGTAACATCCATCACCTCCTCCATGGAAGGCATCAGCTCTATGGGGTCATAGAATCTATAAACTGGATGATCAACAAGCCATGTGATAAACCCATCTGTCACTCCGGCATCAACAACCTATGGTCTGTACTCCCAATCTCTACCAATAATACCAGTGTACTCCTATGAACACAAGGCATAAGAAAGCCTCAAGGTCCATCCAAGTCCTAGCTCATAGGCTATCTGAGCATAAGTGGTATAATCCTGAGGTGCATCCTGGACTCATCCATACTATCACCAAACCCTGGTAATGATAAATCTCTCTAGTATAGAGGATGATCATCCTATCAACATACGGCTCTAGAAGAAGAAACTAAAATACTCTCATGCAGTAGGCCAAGGCTCAATATCTACATAGGGCCTCCATCATACAAATTTCATGTCATCAAGGCACCATCTCCAGTACTCTACATGACCCATGCGACCCTGTATGACATATCCAGCATAAATATAAATCACAGGCTCATGTGGCTATCGCTGTGACTGGCACACTGGTCTCAAAACTGAGATATGCTCCCATGCCCTTATCTGTAAAACTAGAGCACTGGCAAAAAAATTCTTGCTCTCCTAATACACTACCTTGTGCATCTTAGAGGACATATGGGCTAATAAACACTGACCCTAGGCTAACTCAAAAGGAGTCACCATCAGACGTATGACCTTCGGTGCCCAACCCATCAATAGACTATTTTTTTGATAGTCAGACATGATAATACCTCCTATCATCCCAGCAAGGATGCACTCTAATCTATGGGATTGACCATAGTGTTGTACCAAGGTCTCCCATGAAATCAAACCAGTCAGTTGTGTATCATCTCCGAATAGATGTCTGAATGCTAGTAACCCAGAGTTCCCCAAACTCACATAAGGTGGACACTGACCTGAATGGAAGGGAATGTGCAGTATACAATATACATCCTCTAGTGTTACAATGATCTCCCCAATCAGCAAGTGGAATGTCTAGGTCTCAGAATGAAATCTCTCTATCAACACAGTCAAGAGTCCATGATTTACCCTAATCTTGGGTAAATGAATCAAATACTCAAATCTGCATGAAGCAAGATGAACTCTCATAGGATCAGGTAATGACACACAGAGTCTCTGAGTGGCTGGATTTGAGATGTGTACATGAATAATAGGATATGTGACCTACACAGCATAGAAACAGGGAACCCTATCAGTATTTTGGTTGAAAAATAGGCTACAAATACAAGAATTGAATAGTTTTCTATTTCAGAAGGTAGACCAAGGACTCAGTAATCAGGTTAAAAGATCAGAAAATTCAAAATTTTGACCTAGAAATGAGTTTTGGGCTCACTATTTTCCAAACGACAAAGCAGATTGGCAATAAAACTAGTATGAGTTTTCACTAGTTACCATACGACAAACAATGATGATACAACACTATATCTCTCCGTGTACGAGTTCTGAGGGACCCGATGAAACATCATATGACTCTTGGGTCCCTCTAATATGAGTCTTGGGGGATAATGATATGACAACCTAACTAGAATTGAAAAGTTCTACAAGCCCAAAAGGACAGTCGTACGAGTTTCCATGCATGCAAAAATTCAAAATTGAAACGTATGAAAAATATACTAAAAATGCTATAAACAAAGAAAAATTGAATTTCCAGAGAGGCACAGTGGTTCACCTACCAGATGTCCATACTATCGAGGTCTCTAATGCCTCCGACTGCGCTCAAACTGGTGAGAAGAAATAGGTACCTTCATTTCTACCATTTTCTTGCTCAGAGGGCTCTTCAAGGTTTTCAAAAGTAAATGGTGAAAATGAATTGAAAATGACCCTTCTAGCCTTTATATAGCTTCTGACCTAATTTTCAAAAGTGCTTCATTTTTCATGAAAATTGCACCCCTGGCTAATTTCGACATTCCAAACTCATTTTCGGGATCAAAATTGAAATCTGAGATTGTTTACTATGTCAAAATCATGATTTAAATTTTTCAGACCCAGGATGTCTGACTACTTGCATATTCGACCTTCCATCATCATAGAAATCTAAAATTCACTTAACTGATTATCTTACACCAAACTAGCAAAATTTCAACTTGGTCAACTATGGTCAACTCATGGTTTAACCTAGTCAAATTTGGTCTCCAGGACCTCTAAATGATGCAGAACACATTCCTAGATGTAACCACTTCTCAAATCAATTAACATGCTTCTAAACTATAACGCTAACTTTTCTTGTCAGCTTTCAATTTTTATCCTGAAGGGGGCATGGTATTGCACATCATTCAAAGTCTGTAAATCTAAATCTGTAATCAAATCTTTCTTTAGTAATCAAGACAACAACCATGTCTAGTTGCTAATTCATCTAAAGTCCTCATCGCTTGGGGAAAATGTATCATCTCTTGGTGCATATCAGATTCATCAAGATCCATATCAATTTGGTATCCTAATCTATCTTGTAAACTATATCATCTTTTTGTAACCATCAGTTCATTAGTGTTATTTCCTTAGTTCTTCATAACTTATGGGTTTATGATGTGATACCAATATGATTCATACAAGGACATTGAGGTATGGAATTGGTCACTCACTTCTTTGCAATCATAAGGTTCAGAATCAGGTGTTTTGGCACTTTTTCATAATCATCAGTTCATTGTTGATATAGCTAGCATTATCTTGATTCCTGGTCATTCTCAGCTTGGGTCGGTATCTCTTTTTCCAATCTTTCAATCAGTTTTTGTCTCAGAATCAGTTAATCTTTCAAATCTTTCAAATCAATCTCAAACATTTTTATCATACCTAGACTATTCTTTGAACCACTGTGCTTCACATAGTAATTCAAAGAGGGGCAAAATGTAATACCCCAAAAATGGGCTATAGGTTCATTAACCTCCTATATCTTCAATTCAAATGAAATCGACATCAAATTCCTAACCTAAGGCACATCTACACATTATCAAATTTTAATTGATTTTATCCTAAATTCTGCATCGGGGAATATTCCTAAAAATATTCTTAATTTATCCTAATTATCTTTAATTTAATAATTATTTAGCAATAAATCTTATTTATCCTAAAGTTTGATTAATTGAATATTCTGAATATTTAATTAATTAGATTTAATACTGTAAGAATTTTCCTAAGGCAAAGAATAAAAGTCAAGATCTAGAAGCTCAAGAGATAGCACAAGAGAGATAGGAAAAATAATCAAATAATTGATTATAGCTAATTGAATTGAATACAAAGTAGGAGTGCCTAAATATATAGGCAATGCAATAAGACTACATGATAAGGAGATGATAAGATATCACCCACACAAAGTGGAATCACATGTCCACCAAAGGTGGATCATCCTCCATTGTACATGAAAGTATGTGCAACATGTGCAACAATGAGAGGATGATAATGTGATAAGAGCACTAAAGTTAGATATCACACACGAAGAGGTATGTGAAGACAACTATCACACCTAAAGTGGAAATTATCTTAACCATGTGCTAGCATGAAATGCAAACTCTTAGGTGTCACAATGACAACTATTATGAAAATGCATTATCCTAAGTAAACTTAAGTAAAGTGTAATTAGTAAATACTTAATCACACCAACACCCCCCCTTAAGTGCAACGTAGGGGAATGCACTTAAGCTCACAATGCAAGATGGGTCTTGACTACTAGGCCATGTTAGGTACCCATGTACAAAATGCAAGAACAATGCAATCTCTCATAAAGTGGAGAAAGAGGGAAAACCTCATGGGAAAAACCCTCCCCCAAAAAGAGAGATGAATACAAGATGCATGCATGGATGGAGTAATCAAGACTCCCCAATTATGACATACATCATGCATACACAATAAAAAATCCCCCCAAAGGAAGGAAACAAGGAGACGTGATACCCCCCCCATAATGAGTAATCTCCTCCAAGGATGGTAAGTGCTTGAAGACAAAACATACTCAAATGCCTACAAACAACATTTCTCCCCTTAGGAAGAAGATACACCAAGTATAGATATAAGAAAGCTTCCCATTGTGGATAGGAAGTAGGAAGGGGAATCCAAATGAAGTATGATGTCTCTAAAGTATGCCCAAGTGTCGCCATGTCCTTGGTTGATGAAGATGTCATGAACCAATTAGGAATAAGCCCAATAGAAGGTGAAAAATAAGGAACCAATGGTAATTGATCCATGTAAGAATTTGGATCAAACTCCAAAGACAAAGATGCCTCCTCAAATGAAGTAGGAAGAGAATCAAGAAAGCCCCTCCTTAATGTAGAATGTACACCCATGATAGATGCACTTGAATCAATGTAGAAACTGCACCAAGAAAATTGAATGATGTTCCTCCCCTTAGGAAGAAACAAGTCCATAGGTGGATCAATGAATCCTCCCCAATCTATAGGAAGAATACTCAAAATGTATGATGTCTCAGGAAAATGAATAGGAATCTCCAACACATGAGTATGATCAACCTTAACCATGCAATGTGACATCTCAAGTGAAGTTTGAGACTCATGAAAACCAATCTCCAAAGACTCAAATGTCTTCTCTAAAGTTAAAGAGACCTTCTCCAAATGTTGTATCAAAGGATCCACAATCATGTCAATCTTGAAAGAAAGATCAAGTGGAGAGTGAAGATGAGGGTCAACATGCTCCCTCGCAACAACTGAAGAAGGATCATCTTCAACAAAGAGAAGATGAATATCATCAATGAAGTCTCCCAAATCTAAAATTTAGGACTCCATAAACAAACCTGCAATGTCTGTCAAGTAGTCATCCCATGGAACCAAGTCTAGAAGACAATGAATATCCTGTTGCACTGAATCAAAAGAGTCAATGACTATAGGAAGATAAGAATCATCAAGAGAAACACTAGATGTGATATCAATAGGAGGAGAAGGAGCTACAACTGGAGGTTTTGGACATTTTGGAAGTGGAGGAATATGTGGATCTCCATACAATTCCAAAATAATAGTCCAAAGATAAGGAATATTCATTGTTTCATCTTCATAGTCATCAAGGAAATTCATAACATCCATATACATATTCAAATAGATAACCTTAACAACATCTGAGTAAGAGTCACAATTGTAAGAAGGACTTTTAGGTCTATACTCATACAAATAGGACAATAGGTTATGCTCACTAAGATGAGCAAGAACAAATTCACTCCATTACTTATAATTCCCTCTTGTCAACTTAATTAAACCATCCATGATGTACTTTTCACATGAAACAATGAGATCAAAAAATCAATGCACCCCCCAAAATGCAATGAGCCAAAGAACCCCCCCAAATAGATGATTTTGGCACTTTATATATAATGCCTGTACAATTGCCACTTGCCAAAATGAACCAAAGTGGACTTCTAATTTTGATAATTACAACAGAAAATATGAAGCTATAGTAGACTCAAAAAAATAAGACACAAGATCTCTCAATGATCTAACAAATTACAAGTGCCAAAAATAGGCTAAAATAGACCAAATTCTGAAAGTACTATGTCTACTCAGAATTTTTCCAAACTAATACCAGATCTAGAAAGTAGACAAAAAATCATGAACTTTCAAAAAAATAGCACCTGAAAATGTGTCCATATGAGCCCAAACGAAGCCTCTAAAGTTCTAAAAATCAAGATTTGCAATTTTTCAAAAATATCAGAAACAGAGATCAGGAATCACCTGTAGCATTGTGTAGATCATGAAATTCTACCCCAAAACAAAAAAAATTCCTCGAAAAAAGGACTCCAGATGACTAAAATATCGCTGTTTGAAAATCACCTCTGAAATTGTTTTTTCTAAATCGCCGCCGCCGAACCTTGAAAATTCAAATGGCTCTAGAATTTGCTTCAGATATCCAATTTGGATGAAACGAAACTTGATTTAGGGGTTTTTGGACCTCCTCAATATGATGCCAACCTCTGATTTGCACTAGCAAGCTCCAATATTGACCTGCAATAAATCTCTCCAAATATGCTATACAATGAAACTCCTATGGCTCTGATACCATAAAAGAATTTTGATATCACTCTGATACCATTTAAGAATTTTCCTAAGGCAAAGAATAAAAGCCAAGATCTAGAAGCTCAAGAGATGGCACAAGAGAGATAGGAAAAATAATCAAACAATTGATTATAGCTAATTGAATTGAATACAAAGTAGGAGTGCCTAAATATATAGGCAATGCAATAAGACTACATGATAAGGAGATGATAAGATATCACCCACACAAGGTGGAATCACATGTCCACCAAAGGTGGATCATCCTCCATTGTACATGAAAGTATGTGCAACATGTGCAACAATGAGAGGATGATAATGTGATAAGAGCACTAAAGTTGGATATCACACACAAAGAGGTATGTGAAGACAACTATCACACCTAAAGTGGAAATTATCCTAACCATGTGCTAGAATGAAATGAAAAATCTTAGGTGTCACAATGACAACTAATATGAAAATGCATTATCCTAAGTCAAGTGTAATTAGTAAATACTTAATCACACCAACAAATACTACCACTTAATTATTTAATTGAATTTAATTACATTTATTCCTAAATTGTATTATTTAATTTTGATAATAAATCAAAAATCTTATGACTAATTGATTAAATTTTTATTTGATTAATTAAAGTCAGTTGTCAAATTTAATGATATAGTTTTTGATTAAAAGTTTGATTTAATAATTGACTAACCCATAAATCAATTATTTTAATCTAAAAATTAGTTAAGTTGAGAATAAATCACTTTATTTTTAATTAATTTATAATTAAATCATGCATAATCTGAAAAGCAAGCAACTAGAAATTAACAATCAATTTTAAAATTGAAACTCAACATCTGATGAGGAGTTCAAATTTGATCTAAACTCTATTTTGAGTTAAACACTATTTTTGCATGATTTTTGTGAGTTAATTATCTCTAAATTCTTGATAACTCAAAAATCAACCTGAGTTTATCAAGAGTGATTTATGGCTTTTCTCTTGCATCCTCAAAGCCCTGGATTTCTATAAAAACAAGGCTTAGCTCTTCATTTTAAAAAAAAGAAGACTCAAATTTGCACAATTACTCTAGAGAATTGGCGATTGAAGGATTGAGCACTTACGACAAGCGATTTGTGAGATCTTTCATAGTTGATCATAGCTTTATCATAGTTTCATATCATATATTTCATATTCATTCATAGCATTCTTAGATAAATCCTCATTCAATTTCATACATTCTAGCGTAGACTCATAGATTTTTTCATCCTATTGCATAGAAAATACAAAAATATAGATTAAAGCTGCATTCATATAGTCTTTCATATTTTGCATTCAAATCCTTTGTTTAGGTGTAGCATTGTCACTAGTCTCGATCAAATTTGGGAGAATCATACTCACACCTACTAGAAGGCAGTAAATCGCCTGGTTAGCATAGTTTCAATTATTTGTAAGATTTTGAGTTTTGCTAACTTCTAATATTTTACTGAAGTGTTGTGTCTACAGCTAGATACAAAATTCACACACAAAGTACACACTATCATTTGGAAGCTCGATTGTCATATGAGAAGACACCCACAATCATACGAGTTTCCAGACTATCATCTAGGAGGTAACCCATTGTCATACGAGTTTTGACTTTAGAATTCTATTGTCATTTGAGCATCTTAGGTAGTTTTTTAGATTTGGACTAACAGCTAACCCTAACAATTGATATCTTTTATTTTTTACTAATACTTGTTGAATCTGATTGGAAAAGATCAACTAAATTGCTAAAACAAGTAAAAATATACTAAGCGCATTGTGAGGAACTCAGGTATTCTTCTCAAGCTGATAACATTTCAATTGGGATTAAAAAGAACTCTCACGTGTCAAGCTTGTGTGACTTTTCTTGCTTTCATATCACAGACTTCATTTTGGGCTATAAAATGAACATAGGTTTTGTTTTATGCATATCTGTTACACATAGTAAATAGGCCCTATGAACACTATTTGTGGATGATCTCGAGAGAGTGGGATTCTTCTGCTTGTTCATGCATGCAAAGCTCTTCTTGACGATGGATCCCCTTGTAGGTAGGGAGGTTACTGAGAGAGTCTCACATTCTACTAGATTCATGTGTCTTCAACTTTTGATTAATACATTCTCTCTGGAGGGGTTGATAGATCATAAGTGGTTGATGTCATAGATCTTTGTGAGATAATCTTGGTCTTAGCATGTTGGATTAATCTATCTACTTTGTTTTGGTTAAAAGTGAAAAGGCTAGAGGACTATGCTCTACTCCCTTTTTGGGTAGTATCAGAAACTCAAATCCTTGAATCTGGAACCAGTCTCCATGTGGTATCTTTTGTGAGTCACCTTTAGAGAGGGTTAACCATAGTGGACATTCCATTAATTGGGTTAACCACATGGATGGAACCTCAAGAGGTAATATCCATTTTTTTCATGGTTGCAGTAGCCGCTATATAAATTTCCTTGTGGAAGAAATCTTCATAGGTGCGGTCTCTTGTTGGGCTATCAGATCTCCCTAGCAACTCCTGATTGATTAAATTCTCAAACTATGTCAAAACCTCAGTGCACTTGGATTGGAGTTCACCCTCTTAAGATCACAAAAGTTGCAAAGTCAAACCATTACTACAAACCCTAGTTTGGCCAAATTTTTATTTTTCTAGGAATATGTGCATTATTAAAAAAAAATTTGGAATATACACAATTAGCACTCCTATGGATTAGCACATTCAGTCACTTGATTTCTCATGCATAGGGTTGCTTTGTCCCCTGTTCATTTTTTTCAGATGTGCTTGGAATCACTTGCTTGCTATTTTGTGTGCTTGTTTATCTATTTGGTTATTGAAAGTGAACAATCTCAGAATAATCTTCAAACCTGGATAGAAAAATTTGTGAACAATCTGAAATTGAAAACCAAAATTTGTAAAATATGAAGTAAAAAAATCCTTTCTAGAGTCAAAATTCATCCCATCAGGTCAGAATGTTGTACAAGTTTTAGCAATTATTGTTTCAGAACCCCTGTATTGTCGTATGAAAGCTTGTATAGTGTTGTACAAGTTTCTCCACCAGTCAAAAGAAAAAAAGTCAAAATCCTACTATCAACTGTCATATGAGCTTTGCAATTATCGTACAAGTTTGTCAACTATCATTTCATAGCATACCCATAGTCATATGATCCTACAGAAAGTCATTTGAGAAATTTCATTACCAGAAAGTTGTCAAAATTGTCCAAGACCTAGTTTTTAAAGACCATTTCCAGAATCTGTTCAACAAATCACTGTGTTAGGAACAGAGTAGAAACCAGAAAAAAATCACTCTTTTTCCTCAAGTGAGCCTTTAGTCTGATTTTGCCTTCTGATTTATCGATTTGAGTCTTTTTCATCTTGTGTCAAAATTACCTTCAAATTCAATCTTTTTAATAAACAACTAAGTGTTGTGAGCTCATGCCCGCCATCTATTGGGCATCTACCCACACTACTATGGCATAGTATCCTTCATTTACGTCTGATCTAATCTTTAATCACTTCAATCTTGACAAGGTTGTGTCATTCGATCTTCTTGAATCAATTCATTATTCAGTTGTCTTCATCTTATTCTTTTAATTCACCCAAGGTTAATGGTGGAAACTAGAGCTTCATCACACAAGAAATCTAGAGAAGTATCCCATACAATACCTCTAAATACTCTTCAAGCCCCAACTCTTGAACAAGTCTACAATTTTGGTCTTTACGAAGATGACGGTCTTGGTAATTTTTGATTGAAAACTGGTTACATACCCCCTCCATCAACTCACGGAGGTACTCAACAAACTCCACCTCAATCTAATCCAAGGAGCCCTAAAACTCGTAACATGTCTCACAGAGGGACACATCATGGGTCCCAAGGACATCAATCTCAAAAAGGTATGGATCAAGAGCCTACACCTTTTGAAGTTGCCTAGTATCAAAATGATGATAATTTCAAAAGGATGATGAAACATTTCTTGAAAGAAGATAGAGAAGCATACTTTCTAGAGCTAGCTCATCAAGGAGCTAAACTTCCTCCAAACTTTAATGTTGAAATATCATTACACATGAAGAAGAAACTCCCATCATGGCTATCATGAAATAGATGCATGCCATGCAAGTCAAACTTAACAAACTTGAAAAAGAAAAGTAACCTAAGGAGTTTTCCATGGAGGCCCTATGTCCTTTTCCATTTGATAAAGACTTGTACATGCCACCATTCCCTAAAAGAGTGGAGATGCCTAAATATGATAAGTATGATGGAAACTCTAACCCTCAAGATCATGTTAGAGAATTTTGTACTCAATCTATGGATTTTCTACATGAACCAACCTACTTAATGTGTCTTTTCCCTTGATCTCTAGGAGGAGCAGCCATTCATTGGTTCTCTAGAATGCCTCCTACTATCAAAACTTTTGAGGAGTTAATCAAACTATTCTATCAATAATACTCCTACAATATTCAACATCTGGTCACCATGATTGACATCTATAATCTGAAATAGTATCCAAGAGAACCATTCCTGACATTTCTCAAGAGGTGGAGGAAGAAATTTTCTCTATATGCTAGACCCATTCCCGAAACTGAGAAGTTGGAAATCTTCATCAACAATCTTATTCTAGAAATCAACTACCCTTTACAAATGAAAAATCATACATCTTTTTACAAGATGGTAGATAATGCGATCAAAATTGAGAAAGTACTTGTGAAAAAAGGAGACATCACACTTCAAAAAGACAAGTATGAATCTGGGTCTAGTTCTAAGGACAAGAAAAAAAATTGGAACAAGAATAAAGGCATTGTCATAGATGGCATTGTTGATAATATTTGTGCCCCATCTAAGGCACCTAATTTCAATCTCACTATTGTTACCCAGGCCATGAAAGCTTCCAAAGCTAAAGCAACAGAGTCCAATAAAAAGTCATCTGATTACAAACCTTGGGCTACAAATCCTAATTGCAAATTCACTCCTCTTGGAGAATCCTTGGAATCTACCATGAAAACTCTATTAACAAAAAAAATCATCTACTTGCCTAAGATGAAAGTCTTTGATCCTGAACCTAAACCGAAATGGTGGAGAGACAACTATCTATGTGAATTCCATCACAATAAAGTTCATAAGACTAATAACTGCATCCGCTTGAAGCACATCATACAAGTCAAAATTGATAATGGAGATATCATGATTGACAATCATAAGAGCAATAATGATCATACAGCATTCACAGAACCATTTCCTAAACATGGTAAAGAAGATTCTTCTTCTCAGCCTAATATGGGTGCTAAAGTCAATTATGCATACTTCAGAAACAATGTTGTCATCAATATGGTTGAACCATGTCTATCTAAGCATTGCAATGTCATCACAACTATAACAAGCGATAGAGAAAATCAATCAGCTAATGCAATTACTTGATCACAAGCTTAGGCTCACCTACAAGGAAAAATACCAAATTCATCCAATGTCCCTAAGGTGCCTTTCAATCTTTCATCTGCTTCTAAAAAGAAGGCTACATCTAACTCTTCAAATCCTAAAGACAGGAGACCTACTTCATACAGTATTATTCAACAAATCTAGCACACAAATGCTAAGATCTCAATGTTTGAGTTGCTTCAGATATCCCCAGCTCCTAGAGCCATTCTAGACAAAGCTCTACTTGGATCCAATGTTCTTGACGACCTTGATTTAGACAGATTCTAGTCTATGGTTGGTCATCTTACATCTCCACAGTATATTTCCTTTTCAGAGGAAGATGATAACTCCTTGAGTCACCCACATAACCAGCCCTTTCATATTGAATTCTTGATCCAAAACTGTCATGTCAAATGTGTGTTGATAGATGGGGGTGTTGGTCTAAACATTTGTTCTTTCAGCTTGATTACACAATTGAGATTTTCATAAATGGTCATTGATCCTAGAAAGAAGATAACTATCAAAGAATATGATGAGCAAGAAAGATCTTCTAAGGGAACTATTGTCTTACCTATCAGAGTAGGTCCTATCAATAGAGATACTATATGTCAAGTTCTTGATCTACCTTTGGCTTATAACATCCTTCTAGGGAGACGCTGGATACATGAGATGAAAGCTATTCCTTCTACATATCATAAATGTTTGAAATTTCCTTATGAAGGGGTAGAAGTAATGATTCCAGCTGATCTATATACAACTTGTAATACATTGAAAGAAAATGTTGATAAACTTGTTCCTAATAATAGGGAACCTTCCACTAAGTAGCTAGACGTTGCTTCAACATCACAGATGGAAGACATTGCTAAAGACGTTAAAATCAAAGAAAATAGTATGGGAGAATATACTATAGAGCCTATCTTATCTTTGACATCTCTCCCTATCTTGCCTAAGTCTTATGGGAAAAATCTAAAACAATCCAAACTAGCGTCTAAAGAACCTCTTGAAGCATATAAAGGAAAATTTGTGGCAGAACAAGTATCTAAACAAGAGATTGAAGAAAATGAAGTTTTTCTTACATGGCTATATAAAGATGAATCTCAACCTCAAGTTGTTCAAAAATGTGATGTTGAAACTCCTAAGAGCCCTTCTAAGTCATATGGCCCAAGGGAAAAATTGATCAGAGGACTACGGGGTAAGGGTTTTATGTTGCCTCTTGATCATCGTGGCCAAGAAAATAAGAATACAATAGGTCTAGGATACATGAAGAAGCCTTTCCATCTTAGCAAGAACTCCCCACATGTATTAGAATAGATTGAGCCCTCCGTAGCAAATCAACTAAAGAGAGAAATAACTAAACAATCTAATAGTGATGATTCAGACACCACTGATGAGCTCATTCCTTATGAGCATTTTCCTAAAGAAATCAAAGACCTCCTTGATGCTGAAGATGATCCAATAAAAATAATTGATGTAGTAGAAATGCAAGAACCTACTATAGAGCAAGATATAGTTGCACCATAAGAACCAGCTAATCTCGAAGACAATCAAACAGACAAAGATGAAGGTGGTAGTTATTCTGAGACAAATTCCCAGGAGTATGAATTCAAATCAGAATCTGAGGGAAACCCTTCTTGGGGTATTCATCCTGACTTTACTCATGTTCTTAAATTTCCTAGAGGTATGGATGAAGAATCTAATGACTATGAATGGGGAGCCATTCTAGAAGAAGATGAGCTTATTACAGAAAAACCTTGTTGATGTTATTCACCAATATGCACCTATACCCAACGTATGTCTAGAGAGAAATGATGAACTTATCGAGTCTGCTCCACCGATGGCTGAAGTGGATTTCCACAATGACATTGAACCTATTCATGAATTGAATATCTTAAGTTGTAATATCACCTTTGAACTCAAGCATCAGGTTAGGACCAATGATGACATATCCATATCTGTAAACACTCTTTCCCAATCTTTCACCACTGTGACTATCTAACACCCTGACCTTCTTTACCTAACATCCACAAACTTAAACCAAGGTATTTATACCTTTCCTAATGATTATGCCCTTAATTGTTACCTCAATGCATTCGAGCCTATGAGGACTTCCATGAGTGAACCAAGCGTCAGCATGATAGAGTCAGACATCAAATATCTTAGTCAAAAGAATAAGAATAAAAATAAAAATAAAAGTAGTTATGAGGGTGAAGACCACTTTATGGCAATCTCAGAACCTACAAAAGTAAAAATAAAAGATGTATCTGAAGGTGAAAACCTCTCTGAGGCACCTAACAATGAGATATTTGATGTCCTTCCAAGTCATTTATAGAATAGATCTCTAGTTCTAATTGAGCCCACTCAATCTATCAACTTGGGAACAGTAGAGGAACCACAGTTGATCCATGTAGCACAATCTTTATCAGAAGAAGAGAAGCAAAAAATTACAACATTCTTAAAAGAAAAGAACACCAAGTTTGCATGGAAATACTCAAATATGCCAGGGTTGGATCCTAATCTTATAATGCACCATTTATCTATAGCTCCAAATGTTAAAACTATTAAGAAAAAATTAAGAAAGATGCATCCACATGTTGCACTCTTAGTAAAAGATAAATTAGAGAAGCTACTAAAAGCCGGATTCATCTTTGTTATTGATTATGTTGAATGGATCTCTAATATTGTACCTATTTCTAAAATTGACAAATCTATAAGAGTGTGCACAGGTTTCAGAGATGTGAACAAAGCATGCCCTAAGGATGACTTTCCACTACCTAACATTGACATGATAGTGGACATGAATGCGTGTTTTGAGATGTACTCTTTAATGGATGGTTTTTCTAGATATAATCAAATAAAAATTGCTCTATAAGATCAAGAGAAAACTACTTTCACATGTGCATGGGATACCTTCTATTGGAATGTCATGCCATTTGAGCTTAAAAATGCTGGTGCTACATATCAGAGAGCTGTGACTTCTATTTTTCATGACATGATAAATAGGACTATGGAAGATTATGTTGATGATACTTTAGCAAAATCTATGATTACAGCTAAACATCTAAATGATTTGAGCAAGATACTAGACAGAATGGAAAAATTTAGTCTCGGACTAAATCCTAAGAAGTGTGCTTTTGGTGTCACTTCCAAAAAGCTCGTAGGGTACATACTTTCAAAAAAGGGAATTGAAGTTGATCCAGCTAAAGTAAAGGCTATAATGGAGATGAAACCCCCGAAGAACATTATTCAAATGAGAACATTACAAGGGAGAGTACAATCTATCAGGCGTTTCATATCACAGCTAGCGGATATCTCGCAACCTTTTACAAAAACTTTACATAAAGGTGTGACTTTTGCATGGAATGAAGAATGTGAGAAAAACTTTAACCATATCAAGAAATATCTATCAAATCCTCCTATCTTGATGCCTCCTATACAGGGGAAGCCATTGATCTTATATGTCTCCACCATAGATACATCACTGGGGGCATTGCTAGCACAACATGATGAGAACAAGAAAGAAAGAGCTATATACTATATTAGTAGAACATTGGTTGCATACGAGAAGAACTATTCAATGATTGAGAAAGCTTGTCTAGTTGTGATCTTTGCATCATAGAAATTGAGACACTACATGTTAGCTCATACCACTCAATTGGTAGCTAAGATAGATCCATTGAAATACTTATTGAGCAAAGCTGCCCTCACGGGTAGATTAGCCAAATGGGTCATGCTCTTAAGTGAATTTGACATTGAATATGTTGAAAGAAAAGCTATTAAAGGACACGTAATTGTTGATCAATTAGTAGATGCACCTTTGTTTGATGATACTCCTATGCAAATGGAATTTCCAGATTCCTCTATCATGAATCTTTCTTCTAGAGAATGGCAGTTATTATTTGATGGCTCCTATACATAGAATGGATCTAGAGTGGGCATATTGTTCATAACTCCTCAAGGATACTCAATCCCAAAAGAATTTTGCATCAAGTTTCCTTGCACAAACAATATTTTTGAATATGAAGCCCTCCTTAATGGCATGAAAATAGCAATTGAGTGGAGAGTGACAGAGTTACACATTCATGGAGACTCACAACTAGTTATCCATCAAGGAAATGATGTCTACCAAATGAAAGATGAAAATCTTGTTCCATATAAGAGAATGGTAGGTGATCTAAATAAATACTTCATATCTATCACATTTGAACAAATACCTAGAATAGAGAACAAGGCTACCGATGCAATGGTGATGCTATCAACTTTATTATAGCAGCCTAAACATGAGCTATGCTGTGAGTTCCTGGTGGAAGCACTATCTTATCCTGCATATGATTCCCCTGAAACCCGCATGATTTGCACTATTGTAGATCATGATTCATCGAGATATAAAAACCTATTCTCCTATCTCAAAGACCAAATCATTCTCGATACCTTTAACTACCATGAAAAGAGATACCTTATCTGAAATGCCTCTCGATATGTCATCATTGGTCATGATCTGTACAAATGAGGTCTAGATGGTATGCTACTTAGATGTTTAGAATGGGAAGAGTCTCAACGTGTGTTAGAGGAAGTCCATGATGGTATTTGTGGGTCACACTCGAACGGTTTAACACTAGCTCGAAAACTTATTAGGGTTGGGTACTATTGGCTGGAAATGGAGAAACAATCTATCAAGTTTGCTAAGAATTGTTAAAAGTGCCAAGTACATGGTAACTTAATTCATGTTCTAGGGAGAGATCTAATTCCCTTTACTACACAATGTCCTTTTCACCAATGGGCATTTGATCTTATAGGATCCATACATCCTCATTCTTCTAATGGGCATACCCATATAATCACAACTACAGATTATTTTACAAAATGGGTAGAAGCAGTCCCTTTGACTCAAGCAACTGGAAAACAAATATCTATGTTCATCTTGAACTACATCATATGTCGGTATGGTATTCCACATTCTATAATCATAGATAATGGTGGACAATTTAAGAACAAAGACTTAGATGATTTATGTGCCAAATTCAAGATAACACAACATTGGTCATCTATCTATTATCCTCAAGGGAATGGACAAGAAAAGGCTTCTAACAAGAATCTATTGAAAATCTTGCACCGAACAGTTAATAAAATAGGAAGAGACTGGCATCTCATGATCAATCTAGCTATTCAGGCCTATAAAACAAGTATCAGAATGCCCACTAGGGCAACACCATTCAATTTAGTTTATGTGTCTGAAGCGGTACTACTTATTGAGGTTGAAATCCCATCACTAAGAATTAGAATGCATGGTCTAGTAACTACTGATGACTATAGAGTGTCTAGGTTGCAAGAACTTGAACTACTAGATGACTACAGACAAGAAATGTATGATCATCTTAGAGTATATCAAAAGAGAATGTCTAGAGGCAACAACAAGGAAGTTAGACACAGATAATTTTAGGTTTGCAATCTAGTCTTGAGAGAGAATTTTAAAAATCAATCACATAGAGAGTGCAAGGGAAAGTTAAAACCCAACTAGCTAGGTACCTTTATTATCACTACTACTTTTGGCTCTATAGCCTATCAACTCTCAATGAATGAAGGAGAAAAGCTTTGAGAACCAATCAATGTTCTCCATCTGAAGAAATTATATGCCTAAGGCATTCAGTCTATGGTAAAATGTCCTGAATAAATCTTAAAAATCTGAAAAAGTCTTAAAAAAAATGAACATCTTGGTGAAAACCTAGCAATGGGCACCTTGATGATTCACAAAAAAATTAAAAATGCTAAAAGTACAAAAAAATTGAAAAGATGAAACATACAAAAAAATGAGAAAAGGAAAAAGTGCCTTGGTGAAAACCTAGAAACATGCACCTTGGTAGAAAAAATAGAATCTCTACCAAGATGGTGAAAACCCGGCAAATAGGTGCCACTTGTTTCAAAACACTTCATCTATCAATGCAATCTTGGTCTTTCCAAGCTTTCAGTCTTGCTTTAGTTTGTACATATTTCCTAGTTTGTTTATGCATTCCTATTTTGAATAAGTCAGTTTGTACACCAATCGACTCAAGCATCTGTATCCTATCAATTCTTAACACTTGAGGGCAATCAATGTCATGTCCTATGGCCTCCAGTACATCTTAGACAATTCATATCCAGTCAGAGTCCTTTGAAGCTTCATCTAAGTCAGTCAATCAGTCTTGTCTCCAGAAAGGATTTTGCATCTACAACAACGCAATCAAACACAAATTGAAAACAATCTATGCTTTTTACATGCTTTTATCTCCTTATATGCTTACTGATTCACATTGATATTTTTGCATATTGTGTCCTTTGAGCTCTTTGATGATGTCCTTTACAAGATTTAGAGAGTGATGACTAGGGGCATAATCTTTTATTTGTCTTCTGCTTGTATGTAAAAATCTAACAACTTTGGAAATTCTGGATTGAAATGGTGTCCATCTATAAGAGCCTCTATCTTGAATTAGATGGCCATTCATACCTCGACCATTGATACCTAGAAAATTCAAAGAAGTTTGATCTAACTATTGTCTTTTTGAGTGATTTCTTTCTCCTACTATGAAACATGATCTTGCCTAAGGATGTGAATGATAAAGGGTCATTACGGGTAATTCACACTGGATTTAGAATAATCTCTTGACTCTTTGATGTGTTTTAACGCAAGGCATATTCAGGTCATCATGACATTTATATTCTGATGCTTATACAAATTACTATATCAAAATGGACATGATATTCAAGTCATCCTAGCGTTTGTGCCTTGGTGCTTATATCTAATCTGACATTCCAAAAATAAAATCAATATTCATATGTCCATGGTTATCTAACCAGTGGGCACTATATTGATTCTTGCACATACAAATCAATATTCATATGTCTATATTTTTCTAACTAGTGGGCATTATATTGATTTATCCGATTACCTAAAAAGCTCAATGATGACAAATGACCGACACATGATCAGTGACTAGGTCCTAGGTCTTAGGTTGCATGTCATTTTCCACTTTGCACTTTGCATGATCTCACAAATTGCTTGCAAATGTCCAAACAATCCTTCTAAAAACTATACTTAAAAGAGTCGAATCTCATACAAAGGTCTTCTCACAGAAATTCAAGTCATCACAATCCTAGGTTAAACATCATTTTTGACATAAGACTGAGTACTTGTCTTCATCAATACCTGCAAAACATATCATGTGTATCATTTCATTTTCATTACATATTCATAATCATTCATCTATTGCATTACATACATAATCAAGTACATTTGCATCACATTCATACATTTGAAAAAAATCATTTCATTGCATGAATCCATACATACATTCTACTCTACTCATAGCATAAGCATCACATGATATCATCATACATCAAAAGCATGACAAGTACAAATGAAGTCGCAACCAAAAATTTTGATCTCATATATATATCATAAAACTCAAAATAATCAAGGGTGCACTATAGGCATAGTGTACAAAAGAATGAGAGAATGTAAGCTATCAGAAGTCAGAATAGTATCAATATCAAAAGAGCAACAAAAATATCAAAATATCATGATAGATCAGCTATCGTTCTGATCCTCTCCATCTGGTGGAGGTGGTGGTGGTGCATCTAGTATTGCCTTGGCTCTAGGTGCTCTCACTCCCTCTGATGCTAGCATATACTAAGAATATGAAGGAACTCTCTGAGCAAGTGGTACCGCAACATAGTATGTAGAAACATAATAGGTAGATCTGGAGGTCTGATAAATAACCTCTACCTATAATCTTTGAACCTCACCCTGAAGCTCAGTGCACTGTCTATCTACCTCTAGAAACCTCTCCTCCCAGCAAGCACTACGCACCTTCAGGTCCCTGACCTTTAATCTAAGTCTCCTCACAATCTCATGTGTAGTCAGTGGAACACTAGGATTAGCATATGTCACTGGCATATTAGTATCTACAATAGGCTACTATGTGGTCTCTGGTCTCTGGGCCTTACTGCATCTAACCTCTACACCAAGATCAAAATTGGTATCCTCATGTAAGGGATTAGAATCACCACCTACAACCTGCTCTGCTGCAAGTACCTCCTTAGCAGTACCAACACTACCTAAAGTACCACCCTCTCCCCTAGTTTGTCTCTATGAACCTATAGGCCTACCTACTGTAGAACTAGTGGGATGAGGGTGCCTCATCTATCCTAATGGTCTCTATGGGGGAGCCATCACTCTTGCTTTTTTCTTCCCTAATAATGGACAAAATGCTACAAATCATGTAAGGATTTGCAAGGATCTAATACTTTTTCTCAAAATTGAACATGAAGATGTTGTTTGCAATGTATTTGTCAAGACATTTCAAGGTGTAGCACTTCAATGGTATGAGAGACTCCCATCCAATTCTATTTTCTCATGGATTTAATTAAAGGATTTATTCTTAATTCAATTTGATCCCAATGTGAGTTCACAAGATTCTCTATTTTATTTCGCTACTATAGAAAGGACACCTCAAGAGTCTATTGCCTAATTTAATCATTGTTTTCTTCTCATGTATCAAAGGGTTCAACATTATTTGTGGTGTTTGGATGTCTCATTTGAAAGAAACATTAGATCTTTTGGTGAGATTACTACCTTGCATGATGCATTCAACAAGTCTCTTTTCTTGGCATGATGTGGATGTGATGTTACAAATGGTATGAATGGTCCCAATGAAAGTTTTAATATGTAATTGATTAAATGTTGTCAATCATTGCAGCTCTATGTCAACCTAGTGAATATGTAGTACCCCGCCCCTAGTCTGATTTTATAAATGTTATAATTACTTTACGATGATAGACTATATGTTAGGAAATCATTGATGTGTATGATTTTACTAACCCCATACTTTCATGTGTATGGTTGATGTGTTTGTTTTATACTTCTATTTGACATGCCTAATGTGGTTGAGGGATAGAGTCATAGTTACTTTCTTGCGAGATCCACACGATCGACCGATCCTTGCCATTGTCTGTTATATATTTAGATATGTATGTACATGTGGGTGTTGTATGTAGGTTTGCAGGTACCAGATATCGACTTCCCTGAAATTGTCAGGATGAGCGTGCCCTATCATAATATCTCAAATGGTAAGAGAGGGGAGATAACATAGTTCCAAAACCCTATCCTAAGCTTATTTATCCTAGTTGTTGGATAAGTATCTGTTGACTACCCTATCCGAATTTATCAGGTTGACAAAGTTCATGGATCCCTATCTTGAGCTTGTATGTTTAGTTGATGATCTTGATTTATCGCTTTCTGAGTAAGTGATTTTCTATAGTCATGGAAATTAATATTTAGTTGGAAAATAATATTAAATTCAATTCCTATATTTTTGTGTGATTATTAATTAATAAAAAAATCAAATATTAGGATATTTGGTTTTAATTAATTAATTATGTGAAAATAGGATTAATATTGTTCATTAGATATTAAATTATTAAATTGCATGATTTAATGATGTTTGGAATATTAAAATATTTAATAATAGATTTTAATAATAACATGTGCTTTATTGAGTTTGAATGTTATTTGTTTGAAAAAGGAGACAACTTGTCTTTAGGAATCTAAGCTAAGTTGTGCACAATTAAATATATTTTTAATTATTAATTAGTATTTTCTTTCAACTTAAGAGTGTGAGTTTGATTAGGAGTTGTATGGTGAGTCATCTAGGGTTTGCATGAATGGTGGAGTTGAATCCCTAATAGGGGGAATTTGCATTCATTTGGATTGAATGAGGTTATTGAAGATTTGTGGAGAGCTATTGGAGAATGTGTGACATTTTTGTGTTCTTGAGTTTTTGTGTGTGTGCTTGAATTTCTAGGTGAAAATTGCTTGCATCTAGAATTTGGTTTTGCATGCACTATGATTCAAATCTACAGGATTGAGCTTTTCTGTTGTTAGATCTGGGAGTTTCAGCATTCTACAAGCATTCTATTACAGTTTCTAGCATTGGAATTGAGGTAGGATTTGAAGGAAACTTCTTGTAATTTCATTTGTAGAATCTTCAATATTTTCATATGCTTGTTTTGATTTATTGTTATAGAACTATTTTCAATTATGCTTTCAATTTGGGTGTTAGAAAACCCTTAGAATAATGGCTTTCAGTTTATATTATGACTTGGCACAATAGGGTTATGTTGTCCAAATTTCGTGAGAAAATTCACTATAGAAACCTTAGAAAATGAAAAATTAAACTAGCTATAGTTCAAACTATTGAGTAGATGAAATAAATAATTGGGTTGTTGAGAAAAATCAATTTTAGTGAGGAAAAATCCAATCTGGATAAAAAGCCCAATTTCTGTCAAAAAATGATAGTCAAAACAAATTTACCAAAGTAGAAAATTTATTTGCTATAAAAGACAAAAGAAAACATTAGTAAATTAGAATTGCATTCACAAACAAATAAGGAAAATGACAGTTAAAGAAAAAGACAAAAATTGCTATGAGATATTGAAAATTGCAATTTTTCCATTTCTGGAAAAAGTACACATGTCTACCAGTTTCCATTTTCAAAAATTAACCTATTCTTTTTTTTTTAAATGCTTTGTTTGAATTTGTATAAGTAAAAGTCTTTTTTTTTTAAATTATATATAAATCATATAATATAAAAAGGGGAAAGTTTATTAAAAAAATATTTAAATTTTAATAGATGTGGGGGCGAGGGCCACCGTACCCCAACCCCCATCCTGCAGCGCACACGCAAGGCATGGCCTTGTAGGTCATGCAAAGCACGACCCTACAGGACGTGCGGTGGCACAGCCTGCAAGTGGCCAGTGGGCGTGGGGTCCACGTGGGATTCCCCCCACTTTGTTTATATGTTTTTTTTGTTTTTTCTTTTAAAAATTAAAATTTGTAAATTAAAATGTATTAATTTATTAAATTTTAATTTTTGTTATATAAGATTTCATTATTAACATTTGTTAATATTTATTATATTATAATAATAAATTTTATTATGGTATTTAGCTTTATTAATAATTTTTATTTAAAGATTATTATTTTATGATAATTATTATTAGATTTAGTTTAATAATAATAATTTTGTTTATTAATAAGTATTGTTTTATTAAATATTATTATTTAATAATTTTATCACTTAATATTGGTAATTTTATTAATAATGGTTATTAATGAATTTTATTTAATATTAGAAAGAGAAAATATTATTTGGAATATTAGGACTTTAAATAAAACTTAATCTTTGATTTATTATGAAGTTATTAAACTATGTATACTAAGTGATTTAATAAACTTCATATAGTAAAATAGTTAAGTCTGATTGGCAAATGGATTAGGTTTAGATTAATTGATTGAACTTAAATTACTCATTTAAATCTAACCTAGATATGAAGTGTAAAGTGGGTTTGCAACTTATGTGTTCAAATTGGTCTTTTAATTAATTTTGAAATGTTTGAATTATCTTATATCTGTACATGTAGATTTTTATGCTGAAATTGGGTGTTTTTGCTCTACTAAATTTATGGAACGTAAATAGGGAATGCTTTTTTAATTATTGTATTATTTTAATGATTATGATGAGTGTCTTATAGTGATTAATGTATTCCCATTTTAGAATTCAATTTTGATGAGTATGGAGTGTAAATGATTATGCCTCAATTTCAGATCTTTATGGCGTAAGTGTTGTTTTCCTTGTTCCTGTAGTGTCTTCTTTTGCATTATGGGTTATCGGGTACTAGAAGACCTAGGGGAAAACAAAGGCTTGGGTATGAGTTGGTTATGACATGGTTTAAGTATTATATTTGATGTGTGTGTGTATTCCGTTTATCATCCCTGTCTTGACCATTTGGGCTCATGTTGTATTGAGTTTTACTTCATATTCTATAAAGGAGAATATGGTATTGACTTTTATGTCTGATCCTTGGGATCATGTGTATATATTCTTTTGTGAACACTTTGAGAGTGTTTTGTGACATTATGGTTATGTGAGAACCAGTGTGTTCCTATTATTTTGTGGAGTAGTCTTGAGGGACATTATTATCATTTTGTGATCTATGTGAGATCTATGAGCCTATGGTAATTTACGTAGATATGTAGTAGGAGGTGGCTTGCAATAAGAGTCAGGGCCCACAAGTGGTTGCCAGGATCACTTATTACTAAGTATCTTAATCAAGTGATAACATAATATAACATTGAGAGATTTTAAAGTGAACCTAACAAGATAAGTTTCCTTGCCCTGGCTTAGTGCTAGTACAGACTAAGGTGGGAATGGAGAAGATGAATAACCCCCTTTTAAGGGATGAGTTGGCATAGTTGATGGCTTCGTCAGTATGAGAGGTCATTGACACCGTGTATGGTCACTTGGGTGTCAGGATCCAGAGAGATTACCAGGATGAGACTCAAGGGTTAGACGTACATGATGACACCTTCCTATGCATAGTCTAGTTATCCTACATGTGTCAGTTGCCTCTGGATTAGTGAGTCTTTCATGACATTATTACTTTTTCACCTTGAGTTAGAGAGCTTTCGGGATCCTTTCCTTAGCTTGATCTGTTTGATGTTTGTTATCCAAGTGGAATCTATTGTTATCTCCTTAGCATGGTGGGAGTGGACCTTTTTGGTTCACAAGGTCGGGTGGTAGTGATTCTTTTACCATTTGAGATTCTGACATTCATGTACTAGTGCTGGATGATCCCTGTGGCAGTTGTTCCTTCTTGATCTTCATTGTTGGGGTTGTGTTCCTCTTTCTCTTCTTGTAATCATGTATCTTTGTATTAGTTAATCAAAGTTATTATATGTACTCCTTTTCAGTCATTGTAATACATACCCTACAACATGTGCAATGGATGTAGATTTATGGATACCATATGGTTCCAGTTGTGTTTATGTTTCTTATATGTGATGATGTTATTATCTTTCATTGGTTTATATAAGTTTTCTAAGTGTACTTTATCTTATCTTATTAATTAATGTAAATGTATTCTTCATCGAGGAACCCTTGAGAGTTGTAACCTATGTTGGTTATTGTATTATTGTGAGTAAATGGTAATTTCTTCCACATTTATGTTTATCTTGTATGTTAACTTTAGAAAGAAAAAAAAAAATCTGCAAACTTAGATGCATGTTTAGGTTAAGTTCTTTTGGGTTCCCTGGCGGGGCATTACAGAATATATCAAATCAACTGTAATCATCTCATTCAACCAATTACAACATGCCTGATATACAAATGATGCAATTAGCCTATCAAAAGAATCAAAGCAATCACTTTCAAGATCATATTGTGGGTCAAAATTTACATGATACAACCTTGGACACAAGTATTTTTCCACCCAATGATACTTCTATAATTGTCTTTTCATATTCTTGATAAAATCCAATGCTCAATCCATCAAATCATGATGATACTTCAAATGGAAAGCTTGTTGGTCAGTTATATGAGCATGATAAGTTATGAAAAAATGAAAGTGAAATGATCCTAAATGCTGATTGTAATCAATAATTCAAGCTACCAAATTATTTTTATAAAAAAATCAATCATGAAGTATTAAGAAATGTTGGAAAAATCCAAGAGGATGAGAAATATTCAATGCTGCCCCAGAAGTATTTCCATGAAAGATCAACAAGTACAAAATATTTGACATCTTCACAAAATATTTTTGATGTCTCTTTTGATACTGAAAAAGATTCACATGACAAAGACACAGATAGTCATTGTTGGGTAGATATTCCACTTGAACAAAGTAGACTAAATGAGAAGTTGCAAGAATTGGGTATGCTTATGTCATTATCAGATTTTACATGGTTAGAAGGATGTAGGATAAACCTCATGAATCAAAATTGTGAGATGGATTGCCCTATTTTTCTTGGAAAGATGGACTTCTATTTGAAAGGAAAGATGACTATTGAAGAGGTATTAATTCCTATAGTAGATCATTGGGATAGTCAATCAAGGAAGGAAGAAGATGAACATGATCAAACCCAAGAGACTATGGAAGAGATGTATTGGCCTATTGAGGGAGGTAAAGTGATCAGCATACAAGAAAATAATGGTGAGAGATTTCAAAATGATGAAGAGAATGAAATCATAAATACATTCATAGACATCTTCATGAAAGTTGAAAGTGGAAAGGTCACTTCTCATGAAATAATAGTTGATGATGCACTACCTTTTTTGAATGCTAATCATGATGGAACCCAAATAAAGGAGATACAAGAGGTTCAAGAGGATGATCAAAAGGAATATAATGAAGATGAAAAATTATTCCATGAGGTAGAGGACTCTTAGCATTTACAAATAAACAAACAAGATGACTCTCAATTTTTTTCATCAGAGGAGGTAGACAAAGTACTTGATTTGGTATCATGTTTGAGTAAAGAAATGTCCATTTATGGGTATTCCATGCACATATAAAACCTTGCAGTAGCCAATTCATGTAAGATTCATCCATTTGAGATACATTCAGAGGTAAGTTGTCCTAAATTCTTGTTAGCTTGGGAGATCGCTTAGAAGGTAAGTACGATTTTGAATTTGTTTCTTTGAGGCATGAGGGAGAAAATGATTTGAATTTTGATACTAAAGATTCTTTCAATTTTGAAGACATACTTGTGAGTGAAATTATTAGTCCTAATGAGGTCAAATGTGATGATTTATTATTTAGGACTAATGATAATTATAATAAGGATCACAGTCTAGATGATTTTCCTTTTGAACCTTGTTGTAATGACAAGTATAGTACATCACTAATGCATATGTTTTCTTATGGTGTGCATGCACTTGAGGAGGATGGATTGGTGTACCATGAGATAAGACCTCTAGAAGAAGAAATCACATTGAGTGAGTATATGACCATGGTTGGGAACTCACTAAACCAGGTTGTATATGTCCATTATCTATTGCCTTTTTATGATTTTCAGTTTGAATATCATAAAGGTAAAAGAACTTGTTTTTGGATTAATCATGATTATGGAGAGTTTCCACAACTTCTGATTTTGTGTAATTTGTACCTAGAATTTGAATAAAATTTGTCTAAATTTTATTTTTCTGAGTATAAATATGAGTTTGCATTCCTTAGAACTATATAGGGTGTGTTATTGCTACTGCATGGAGAGAAAAGTCAATTAATAAGAAACACATATGCTTGTTTAGCTAAGTTTTTTATATACAATTTAACTTTAGTTCTAATTAGGTAGGTGTTAGATAGTTTCCCTTATGTTTTAGTGGTTAGTTTTGTTTTGTCAATGTGTTAGTCGCATTCTTTATTGCTTAAGCATTTTTTCTTTTTGTTTGTCAATTTTTGGAAAAAGAGATTTTTTTGTCAGGGCTATTCCTAGAAAGTGGTCCATCCCAAGTGATCTTTGATAGGAGGGAGAGGTATTTCTTAGTCAAAAATTTTAAAGTAATTTGTCTTGCAAGAAATTGTATACATGGATCATGAATGTTGATGCCTTTCACTGGCAATCAAGTTGATATTCAAAGTTGATCATCCTCCACACATTACACACTTTAAATAGGATAGTGTGGTTGTTGGTTTCTTGGGTAAGTATCGGTTGGATTTGATTGGAGCCTATTGTTATGGATGACCTTAGATCTCAAAACCCTTCTCCGTCTACATCTTGACTTGAAGATACAAAATCAAACGGAGGAACGCAAAAAGAAAGGTCAACAAGGGAAAAAGATGAGTTCAAATACTTGGGTGGCATAGCCTAATTGCTGCCCAAGTTTCCAAAAAAGAGAAAATAAGAAAAATAGAGAATCAGAAATGCAAATACTAAGGTAGCGTAGCCTAAGCACTACCTTAGCATGTCAAAAGTGCTAAATTGAATACAATTGAAGAAGTGACAATATTCAAAGCACAATGGCTCAACCAAAGTCACCTTCCATGCAAATGATGTTGACTCTAAAGGAGCCCTCCAAAAAACAAAACAATCTCACATCTTGTGAGAAGATAGACAAGAGTTACTCTAGCAACCTCTACTAGGGCTATGAACACTTGATTGGTAGTAGAGAAAGGTTAGAATGAGATTGTAGAATTTTATGACAGTAAGAAAGATTGGTTCCAACTGTTTCTTATCTAGGAGACCTTCATCCAAGTAGAGAAGGAATGAACACACAAATACACACACTAGATGAAATAATAAAGGACGTCAATTTTGAAAGTTGGTGGAATAATATTTTCATGAATGGTGCTTGTGTTCAATTTATTATGTAAGACAATTTCAAGAGAAAGTTTGTTGGTAAAGGAATGCCTTGGTCATTTCTCCTTTTGTCAGGGCTATGTTTTGTTGTTCCACAATACATGCCCCATTTTGGCCTCTTGGCCTAATGGGGACCCCATTTTTTAAGGTTTTTTTAATTTTCTTTAGGGTTTTGGTGTCATTCTTGTGCAATCAGTTTAGATAGTTAGAATTTTCTTCATGCTTTCAATAAGAAATTACTAATAACTTTTTTTGCATGCAGAAGTTTGGTGCCCACCTTTTGAGATTTATGAAGAAACAGCAAGGGAAGCTTACATCCATGGGATTACTAAGATTTTTGGAAATCCAAGAAGTGACAAAGAAGTTTTAAAGAGCTCACCCCAACATTCTTCCAAAATGTTGAGTCCTTAATTTTGACAAGCTCAAAGAATTTCAACACTTAGTCATTTTTCAGTGCGAGATTTTTAGAGTTTCAGACTTTGCTGGGAGATTCATTGTCCGAAAGTCCAAAATGCCCGAAGTGCTAGTAGATTTTTGGAGTTTCAGAGTTGCTTGGAGATTCGTTGTCTAAAAGTCTGAAATGCCAGAAATGCTGGTAGATTTTCAGAGTTTCAAAGTTGCTGGGAGATTCACTATCCAAAATTTTGAAATGTCAGAAGTGCTGGTAGATTTTCAAAGTTTCAGAGTTACCAGGAGATTCACTGTCCAAAAGTCTGAAATATCAGAAGTGATGGTAGATTTTCAGAGTTTCAGAGTTTCTGGGAGTTTCACTGTCGAAAAGCCCAAAATTATACCCAGCATGGATTTTTTGGGAATTAGCCAATTTGAAGAAAAATTTTTTTGACATTTAGCCAATTTTGAGCTTTGAGATTTTTGGCATTTCGGCCTTTCTAGTTTTTTGGCCTTCGAAAGTCCAAAAATTTGTAAAAGCTTGTTCAATGCTTCGCCATTTTTTCAACTTCATTTTTTTGGAGCAAGGGTTGGGGTCTGAAATTTCTGGCTCATCACCACCAATAACTTCCAGTCTTCTTCAGTTGATTTTTAGTCAAATTGATCACTTCTATGGGGTCATTTCTGCATGATTTGGGGACATATTCCAATTGGATCTATGAAGGAGAACTACAACAAGTGATAAAGGGAAGAACTAAAAGTTTCAAAGAAGAACATGCATGAGTTCCATAATTGATTTTGAATTATTTGATGCATTTTTTTTTGTCAAATTGTAATGCGCGGGGTTTAATTCTATGCTAAAGTAGTTTAAACTTGTTTTAGGGATAGTTTCTTTCATGAAAACTTTAGTTTAGATTTATTTTCAATTTTTATGTGCAACTAAAACCCTAGCTACAAAATTAAGAGGAAGGCTCTATAAATTGTAAGAAAATAATGTAATTAAGGGGGATTACTTTTCAATACAATACTTACAATTGGTGCTTCAATCATGGTGTGATATTTTCTACTATCTTTGCAAAATTTATGAATGTGTGTTTGCTCATTCTTTTATTTCAAAGAGCCAATTGATTGTATGGTGATTTTGATCTATGATTCTATTAGTTTGGTGTTTATCTTTGCTGCACTACTTTTTGTGATGAATTATTGGGAAGATTGTTCTTCGGTGCTTCAAGATAAATTTGTCTCACGTGTGTGCACATTCGCAGTGGCTTCATGATCTGATGAATTTTGATATATCTTACATCTGCATTTATTTCTATTGATGATTACATATTCCTAACCATGATTGTGATATGTTCAGATCTCTATTTTGTGGGTTTCCTCCATCTTCTTGGTACTTTAATTCACAAAGAAATGCAAGCATTGGTTTATGCCTATTAGTTTACTTTCTGCAATTTCATTTCAAATTCTTGTCACCTTATTCTCATTACTTTTCTCCTTTATTTATAAAATTAGTCATAATAGATTAAATCAGATTTACATTGCTTTCATTTAAATACCTAGAAAATACAAAAAAAGAAATATTGTTGTGTTTTAAGATTTTTTTTGCAGTCTCTCAAAGATCAAACC
Source organism: Chamaecyparis obtusa (assembly GCA_027943335.1). Classification (NCBI taxonomy): domain Eukaryota; kingdom Viridiplantae; phylum Streptophyta; class Pinopsida; order Cupressales; family Cupressaceae; genus Chamaecyparis; species Chamaecyparis obtusa. Next base: position 606,686 of record BSBK01008159.1, on the reverse strand, counting down.
AAAAAAGGTCTCCTCGTGAAAAGATTCACATTTATCTTCAATTAAGCTATCTAAGCGGTTGAGACCCAACCCAAAAGGAACCTTGAGATTGATTTATATCATTCTTACAAGAGGTTAATTTGCTCACAAAAATTCCTATTTGTTGTCTCATGTAAAAATGATGCTCAATAGGTTGTCTACATGTACTCTAATAGTGACAATGTGATCAACATGCTTGAGTCCTACAATCATACTATATAAATACTATCAAAGCTAAGAACGAAGCTGAAGTTGAATCATCTAACATGGTAACATGCTCCCAAGAAAAAGTCACTCTATCAAGAGAAGGTTCATCTTCCTCCTCTACTCCTGAGAAAATAATGACCTCAACATCTAAACCAACTACCTTGTCAACTACAAAGGACTACAATCTGGTAGATGAACTTTAGAAAACTCCATCTAAAATCTCAATACTTGAGTTACTCAAAATCTCTCATGCTCATAGAGAGATCCTTGATCAAGTCCTTCTTGCAGCTAATGTCCTTAAGCACCTAGACTTTGATAATTTATAGTTCATGGTCGGTCACACCTGGCTTCATCTCATTATCTCACTCTCTCTGAAAAAGATGACACATCTGTCAGCCAGCCTCTCCATATCAAAGTCATAATCCATAAGTATAGATTTAAGCACATTTTGATAGATGGAGGCATGGGTTTGAACATATGCACATTTAACTTGGTCAAAGCTCTTGGTTTCTTAGAACATGCCATTGATCCTTGACACAAAATAATGATCAAAGTATACAATAAAGAGGAATGTTCTTCCAAAGGCATGGTAGTCTTTCCCATTTGGGTAGGTCATATTTAGTGGGATGTCATATATCAAGGCTTGTATATTCCTTTGGCATACAACATAATTTTGGGCCATCCTTGGATTCATGAAATGCAAGAAGTTCCTTATGTGTACCATCATTGTATTAAATTCCCTCATGACAGAATTGAAGTTACTATTCATACAGACTCATCATATGCTTGTAACAATCCTAAATAAGAAGAACAAATGGTTCCTCACAAAAATAAGGTTCATCTCCTAAAAAAGTAGAAGAAAAGGAAAAGACAACTCTATCAGAATATGGGAAAATAATACTAGTTAAACCTATTGGTATGGGAAGCTATCAAATGGAAACTCTTCCTTTCTCTCCAAAATCTTATGGAAAATCATCTCCCTCAGTTACAACAACACCTTTTATTTATGAAGGTACTAGAATGGTTAAGGCTAAAATCTCCCTAGAGATAGAAAGGGAAGAAAGTGTTTTCCTACAAAGACTCTACAAGAGAGAAGAATCTAAACAAGAGATCAAACATGTTGACATTTCACCTAAGAAGTATTGTGTGGGTTACTAGCTTATGCAGAAGATGGGATATGATGGAAAAAGTCCTCTTGGAAAAGGAAAATGTCATCTTGAACCTCTACACACTGAATGCAAAAATCCTAAAGATAAGATTGGTGTTGGCTATCATGGACATAAGTTTAACAAACCTAGTAATAGTACCCCTAAATATGAAGACTTAGATGATGAAGAAGAAGAAAAAATCCAACCCATGACATATGAAAGACTCTTGCATATTCAAAATTCTAATCCTAACTATCAAGGAGAGCCTTATATACCTTCTCAAACTCCTCACAAAAATGACCCAATGAAACCCTTGGATCCATCAAAAAATGGTCTTGATCAAGAAAATATCACTCATTTTCCTAAGAAATTCCTACTATTGTTGATGGTACTACTACTACTACTACTCTCACTATTCATGAGTGAATCATTGAATCTAATTCTAATTGGGGGAAACTAGCTAACATTTCGTGTATCATAGATATACCTTGGTTTATGCCTATTCTAGACTACTCTACTTCTACTGCTACTGAACAAGCTCTCGCTACCAAAAATATACCTCCTACGATAGAAGAAAGTGATGATGAAGATCTACCTCCTAAAATAAATCTAGATGATTACATCAGACAGTATCATAATAGTGAAATGGATTCACAAGAATATGAGTAGGACTCATTATCAGATGCTACAATGGAAATACAAGTTGATGTCATACACAGATATGCTACATTGCTACAAATTTTGAAAGAGAAGAGAGCTCAAATTCTCACAACCAAGAAAATAATGAAGATACTTTCCATTCTTCTATTGAAATCATCCATATGGCTCCTACACCACCTACTCATAAACAAGGCAACGCTCTAGCTAATCAAGAAAATCATGGGTATATAAGACCTCATCCTACAATGGCACCATGGAACTTAGGAGGGTCTAGGATTGAGATGAGATTGTTCCTATTTTCACTCTTTTTGAATGGAAAGAGGGACTTAGTTCTAGGAGTTAGCCATCCTAGTTAGATTCATGTAATACTCCTCTAAACTCCTTTAACTCTTCTAGGACAACTCATGATTGACAACGTTGTATGGAGGATACCTTTCTTGATCTCTCAAATTCATTCATGAATAATGAGGACAATACTGGTTGGACCACTTCCCATTCATCCCTCCATCTAAACCCATCATATCATCCTCATTCATCCATAATTCCTGAGTCTTTCAGAAGCAATTTGGATGTACAATATAAAAATCAGAAATACAAGAATCTACTTACATATAAAGATCACCATGTCCTATCTAATATACATGTGCCTACAAATAAAAAAGTAACATTCAAGAGACAAAAAGGGTTCACAAATCAAAGAGAAAATCAAAGAAAATATTGTGATCAAAAGCATCTCAAAGTAAAGAAAGATCAAAGGCTATGTGGATTCTCAAGTCTCTCTTGAAGGACTTGGATATAAAAGAAAAATCAATGTTGACATTCAAGCTTCCATCTCCTTCCTATGACTCACTTAACTCCCAAGATCTCTACACCATCATTACCTTACATACCTCATGTTACTCTCAAATATATCATAACCTTCCAAGAAGTGCATACCGGTATCTACTCATCGCTAATGACTTGTCTAAAATAAATCTAGATGGTACTCTCCTTAGTTGTCTACAACATGAGGAATCTGAAAAAGTGTTAAGAGAGGTCAATGAGGATATTTGTGAATCTCACTCAAATGGTCTTTCCCTAGCTAAGAAACTCTTGAAGGTTAGATGCTACTGGCTAGATTCTTTTGTCCTCACTACAAGATTTGGTTCTGAATCTAACCAACTGGCTACTTCAAATGGTGATGTTCTCAAAGATCCTCACAATGCTCTTCACTTGAAACAACTCTATAGCTAAGCATTTTTCTTCCTTGCATAGAAATCTATGATCCTGAAAAAATTCTAAAAAATCATATAAAGTCCTGGAAAAATCCTTAAAATTGTAAAATTTCTTGAAAAAATGGTCATCCTAGTGATAACCTAGAAACGTGCACCTTGATGTATATTCAAAAAAATTAAAATATCAAAAAAAAAACCAAAAAAGTACAAAAATGAAAAGAATAAAAAAAAATTTAAAAAAAACATTATGCCTTGGTGGAAACCTAGAAACAGACGCCTTGGTAGCGAAAATAGAATAATTCCAAGTGGTGAAAACCTGGCAAACACATGTCACTTATAGTTGGCACTCTATCTATCAACACGTGGCTAAGCTCTCGTGTGTCCATCAACCTCCCCACATCCATTTCACTCTTTGTTTCCTTGTATCGTCATGGGTTGGAACTAGTCTTCGTCTTGTCCTCAATTCTTGTCTATCATCAGGGGAAATCATACATCTATCTGAGTTTTCAATGCTTTATCACTTGGTTTATCTTTTGATTTTAACTTGAGTCAATTTATCAGTCCTTCCTAATGGGCATTTTATCACTGACACTACTTGATGTTTCTCAACACCCCAATCCTACAATATTTCTTAACACTATTAATATAGACATCACTATGTTTTTCAACACATATTAGATCTTGCACTATCCACTGTGCACTTGCACTTTGACACTAGCACAAAGGTGTTTCTTTAACACTCGGCAAAAATTCCATCCTAGAAAATAGGAAATTACTGAGATATGCTGAATTATTTTATTTTGTGTTGTCTGTTATGATTGATTTTTTCTTTCTATGTCTTCTAAGGTTGCTCGATGATGTCTACTTGACTAGAGATTGAAGATTGGGGATATAACAATATTTTCTTTGATTTCTTCTTGTGGTGTGATTTCAATGATCCTAAGGGGTCTAATAAATTGGGTGTCTATGGTAAGAACCTCCATCACAATTGGAATGCCACACATAGATCGACCCTCTTTATTCAGACACTTAGGTGAGTTTGGAATTATCTTCATGTTTGTTTCTTGTGTGTAACATGTACAATGACACTCTTTATTATCTTGGCTTCTTGTACCTTGGTACGAGTGTTTTCTTACAATATTAACTTGGAAACCATGTTTAGGTCATCTCAATGTATATGTCTTGATGCTTACATGTGTTTCCTACATCTTATCCCATAAGGTCATATTTATATTTTCATGGTTTCTCTCGCATCATTGAAGGTTGTACTAACCTCCAATGTCCCAAATGCTTGAAAACTAATGGCTACAGGATCAGTGGCTTGACTCGTGTCTTAGGTTACATTCTCATTCTTAGGCTACATTTCATTCTAGATTTGCATTTTAGCAGTGAATTTTTGGTTCCCTTGAGCTATCCTTCCTTTCTTACTACCGAGGCATTTTATTATGAAACCTTATTTTGATCCTATTTTGGGATCGAAATCAAAATATGAGATCATTTATTTGTCAAATGCAGTTGACCGCTGACACTATCACTTCCTTCTCTCTATCACTCTTTTTCTGCCTCATTTCCATTTCGATCCCAAGGGGGCATAGAAAATCTATTCGTCAATCAAATCTCCTAATCTACAAATCTAGCAATTATACCAAATCTTAAATTGATCAAGTAAATCAGTACTAAACACCATTTCTCAGGGCATCTTAGCTTCATCACTTCATATCAAGTTGATATTCTCCACATCTCCTTTCTAAAAAAGTGTTCTCATCACTTCATATCAGTTCACTCAGTTAGACATCTTTTCGATCACTTGGGGCATATCAGGTTCATGAGGACCTATATCAATCTAGTATTGTCTCCTAGATGATTAGCTATCTCAATCTCCTTGGAAAGATATTTAGTCTCATCAGTTCATATCAGGATGGATACTCTCATCTTTCTTATAGGCCTTTGTTCAATTAGGTTCGGATTCAAATCTCTATCAGCTACTTTGACATCATCATTCTTTGACTTGATGTGTTCCCAGATCGCTCACACATTAGTCAAAGAGGAGAAAATGTAATCACCTAAAATTGGTCTAGTAGAACTTGAGCCCCCCTTTTGATCAAATTGCATCAAATTAAATACTAAATCTCAAAGGCATATTTACTAGACATGATTGTGTAAAGTAACCTTAAAAATCCCCTTTGCATAATTAAATCAAAAATCTTATATCAAGCTTATACTATGGCCTAATTTCTATAGTTTTCATATTTATTTAATTTCTATATAACATTACTTTTAATATAAAGTTCCTACACTTTTATTAAAAGAACGCATTCACATGTGTGTACATACTTAATCTTGATTAATTAGCAATTAAAAGGGATTTGTGCTTTTTAAAATGTTTTTTTGTCTTATTCTTACCTAATATCTCTTTTACCTCATAATCCTCACCACTCATTTGTACCTAACCTTGCATCTCCTTTTTCCTCTTCATCTCAATCACTCATTATTTTTCCTCTTAATCTCCACCCTCCATTCTTGAGGCAATTCCCTTAAAAGGAAGCTCTTCCTTGGTTCAAGGGCTCCATCTAGTAATCTTGAACATACTTGCATCTTAATTTCTATATTTCTTTCATATTTAGAGTAATCTTGCTAATTTTAATTCTTAGCTCTTAGTTTCTCTCATTTCTTAGTTTATCTTCATTTCTATCTTAATCATGCATTTTTAATCTAGTTTCCTTTATTGCATTTCTTCAATAGTAAAGCCCTTCAATCTTCATTCTAGAATACTAGTTGTTTGCATTCATTCTAGCTTAATCTCTCATCCTAGCTTTAATCTTGAATCTTAGCTTCATTTCCTAGCTTTGAATCTTCCATTTTGGAGTATTCAAGTCACTAATCCTCTATGCCAATTTTATGAGCATCATGAGAAGGATTAAACTCGCTTCAACTAGGAAGCTATGAGCCACTTCTTGAGATTTCCTCTTTCATGGATTCTATCAAGTGTAATGGTTTATAGAAGTGTGTCACACTTTGATCACACAATACCTTGGTAGATGAGGGAGAGGGAGAGGGAGAGGGAGAGAGAGAAGTATCGACATAGGAAATGCCCTCAACCTTATGTACCCCAAACCTTGTACCATCAATCTTGCACCCTAAACCCTATGTAGAGAGGGAGATGGAGAGATAGAGAGTTCATGTGAGATATAATTGTATGAGAGGGGTAAGGAGAAGGGAGTGGAATTATATAGGTAAAGATACAACTAGAGAGGGAGGGAGACAGAGATGAGAGAATCCTAGAGGGGGAGAGAGACGTGGCTGACCTAGATGGGGAAAGAGATGGGTGAGCTATATGGAGAGGAAACAAAGAGAGATGGATAATGATATATTGTTAGAGAGGTTTGGAGAGAGATAGAGCTCATAAAAATTTATCCCAGGTAAGGGGGGAGAGCTCAAATAGAATAATAGAATATGATAGAATAGCAAAGAGAATAAGAGAAAATAGGAGAATAATAGAGATTTGTAATTACATAAAGGTGGGATGGAGGGAGAAGAGGGGAGATAAAAGAACAAAGAGAGATTAGAGTAGGAAGAGAGAGAGAGAGAGAGAGAGAGAGAGAGGGGGGGGGGGATAAACCTAGATATGGGAGGGAGAGGTGATAACCTAGAGAATAAAGATAAAACATAAGAGAGAGTGGGAGAGGGAGATAGATATGGGGGTAAAGATGGAAGGGAGATAGAGAGGGGGATGGGAAGAAAGGGAGGGAGGTCCCTAAGGATGGGAAGATTTGTGTGTGTGTGTGTGAGAGAGAGAGAGAGAGTACTGATAAGAGCATGTTGATTTCTAAAATTTGATTAAGTCTAAAAATTTATATGATCCTTAAAAACTTATAATCTACACTATAAAAACTATAGATTTGAAACCACTCTCAAACATCTTGATAATATATACATGAAATATGGCTCTTACATATAGAAATGTGACTTATACTTAAATTTTATATTTCATGTAAATATTCACGTTAAGGGATTTTTTGTAACTTGATAGTAAAAAATTACATTTTTTAAATATTGGCACTGCCATATTTGGTGCATGCCATATGGAGAGTGTTTTTTTATGTTTGGTGCATGTTGTATATGGTGCATGCCACATATGGAATGCACCATATTTATTACCTTGGGAAACACCAAGCCTTATTCTTAGATTTTTCTTGGACATCCAATCTGAAGGCTTGGATGACTATAATAGGCCTGAGATGTATTTTTTAGAAAATAGAGAAAATTTTCTCACATTTTCATTCATGCTCCCCATGAGGTTTTCACATGGTTCAACTTAAATAAAATCAAATACCACATTTTTTTCATCTCTCTGTTATCTATCTAACCATATAATTTATTTTGAATTTTGATTATTTTAAGTTTTTTATCTCTAATTTCTTTTGAAAGTATGTCTGGTCAAAAACCAATGTGTGGTACTTTAGGAATATATTTTGGCTTGTTCTTCAAACTTCAAAAAAAATACATTTTTAGAAACTAGACTTCATTGTACATACCTACAAAAAAATAAGTTTCAGTTTTTTATTTGTTTTCAATAATTTCTAGGGGGAACACTGAAATTTCACATTTTTAGGATGTGTCCACTTTGAAAATTTGTAAAGAATCATACATTCATCAAAAAATTAACTAAAAAAATCTAGGATAAATTATGTGGTGTTAGCTAAATTTTCATTGGAGCAATTAAAAAAATTCAAAAAATAAGTTGTCATTTTAGGTGGAGCACACCAGACACTATGTTATGGTTTTTTGAAAAAAAAAATAGGACCACTTTGTGTGATCCCCCCTTTTGAGGCCCTTAATCTCCACAATTTAAAAATAAAAATAATAGTTTAGAAATTATATTCAGAGTACTACAAGTCTTGTTCTTGTGGCATCTTTAGATTTTGAGTGTAACTATCTTGATTTTCTTGTCGAAGTTAAGAGCTTGTTGATTTTAGAAAAAAAAATAAAGTGACATCTTAAGACCCCTTTTGGGTCCCCCATCTTTGTGCACTTACCCATATATTGAATATAATTAGAACATAATAATATAATGAATATCTTATTTATTTTATTATTGTAACATCCCCACCAAGGAAGCTCAAAGGACAACTCAATAAAATAAGAAAAAGGTAGATTTTTTTAACATAGATTACGACTAACATTAAAATAATAATTGCATAATACATTAACTTAACCAAAATACATATCATTAATTACAACAAGAGATTAAGTGTAATCAAATAACTAATTCCTCTTACGTTCCTCGACGGGGGCATTACATTTATCTACAATGTAAATCTATTTTTGATTTTCTATTTTTACCATTCACATTAGTAGCAAACTAGTAATAATCTTAGACCAGGCACAAATGGAAAGATAGACTTGTAGGATTTTTATGGAGAGGCTTTGTAACCATTGTGTTGCTTAAAAAATCTTTATGTACAGTCCAAATTTGATTATGAGTAGATTGTGGCATTTCTATTTTACTAGTGATATCTGCAATGGTTTAAGTCTAAATTCATAAATTAGTTACTTTTGAATGCTTTTCTTTCTAATATAGGTATGTTTAATGGTGATGATGAGAGACTAGTCACCTACCCTACATTTAAATATTATTGATTAAGAAAAGAAATTTTAAGGTGTAGATTTTGTTGTTGAAACTAGTGTGAAATTTTCTCACATTACTGTTGTGTGCAAACCTAAAATAGGAATCAAAACCCCATTGAAATCATGAAGCACTATTTTTTATCAAATTGATGGTTGGATTCTGAATATGTACTATTTTTATTATTGTTATGGGTAGAAATTTTCTTATAGAGTTTTGAGTGTAAACTTTTGTGAGACATCTATTGCAATTTTTCCAATTTTACCAATAGCTTTGGAAATCCATTAAGGATTATTTATGAAACTAGCCATGAAACTAATTGCATCACATGGATATTTTGTCAAGTTAGAATTGGAATTTTGAAAGAAAATAACTAGATCAAGTTGTGATTTCCAAGTATTTGTAAGGAAATTATAGATGACTTACCTTTTGGAGCTTCCATAATCCCATGGGGATTGGGAGCTAGATGAGTCTAATTTTTTTCCTTTTTTTTTGGGTTGTTTCAACTGGTGGATTATAAGTATATGAAACCTATTTATATTTTATGTGTGGCATTTACAAATAATATGAAATGTATCTTAGTTGAATATTTTCTTGTGTGATTGATGATATTAGTTATGTGCTAAATTGGGGTAAGATGAATAGTGGGATGTCTAAGATGCACTACTTCTTGTTTGAATCAATTATTAAATGAGATTGATAATTTTATTAGAGGTTGGAGGAATTGGAAGCAAGGATATCTATCATTTTGAGCTAGCTTCTCACTTAGGGATGATTCATTGTATGAGAAACAACAATAATAATTTGATTACTTAAATCCCTTCATGCACAAAGGAGGGGATTGTAGTTACTTTTATTTGTAGATAATTGAATTTTTTCCTAATTTGTAGAGAATTTTTTTTTATTTGTAGATGATTGAGTTTGTCTCAATATACATAGTAGTTTATTTAGTTTACAAATAATTGATTATGTCTCAATTTATAGATTTGGAGTGGTATGTGTGTACATAGTGAAGTATGATTCATAGGTCTTGTTGGATAATTATAAAATTGGTACTAAGGAGTTTGGGTTGATGCTGATGGAAGTTAGACAATCAAGACATTTTCCTAGATAGAGAAGTTTGGGTTAATGTTAATGAAAAATTGGATAATAGAGCTGGATAAACATCCATTCGCCTAGACCTTGAAGTTTAGGTCAATGTTAATACTATTTTGGTTTTGTTTGTCTTCATAATGTAAATCTTAAGGAGGGTTGTTATAAAATAAGGTTTATAATCAATAATATAATTAGTGTGTAGTTAGGGTAGTTAAGAATTTCATTTCTATAAGTTATTTTTGTATGGGAAAATGATGGATTTATAAAGACAATCTATTGATTGTAACTGGAACAAAATTATATGACAGAAAATCTTATTTGTTCTATTATCTACAATGTAAACCTCTCTTTTTTTAAATTGTTCACATTGATTATGTAACTAGTTGATATAGGCTATTATAGGTTGGAAATCCACCAGATAAACATCATGTCTCATGCCTAGAAAAAAAATGATCAAATCTCATCAAGAAAAATATTTTCCAATGGAGCTCATGAGTGATAGAGAAATTCCATTTATCAATCCTTCTCTCTCATTATGTTCTCCTCCATTGAGGGTAGATGAGGAAACATAAATGAAGACAAACAAATGACAAGTCAACATAGCATAAGTAAATCAAATTTCTTCCTATCTTATTTCACTGCCTCACTTCATGACCAAAGGGAAATCACCATCATGCAAAATGTATAAAACATTTTGGAATAAAAGAAGAGAAAATATTGCACAACAAGAATTTCATATAGGAAGAGGTTCACAACTTCAGAATCTCCACTTCCCTAGATAGAGAATATGTTATATATATGATGTCTATTATTCTTAAGGTGCGTAGATGGGACAAAACTAAATGGTTTTTTTTATATGAAAGCCCCTATAAAAATATGTTGAATTTTATTTAATTTGGATTTGAATAAGAACAAGATGACTTATTTTTCTTTGGAGTTGTAGGCACTGAAAATAATTACAAGTTTTATTATGGTTTTCTAGTTAGAAACTATTTATGTGCAAAAGTTAGATCTTTGACCTATTTTGAATACTATATTCTTTTCTAGAATTAGTTTCAATCTCTCTTCCATATGGGTACAAAACTCTATATATTTTAGAAATACAAACATCAATCCCATCTACTATAAAATGGAAAACGTTTAAGAATTTTCCAAACTAAACATTGATATGTGTTTTTAAAAATTCATTCTCACAAAATGAAAGAGTCAATATATAAATCCCTACATAGAATGTTCTTTTCTATGTATACTTGTATAATTTTAGAGAATAATGACATGTGAGTAGTAATACCAATTCAAATTAGGAAAAATATGTTGGAAAAAAGGTCAGCACTCCCCTCGGGATTTGTGACATGGCTTAACTACCTCCTGTGTCTTCTATAAGTCTAGTGGTTGTATCAGGCATTAACAAGTCGATCTTTTGGTGCAACGACAACCACTACTTGTAACAAGTGGTATCAGAGCTTGGTCATGGGTTTGAATCCCCTCGGGTAACTTCGAGGGAGAGATTATTGGAAAAATGGTTAGTGCTCCCCTCAGGATTTGTGACTTGGTTTAACTGCCTCTTGTGTCTTCTATAAGTCTAGTGGTTGTATCGGGCATTAACAGATTGATATTTTGGTGCAACGACAACCACTACTTGTAACAAAATAAGAGTGAAGTGGGATAATGATTGGGGTACGTACTCTAGCTTTAGCCAAGAGGTCATGATGCTTTTATATCCAGTTGAAGAGTCAATACCCCTCTTTGGTTTATATCATTTTTTGTGGGCCTTCATGAATGTAATTATTGCTCATATTATGAAATATTTAATAGGCATGCATAAGATATAATGTATTTCATTACTATGCATCATTTAATGAGATTAATCCAAGAGTATATCACTTAAAATTATCATTTTATTATTTGATGTTTATTTGGAATAGGTAGATTCAAACAAAAACAAAATATGAAAGTTCAACCAAAGAGATTGTATATATAAAACTATAAACATATAGTATTTTAGAAGTGATCAATAATCCATAAACCCTAAATGCAAAAACATTAATTCACCCTAGAAAAAGAATGAGCCACAATATTCAAACAAACCTATACCACATTGAGCATTATCAAAATATTAATTATATTGTAGATGCCTTTAATTTTCATGGATCATATTCCACATAAAACATGCAACCCCTATTTAAAAAATTAGAGGCATACAATGCCACTAAAGACCTGAAAAATACAAAACATAAACACAGAAAATACTTGACACTCAAAACAAGTGTGTACAAAATTACATAATCCCTCGAAGCATATAGAAGATTGGTTACAAAAATATCACCCAATAACCCCAAATATATAATTACTTCCCTAAAGATGTATAATTCATCATAAAAATCTTAATCACAAGACACTAGCTTACAATACTTAAAATACTGCAAAAGCCTTCAAAAGATATTGTAAATCACTAACACAAATTATTGTAAAAATATTCAAACCACATAGTGATAACATCCTAGCTTGTATCAAAAGCATAATACCTTCAAATCCAATAAACACTTGATACCAGAGTAAAAAACCACCTATGAATCCATAGAGGGTAATAAAAATCCCTAATGACAAAATCAACTTGACCCAAGCTAGAAAAATTCACCAAATTTTCATGAGCTCTAGAAGAAAATACATGAAAATCATAAGATAAACCATAAAAGAAACCCCATGGATATGAAACCAAATAAATATCATTTTATAAAGAGGAGCATTAAAAAAACACTCTAAGTGTCTCCTTGTTATGATATGCTTTTTAGTTGGATGCATATACGCTTCCTAAAATAAACCACACACAACATTGCAATCTCCTAATAGCTCAAGAATTTGATTTAGTCATCAAACTAAAAACCAATAAAAATTAAGTGATTATCATAAATGATTTCCAAATGTGGATTTTGATCCAATAGTGCTTCTACAAAACCAAATGATACATTTCCAACATCGACAATTAGTTTAATGATATGGTGATTTTTTCTAGAATATAAGTAGAGAAAAGGCAATTTTTGAAATGCTTTTAAAAAATATACCTCGTCCCTCTTCTAGAGTAAGGTTTTGTATAAAAAATCTATCGATGATATAATTTTTCACTTTTTTTTCATAAATAGAGAGAAAATATTTTTTCAAGAAGTGGAGACCATTTCTCTACTTCGGTAATAGCATGTATGAAATTTGAGGTCTAAGTAGGATAAATCATATAGCTAAGCGTGACAAAGAATGGGTGATGAAGTGGAAACATTTCCTCTCAAATTGGTAGTGATTGATGAACTCTTTCATGATTAGGAGTTTTTCGTACCAAATTTGTCTAATTATTACAATCTCAAGGAAATGGTCACACCAAATCCTATTGGATAATGACACAATTTTTTATAAACTTGATGACCTTTTTCATAATATGAGTTTATCCTACCACATTTTTGTAATTATTACTCTAAAGGAAATGGTTTCATTACTGTAAAGGAAATGATTTCACTACATCATCTAACAAGGACGCAAAGCGTCAAAGTTCCTGCCAAAATTAAATGACAAAGTTAAATGTGATTTGTTGAAAGATATTTAGTAAGAAACTATGGAAATTGAATTGTACAAAATGAAAACATGTACCACAGTTTTTATAATATGAAAAGCAAAAAAGCCAATTTTCCTTTATTTCAAAATAAATGTAGGCACAAAACAATTGGAACCCACTTTATTTTAGTTATCAAAATTCATTTTTTGTTCAAATTTTTAAATTAAATGCTATGATTGGTGCAATTAATTCTTCAATTTAAATAATTTATAAAGTGGATGTCCAGCTTACAAATAATGAAGCTTTAATCCTAACCAATTCTCAAACATATTTTGAAGTATGTTTATTTCAATGTTTTCGCATACAGTAGAAATGTAGCTTTTTCAATTTATAACTCAATTGAACTCTAAGTCAGAGTGCACCATTATATACCATTTATTATTTTTTATTTAGTAAAGAGAACTCAACCCATAAGTGGAGTAAATAATCCTTCTGAAATTCAAATTCTACAATTGCAAGCTTTATTGTAAATCCACTGCTTAATCATTATTTTCTTGAGCCCCACACCCCTTGTATAATTCTAGAAATTTAGAATTCCTCTCCAGCCATCCTTAAAACATCCCTATAACAGCATATTTCTATCCCCATAATTCAGCAAAGCATAGAGAACTAAAGATAAAATTATAATCTTCTTGTAAGATGAAATTATAATCTTCAAATCAAAGGCTTTTAAAATATTTGGGAAGAAATATTAAATGAAGCACAAGATGAAGTGCATATTGACCATGAACTACAAACATTCTTTTTTCAAAAATATGAAGCATGAAAACTTAGGGACTCAAAAACAAAACTATTGGAACCAGACATCCAAATCAATGATCAGGTATAAATCTAAAACTTGATTTCTATCTAATCCACTTCACTATTTGTTAACCTCAAAAGGGAGGAAGATTTTTGACTTTTTTCAACAGATGCAAAGAAATTCCATAGTGAATCCAATCCAGAACATTTAGTTCTATTGATGCCAATGACAAACTAGAGTTTGAATCTAATAGCTTAATATAGTGTGAGTCACCAATACATTCTCCATCATATGTGTGTGTAGATAAACCGAGATTAATATAGATGTGTTTGTGCACGTGCACTTGTCCACGTGTGTGCATAAACGTACATGCTAGAGAAACATGCTATAATTTCATCCACAACATGAGAATATTAATTGAAACTCCAGAAAATGGCAACTAAATTTTATGGCAGCTTTCAGAAATTGAACAAGATTTTATTTTAAAATCTTTACCAGGTACGATGGATTGTGTTGAAGCACTTTGTAATGAGTGCACATGGCAATGCAGTTATGGTAGTTAAAATAATTGGTTAAATCATACTTAAAAAACCAAAACACTAAACAGTGGTCGGTTTTCAGCACAAAAACCACAATATTCTCCAAACAATCATTTACAAAATGCTCTTGAAGCTTTTGTCAAGTCTCAATTCGTAATGCATTGGGATCTGCCTCTGCCCAAGTACAGATATGAAGTAAAGAAATCCATTTTTAATCATGGATGATGCGTTACAGATGCAGAGTAGGTTGACAGAGGTGTTTATGCATAATGGATTTAAATGATGAAAACTTTGTTTAGCATGACTAAAAAAGGCAAAGAGAATCACAATTATACAAAGCCTCACCGTCCCAATTCCCCTTCCTATGAATCACAACTCTTAAAAATGGAACAATTCAACAGACCACCAGGGGCCATAGCCAATGGGCTTCTTTTTGTTTACATCAGTAATATATGTATATGTAAATAATTATCTCTAATAGAAACATTATCTATTTTTGTTTCTTCTTTCTTTCAAATCAATCACAACTACACTGATGTGTCATCCTAAAGCCAATTTTGTAAGAAGAGCAGCTGCTGCACCTACAGGGGTATCATCTATAATACCCTTTGAAGGATGGGTCTAAATCCAGCAAGACATTTTCTAGAAACTTCACAAACAGTATCATTTGATAGAACATCCCATAATGCATCACTGGCAAGAATGAGGCATTCATCTTCATGTGTCCGCTCTTTACATGTTACTTCAGGTTCAGAAATCGCATACTTTTTCAAGAATCGATCTCCTAGGGCCCTAGACATGGCAAGAAAGCCTCCAACACGATATCTGTTCCAATAAATAACACGTCCATCGGCAGCTTCGATACAGCCCAATTCATCCTCTCGTTCAGGCTAAGATTTGGCAAATTGTGAAAAAACAAGGTACAATAAGCTTGAAAACCTCAATTAATGATACAAACACTAGCATATAACATATACCTTTAGGATGAGCACCAAAAAGACTCTCCACTTCTCAAATACCAAAAAATAAAAATATGTAGGAGACAGGAAAGGGTTGAACAAATTCATATACCTTTAGGATGAGCACTAAAAAGACTCTCCACTTCTCAAATACCAAAAAATAAAAATGTCTAGGAAACAGGAAAGGGTTGAACAAATTCTAAATAATCAGTACAAATGTTTGCTGCTTGTTTGATGAATACCTTATGGTCCTTAGACAAAGGGATTGCTTTGCCTCCCATAGATAATACTGCTCTAGAATCCCCACAATTTGCAATAACAACTTGAGTTGGGCTCACAACAGCTATAACAACCGTAGAACCCACATTTTCAGGTGCAACTGGATCTTGGCAGCAATCACCATTCATTTGTACATCTCCATTACTACTGCAGCCTTTGTTTGGACACATACCTCCAACTGCCATATCCATTTTCATGAAGCAAGCAGACATGACTTTGCTCCAAGAACTTAAGTCTTTGGAAAATGAAGATGTGTCTCTCAACTCCTCAGCAAGAACCTCATGAAAACGGTTTTTACAATATATATAAGCCTGTGATCCGCCATGGTCATCATAGACGCCAAAAAAATGTAGAGGAGTAAGCGCATGAGATGCGAATCCAGTAAGGCTGTTATGCAACAGTACTCTGCACTTGGGGAGAGAAAAGAATGAAGGCACGGCTGCAACAGTATCTTCCATTTCATGTCTTCTACCGA
This sequence comes from Chamaecyparis obtusa, assembly GCA_027943335.1. NCBI lineage: Eukaryota > Viridiplantae > Streptophyta > Pinopsida > Cupressales > Cupressaceae > Chamaecyparis > Chamaecyparis obtusa. The sequence continues at coordinate 590,123 of BSBK01008159.1, read as the reverse complement.
TGATTGACATGGTGTCGTGTGAAGGGCACGGATCCTTCAATAGCAAAGTTATACTCTCATTGTTGGCCCTGGGCAAAGCTACACACTTTGAAGACCTGCTTTGTGGAATAGTCTTCTGCTGTTTGGGCTCCTCAACAAAAACTCTAACATCTACTTTTTCTGTAATAGTAGAACTAACACTAACACTAACACTGTAAATCAAGCCCCATCATGGATCGCACAATAGACACTTGTTGAAAATGAATTGTTTTCTCCATACTCCCAGTTTCGAGTCACAAAACGCTTCAATTGCCGAGACCAACTTCCGATAGAATCCCGACAGTGACGGCTTCGAACCCAAAAATACCCCAACATAGAAAACTTCAGATCTGGCTCTTAACCCACATCGCAAGATGCCAAAAGCATTTGCAGATTCCAGAAGAAAAACAAAAACCAGTCCTTAATCAAATAGAGGCGGCATATTTGACAAGCGAAACAACTCTCTAAAGCTTTTCACATTTCTAGGAAGGAGGACAAGACCACTACTTTGGGCGCCCGATCACACCACCACCGAAGAGATTGCTCTATTTTTTTGTGTCCTCTCATGTCAGGTGTTGATCTACCGCCCAATTCAATATAAAGATAAGCACAATGGTAGATAGGATATTTTGGTGGTTTTAATATATTAGATAAAAAAGTAAATGAAAACTTTTGACTAGAAAATGACAACCGTCATGACAAAAAAAAAAACTGTCATATTTCACACTTGAAAAAATTTATTATTATTTAACTTAAAATTTATTTTTTGCACTAACTATTCATCTTATAAGTCAATAGAAAAAGAAAAAAATAAAATTTTAATTTATGAAAACATGAAAAAGAAATGTCAACTATAGACTTTTTGGTCAAGTTTTTTAATTCAATGAGATGATTGGTTCAACTAATAGCAAAAAAAATTTGCATGAATGCAGGAACTAATAAGATATTCAAATATTGAAAACTAATTGATAACAACCCATTAATTTATCTAATTCAATGTCTTAATACATTTTTGGATTTTATTTAATAATAAAAAATGGTGATTAGCATATAAGTAATTTTGTGTTTACATAAATTTTTATTTCAAAAAAATTGTATAGCATAACATTCATTTGAATAAAGAATAACATTAATTCCAATTATTTTTCATGGATTGCAAGTAGACTTCTATTATTATTTTGAAATTCATTGTACAACTCATCTCATATAAAAAATAATATGATCGGCATTATCTCGATTGCAATTATCATGATCTAAATAGTAAATCATTTTACTCTCTAATGTTTTATGTAGTTTGAAATCCTTATGCAACTTATCTCATTTGAACTGAATATGCTTGAGTGATCCATTGCTTATTTTATTCTCAATGAAACCAAATTATATTAGACTTGTAGTCTCTAATTTTATATTATTATTTTACTAATAAATGTATAAAAATTATAACTCAAATAAGAAGTTAAAAGATGATTATTATGTCTATTCAGTTGAAAGATGTTCAGGGAAACTAACATCGAAAGATTTCTTAGAAGTACAAATGTTGATCATAAGAACTCATTATAGCAGCTTTTAGCGCAAAGGTTTTTTTCTTTCAAATAAACCAGATATAATCATTTGGGCTCCATCTAAAGAGGGGAAATATTCAGTCAAACGGGGATATAAGGAAATTAAAACTAGAGAAACTCAACATCAATCACATCAAGCCTATTCCTTCTATTGGGATAACACGATTATGTCCAAAGTTGGGATCTTTGCATGGTTAGTTCTTCAAAAAAGAGTTTTTCCAAGTGACATTTTAGTGAAACTACAAATTGCATGACCTTTCAAATGTGTCCTTTGTGAAGAAGAATATGAAAATGTTGACCATCTATTTATTTAGTGTGCCTTTTCTCAACATTGTTGGAAACATATGCAGACTAAAATAGGGTTTTTAATTCCATTTCCAAATTTAATATGGGATCTATTTCAATCTTGTCCTGTCTTATTTAAAACTTCTTTATTTGCATGTATTTGGCATGTAGTTCCAACTATTGTAATTTGGTCCATCCGGTGGGAGCAAAACAAAAAACTCTTTAGGAAAGTGTCTTCATCAATTCAAAAGGTTCAAGAGGTGATTAAAAAATTAGTAACTAAGATAGTTAATGCGTATGTTCAAAATCATAAGAATTTGAGCTCTCTCTTTACTACATGGGATGATGTCATTATGAAGAACTAGAAGAATTTGTGTCTTCCATTTAGAGGTAGTTTATTTATCCTAACTAAAGAAAAGGTGGATAGAAGTAAGATCAAATGGAAGCCTCCACTTCCAAATTTCATCAAAATAAAATTTGATGGCACCTCAAAAGGAAATTCATGATAGTCCGATGTAGGGATCTATGTTTAGAACCACATAGGAGACTTAAAAGTAGCCAAATCAGTCGTACTCCCCTAGGGTAAAAATAACATTGGAGAATCAATGTCTCTCCTCCAAGGTTTGTTGCTTGTCAAAAAATTAGGTTTCACTAAGGTACACATATAGGGTGATTCATTATTAGTTATTAATGCTTGCAAAGTAAGAACATGTCACAATTGGATTGTAAAATATGTGTTGTAAAAGGTCTGGGGACTACTAGACTCATTTGAATCATATCAACTAATACATACATAAAGGGAAGGAAATTTGTTATCTAATCTACTTTCTAACATGGGATGTCAAAATCAAGAATTTGAATTTAGGGAAGGAGTTAGTAATATTGACAACTTTATAGAATTAGCTAAAATAGTGATGCAAGAAAATCATAATCTAGCAAGTTAAAAAAACTCAAGTGGTATTATATGCGAGCCTCGTTTGCCTTGTAATAATTATACTTCATGTTCAAATAACCCTCATTAGTACCTCTACAAACCTGACATAATCTGTAGTGCCCACCCATAGTTTTCTTTTTCAATTTTATATTGCCAAACTCTTCTAGGCCACTTTCATGTGTGCATTGGCTATTTCAGCTTTATTAACAGGTTTTTGGATGTATGACATTACATGGTGATTTGATATTGGATAGTTATGAAATATCATATATTTGTAGCTAGATGATGTTAGTTACTTTGATGATGATTAATTATATGTTTAAAATATTATTTATATTCATGATTTCACTTACCCCATACTTGCATGTGTATGGCTATCATATATGTTTTATTTTTATGTTTGATGTGTTTGATAGAGTCATAGTTACCTGATTGGGGGGTCCACATGATGTCCTAGTCCCCACCATTGTTTGTTGTATATATATATGGATGTACAAGATTTTTTTTTATGTAGGTTTGCAGGTATCGGGCATCGACTTCCCTAAATTTTTAGGATGAGTTCCCTATCACAATATCTCAATGGTAAGAGAGGGGAGATAACATTCAGGTTTGAATCCCAATGTAAGCCATTTTATTATCCTGAAATAGTGGACAAGTTTTTGATATTTTACCTTCCAAATTCGTCTAGGTGACGTGAATTCATAAACCTTTCCCTTGAGCATGATTATCATTTTATTATGTTCAGTTGGTTTTTTTCTGATCTTTGGCTAGTTGTTATGATATTTGTGAAATGGTTAAATATTTTACCAAGATTAATTATGTGGTTTAAATAATTAAATCTTATTAAATATAAAAAATTAAATGTGAGGGTATTTAATTAATGAAAATTAATTAAATACATTTATTAATTAAAAGACAATTAAAACTCTAATTGTGCAATTTAAAGATTTAATTAATTATTAAATTCAAAATGTTCAATTAAAGATAAAATCTATTAATTGATAATGAATTATCAATTGGATATATAATAATATGATTAAAATAATATTCTTTAGTTATAATTGATATGCAATTAGATGCACAATCAATTAAAATAAATTAAAAGAATAAAGTAATTTTTATAAGTTAAGAGAATTGATATAAACAAGAAATACAAAAAATGCATTGAATTATTAATTAGAAAATTGAAAATCATGCAAAAGAGAGATTGATGTTAACAAATTTTGTGGATTTCAGTTGAGTTTTAGGTTTGCATGGTTGAGTTTGAGTTCTGGGATCTTTTTCTTTATTAGAAGGATTTTGGCCATTATTCTAGGGAGATAGATTTGTAGGTTTTGGCTCTAAGGATTGAATTGGAGGATTTTGAGAAAGCTTTGGAATTTTTTTGGGATTTTGATCATTCTCTTGTTTTCTATCAATAGGTGGTTTGAGGTAGGTTTGGAAATCTCGTAGATTAAATTGTTTGTTTAAATAAAAGTTTGTTTACTTCATGCATGTAAGATCTATTTTATTATTTTGGAATTCTTCTATTGTATCGATTTCTATTTTGAAAACTTTTTCTTGAATAAATCTGGTATTATGAATAACTAGTAATTTATGGTTAAAAGATATGGTAGAAATATCTTGTTTTCGATTAGTTAGGGTTTGTCAAAAATTCATTGTTGAAAACCTAGGGTTTGAATCAAATTAATGTATCTTTGCAATTTTTGCATAGGTTTTATTCACCCTGTAGATCTAGAAAAAATTTCAATTAGTATCTGGAATCCCCTTTATTTTATTCCATATGTGTGTGTGTGTGTGTGTGTGTGTGTGTGTGTGTGTGTGTGTGTGTGTGTGTGTGTATATATATATATATATGTATGTATGTATGTATGTATGTATGTATGTATATGTATATGTATATATGTATATGTATATGTATATTTATATATACATATATGTATATGTATATGTATATGTATATATATATATATATATATATATATATATATATATATGTATGTATGTATGTATGTATGTATGTATATGTATATGTATATATATAGATATATATGTATATATATGTATGTGTGTGTGTGTGTGTGTATATATATATGTGTGTGTGTGTGTGTGTGTGTGTGTGTATATGTATATATGTATCTATATGTATCTATGTATATATATATATATATATATATATGTATGTATGTATGTATGTATGTATGTATGTATGGGTGAACCCACAATAGTGGGTTACACTTTTTTGGAGGAAGAAAAATGCCTCGAAAAGAGAATCCGACTAAAAAGTCCCTTCCTACTTTCAATAGAAAGTAACCCAAACTTTCGATCGTAAGTAAGTAACTTCTGATCAAAAGTATGAAAAGTCTATACTTTCGATTGAAAGTAATTTTCTTACTTTCGATCAAAAGTAAGAAAGTACTTTCGATCGAAAGTACTTAATATGGAACTTTCAATTGAAAGTTTAAAGTTAGGTTTTTTTGGCTGGGTTTTTAACCCACCGAAAGTGACTTTCACTGTCACTTTCGGCGATAGTGAAACTTGTGGCTTGGCTTCTGATTTATCAAACATCATTTTTAGGTCTTTAATTTTTGTTTTTCATTATTTGAAGTTTTTGATATATAGATTTAGTATATATACATGTATATATGCATGTATACATGTGTATATATATATGTGTGTGTGTGTGTGTGTGTGTGTGTGTGTGTGTGTGTGTGCATATATATGTATATATGTATATATACATGTATATATGCATATATACATGTATATTTGTGTATATATACATATATATTCATGTATACATGTATATATATACATGTACACATGTATATATATACATGTACACATGTATATATGCATGTATATATGCATGTATATATGCATGTATATGTATATATATGCATATATACATGTATATATATAGATTTTTCATTATTTGAAGTTTTTGATATATAGATTTAGTATATATACATGTACATATATGCATGTATATGTGTGTGTGTGTGTGTGTATACATGTATACATGTATATATGCATGTATACATGGGTATATTGTTAATATGATTTAGAACAACAAAGAGGGGGGGTGAATTAGTTGTTCTCGGGTCTAGATGTATTAATTGAAATTTTAAACACTTCAACAATCTCAAATCTAATCACCAACACTACTCGGTCATTAAAAAATGTATGTCAGAAACATATAACAATGCAGTCCACTATCCAACAGTATTTAGCTTGCAAAACATAGAAATGTTCACACCAAAACATTCACACAAGTATGACACCAGGATTTATAGTGGAAACCCAATTTGGGAAAAACCACTTTGTAACATGTTACTGATATTTTCACTCTTCTGAAGTGAGCTCTGTGAAAAGCCAACCCTGTCAAAGGTTTACAAACACACTTCTAGGTGTGACCCTATTAAAGGATTTCAACCACCCTGTTAGGAGTGAGCCTTTTTAGAGGACTTGAGTACATTCCATCAGAATGCAACCTTGATTAAAGAATTTAAACAATGATAGTTAGGTCAACCTTGATTAAAGTATTTAGACTGATACAATGGTTAGAAAGTAGCAATAGTATCTGATCTGAAAAACATACAACTCACTTTGCAAATAATAAATCCAATTCACACATATACATTGGCTTACTGACTCAGTTCCATTTCCATCTCCATCACTGATCTGCTCAAAAATCCCTTCAAGCAATCACAACTCTGATCAACTCCTTCGCCTTTAGCCTTTCTACTTATACTTATTAGTCAATAACATCAACAACTCTAGCATACTTCTTTAACCTCACACCTAGGTTTTCCTGTATACCTCTTCAATAGGTAGATCCATCTTTTGTCTCTTAATCTCCTTCGTAGATCCTAGGTTTAGGATGGATTCATCAAATCCTTCCAATATTCATGTTCTTCATCCATCCTTCTAGAAACATCTTCAATCTCTTTATTGAAATCACAAAAATGGTTTATCATGCATTAAATTCTTCATACACTCAATTAATAAAGTCAAAATGATTTACATAATCCAAGAATTCAACTAAGTCGGCTAGGAATCTGAATTCTTCCTCAAATGTAAATTATTGATGCTCGGTCAATAATGTGTTCAACACCTCGGTCATCACTGCATAGCGCAGTCATCTCTTCAAACTGTCACCCTCGGCTAATGTTGTCACTCAGCAATAAACTGATGTTCGTTCAACACTGAATTTCTTTGGCATATACTGGCTCTTGGTCGACACTAACATCACTTGACTTAAACTATATTTCTTCACATTATCTTATCATTGTGCCACATAATCAAGTACTCATTGAAGTATCAAATAACTCAACCTTTCTCTAGGTTCTATTGTTATCACCCATGCCCTAATCCTTCTCATCAATCAATAGATATAGTACTTTCTTAGATAGCAACTGTCTTACCAGTTAAGGTTTGACATCAATGACAATACAAAAATTGCTTCAATTGCAATTTCCAACAATCTCCCTCTTTGGTATTGATGGAAAAACCATATGAATAACACATGATTCACCAACCAATCCAAAAATTTGTCATTTCATTAGAAATATTTGTAATATCTTTAGCTTCATTCTAATTCTGAATCACTTAGCCTAGCTTGCTTGAGCATCCACACAGTTACTCCCTCTGAATCTTTTTTTTTGTCTCTTTTATGATGAACTACAACTGATTGAATACATGAATGACTTGAAGATCAATGATTAGAGATCACCAAGTACTAAAATGATATGTAAGATAATTAAATCAGTCATTTTGTTGTCATTGATGTCAACTATTTTTGACAGTATTTATCATGATAGTTACAAACATCTAAACATCTGTAAAGAGGAGAGAAAAGATGAAGAATTGAGATATATACATGGCGGAAGATGGATATGACAGATAAGGTTAAGGAATACTTTGGGTAACTTAGTGATGAGTCTATGACTTCATATGGTTGACTTGATTATGTTGCATTAATCTTTTATGAAGTTGGAAGTAAAACTTAACAAAGCAGTGTGGTCGGTAAATGAAGCACTTCAATATACACCGAGCCAGTGTAGTGTATATCGAGTGACATTATTAACCAAGCTTGTGTTCGCCGATGCATTTCATCATTAACTGAGTATGGATGAAAGCATTTAATACTTAAGTTTAGCCGACATAAATTGATGAGCTGTAAAGTGTTATGATTTTGAGATTGAGGATAAAGTTTGTTACAAGATCCATGACTGACAAAATTCAGAGAAGATCTAAAAGATGGAATTGAAACATGTTACTGACACAACTGCCGAAGAAAGTTTAAGAGGCAAAATAAATGAAGGAGATTAAGCGGCAAAATTTGATGGTTGATATGAAAATGGTTTATCTATCTATATAAGAAATATGAGTTTCTTTATTGAAACATGTCAAAAGATAGAAGACTGCAGAGATTTCACGTGAATATAGTTTCATGCATGCCTGATCAAACTAGTTGAAGAAGAATTGAACTGCAGAACAATACCAAGCATTAGAGAGCTTTTACCGAGTGAAAGTAAGTTGAGGAAGTGAATTGATATATTGATCAGAGGATTTGTATGGGCTTAGAATAGATCTAAACATTTGCAATTTGAGTTGTATTGTAATCAGATCAAGTAATGTTTCAGTTTAACCATTGATATAGAAAAATCTCTTAACCGAGTGGGCTTAACCATCTTATGATATACCCCATGTCATTCAATGAATGTACATTTTTATCCTATCAACCCCATAGTGAACGCTGGTTGAATGATAACTATTAGTCTTAAATCCTCTAAGAAGGTCACACCTAACAGTGTGTTTGTAACCTTTAACAGGGTTGGCTCTTCACTGAGCTCACTTCAGAAGAGTGAAAAGTATTTTGGGTTACCGGCCCCAGGTGGTTTTTCCCTTAACAAGGTTTCCACGTTAAATCTTTGTGTTATGTGTTTCTATGATGATTGATTTGTTGTCATACTTTACATATTGCATATTTTATTTGGTCGGTAATCACTGTGAGTAATTAACTAGTAATCGGTAAAGGCACTGACAATTTAGTATTTTATGTTACCGAGCTGCAGAAATTTGTTGAATTTGTTTAAAGAGGTACATTTTTTAATTGAGACTATTGGATAACTGATCTAACTGATTCACCCCCCCTCTCAGTTATTCTAACAATTGGTATCAGAGCATTGGTTGCTTGGAACAGAGTTTTAAGGACTTCAGTAGAAAGATCACAAAATGTATAAGAGGGAGGTGTCGAAGTTGAACAAGGACAACTTTACTATATGGAAAAGTTGAATGAAACTTCACATATCCAGAATCAGAGATTCTATCTTACTTCTACTAGATAATGGCTACTTACAACCACCGACTAGACCTTTGACTCTTGATCAACTGAAGGATCAACATGAACACAACATGACTATGATAGAGATTGTTGCTACTCTATCAAATGCATAATTTGAGGATGTCAAAGATTGTAGTACTTCAAAGGAAATGTGGGATAAAATAGCTCAATTCTATGGTGATGATGTTAATGTCAAGAGAGCCTGAGCTGAAAGCCTAAGAGGCAGGTTTGACGATATGAAAATGAAAGAAGGAGAAAACATAGTACAGTATACAAACTGAATAAAGGAGGTAGTCAATGCTATCAAAGGATCTGGTGGTGTCATTGATGAAGATACTGTGGTAAGTAAAATTCTAAGGATCTTGCTGCCTGCTTATGCAATCAGAATATCAGCTATGCATGAAATGAGGTCTACACCTGGAAACACTCTTACTCTTGATAGTCTGATTGGTAAGCTAACAACTTTTGAGTTGAATAATTTTCATAATAGTATTGTACCGTCTGTTGAGTCTTCTCTCATGTCTTCTCTAAAGATCAATAAGTCTAGCAGTAGAAATAATAGGGATGACAATGACAGTAATACTGATGATGAGCTTGATGAACTTGAAGCTCTTACGGCTCAGAGGTTACCTAAAGGTAAAGGTAGATATAAGGTTAAATTTCCTTTAGCATGTTTTAACTACAAAGAAGTTGGTCATATTGTTGCTAGATGCCCGAACAAGAAAGAAAATGAAAGAAAAAAAGATCGATCTGATGAAGGAAGCTATGGTAGGAGAAACAATAGAAGTTACCGACACTACAATAGAGATAACCAAGAAAACAATGATAAGGGCAAAAAGGTATGTTACATTGCTGAAGAGAATGATACTAATACCAACACAGATGATGATGTTGATGTTGAAGTAGTATTTTTTGCGATGAAGGATGATTCTGAGGAAGAAGAAAGGTATGTAGAGACAACACTCATTTCTAAAGTTAATAAAAATGATACATGGATCATTGATAGTGGTTGTACACATCACATGACTAGTGATGAAGAAAAGTTTGATCATCTTGAGCAATATAATGAAGGTTCTATTAAAATGGGTAATGATACACCATGTATGGTTAGAGGAAAAGGATCTTGATTGATAAATGATAAAATCAAATGTGATAATGCTTACTGGGTAGAAGGACTAAATTACAATTTGCTAAGTGTGGCACAACTTAACAACTTAGGTCACCGAGTAGCTTTTGAGAGGAAGAAGGTAAAGATATTTGATGATGGAGGAAAACTTGTTGCAACAAGAGCACAATCCAAAGGTAACTTGTTTTATCTTGACAATGATGAGTCTTCTTGTTTACTAATGAAAAATGAGGATGCATGGTTGTGGCATAAAAGGTTATGTCATGTAAATTTTGATAACATGATTAAGATCAGTAGAAAGAAAAAGTTTAGAGGTCTACCTATCCTAGAAAAGTTTGATCATGTTATGTGTCATGAATGTCAAAAGGGAAAAATGACAAAATCTAGTTTTAAGAGTAAAGACTATTCAACAAAGAGAATCTTGGAGTAGTTCACACCAACCTATGTGGTCCCATGAGAACTCAGAGCTACTATGGAGATAGATATTTCATTTTGTTTATTGATGATTACACTAGATCAATGACTGTAATGTTTTTAAAGGAGAAATCTGAGGCATTTAAGATGTTTAAATGGTACAAAGCTAAAGTAGAGAAAGAAACTAGGAAAGAACTAAAATGTTTGAGATCTGACAGAGGTGGTGAGTTTATTTCTGATGAACTCACTAACTATTGTAATAAGTGTGGGCATAAAAAGATAGATGTCTGCACCGAGAACACCCTAGCAGAATGGGATTTATAAAAGGAGAAACAGATCAATTGTTGATTGCACGAGGACACTGATGATAGAAAAGAATGTTGCTCAAACATATTGGAGAGAGGAAGTTAGCACAGCTATATATGTTGTGAACTGAGTACAATTGAATAAAGACACAAACAAAACACCCTACGAGTTATGGTTTGGTCACAAACCGACTGTAAGTTACTTCAAAAATTTTGGTAGAAAATGTTTTTTTTTGAAAGATGATAGGAATGGGAAATTTGACTCTAAAGGGAATGAGGGAATATTTCTTGGATATTCTACTAAAAGAAAAGCTTACAAGTGTCTAAATAAGGTTACTAATAAGATGATTGAAAGTGCTAATGTTAGAGTTGATGAATTTGATGATAAAAATGGTGAAGAAAGCACTAAGGAGCTAGAAGACTATGGTAGATTCACTTATATTGAACATCTAAAGTACCTACAGAAGCTACAGGCTGAGTCAACTAAGCATCAGGAAAAGAACACCGAGAAACAACAAAGGGAAATCAGGGATCAGGAAGAAGCTACTGAGAAAGGAAATGAACCTGGACATGATATATAACAAAGAAGAGATCAAGTACTACCAAGATTTGTTAGAACACATCATCCTGAGAACCAAATCATAGGAGACAAGCAAGCTAGAATGCTAACAAGAACTAAGTTAAGACAAGGTACATGCTTAGTTTGTGAGTTAGAACTGAAAAATTTTAAGGTTGCACTTGAAAATGAAGAATGATAAATGCAATGAATGAAGAGATAGAATAGATAGAGAAAAAAAAGACATGGACTTTAGTACCTAGACCAAAAGATAAGAATGTTATCAATACAAAATGGATTTTCAAAAATAAGCTAAATGAGAATGGAGAGGTTACAAGGAACAAAGCTAGACTTTTTTGCAAGGGATCTGCACAGGAGGAAGGTATTGATTATGGTGAAAATTTTGCACCTGTTGCTAGAATAGAAGGAGTCTGCATGTTACTTGCATATGCTACACATAAGAAGTTTAAAGTCTATCAAATGGATGTTAAGTCTTCTTTTCTGAATGGGATACTAGAAGAGGAGGTCTACATAGAACAACCAAAAGGTTTTGTTGATCTAAATTAGAAAGACATGGTATGTAGACTACACAAAGCTTTATATGGTTTAAAGAAAGCACCTAGAGCCTGGTATGAAAGGCTGCATACTTATCTTTTAAGTATTGGTTTTGTTAGAACTAGTGAAAACAACAATTTGTATATGAAAGGAGGATCAGATGATACTATTTTGATTTCTAAAATATTTTTGGATGATATAATTTTTGGAGGACAAGATCATATCCGTAAATCATTTGCTAATGAGATGAGAAAAGAATTTGAAATGTCTATGTTTGGAGTGATTAAGTTCTTTCTAGGCTTGTAGGTTATTCAGCAAAGTGATGGAATTTTCATCACACAATCAAAGTACATAAAGGAAGTATTGAGAACATTTGGCATGGAAGATGCTAAACCAGTTGGAACACTGATGGTCACAAGCTACAAATTAACAAAAGATGATGAATCTATAGAGGTAAACTAGACATTGTACCGATCTATGATTGGTAAACTGATGTATCTAGTACATAGTAGGCCAGATATTGCACATGTAGTGGGGATTGTTGCTAGATTTTCTACCAATCCAAAGGATTCAAATATGGTTGCAGTAAAAAGACTCTTGAGATACCTGAATAAAATAGAGGAATATGGTTTATGGTATTCTAAGGAAGGCAAATTTGAACTAAGAGTTTACACTGATGCAGATTGGACTGGAAATATAGATGATAGAAAGAGCACAACTAGAGGAGCATTTTCTTTGGTGAAAGACTTGTTACCTAGACAAGTAAGAAATAACCTTGTATTTATCAGTCTACTGTCGAAGCAGAATATGTTGTTTCTGCTACAAACTGTTCAAACATTACTTACACCAAACAAGTGTTGGAAGGGATGAATGAGGTAATCACTGAGCCAAGGATTATATACTGTGACAACACTAGTGCAATAAATATTTCTAAGAATCTTGTAATGCACTCAAAGACAAAACATATCTCTATTAAGTATCACTACTTAAGAGAACAATTACAAGAGAAGCAAGTCAAACTGTAATATTTTACATCAAAGGAGCAACTTGTTGATATTTTTACCAAGCCTCTACCAAAAGATACTTTTGAATACTTGAGGACTAGACTTGGGGTACGTCCCCTGTCTACCGATCACTAATGTGATCTGGAGGTTGCATCAACCTAATCTTATCAGGAGATCATTCATGTTGATGCAACATAGCTCACACTTTGGATTCTGTCTAAGGTTGTGAAAGATTTGAGGAACTAGAATAGAGATTTTCATATTAGTATATCACGATACATTGTCTACACCAATCAATAGAGAGTTACTTGGCTATTATAGAGCTGTATGTTTTATGTTTTTATTTGGCATTGTTGTCAAAGGGAGAGATAAAAAAATATGATAAACTGAGAGATCAATGGAACATCTATCTAAGGGAGAGATAATCTGAGAAAGTTAGGGAGAGTCTTGAAGATTTGTTGCTGAGAACAGAAGGAATCTGAGAGTTGAAAAGATCAAATCTATAGAGGAAATTCTACACTTGCAATGTTGTCATGTAACGTAGTGATTAAACATATTAAATATCAAGCTAGGGAGAGCTTACCGAGCTACAGCATTTTCTTACATAGTTGTAGAATACATGTTTGGTATGTGTATGGTATATTTCATATTACTTGAGTTCCCATCAATGCCAAAGGGAGCGATTGATGAACTACAACTAATTGAATACCTGAATGACTTGAAGATCAATGATTAGAGATCGCCAAGTATTGAAATGATATGTAAGATAATTAAATCAGTCATTTTGTTGTCATTGATGTCGACTAGTTTTGACAGTACTTATCATGATAGTTGCAAACATCTAAACATCTGTAAAGAGGAGAGAAAAGATGAAGAACTGAGATATCTACATGAAGGAAGATGGATATGATAGATAAGGTTAAGGAATACTTTAAGTAACTTATTGATGAGTCTATGACTTCATATGGTTGACTTGATTATGTTGCATTAATATTTTATGAAGTTGGAAGCAAAACTTAACAAAGCAATGTAGTCGGTACATGAAGCACTTCTGTATACACCGAGCTAATGTAGTGTATACTAAGCAATAGTATTAACCGAGCTTGTGTTCACTGATGCATTTCATCATTAACTGAGTATGGATGAAAGCATTTAATACTTAAGTTTAGCCGACAGAAATTGATGAGTTGTAAAGTGTTATGATTTCGAGATTGAGGATAAAGTTTGTTACAAGATCCACAGCTGAAAAAATTTAGAGAAGATCTAAAGGATGGAATTGAAATGTGTTATTGACACAACCACCTAGGAAATTTTAAGAGGCAAAATCAATGAAGGAGATTAAGCCGAAAAATTTGATGGTTGATATGAAAATGGTTTATCTATATATATAAGAGATATGAGTTTCTTTATTGAAACATGTCAAAAGATAGAAGACTACAGAGATTTCATGTGAATATAGTTTCATGCATGCCTGATCAGACTGGTTGAAGAAGAGCCAAACTACATAACAATACCAAGCATCAGAGAGATTTTACCGAGTGAAAGTAAGTTGAGGAAGTGAATTGATATATTGATCATAGGAATTGTATGGGCTTAGAATAGATCTAAACATCTACAATTTGAGTTGTATTGTAATCAAATCAAGTATTGTTTTAGTTTAACCATTGATACAAAAAAATCTCTTTACTAAGTGGACTTAACCGTCTTATGATATACCCCATGTAATTCAATGAATGTACATTATTATCCTATCAAGCCCATAGTGAATGTTGGTTGAACGATAACTATTAGTCTTAAGTCCTCTAACAAGGTCACACCTAATAGTGTGTTTATAACCTTTAACAAGGTTGGTTCTTCACCGAGCTCACTTTAGAAGAGTGAAAAATATTTTGGGTTACCAGTCCCAGGTGGTTTTTCCCTTAACAGGGTTTCCACATTAAATCTTTGTGTTATGTGTTTCTATGATGATTGATTTGTTGTCATACTTTACATATTACGTATTTTATTTGGTCAGTAATCACTGTGAGTAATTAACTAGTAATTGGTAAAGCCACAGATAGTTTAGTATTTTATGTTACTGAGCTACAGAAATTTGTTGAATTTGTTTAAAGAGATACATTTTGTAATTGGGACTATTGGATAACTGATCTAACTGATTCACCTCCCCTCTCAATTATTCTAAAAATAAAAATTTTCATTTCATTAGTTAGAATAACTGAGAGGGGGGTGAATCAATTAGATCAGTTATCCAATAATCCCAATTACAAAATTTATCTCTTTAAACAAATTCAACAAATTTATGTAGCTTGGTAACATAAAATACTAAATTGTTTGTGCCTTTATCGATTACCAGTTAATTACTCACAATGATTACCAACCAAATCAAATATGCAATATGTAGAGTATGACAACAAATCAATCATCATAGAAACACATAACACAAAGATTTAACATGGAAACCCTGTTAAGGGAAAAACCATCATCTTATCCAAAACTTTGTCATTTCACCAGAAACATTTGTAATATCCTTAGCCTCATTCTGATTCTAAATCACTTAGCCTATCTTGCTTGACCATCCACATAGTTACTCCCTCTGAATCTTTTTTTTTGTGTCTCTTTTCCTCTGATTCTCTGAATTACTTCCTCTTTTATGTGTTTTCATTTGAATCTCTCCCTCTTTGACAATAATGCCAAAGCAATATCTAGAACTTGCATCTTTCAAATGTAGATGTCATCTTGTCAATTTAGTAACAATATTTCTCCCTATGTCATCTTGCTTATGACTGATTATCAACTTTTCTATACTTTTCACAACTCTAGGCCGCTCCTAAAGTGTGACCTTTTCTGCATCAATTTGTCAGATACTCTGTGTAGCACATTTGATGCAGTGCTCCTAGCTTGACTAGGCAGCCTCAGTTAGGGGAAGTACCTCTAATTTACCTCAAAGATATTCATGAGCATCCTTAGGTAAAGCTTTTTTTAATATGTCTGCTAGTTGTTCCTTTGTATTCACATATTCCATTCTCGCCTCTTTATCTTGTACCAATTCCCTCAAGTAATGATACTTGATAGCAATATGTTTGGTCTTTGTGTGCATCACTGGATTCTTTAATATGTTGATAGAACTTGTGTTGTCACAATATATGACAATTGGCTCAGTGATCTCCTCTTGCATGCCTTTCAACAATTGTTTAATCTATACAAGATTTGAATAGTTCACTGCAACTGCCACATACTCGGCTTCAGCTGTAGATTGGGAAATGCAATTTTATTTATTGCTTACATCCAAAAAACTAATATTTGTCCAAGAAATAAAGCTCCACCACTAGTACTATTTTTTTCATCAACATTTCCTTCCGAATCTACATCAATGTAGACTCTCAGTTCAAATTTCTCATGCTTCTTGTAATACAGTCCATAGTCTTCTCTCCCTTTCAAATATCTCAATATTCTCTTCACAGCCATCATATGACTTTCCTTAGGATTGGCAAAGAATCTTGCCACAATCCCAACTGCTAGAGCTATATCCAATCTACTATGAAAAGCATATTGCAGCTTTCCAGTCATGGATCTATACAGAGTTTGGTTTACTTCAGTAGTATCATCATTTTTAGTCAGTTTATGTCCATTAGCCATGGGAGTACTTACTGGCCTTGAATTCTCCATACCAAAGGTTCTCAGTATCTCTTTGACATATTTAGATTGAGTGATAAAAATGCCTTTTTCCATCTGATAGACTTGCAAACCAACAAAGAATTTTATCTCAACAAACATAGACATCTCAAACTTACTTTGCATCTCATTTGAAAATTTCTTACACAGGGCATCTTGTCCTCCAAATATGATATCATCTACAAAAATTTTAACTAACAAAATCCCTTTACCTTCTTCATCTTTCATGTACAGATTTCTATTTTCATTTGTCCTTGAAAATCCAATCTATATCAAGTAATTGTGCAGCCTCTCATACCATGCTCTAGGGGCTTGCTTCAATCCATACAATGCCTTGTTCAGCTTGCAAACCATATTTCTCTTGTTTTGATCAACAAATCCTTCAGGTTTCTCAATGTACACTTCTTCTTCTAATATACCATTCAAAAATGCAGACTTGACATACATTTGGTATACCTTGAAATCTCTGTAAGCAGCATATGCAAGTAGAGTTCTCACTCCTAATCTTGCTACAGGGGCAAATGTCTCCCCATAGTCTATTCTTTCTTATGCATAACCCTTGCATACCAACCTTTCTTTGTTCCTTGTGATTTGTCCATGTTCATTAAGCTTGTTTCTAAATACCCATTTTGTTCCAATGACATTTTTGTTTTCTGGTCTTGGCACCAAAGTCTAGGTATCATTCTTTTCTATTTGGTATATTTCCTGATTCATAGCTTGAATCCAGTATTTATTTTCTAATGCCTCCCTTGTTGTCTTAGACTCAAACTCACACAACAAACATGTAGGATCTTTCAACTTGCTTCTAGTCAGAACTCCAGTTTCTTTATCTCTAATGATTTTCTCAGGCTTGTGATGTCTTCTTACATACTGCGCCAAAGTAGGTTCAGATTTATTTTCTCCTTGCTCTTCATGTTTATCAGTAAGATTATCAGATTTAGCCTCCAATTTCTCAGCAGCCTCTTCTTGATGTTTGGCAGCATCCTCTTGATGCTTGGAAACATCCTCCTAATGCTTGGTAGCATCCTCCTAATGCTTGACAGTATCTTCCTGATGCTCAACATTTCTTACTTGTGACTCTGCATCAGGTGCAAGTGTGTTACTCACCTCTCTTTCTTCTATATAGACAAAAGATCTATAATCTTCAGGTTATCTTTTGTTTTCCTGTTCATTTTTCTCTGCATATTCATCAATTTTCACATTTACACTTCCCACAATTTTTTTAGTGTTAGAATTCAAACACTTGCAAGCTTTACTCTTTGTGGAATAACCTAGAAATATGCCCTCATCACTTTTTTCATCAAACTTTCCATTCCTATTATCTTTTAATATATAGCATTTTCTCCCAAAGATTCTAAAGCATTTTACATTAGGTTCATAACCGTTCCATAATTCATAAGGTGTAACATTTGTACCTTTTTTAATTTGTACTCAGTTTAAGGTATAAAAAGTTGTACTTACAGCTTCTTTCCAGTACTTTTGTGCAACATTTTTCTCAATCATTAGTGTCCTTGCACAATCCATGATAGATCTATTTCTTCTCTTAGCTATACCATTTTGTGGAGGTGTTCTAGGTGTAGACATCTATCTCTTGATTCCTCTATCATTGTAGAACAAATTGAGCTCATTTGATATAAACTCTCCACCTCGGTCAAATCTCAAACATTTTAGGTTTCTACCTATTTCTTTTTCAACCTTAGCCAAATACCACTTAAACAACTGAAATGCATCAAATTTTTCTTTTAAAAACATTACAGTCATCATCCTAGTGTAATCATCAACAAACAGAATAAAGTATTTAGCACCACAATAGCTTTGTACACCCATAGGTCCACAAAGGTCAGTATGAACTAGATCTAAAGCATCTTCAGAAGTAAAAGTCTTGATCTTCAAACTATACTTTATCATTTTACCCAACTGGAATTATTTACACATCATATTATCAGGTTTCTTCAATCTCGAAAAACCTCTTTCTTCCTTTTACTAATATTTACTAGATTGTCAAAGTTAACATGACATAGCCTCTTATGCCATAACCATACATCATCAAATTGTGCAATAAAGCATGTCTCTTCAGATAACTCTAGATAGAACAAATTACTTGTAGTTTGTTCTCTACTTCCAATTAGTTCACCAGTGGCATCAAATATTTTAGCCTTTCTGTGATGAAACTCCACTAGGTAACCAGTGCTATTAAGATGTGAAACACTTAGAAAATTATAGTTAAGACCTTCAACCCAATGAGAATTTTCACAAGTGATCTTATTAGTTAGCTTAATTAATCCTTTACCCTTTACAGGACATGGTGCATCATTACCAAACTTAATACTTCTACCTTTGTAATGATCTAGGGTTTCAAATTTACTTTTATCACCAGTCATGTGATGTGAGCAACCACTATCAATAATTCATTTATCACCTTTTCTCACATAAGAAATAAGTGCAATTTTCTCATCTTCATCAGAATCATCTTTCGTAGCAACATAAACTACTTCAATTTCAAAATCATCATTATCAGTGTCAGTTTCTTCTTCGACAATATAATAGGATTTCTTACCTTTATCCTTGTAGTCCTTGTACCTTCGGTAACCTATGTTTTCTCTCTTATCCTTGTACTTTATTTCTCTTTCCTCATCCTTATCATTCCTATCAGGACATCTTGCAGCTATATAGCCAACTTTGTTACATGAAAAACATAGGATAGGAAGTTTACCTTTATATTTTCCTTTTCCTCTTTTCAATCTTCTGGCCATAAGAGCTTCAAGATCCTCTAGTTCCTCATCAGAAGTGTCACTGTCACTTTCACTATCACTTATACATTTTTCTTTTTCCCTCTTAGACTTATGAAAAACCATTTGTGACTTGAATGCAGATTCAACATTAGCAACAGTGTAGTTATCATAGTTAGAAAGCTCAAAAGTAGTAAGCTTACCAACAAAACTTTCCAATGTTAGAACATTACCAAGGTTACATCTAGATTCTTGAATTACTAAAATTTTAATGGCATATATAGGAGGCAAAGTTCTCAATACCTTTCCAATAATAGTTTCATCATCAATAGTTCCATTAGCTCCTCTAATAGCATTTACTACCTCCTTGATTCTACCACAATATTGAGCAATATTTTCACCTTCTTGCATTTTTATTTCATCAAACTTACCTCTTAGGCTTTCATCTTTTTCCCTTAGTACATTTGCATCACCACCATAGATATTTGCAAGAGTGTCCCACATTTTCTTTGCATTTTTGCAATCTTTAATGTCTTCAAATTTAAGATAGCTTAAGGCGGATGCAATCTCCAACATTGCTTGGTTGTGTTCCTGTTTAGCTCTCATCTCCTCGGCAATCAAAGGTGCAGCAGGTGTAAGATAGTGTTGGTTAACAGTTTGTCCTCCCTTTAGATTTATAATCTTTGACTCTTCTTAACACCCAAGGTGAGAGAACAAAAGGATGTTCACCAACAAATGGGTCAGTGTAAGTCATCTATCACTGCCCTCTGAATTGACAGGCACAGCTCCCTGAATATGCAATGATATGCAATGAATGTGTTTTTATTGATCATCAGATTAGCTTCTTATAGGATTTAACCAAATTGTTTGTAGGCACAAACAATTCAGGCGAGGATAAGAGTGGATAACCTATAATCCCCAATGGAATGTTGATCACAGATTATCATAAAATCTATCTTCTAACCTAAATCTGTCTACTCTAAGAATGCATAAGCTATTGAGGAGAATAGAAGTAGAATCATACATGGACAGCAAATGGAATTACCTATGCTGTAATTATTGACATGAAATGGAATTCAATCAGGAATTACAGTTCCACATACAATTGTACTTTCTATTCAAATGCATCTAAATAACTGAATGAATAGGATAAGAATCATACATG
Source organism: Chamaecyparis obtusa (assembly GCA_027943335.1). Lineage (NCBI taxonomy): Eukaryota > Viridiplantae > Streptophyta > Pinopsida > Cupressales > Cupressaceae > Chamaecyparis > Chamaecyparis obtusa. The sequence continues at coordinate 569,449 of BSBK01008159.1, read as the reverse complement.
AAAGGTAAATAGAATTTTTTTTTACTGTAATCACCAACATGAAATGGAATCTAGTAAGCAACTATAGCTTCACATATAACTGTTCTATCTATTCAAATGCAAAATGAATTACTAATGGTACAACAAACATGAAATAAAGCTAGCAACTGGAATTACTTCTGCTCCAATACCAAGTTTTCTGACCCCCTACATTGAGTTCTTTGATAGTATTTATAGAATTTACAATGCTGGTAGCCATTGGCAATGATCCAGCTTCCAGAATATAGACAGACAAAGCACAAGAAAGAAACCTTTTCAATCCAGGAACTTGAAAAGTCACCATGGATGTAAAAATAAAAGAAGACATAAGGACAATGACCTCTCAATCTAAAACTTTTCATCTTTCCTCAATTAGCATTTGTCAAGCTAAGTCCATTGGGCTTTCAGAGTCAAATCATTTTTCTATTCAAAGATCAACTGAAATGAACAGCCATCAACCTCCATTCTTTGAACAGTGTCAACATTCCTTCTTGCACATTATCATCCCCCTTATCAGCATCTGGAAGATCTTCCCTGTCACTGTCGAATCTCTTGTTAACTGAATCATGTGTAGATAAATTTCAATAGATAAAAACATGCCTATGATCTATACTACAACATTTTTCATGACACTTCACTATGTCAAATTCCATTCTCAGTTTTTACTTGTGTAGAGCCAAAATAATCATGACTACAGTAATAGACCTACTGATAGAATGTCGCCATTAACTTGGGAGTCGATATGACATTAGATCTCTATTTTAAGCTGCCTTGCACTTGTTCCTTTATGCCAAATTGGAATTTATATCATTCAGCTTCATTGTCGCATGATCGCATGGCTCTTTTTTACCTCTTGTGATCATGCGACAACTCTATTTTTGTCAAGTCCGCACATCTTCCAAGAGGTTGTATTTCCCTAGCCAATCATAATGTTTGCATTGTTGGCGTACGTGGACTCCAACTGGAGTCAATTTAATCTTCCCTGTCCTTTGTGCCTCTTTCCCACCTAACTGACTCTGCTTCATGCCTTATCGCATGATTTCAAGGTAGTTCTCTCAGTCATGTGATCATGCGACCACACACCTAACCAGTTGCACTTTCACGTTATCTGATCACTTAACCTATGTGGGCCCACCTTACTGCATGGAATACTACAACGAATCAGGAACTGCCACATCGCGAAATCTGACAAGCGGACATACGAATTTTCCTTTGTTCACAAGTCACTATGACAGCCCTGCCATATCATCGATTTATTTGACCAATCACATGTCATCACCTCAGTTATAAAGTAATACCAAAGATGGGCCCACTGGGGCAGGTGGCACCTTGTCGCTATTTCACATAAAATAAACATCGTTTAACTTTTTTATGTGAAATAACGACAGCCATAGATTTTGACCGAACATTAACCATGCTGAACGTTAACTTTTTGATCAACCGAGAAACAAAACGGATCTTTCTAATCAGAGTTGCACAATGTTAAAGAGAATAAAATCTGAATATTTCAATGCTAGCTTTGTTATTACACTAATCACATGAAGAATCTTTCCTTTGATTTCCTATAAATGCCTAGAGATCATGATTCATAATCATCATTCCATCTGAGAAAGAACATTAATAGGAGCATATAATCCTTGTCGGGTTGGGATCTATAACCTACCCGAATGTAACGAAGTATTAAAATAACCCGATATGAAAGGACCTTAGAACAACCCGCCCGACTTAGAGAAGGAAAAGGCAATGATAGGGAAACCCAGCAAAGATAGCCTACCTAAGGAAGACTTAGACCTAGACTCAACCATGACCAAGCTTGACTATGACATCAAGAACTTCCACTTTGACAGCATGGGTACAGGATAAAATGAGGGGCAACACATAGTCATGTTCAACATAATATTTTTTTGAGTCACCAATACCAACTCGATGCAGTTTCATTAGACTCTACCATGTAGGAAAGTTCTCCTTATTCAACTTCGGTATCTCCTTTTTATACATCTTGATCATTTTCTTCAAGTACCTTTAAACTTGTTGTGTGCAAGCACCAACAACTCTAATACCAATTATTAATATGATTCAAAATAATAGAGAGGGGGGGTGAATCAATTGTTCTCAGGTCCGGATGTATCAATTAAACTTTTAAACACTCAACAATCTCAGATCTAATCACCAACACTACTCGGTCATTAAAGAATGTATGCCAGAAACATATAACAATGCAGTCTAGTATCCAATAGTATTTAACTTGAAAAACATAGAAATGTTCACACCAAAACATTCACACAAGTATGACACCAAGATTTATAGTGGAAACCCAATTTGGGAAAAACCACTTTGTAACATGTTACTGATATTTTCACTCTTCTAAAGTGAGCTCTGTGAAAAGCCAACCCTGTCAAAGGTTTACAAACACACTGCTAGGTGTGATCCTGTTAAAGGATTTCAACCACCCTATTAGGAGTGAGCCTTGTTAGAGGACTTAAGTACATTCCATCATAATGCAACCTTGATTAAAGGATTTAAACAATGAGTGTTAGGTCAACCTTAATTAAAGGATTTAGACTGATACAATGGTTAGAAAGTAGGAGTAGTATCTGATCTAAAAAACATACAACTCACTTTGCAAATAACAGATCCAATTCATACATATATGTTGTCTTACTAATTGAGTTTCATTTCCATCTCCATCACTGATCTGCTCAGAAATCCCTTCAAGCAATCACAACTATGATCAAATCCTTCACCTTCAACCTTTCTACTTAGACTTATCAGTCAATAACATCAACAACTCCAGCATACTTCTTTAACCTCACACTTAGGTTTTCCTTTATACCTCTTCAATAGGTAGATCCATCTTTTGCCGCTTAATCTCCTACGTAGATCTTAGGTTTAGGTTGGATTTATCAAATGCTTCCAACATTCATGTTCTTCATCTATCCTTCTAGAAACATCTTCAATCTCTTTATTGAAATCAGAATAAAATAGTTTACCGTACATTAAATTCTCCATACACTCAATTAATAAAATCAACATGATTTACATAATCCAAGAATTCAACTAAGTCGGCTAGGAATCTAAATTCTTCCTCAAATGTAAATTACTGACGCTTGGTCAATATTGTGTTCAACTCCTCGGTCATCACTGCGTAGCTCGATCATCTCTTCAAACTATCTCCCTCTACTAATGTCATCACTCAAAAATAAACTGATGTTCGGTCAACACTGAATTTCCTCGGCATATACTAGCTCTTTGTCGACACTAACATCACTCGGCTTACACTATATTTCTTCACTTTTGCTCGGTTAAGCATACTTGTTCAGTCTTTCTTATTACTTAGATAAACAATACATTATCTTATCATTGTGCCACATAATCAAGTACTCATTGAAGTATCAAATAACTCAACCTTTCTCTAGGTTCTATTGTTATCACCCTTTCCCTAATCCTTCTCATCAATCAATAGATATAGTACTTTCTTAGATAGCAATTGTCTTACCAGTTAAGATTTGACATCAATGAAAATACAATAATTGCTTCAATTGCAGTTTCCAATAATGTATATATGCATATATGCATGTATATATGCATATATGCATGTATATATATAAATTTTTCATTATTTAATATTTTTGATATATAGATTTAGTATATATACATGTACATATATGCATGTATACATGCATATATACATGTATATATGCATGTATATGTGTATATATGGATGTATATATGCATTTATATACATGTATATATATGCATATATATGCATGTATATATGCATATATATGCATGTATATATATCCATATATATGCATATATGCATGTATATGTGCATATATATATGTATATATGTATATATACACATATACATGCATATATACATGTATATATGCATACATAGATACATGTATATATATATGCATATATGCATGTATATATGCATATATATACATGTATATATATGCTTATATTGATAGGATTAACAAGACAAAAATAACAACTACATGCAAGTATAACCAATATTAGAAAATAATAAACCACATAGAAGAGAACACAATACACAAAGATTTAACGTGGTTCACCCAATCCCTAGGTTACGTCCACCAACAGCGAGTCCAATATTATTATTATCTAGTGATTACAACCTGATTACAATCTGTAATCTCTTATAGCTCAATTTCGTTGCAAGTACTAAAATAATACATAATGAAATCCCTAACCCTAAGCCATATTATACAATATTTTTCTGCTTTAGGGTTAGAATGAGTTACAACATGTCGGCCCAAAAATTACCAAAAATATGTCAGCCTCAAAAGGAAAAGTGTACAGTACTTTCCTAGATAGTACTTTCCTTATCAGTCACCACAAGCTAACAATCTCCCACTTGGTGACTAATCAGTATCCATACTAAAAAACCTCCCACTTGGAGACTGATCCTTTAGCAATATCGTTACCAAATGAGGCTCCCACTGGATCAAACCACCCTGGACTTAGTTGTTCCTTTATTCTATTCAGTCTAGAAGACCAATTGAAGTTGAACATGAGTTCAACTTCTCCCTTGTTACTACCTTTGTAAACATATCTGCTGGATTATCATCTATATGAATCTTTTCCAGCTTTAACTTCCCATCATCCAAAATTGACCAAATGAAATGGTACCGCAACTGTATGTGTTTTGTCTTTGAGTGCAAAGCAGAATTCTTTGCAAGATGAATGGCACTTTGGCTATTTGTATGCAAAAAATTATTCTTATGTGGATGTCCCAATTCTTCCATGAAGAATTGAAGCCATATCATCTCTTCGGTTGCCTCTGTAGCAGCAACATACTCTGCCTCTATAGTGGATAAAGAAACCACCTTTTGTAGTCAAGAAATTCAACTCATTGTTGTCCCACCAACAGTAAATACATAACTTGTAGTACTCCGTCTGCTATCTATATCTCCTACCAAATCTGAGTCAACATAGCCTTGTACAATAGTAGTAGAACCCCCAAGGTGTAAACACTTACTGGATATACCTCTCAAATATCTGAGAATCCATTTGACTGCATTCCAATGCTCAATACCAAGGTTACTCATATATCGGCTAACAACTCCCACTGCGTGTGAAATATTTGGCCTAGTACATACCATAGCATACATTAAGCTCCCTACAACTGAAGCATAAGGTACCTTAGACATTTTTGCCTCTTCTTCTGATGTGTTAGGACACATCTCCTTAGTCAATTTCAAATGAGCAAGCAGAGGTGTACTGAAAACTTTGGCATTCTCCATAGAGAAATGTCGCAACACCTTCTCAATATAATCAGCCTAAGATAGAGACAACTTCCTATTTTTCCTATCTCTACAAATTTTCCTACCAAGGATTTGTTTTGCTTCCCCCAAATCCTTCATAGAAAATGAATGTGCTAACTGTTGTTTCAACCCCTTAATGTGATCCATGTTAGACCCATCTACAAGCATATCATCAACATATAAACATAAAATAATGTAGTTGTCATCATCCAACCTCTTAAAATAAACACAATGGTCAAAATGACATCGACTGTATTCATGCTCATTCATAAAAGTGTCAAATTTAATATACCATTGTCGAGGTGCTTGCTTCAAGCCATATAAACTTTTCTACAAACTGCACACCAAATTCTCCTTACCCTTGACCTCAAATCCTTGTGGTTGGACCATATATATTTCTTCATCCAAATCACCATGAAGAAAAGTTGTTTTAACATCAAGCTGCTCTAAATGAAAATCTTCAGTAGCCACAATACTTAAAACAATATGGATAGAAGTCATTTTAACAACTGAAAAAAATATCTCATCAAAATCAATACCCTTTTTCTGTGTAAATCCTTTTACAACTAACTTGGCTTTAAATCTTTGCTTACTTCCATCCTCTTCTTTCAGCCTGTAAACCCATTTATTTTGTAAAGCCTTTTTACCTGCAGGTAACTTGCATAAATCCCAAGTGTGATTTTTTAGCAAGGAGTCCATTTCCTCTGTCATTACAAACTCCCATTGAATCTTTGTATCCACCTGCACAGCTTCATCATAACATTCAGGTTCACCAGCATCTGTTAACAAAATAGAATACAAAGATGGAGAAAATATTTTTGGAGGTCTACTTAGCCTTGTTGACCATCTAACATTCACTAGGGTGTGTGGTATTTGTTGTTGATGTTGTTGTGGAGCATAAGGAACTACTGGAACATCATTTTTTGGAGTATCATCCAATACTACATAGTCATTTTCTTTCTTCTCATGCTGCTGCAACAAATCTTTGTACAATACTTTCTCATTGAATATGACATTTCTGCTTCTTACAATTTTATGACTTTCAAAATCCCAAAGCCTATAACAAAATTTATCAATGTCATATCCAAAAAATACACATTTCTTTGACCTAGCTTCTAGCTTGGTTCTATTTTTAGAATCTATATGTGCAAAAGTTTCACAACCAAAGGTTTTGAGAAAAGAATAACTCACCTTCTTACCACTCCATGCTTCCTCTGGAATACCACAGTCCAAAGGAGTAGAGAGGCCTCTATTGATTAAATAAATAGTAGTGTTCACAGCCTCTACCCACATGTTTTTGGGCAGCCTAGCATGCAACCTCATACTCCTTGCACACTCCATTATTGTCCTGTTCATGCGTTCAGCCACTCCATTTTCTTGTGGAGTCCTTGGTATAGTTTTCTTCCTATGAATACCATTAGAGGAACAATAATCTTCAAATTTTGTACTACAATACTCACCACCATTATCAAATCTGAGACATTTTAACCTTTTACCAGTCTCAATCTCAACCAAGCATTTCCATTTCTTAAAAGTTTGAAATACATCAGATTTTTGTCTAAGGAAATAAATCCATACTTTTCTTATTGCATCATCTATAAATGTAACATAATACAAAGAGCCACCAAGGGAAGATACCTAATCTGGTCCCCATACATCTGTATGCACAAGCTCTAATCTCTCATTTTTCTTTTCCTTCCCACTCTTCACAAAACTAACTCTCTTTTGTTTTCCATACACACAACTCTCACAGAAATCCATATTGACACATTTCAAACCAGGTAAAACTTTCTTTGAATGAATTAATTTCATACCTTTTTCACTCATGTGCCCGAGTCTGTTGTGCCACAATGTTGTGTCAGAATCTACAACAACGGTTTGATGTTCTTCCTGCTCAACTGGAACCACTATTCCTGAACATTCATTATCTTCTAAAAAAATTAAAGTAGAAGGAACAGTATGACCTATACAAAGATATGAGGTGCCTACTTTCACACCTTTTTCTACTACTAAGGAACCTTTTGAAATCTTCCAATTTCTATCATTAAAAGTAACTATGCAACTCTCATCACCCAGTTGCCCTACTGAGATTAAATTCCTACTCAGCCTTGGAACATGTCTTACCTCTTGTAGTAGCCAATGATTCCCATTCTGCAACTTAATCTTAATTTTTTCCTTTCCAACTATCTGACAAGCTTCATTATCTCCCAAATAAACTAGCCCAAAATCCCCTTGGACATAATCAAGAAAGTAACCTCTATGGGGTGTAGCATGAAATGAAGCCCCAGAATCTAAAACCCATGAATCATCAATACTTTCTAAAGAAAGAATCAAAGCATCCTCTTCAGATTTATTACTTACCACATTTACCTCCTTGTTACCTTCTTTTTTGTCTCCTTCTTTATTCCTCTGAAACCAGCAATCTTTCTTCTTATGACTTGGTTTTCCATAGTACCAGCAATCATTTGGCCCTTTAGATTAGAACCGATTTTTCTCGATTTCCAGAGTTGTTTCCTCTCTCATTGGTTCTACCCCTGCTTTATGCATTTAAGACACTACCTGATGTGGATCCACCTAAGCTTTTCCTATGAATTTCCTCACTTAGAATAACACCAATAATATCATCATATTTTAGGGTATTAGAACCAGAAACAGAATTACTAATAGCCATTACCAAGTCATTCTAGCTTTCAGGCAAAGAACACAAAATCAAGAGAGCCATGACTTCTTCATCAAAAATAATATTGATAGAAGTTAATTGACTAGTAACTATATTAAACTCATTTAAATGATCAGCAAATGACCCACCTTCCACCATTTTCATATTAAACAAACGCTTCATGAGAAATACCTTATTTGAAGCGGAGGGATTTTCATACAACTTCACTACGGTTTTCATCAAATCTTCAGCCATCGTTGCTTGTGTAATATTGAATGCCACCAATTGTGCTAGGTATAATTGAATACTACCAAGAGCCTTTCTATCAATAATTACTCAGTCCTCATCAGAAATGCTTGCGGGTTTGTTGGGTTTTCCTTCCAATGGCTGCCATAGATCCTTCTGATAGAGATAGTCCTCCATTTACATTTTCCATAATTGAAAGTTCTACCCATTAAACTTGTCAACCTTCAACCTACCCTCATATGCCATTTCTCCCACTCAACTGTGAGACTCCCACTAAACCATGAGATCTTCCTGTAGAGGATAACTAAAAAATAACCTCGCTCTGATACCACTTGATAAGATTAACAAGACAGAAATAACAATTACATGCAAATATAACCAATATCAGAAAACAATAAACCACACATAAGAGAACACAATACACAAAGATTTAACATGGTTCACCCAATCCCTGGGCTACATCCACCAACAGTGAGTCCAATATTATTATTATCTAGTGATTACAACCTGATTACAATTTGTAATCCCTTACAGCTCAATTCTGCCGTAAGTACTAAAATCATACATAATGAAATCTCTAACCCTAAGCCATATTATACAATATTTTGCCACTTTAGGGTTAGAATGAGTTACAACATGTCGGCCCAAAAATTACCGAAAATATGTTGGTCTCAAAAGGAAAAGTGTACAATACTTTCCTAGATAGTACTTTCCTGATCAATCACCACAAGCTAACATATATGCATGTATATATATGTATATATATACATGACATATTATATATCTATATATATATAATATGTCATGTACATATATATATATATATATATATATATATATATATATATATACATATATATATATATATGTACATGACATATTATATTATATATCTATATATATATATATAGATATATAATGTCATGTATATATATAAATGGCATATATATCTATATCTATATATATATATATATATATATATATATATATATATATATATATATATATATATATATATATATATATGACATGTCATATACATACATGTACATGTGTACATGTCATATTATATATGTACATGTGTATATATGCATGTGTATGTATATATGCACATACACATGTATGTGTACATGTATATATGCATGTGTATGTATATATGCACATACACATGTATGTGTACATGTATATATGCACCTGTACATGTGTGTGTACATATGTATAGTACACATTTATTTACATTTAAATGTAATTTATGTAATTGATTTTACTTTGAAATAATGTAGCGAAATGTGCATACTTTAATTTTATTTTCAATTAAATTCGGAAAACGTACATATATGTAGACTTCATTTGACAATAAATAAAATCTTTCAGGTATACATATTCTATCTATCAGACATATTATTGCACATCACACATGGTAGATGCACCAATTCTCCCCGTGGAACTATTTGCACGCACTAATAGAGAAATTAAATGGTTGCAAGAATCTATAAATAATCCGACTAGCTCTAGTGTCTATAAGAGCACATGTCAATCCATACTCACTAGCTTGATTAGCATTAGGGATGACATTCATGGTACCACTCCCTATGCCCCAGATGTTATAGAGGTGATACTTGAGAGGAAGAGACAAGAGGTTGGCTCTGGTCTTTCTCTTAAGGAGGTACAGGCTTTAGTTCCTAAAGCGGCCCTGAAAAGGGAAGCTTTCCCATCTTATGCAAATTTATAGTATGTGAAGGGGTATCAAGTTACTAGGTGTCATGACCCTACTATATTAGCATTGATATACTCATAATTTCTAGTTGTCCATGGTCGTTATCTGAATAACGACCAGATTCCATTGTACTTTGCACAACAAATTTTTGTTGAGGTTCATTTAGGGAAGGTTGTTAATTACACTAATTTTCCAGCACATCTAGGATAGGGGCATGGTAGACTTGCTGATAGAGCTTCTTTTCATCAAGCTCATCGACAAATGCTAGTACATAGGGCCATTGTTGGTCAGAGGGCACCTGTTATAGCTCCTTCATTGGGTCCTATTGCAAATGATGTTATTTGTAGCACCCAGCTTCGAAGTGTGATTGATAGTGTGGGGGATATTGCAGCAATTTTTGCATCTATATCTAGTGATCAGGTTGTTCAGTACCTGATGTCTCAACGACACTCTAGATTCTCAGGTGGAGCACCCTCTAGTAGGACCACAGATGACATGTATAGTGTAGTAGACATCCCTTCACTTTCTAGCCTAGAAGGACTTATAGGAGAGATGACACATGTCACATTGACTAATTTGGATGAGGATCTATTGGATGCATATGCATTTATAGCAGCAAAGCATGATATCCCCATATCAGATGTTAGATCTCATGTGGGTACTGTTTAGCATAATCTCTCAATTTTTCTACATCCATTTCAATTAAATAATCTATGCTTTTACGATTAATTTTTCTCTTCAACTGTTGGAGTATACTATCATTCTCATATGTTTCTTGCACTTCCATTGCAAACAAAATAAAAAAAATATCTTGATATCTCATCTTAAGGGGACCTTCATGAAATAAGTATTTACAAGCTTGAATGTCAAACCTATAATAATTTATAAACTAATGAGAGAAACACATACTCATTTGACCTTGGGTTGATTCAACTTGGGATGCCCCTTGTCCAACATTTTCATCATCAAAGGCTGCATGTACACAACAAAAACAATAACTTCTTAAAGGGAAAGACCCAAAATGCATATTCACCAATAAGAGACTAAATTGAGATAGTGAGAGAGAGAGTCAGTGAGAGAGAGAGATGTGTACTTGTTTGATATTTTGAGAATTGTGCTTGTTCAACTTGCGATGACCCTTCTCCAACTTCTGAAGGTTGGGCTTGTTGAGCTTGTGATGACCCTTCTCCAACTTTAGAAGGTTGTGCTTCTTGAGCATTTCCTACATGTATGAAGTAAAAATTATTAAACAAAAACTTTTAAATGAAGTTAGGTCTAACGAGGTTCATGTATTAAGTCAAAATAGGTCCTAACAGGTCTAGTTGGGTCTAATTGGGTCAAATTAGGTCCTAAAAAGTCTAATTGGGTCTAATTAGGTTCTAACAAATCCTAATTGGTGCTAATTGAGTCTAATTAGGTGCTAATTGGTCCTAATTGGTTCTAATAAGTCACATTAGGTCCTAATTGGATCGAATTGGTTCTAATTGAGTCTAATTAGGTCCTAATTAGTTCTAATTGAGTCTAATTAGGTCCTAGTTAGTTCTAATTGGTCCTAATTGGTTCTAGGGTAAGTGCACAAAGATGGGGGACTAAAAAGTTGCCACTTTTCTTTTTGGCCCCCCATCACGCATAGTGCGCACGCACTAAAGGGCGTGCACCCTATAGGGCACACACCCTATGGCTTGGGTTGCCCAAGCCTTAGGCTTGGGAAATCCAAGCCAAAGGGCGTACGCCCTTTGTAAAAAGTTATATATTTTTGCTGCACGCGGGTTTGAGCTCATTTTTCTTTCTCAAACCCGCATTTTCATCTTAGAGAAGATTTGAAAGTGCGCACACCCTATTATAGTTTCTTTTGAGTCGATTATTTTTGTTCATCCATCGATCAAATGGCTCCACGGTGTCGTCAAGTTCGATCCGGGAGAAGAGGTAAGTGTTTTTACAACTTATCATGCCTCTTATTTGTTTTAAAATTTTAGTTTTGTTGCAATTTGTTTTTGTTCAAATTTGTTGGTAATCAATATTTTAAAATGTAGTTTTTTTAATTGTCAGGAAGAAATAATCTCCCTCCACTAAACCCTCTATCTCTTCATGAAGAACCAAATGAAGAATCAAATGAAGAAAGAAATGAAGAAAATTAACCTTAATTGCCTCCACCAATCAAGAAACCTCCTCCTGGAACACAACAAAATTTGTTGAACCAAATTGAAAGAGGGCAAAAAGAATTAGAATCTTTAATTAATAGGTTAAAAGATTCTAGTGGTACAAATCTCAGAAGGGAAAGAATTGCAAAATCATTGGAAGCAATCTTGACCCACGTAAGCGCAGTTAGTGGGAAAATTAATATATGGTGGGATAAAAGAGAAGAACAAAAACAATATTATGCAAATAAATTATCCTATGCAGACATAAAAAAGAAAAAAATACAAAAGATGACATTTGCCAACTATTTAAAAAACTAGGGGACGCAAATACTCTTAGAACTACAACAAGGAGGTTCCCAATTCATTGGTGCGTAAATGAAGACATTAAAAACAATTTTTGGGAGAGATGGTGGATGATCTTTGATTTGCCTCCTTGTAACAATCATGAGGTTCCTATATATTTCTTGAGGAAGCTCTATTGCGAGTTTGTACTCAAGCAAGTGACAAATTATTTTGACATGCTAGATTCTCAGGGTAGAGGAGGGGGTTCATCATTTGATTGAGCAAGGGCACATCGTGACCCTAATGCACCTAAGGTTGTTAGTGGCAAGCCACCGTTGGATCATGTTAGTATTCCTTCCGTTGTGAAGGAACATGTAGAGGCAAACACACTAGGCACGATTAGTGCTCTGACACAGACTCTCATTTAGTGTGTCACTCCTTTAGTTGAGGGTGACTATGGTCAATCCTCAAGGGGGCATATTTGTCGGTCATGTGGATGCTTGTGCACATTTGGTACTGGCAAGAGAGAGCAAGAGGATTTTGGATTGATGACTGATAACTTTCTAAATACAACATTTGGAATTGACACATAGGTAAATATTTCCAAGTTCATTAAATTGCTTTGATCATATTTCATTTATAAAAGAATAACTATTTAATTTAGTATCTATTGTTTGTGATGAAAATTCAGGACAAGAGTGTCAGTGGCAGTGGTGGTGGCAGTGGAAGTGGCAATGATCCTAATGTCCCCTTTTACACATCATCGTCAATTGGACAAGTATGTATCGAATAAAACATTTAATTAACATATTTGATTATTATGTAATTATATGAATAATTGTATCCTAACTTATTGTGCATGTGCATTAGATGTGCACTGGTGGACCATCGACATTCACAACAGACAGGGAAGGGCATCATGCAACTTTCCTTGAGGTATCTTTATTTGCATATTAATTGGATTTACTTGATCATATTTAATTAATGAATGAATGACTAAATTACTAGACAAATTATGATCAAAATCCAGAGGCATGATGATTACATTCTTTCACCTGGGTTTGTGAGGTCACCATTGAGTCCATAGGTATACATGTAATAATGCATTATAATTAACATGTCAGTAGTACATTCTTATATGAATGGTTATCTTATAATTTTCCATGTACATGTGCACTAGTTGAATGTTGGAGCTTCAACTTCGACACCGCACACCGGAGGATGCGGTGGAACCTTCACGGAGGTATCATTTACTCATTAGTAGGGTTGTAAAAAATATATGTAATCTTGATAACTACATAATTTACTTTTTTTGTTTCATTTTCAGCTTTTGACATCAAAGACTCCTCCTTCTGTCCGTGATACTTTGGATTATGGAGTAGCTGCAGCAATAGCTAGTTCTGAAGCACTGACTAAGGTATGAAAGAGATCACTTAACTTTAATTGTTATTTTAATAGTTTGTATTGAATTTTATAATGATATCCATGTATGTATTTTAATTATTATTTTGATCATTATTGTAGGGACTTATGACTCCAGATCACCAGCATGTGCCTTCAGTGGATGAACATAGTGACTATTTGCTAGCGGTAAGCCAATATTCAATTTTATGTCATTGTATAATTCAATTTTGATGTATATTAGTTATCTCTATCTAATTTATTTTTTTATCAGGTCGAGCTACAGAAGAGTCTAGACAGGAGGATGAGTGAGTGCACTCAGAAGACTATGGCATCCACTGCATCTCCATTGATACGACGATCAAAGATAGCTTGGGATTTGTTTTCTTCCCCTAGCGGGAAAGGACTAGATTAGGGATATGGATTGTATGCCTATATGGCATTAGTGGACATATTTTTTGTATATTGTATCAGTGATACGTTGTACATCCATTTAGCTTTGAGGAAGCCAGTTTTACTGTATTGAATATATTCAATGTATGACATTATTGGACATATATATTTGACTTCATACCCTACGAATATATATTTTTTATGTTTTAGGTATGCAATTCATGTGTTTGGTGTATTGATGTATACTAAATTATGTTTATGTTCATGTCTTTGCTTTGTAAATTTCCCATGCCTTATAGTTATGCTTGTATGTTTAACTTGCTGACTGTGCTACAAATGCCAGTCACTGTCCTCAATAACAGTCAATTCCTTAACTATAATAATAACAAAAGTAATGAAATGAATGCATAAATGTATAAATATAATATGTAAGAAGCCTAATTTTTTAAATAAATTATGAAAAATCCAGATACTAATGCTTCAACAATTTATTTATAGCTTGGTTGAAAATTTGATGCAAATAGGTAGGTTAGATTGGGGTTATTTTATAAATAAAGTGTTCTTGTTTTCCTCAAAGGTGTTCCTTACCCAAGTGGCCCCAAGTGCCAATATGCCACTAAACTATCAATCTAACTTCTCCCAACTCCCTTACTATTATAGGGATTCAATATGGCTTAAAATATGACTCCAGTAATGTTCAAGTGGTTCTTGAAGTCCTACTCCAAGATCTTACCCTCAATCCACACTCTAGGCTCTCTATCCTTGTAGCCTTAACTAGCGAGTTTTTCCCAAATAACTCTTAGTTTTCCCAAAACACTTCCAAAATAAATTACATATTTAGATACCTTTTATGTTTTTACAAAACATATCTCAAAATTAGGTAGGGTTAATTTGGAACACAAGCCCCAAAAACTGCTGCTCCACTTTCCTTCCTATACCTAATAGGTCACTTTTACAAAGGAACCCTATTATAGACTTAACACCCAACCTTTCCACTTTTCAAAAAGTTTTAATATGGTCCCAATTAGAGAAATTTGAAGTCAATTGGATCCTATAGGCTTTCTATACCCAAAAGCCCCAAATTGATCCCTCTAGGCCTTCAAAACTAGGGCCTTCTTAAAAACAACTCAAAACTCATTTCCAGAACTCCTCCTTATGGATTCACCTTTCATTTGACATATACTTCTTTTGTTTCAAATAAAATTATACCCTTGTTAAGGTGGATCCTTTTCTACTACACTTGTGGCATCAATTTTGTGCCCTTTTCCCACTCTTCATCATGGTGTACACCCACTAAAACAACTTCTCCTGCATCCAAATGGTTATTAACATCATGCATATGTTACATAGGGTCCATTAAATGAGAAAAAGCAATTACATTCATTGAATGGCCCATTATATCATCAAAAAGACCAAAATGGAGTTATTTCAATGCACCAAAATGACCACCTACAGCAACTTTCCAAATTTGAAGCAAAATAGATTATATAATCATTCAATATAGATGAAAAATGATGTTATTATGTTATTATATCACCCACAATTCTATTCCAAACCCAAAACAATCAACCAAACATCAAACAAACAAGATTTTGCAAGGAAAAACTTGAATTTTTATTGAATTTCTGAATATGTCTATACAGTCCATACCTTCTCTCTTCCAAGCATTAAATAAACTTCCTATCAACTTCCTCAACCAATCTAGGTTGGTTGGAAGGCTTAGTTAAGTCTAAAAACATTAAAACATCATTTTCCCTCCTAAATGCTCATAACCGTTGGGATTCAAATATTTGAATTTCCAACTTACATTTGATTGCATATTAATATTAAACACCTATTAACTTCTATCCCAATTAATTTATTATTTCTTCTAGGACCTAATTGACTCCCCTAAACAACTTTAGATCATGTTTGGCACTATTGGCCACCCTTACATTGTTTTGGTCCTAAGTCCTTTGCCAGGACTTCTAGGACTTATAATATTTAAATTAAATTGTTTATTAGATATTGCCATTATTGGCCTCAATATATCCCAATTCACTTTTAGGAATTCTTTAGATCCACTACCTCCATTTGGTTCCAAGGTGGACTTAGGTGTTTGGAGAGGTGCTCCTACACCAAAATTATTCATTTAAATTTCAAGACATTCGATAAATTGAAACTCCATGTTCATTATTATAATTTCTAATATTTCATAATCTCCTCAAATTAAAATAACATTCATGCACCTGTTATTTCATCTGCTATGAGTGAAAGTATAATCTCCAGCTGAAATTACTCACGCAACTTCTGTTATTGAATTTGCAGCTGCTAGAATGTAATAGAAAAGCATCAACTCACACACTCGATAATGTTATCAAACCCGCGCCTGCTGGGAAGAACCATTTGCAGAAGACTTACACCTGGTAGAGAATTGAAAGACCCTGCGGTTATGATAATTAAGTCTGGTCGCCACAGTCTCTGTATTAAAACATTCAAACAACAAACCTCCTGTCGTTAATTCATAGCACTACTAGAAACGCACCCAGATTTGCTAGCCACCCACCACTTTCGAAACTCAATGGCATTCTTAGTATTATTCGATGGCACAAGACTCCATCTCACAACACAGTGCCTGGAAGAATGAACGTTCTTCTTGGTAATTAAACCCGTCTCCTTAGCATTTTGAACCATTACAGAATTCTCCATTTCATCAAAATATAACATAATCAATGAAATCCATTTTCGCAAGTTGAAGGCTTTTTAAGCAAAAACATCAATCTTCTTCATCACACCAAACTCCAGCTTCAAATACACACTTCTCACTTAAGTGCCTTGAAGCGTCAAGCACACACTTTTTAATTAGAACATAAAGTAACACGATAATAAATTAAGCCAAGCTTAATTGTATAAGATATGAAGACGGATGCACATTATGAACCCAATTGAAGAAGAATGAAGATCAAACCAAAATCCAACTGCCTTGCCTAAAATAGGAGCCACTAACTGACTTACTATAAATAGTAAGTGCACATAGAGATCCCCTAAACATTCCATCAGCTCACGAGAATCACATTAATGAACTGACAATAGCAAGCACAGGTACTTGCTAAATTGGGGACATTACATAATATAAGGATTCTTGGGGTACCCTAATGTTGGCAAGAGTTCTTTTATTAATAAGATTACTACAGAAAATGTGGATGTGCAACCTTATGCTTTTACAAACTAACTTCTAATTGTCCCCTAACTGACTGATTGTTAATGACAAACACTAGAATACATATTTGCACTCATCCTACTACTCACCCCAAAGTCGTCGGTGTCGTTTGAATGACTGTGTGTGCCAAAAAATGTTGTTAGTAGCATTTATCCGACCATTCAAAGTTGTTGGAACAAACGGTTCAATGCTATGACCGACGGTTTGAAAGATATGCAACGTTGGTCGTTTCAATTGAGGAACACTTTGAGTTCTGACACCGACCAAGAATGTGTTTCCAAATTTAAAAGAATTTGAATCTCTAAAAATTGAGATAGGCTTTTGTAGGCCCTAGCAACACGGTCCCGTAGCACCTAACAGATCGATTCTACATCGCACGAGCTCTGAGATATGACCCCGCAAAGATCATCAATTTCATGCTTAAGGGACCTTGAGGGACACTTCAGCATGGAGTCATTGGTGGGGATCAAATGACTATGAGTGCCAAACAAGGTTGCCACTAGTATTTACCCGACCATCCAAAGCTATTGGAACTAATGGTTCGATGCTACGACCCACGGTTAGAAAGATACGCAACATTGACCGTTTCAGCTGAGGAACACTTTAAATTCTGACACCAACTGAGAATGTGTTGCCAAATTTAAAAGAAGTTGAATCTCTAAAAACTAAGACAAATTTTGTAGGCCCCACCAACATGGTCCCGTAGCACCTGATGGATCAATTCTACCTCGCACGAGCTCCGAGATATGACCCCACAAAGATTGTTGATTTCATGTTTAAGGGACCTTGAGGGACACTTCAGCATGGAGTCATCGGCGGGGATCAAATGACTGTGGGTGCCGAACAAGGTTGCCACTAGAGTTTACCCAACCATCCAAAGTTGTTGGAACTGATGGTTCGATGCTATGACCGACGGTTGGAAAGATACGCAATGTTGGCCGTTTCAACTGAGGAACACTTTGAGTTCTGACACCGACCGAGAATGTGTTGCCAAATTTAAAATAAGTTGAATCTCTAAAAACTAAGATAGGCTTTTGTAGGCCCTGGCAACACGGTCCCATAGCACCTAATGGATTGATTCTATGTTGCACGAACTCCAAGATATGACCCCACAAAGATTGTCAATTTCATGCTTAAGGGACCTTGAGGGACACTTCAGCACGGAGTCATCGGTGGGGATCAAATGACTATGGGTGCCAAATGAGGTTGCCACTAGCGTTTACCCAGCCATCCAAATTTTTTGGAACTGATAGTTTGATGCTACGATTGACGGTTAGAAAGATACGCAATGTTGACCGTTTCAGCTGAGAAACACTTTGAGTTTTGACACCAACCGAGAATGTGTTGCCAAATTTAAAAGAAGTTGAATCCCTAAAAACTGAGATAGGCTTTTGTAGGCCCTGGAAACATGGTCCCATAGCACTTGATGGATCAATTCTACCTCACACGAGCTCCGAGATATGACCCAGCAAAGATCATCGATTTCATGCTTAAGGGACCTTGAGGGACACTTCAACACGGAGTCATTGGCGGGGATCGAATGACTATGGGTGCCAAACGAGGTTGCCACTAGTGTTTATCCAGCCATCTAGAGCTATTGGAACTGACGGTTCAATGATATGACCGACGGTTGGAAAGATATACAACATTGGCCGTTTTAGCTGAGGAACACTTTGAGTTATGACACCGACCGAGAATGTGTTGCTGAATTTAAAATAAGTTAAATCTCTGAAAACTGAGATAGGCTTTTGTAGGCCCTGGCAACATGGTCTCGTAGCACCTGACAGATTGATTCTACATTGCATGAGCTCTGAGATATGACCCTACAAAGATCATCAATTTCATGCTTAAGGGACCTTGAGGGACACTTCAGCACGGAGTCGTCGGCAGGGATCGAATGACTGTGGGTACCGAACAAGGTTTCCACTAGTGTTTACCTAGCCATTCAGAGCTATTAGAACTGATGATTCGATGCTACGATCGATGGTTGGAAAGATACGCAATGTTGGTCATTTCAGCTGAGGAACACTTTGAGTTCTGACACCGACCAAGAATGTGTTGCCAAATTTAAAATAAGTTGAATCTCTGAAAACTAAGATAGGATTTTGTAGGCCCTAGCAACACAGTCTTGTAGCACCTAATAGATCAATTCTACCTCCCATGAGCTCCAAGATGTGACCCCACAAAGATCGTCGATTTCATGCTTAAGGGACCTTGAGGGACACTTCAGCACGGAGTCATCGGCGGGGATTGAATGACTGTGGGTGTCAAACAAGGTTTCCACTAGCATTTACTTGGCCATCTAGAGCTATTGGAACTGATGGTTAGATGCTACGACCGATGGTTGGAAAGATACGCAACGTTGGTTGTTTCAGCTAAGGAACACTTTGAAATCTGACACCGACCGAGAATGTGTTGCCGAATTTAAAATAAGTTGAATCTCTAAAAACTAAGATAGGCTTTTGTAGGCCTTGACAACATGGTCTCGTAGCACCTAACAGATGGATTCTACCTTGCACGAGCTCTGAGATATGACCCCACAAAGATCACCAATTCCATGCTTAAGGGACCTTGAGGGACACTTTAGCACGGAGTCATCGGCGGGGATCGAACAACTGTGGGTGCCGAATGAGGTTTCCACTAGCATTTACTTGACCATTTGGAGCTTTTGGAACTGATGTTTTGATGCTACAACCAACAGTTGGAAAGATACACAATGTTGGCCATTTCAGCTGAGGAACACCTTAAGTTCTGACACTGACCGAGAATGTGTTGCCGATTTTAAACGAAGTTGAATCTCTCAAAACCAAGACAGGCTTTTGTAGGCCCTAGAAACATGGTCTTGTATCACCTAATAGATTGATTCTACCTTGCACGAGCTACAAGATATGACCCCGCAAAGATCATTGATTCCATGCTTAAGGGACCTTGAGGGACACTTCAGCACGGAGTCATCGGCGTGGATCAAATGACTATGGGTCCCAAATGAGGTTGCCACTAGCATTTACTCATCCATTTAGAGCTTTTGGAACTGATGGTTCAATGCTATGACCGATGATTGGAAAGATACTCAACATTGGCCGTTTCAGCTGAGGAACACTTTGAGTTCTAACACCAACTGAGAATGTGTTGCCAATTTTAAACAAAGTTGAATCTCTCAAAACTGAGACAGGCTTTTGTAGGCCCTAGCAACATGGTCCCATATCACCTAACAGATTGATTCTACCTCACATGAGATGTGAGATATGACCCCACAAAGATCATTGATTCCATGCTTAAGGGACCTTGAGGGACACTTCAGCACAAAGTCATCGGGGGGGATCGAATGACTATGGGTGTCAAACGAGGTTGCCACTAGTGTTTACCTAGCCATTAAAAGCTGTTGGAACTGACGGTTTGATGCTATGGCCGACGGTTGGAAAGATATGCAACATTGGCCATTTTAGCTAAGGAACACTTTGAGTTCTCACACCAACTGAGAATGTGTTGCCAAATTTAAATAAAATTGAATCTCCAAAAACCGAGATAGGCTTTTGTAGGCCCGGGTAATATAGTCTCGTAGTAATTGATGGAACCATGCTACCTGGTACGAGCTCTGAGATACAACCCAACAAAGATCACTAATTTCATGCTTAAGGGACCTTGAGGGACACTTCAACATGGAGTCATCGGCGGGGTTGGAATGATTGTGCATGGCATGTACTTGCATGAGGACATTATATATTACAAAAATCCTAAACATAAGTAGCTAGAAAGCTACTCAAAAAGTTGTAACTAATAGCAATTGGGATAATGCAGATGCTTTAATAAACCACTATCTTCTTTACTCAAGCAACATCTGGTTCATCTGCTTGACTGGGGCATGTTTGGGAATAGATAGTCTCCATTTAAACTCAAGTCTCTGGAAGTAGTTATATTTGTCAGTGGAGGAGATACACCCATTGTATCTACAATAACTTCATGCTCACTAGAATTTCCATTACTCTTCAATTGGGATACTCTTTCCAAAATTGCATCTACCCTTTTACCAATTAATGGGTCTATTTGTGGACCTCGAAGGAGTTGGTCACCTAAACAAGAACCTTGAGATGAAACAGGAACTTCTCTACAAAAGAGATCAATACCTTGAGAAGCTCTCCACTTGTCAGCTGAATTAAAACCTTGGACCATAGATGGCTGCCCTTTGTTGTAAAATAAGGAGTGAGACTGCCTTGCCAAAGGTGGCAATGAACTTACATTTCAAGGATAATGCCCAAGTCCCGTAAATGAAAGGCCATTGATGGATAGTCATTTCTAATAGAAATATTTGTGGTGCTAGAATGAAGTGCATGACCAAATTCTTTTCTTGCTAAAGAACCAATTTGGGAAATTAATGGGTCTATTTATGGACCTTGAAGGAGTTGGTCACCTAAATGAGAACCTTGAGATGAAGCAGGAACTTCTCTACAAAAGAGATCAGTACCTTGAGAAGCTCTCCACTTGTTAGCTGAATTAAAACCTTGTACCATAGATGGCTGCCCTTTGTTGTAAAATGAGGAGTGAGACTGCCTTGCCAAAGGTGGCAATGAACTTACATTTCAAGGATAATGCCCAAGTCCTATAAATGCAAGGCCATTGACGAATAGGCATTTCTAATAGAAATATTTGTGGTGCTAGAATGAAGTGCATGACCAAATTCTTTTCCTACTAATGAACCAATTTGAGGCTTCATTCCACATTGCTCTGTGGATAATTCCACAACACTTGTTACTTCTTTATCTAAATTTTTTCTGTCAGTGTACATGTGCACTAAAGAGATTTTGTCACTACTTGAGCTACTAGCAGATGGTGAGTAATCATCATCATCATCATCTGACATAGGGTCACATGCATATCTTACTTCTTTCCTTTGCTACTTTCCCCTTCCTAGCTCTTCCTCCTTATCTGTAACTTCTATCATGGGTCCAAGAAGCTCTTCCCACTCTTTCCCATTAACTATGGGCTTTGTCTCTTCATCCTAAGTAATTGGCATACCTTGGATGGCACCAAGATAACCATTTTCTTCTAAAATGTCCTTTTCTCTCCCATTAATATCTCTATTAAGAAGATTTTCTATATCTTCCTCTATATATTGAATAGATGTAGCTGCAATCCCATGTTCATCTTGAATATTCCTTGCACCATTGAGTAATATATCATGCAATTCCTTAATAGTTTCATTCTTAATAGAATTCATAACTAGATTTTCCATAGCCAATTTTCTTCTTGATCGTTGCAATATTTTGTCCTCAATTGAACATTTTGTAATCAGTTGATATAAAATCACAATTTTCTCTTGGCCAATCCTGTGGGCTCGTGATCTGGATCTAGAAGAGTAGTATTAGGAAGAAAAAAAAGGGTTGAAATCTAGATCTGTGGGCTCTCAAATATTCAAATTTGGATTCACTAGAAGCATTAGTTCTCAAAAAAAAAATACTAAAACATACCATATATAATGACTGTGTCGACACTCGGCTGCATCATATAATAAGTTGAAATTAGATAATCATAAAACACTTTGTAAAGTACAGTGTACATATCATATACAGCCACTTCAAATGAGTTCAGCATCAAGAAAGAATTTATTTTTTTCAAAGTCTTGTAATTTCTCTGTGGCTGGTAGCCAATTGCTTATTCACTTATTTTTTGCTTCCTCAATTGGTCAAAAGCTGTAGGATATTCTCTAGGAAACTTTTCACTTTTTCTTGTAGGATGCCTTTGTATACAAATTTTGGATAATCTTTGTTAAAGAGTAGGTAAGGATGGCTAAGAATAAGAAAAAGAAGAGGAAGAGAAGTTTAGGAAGTTACAAAAGATTAATATACAAGGTGTTGAAACAAGTGCATCCCTCCAAGGGAATATCTAGTGCTGCCATGGATATCATGGAGAGCTTCATGATTGATATTTTTGATAAGATTACTCCTAAGGCTGCTTCTCTACTGAAATATAACAAGATCATGACACTTTCCTCCAAAGAAATTGAGATTGCTGTCAAGTTTGTTCTGCCTGGAGAGCTGGCTAGGCATGCTGCTTCTGAAGGAAGTAAGGTTGTTACCAAGTTTCCTACTGCTCTGGGTTAGGTTTTGTTGGAAGATTTTAGGTTTTTTGTACATGGTGTTTATGGTAGGATTGTTTAGAAGTTGTTTTTTTCTTGGGTTTATGTGTGGAAGTTAATGTTGAACTGGGATCTTAGTGTATGTAAAGAATATATGAATTATGTAATGTATGCTGTGAAAAATCTCTGAACTATATCATGCAATTCCTTAATAGTTTCATTCTTAACAGAATTCATAACTAGATTTTCCATAGCCAATTTTCTTCTTGATCATTGCAATATTTTCTCCTCAAATGAACATTTTGTAATTAGTTGATATACAATCACAGTTTTCTCTTGGCCAATCCTGTGGGCTCGCGATTGATCCTGTAGATCCACAAAAGGGTTGAAATCTGGATCTGGTGGAAGAGTAGTATTAGGAAGAAGTCATTCACTAACATCTCATCTTTATAACAACTAAATTTGGATTCACTAGAAGAATTTTGTGATGTTTTGGGACAGTAAATCCAAGTTATTCTTGACTGTCCTGAACAGGGATTTTGCAAATAGCACTTTGTTTATTTTGAAAGTTTAATGAATGGATTGACTCCCCCACCCCCTATGGTTGATGTGATTGGTGGGAGGATTCATAACATGTATATAATCCTTGTATAGAATTTTAAATTCATGGATGGGCAGGTATTGTGGAGGAGAGACCACAAACATGGAGAGTAAAGTGCTAATTGGGGGTTACTAGTGTTGGGACCAATCATGGTCTGAGAGATTCATCCATTGGAGGGCTGTATTTTATGGCTTGGATGGTCATATTATGTTTTTTTAATGGTTTTTAAACCCTTAGTTTGATTTGGAAGTGTGTGGAGGTGTTAGATTGGAGAAGCCACAGGTGTGAAGGCCTTAAATAGAGGGTTTTGTAGTTGGGTGTTTAAAACTTGTTGTCTATTCTTGAAAAGTGGAAAATCCTTGGTTTAGGATCATAATAAAAGACTTTTTTTGGTCATGGAACCCTGGAAGTAAGTGGGTGATAGGGTTGCTTTGTTAGGAGGGGCTAATTAGGCTTGGGAGAAGAGCACTTAAAAAAGGAAGTCTACACCAGTCAAAGAGTTAAAGTCTAAGATTGATATCAACTTAGGAACTCCAAAAAGGGTACTAAAAAATGTAAAAACATTGATAGGTTGTTTGGGAAGTTTGGGATAAGAACATTGATTTCATTTTTGGCAAGGCTGCTAGGCAGGCCTGGAAGGCTATAGTGGAAGAATGGTGAAAGATGACAAGATAGGAGTGAAAGGGGAGTTTGAACATGTCGAATGTACCATGTTAAGATTATCCATAGCATTGGGATCAAGGTAAGAAATCTGGTTTGGTTTTTGGTTTGTTGGAGGTACTAGGTGCACTAAGTGGCCTAGGAGGGTACTGGTGCTTAGAGAGATTGGAACAAAGAAAATTGATAGTGAACTCATGAGTGTGGTTGTGGAAGTGACTTAAAAATTTAGATAACTCCATTTGATCTTTGAATAGGACTGATTCCTTGAGTTGATTCCAAGTTACTTGTTGAATCCTAGAGTTGAGTTGGCCTATTTAAGGTGATAGTGGTGGGCTCTGCATCAAGATGGTATGAAAGGAGAGAATGAAGTAAAGGATTCTCCAAAGCTGAGAAAAGAAAATAAAGTGATGTTCAAAAGGAAGAGAATAAGAAAAAGAAGAGGAAGAGAAGTGTAGGAAGTTACAAAAGGTTAATATACAAGGTGTTGAAACAAGTGCATCCCTCCAAGGGAATATCTAGTGCTGCCATGGATATCATGGAGAGCTTCATAATTGATATTTTTGATAAGATTACTCCTGAGGCTACTTCTTTGCTAAAATATAACAAGATCATGACACTTTCCTCCAGAGAAATTGAGATTGTTGTCAAGTTTGTTCTGCCTAGAGAGCTGGCTAGGCATGCTGCTTCTGAAGGAAGTAAGGCTGTTACCAAGTTTCCTACTGCTCTGGGTTAGGTTTTGTTGGAAGATTTTAGGTTTTTTGTACGTGGTGTTTATGGCAGGCTTGTTTAAAAGTTGGTTTTGGCTTGGGTTTTATGTGTGGAAGTTAATGCTGAACTGAGATCTTACTTTATGTCAAGAATATGTGAATTATGCTATGTATGCTATGAAAAATCTCTGAACTATAAGATTTTTACAATGAATTAATAATGAGAAATATTTTTACAACTCAACTCAATAGGAGCACCAGAGGAAAGAGCTAAGTATAGAAAACCTTCTGGTATTGCCCCAAAAAATAGAAGAGAAAGGTTGTCATTAAATGTTACAAAATTCCCATTATACATACGGGGTAATGCATGAGCAATTTACAATCCACCCAATTTATAGTGCTATATAAATTTGACATGTTACAATATTTTGTATCTCCATTTAGTCCAATGAACCAATTGGGTCTGCCCTACCCTTGATTGTCTCAAGTATTACCTCATGGTCTGACTCATGAACCTTCCAAAGAGTTTTATTTTGCGGTCTTCCCCCATATCTGATTAAGTGGACATTTAATGCAACGACGAGGTTTGAATAATGAAGAATATTCATGTGTGTCTCCCAATCCTCAAACAACCACAATCTAGGGTTCTTCATAGCATACCGTCTAAGCCATGTACCAGTTACAACCACTACTCCTATAGGGTATTCTAATTCTTCACCATTGATAACTGAGTGATCCAATTTCTTTTTTGCCTCTACACAATGACACAAATAATAATATGTCCCTTCTTCATTGTCTCTAGGTGCAATAATAGCAAAAACATGGCCTGTAATGATATAAACATAATGAGGACATTAGTTTACTAAATATTCATGATAAAGTACTAAATTTGAGATTATTTGTATGTGGAAAATACTGACCTAGTTGTACTAGATCAGATAAGCAATCAAAGTCAATGGATGATTCCATTTCTGTCAATTGTAGTGATTCATGGGGATGATAGGAGGCAAGTGGACTCAAAATACATGTATACCATTTGTCAACCCATTCCTTTGACTCACACCCATCCCAATCCTCATCTACACATGATGAACAAAAGCACGCCATATGTCATGTGTGGATACTCCATGAACCTGCATTACAACTTCTAAAAGAGTGTAGCTCACTCGATCCTATCAATGTACAATAATCCTCATATGGTGCAATGTTAGTTTCATCCATCAACCAAAAAAATCTACAAACCATAGACTCACCTTCATTACCTGGACCCATTGTAGCGTTACACCACTGGACAATACATCCCGCATCTGACAATGTTGCTTTCTCTATGTACTTTAATTATTCACGTGCTAAAGCTCTTTTAATACATGCACCTGCACCATCGTGCTCTCCCTTTCCATGACCGGCCTCTGTGAAATTCCACATATATTGAATTCCAGTAATCTTATGCATCTTGCACAACCAATAAAACATCCATGAATTCTTGAATTAGGATGCGCAATTATCTGACCAAATGATATGTCGATGATATTTTATGCCCCTATTTGCCAAATGACCATAAAATAGTGTAAAGCAATCATGTATAAACTTTGTAGAATGTGAGTGATCATCGCTGATATAAAAATGATACTTCCTCAATATCTTCCTTTTCTCCTCTGTACTGTCTGGTGCATGCATTAATGCTATATGAATAAATATAGCAACCTGTTGAGAGCTGTAATACTTTGCTTGCACCTCATTTTGTGGTTGTAGTGTGTAGTTCTCTACAAAGTCCACAACTAAAATGATGGTATCAAGTGGGAATGTGTCCTTGCACAACTTGAATTGCATATCTAACCATCGCGCTCTATGTGTATGCCTTGCATACTCATAAATAATTTTTTTACAAAAAATGTCCATGAACTGATACACTAGAATTTTTTCAATTACTAAATCACATCTTTTAGCCTCTTTTCCATCTTTTAGATTGTATGTCACGGTCTTATATTTTCCAAATTCCACTATTGCGTTACCAATTGCATGTGTACTCTCCATATGTTGACAAATTGGCAAACATCGCAAACCTCCGCAATCTATGCATGTACCATTCAAGCATGAGAGCTTGTAAAATTGTTGACCATCCACTCTTTCACATAAAATGGTAGATATTAATTCCCTTGAAGATCTAGGTGGGATATTTATGTTACAATCCTACAAAATATTGTTAGAGTGCAAAGCTACACATATATTCCTATAAACTTCAAAATGGTTAGAAAATTCAATATGTACCCTACAACAACAAGTTGTGCGTGTGTGATTTATCTTGACATAAAAAGGTTTACACATTTCAAAATATCTCTGACTAATTTTAATTTGAGGATACGTATGCATAAATTTTTCAAAGAATTGTGTTTGAGTTGAATCCAAAAAATGTTTTGGATGTGGAACATGAATTCGACTACCAATCCTCCTTCTTACAACATCTCTTTGATTAGGAGATACCCGTGTATTATTCTTCCAAAATTCTTCAATCAAGGATTTCAAAGCTTCAACAATTGCTTTATTTTTTCATAGTACTCTACCGGAAAATGCCTATAACTCATTGCTATTTGGATCTTCCACTCTTTCACGCCTTCCTAGGGCTCTCATTAGAGACTTTCTACTTATTTTCAATGTTTTTCTTGTCTTTCTAATGAGTCGAGATTTCTTCATTTGAGTGCTTACTATCGTTGATGTAAGTACATGTTGTGTGACATTACTATCTTTTGTGCATGATGTAGAACCCACACTCTCATATGCAGTCATTAGATTCTTTACAATAGATTTTTCACTTCACTCGTCTGTCATTCTTAGCCCAAGAATCTTCATGATGGGCCTAAATTTCAGATTTCTCATCATTTCAACAAATAGTTGACATCTTCCTGTCATGTTTAAATTCTCAAAAAATGATCTCCAAAGATGATTAACATTTCTTTTGACAAGTACGCATGGGAATCTTGTTAGGCATTACTTGCAAAATGTTAGTATCAATATCAATCAAATATTTTGGTTTTCTATATTTAATAATTCTAGGAGCATCAAAAACATTATGTGTGAATTGCGTACCATCTTGAGTGCCTTCAATAGTAGACGATGTTGTTTCCACACCTTCAAAATTAGACAATGATGTGCCTTCAACATGATCAAAGAGTGTGCCCACACCTTCAGAAGTAGACAATGGTGTGCCTTCAACATGATACATTGGTGTGCCTCCACCTTCGGAAGTAGACAATGGTGTTCCTTCAACATGATACATTGGTGTGGCTCGAACATTAGATGATGATGTCTCTTGAACTTGGGAACTTGTAGATGATTTCCCCGCATCTTCATAATTCAATTGTCTCGTTGCACGCAAGTTTCTCATTCGTTGTCTTTTTTATTCCAATTCCAATTCTCTCTTACTTTGTATTGATGTTTCATGTTCCTCATCCAAAGGAAAATCTTCTTCTATAGTATCTAATATTTTTTGTTCACAAAGTTGTCTCATTCTTTCCCTTTTCTTCTCTTTGTCTCTTTCATGCTCTTCCGGTGTTAAATTCTTTGCTCATTTCCTTAGCATGATGATGATTTCTACATATCAATTGATTGCAATTTTAAAAATATAATATAAATGTAAACCAATAAGTCAAATTATAATATAAACCTCTTACAATATGACAAATTATAATGTACATTTATTACACTTATATCAAATTATGTATCAAGAACAAGTCTATATCATACAAATTATCATACAAATTATAAACCAAAACACTATTAACATTTGACATGTAAAAAATAAAAAAACTTACCTCAATCTCTTTTTGTCTTTTTGATTCCAATAATTTACTTTCATGATGGTGAAAAGCGAAAATTTTTCACTATGGTGCAAAATGATGTTCATTTGTCACTATCAACACCATGAAAAGTGAAAGCTTGTCGAAGAAAATGTAGAATTCAGACAGCATAACAAAATGTGGGCCTCTTTCACGAGATCCTTGCCAAATAAGACCATTTCTTCTAGTTTTACATAGCGTGAGCGCGCTATAGGGTGTAGGCCCTATACAAAACAAAAAACATGTCATGCACATCTAGTTTTAAACATAGGGCGCATGCCCTATAGGGCGTTCACCCTATGTAAAATAAGAAAAAGGGTGAAAAGAGAGAGAGGGAGAGAGAGAATGGAGAGAGTAGGAGAGAGTAGGAGAGAAGGGTAAGGAGAGAGAGAAGGGGAGAGGGAGAGGGAGAGATAATAGAGAGAGGAGAGAGTAGGGAGAGAGTAGGAGAGAAGGGTAAGGAGAGAGAGAAGGGGAGAGGGAGAGGGAGAGGGAGAGGGAGAGAGAATAGAGATAGGAGAGAAGGGTAAGGAGACAGAAGGGCAGAGGGAGAGAGAATAGAGATAGGAGAGAAGGGTAAGGAGAGGGAGAGAGAGAGAGAGAGAGAGAGAGAGAGAGAGAGAGAGAGAGAGAGAGAGAGAGAGAGAGAGAGAGAGAGAGAGATATATATATATATATAGGGGGAAGGAGAGATAGAGAAGGAGAAAGGGAGAGAGTAGGAGAGAGAGGAGAAGGAGAGGTGTGTGTGTGTGTGAGAGAGAGAGAGAGAGAGAGTAGGAGAGAAGGGGAAAGGGAGAGAGTAGGAGAGAGAGAAGGAGAAGGAGAGAGAAGGGAGAGAGAGAGAGAGAGAGAGAGAGAGAGAGAGAGAGAGAGAGAGAGAGAGAGAGAGAGTAGCAGAGAAGGGGAAGGAGAGTTAGAGAAGGTGAAAGGGAGAGAGTAGGAGAGAGAGAGAGAGAGAGAGAGAGAGAGAGAGAGAGAGAGAGAGAGAGAGAGAGAGAGAGAGAGAGAGAGAGAGAGAGAGAGAGGTAGGAGAGTTGTGTGTGTGTGTGTGTGGGAGAGAGAGAGAGAGAGAGAGAGAGAGATATTGATGCTGGTCCTTTGGCATACAATATCTTACTTGGTAGACCATGGATTCATGATATGCAAGTAGTGTCATCTACCTACCATTAGTGTGTTAAGTTCCCCTACAATGGAGTAGAAATTTGTATACTAGGGGATAGCACTTTATTTCTCACCTCAATTTTGGCAAGTGCTCATGTTCCCCTCAATAGAGAAGTAGAAGATTGTAATGCAATCTTAACAGAATGCAAAGACAAGTTCAAGTCAGTAGACCTTGGGGTAGGGGGGTATCAACTTCACTCTTTTACAAAGCTTCCAGTTTCACCTAGATCTTATGGCAAACCTTCACAAGAAATGAGACCTTCCTCTTTAGCTATGACTTTATTTGGCACATTTGTAGGGTCCTCAGTGCCTATTCAAGATGAGAAAGAAGAGGTAGTTGTTAAAGACTAGATTTATAGAGAAGAGAAATACATGCATAATGAGAACTTCTCTCCCTCTCCTAAGGCTTAGGGAAGATGGTATACTTTTGTCAATCAAATGGGCTATCTTGGACATGGTCCTCTTAGTCATAGATTGGATGCTAGAGTTGAACCCCTTGATCATGCTCTTTTTGGACGTGGGTCTAAGAAGATGGTTGGCCTAGGATTTGTAAATCATAACAAGAGCACTACTCCTATCCTTGATGAGTTAGATAGTGAAGATGAACCAAAATACATGCCTAATTTGACAAATCAACAAGATATGTGTGAAGATTGGGTCCCTTCCACCAATCTCCTTTGGGGAGATTCAGATATTCCAATTGCTCATGCGATAGTTACAACATTAGAAAAAGATGAATCAGATGTGGAATATCCCATCAGAGAATGTCAACGCAAAAATATTATTCATTTGATGGAGAGAGATGTTACCCTTGATGATATTAGAGCTTCCACATCAATATTTCCCAAACCTTCATGGTGTAAACATCCTATTCAGGATTCAAAAATAGATTCACATGAGTAAGAATGGGACTCTCTCTTAGATCCTTCTACAGTTGACAGGAATGTTGATGTCATCCATACTTATAGTTCTCAACCTGAAGTAGCTAATGAGTCACATGTAGGATTAGAGGATTTGAACCCACATGTTTCCTTAGTGGACAATTCTTCTCTTGTTAGGACAAATCCTGATTTGGGTAGCTTAAAAGGATACTTGATGGACTCCAACTCTTCAGTCACTAGAGATGATATCATTCGTATCCACAACCTTGAACCAACCATTAAATTACCTCTTGCTCATCCTAACCTCATTGATTGGTCCCAACACTATCAAGAACCTAAGCTCTTAACATTCCAAAATGACTATGAGATAACTTGTTACTTGAATGCCATTGAACCTATAGTCTCTTCCACCAGTGAACTGGCTACCAGCATGACAAAGTTGGACATCAAGTACCTTACTCACAAAATAAAAAGAAAAGAAAAAAATAATAAGATTTTTTATGGTGAAAACCATTGTTTGGCGGTGTCAGAACCACAAAAAAGTAAAAATAAATGACGTATCCAAGGGTGAAAACCTCTCTCAAGTGCCTAAGGATGAGGTACTTGATCGTCTCCCTAGCTATTTTCAAGACAAATCTTCATTTCTTGTTGAGCCAACACAAGCAGTCAATTTAGGTACAGATGAGGCTCCACAGATAGTACACTTGGCTCAGTCCTTGTCACCACAAGAAAAAGAAGCCTACACTAAGTTCTTACAGAAAAAGATCAATTTTGCTTGGACTTACTTAGATATGCTAGGGTTGGACACTAATCTTATCATGCACCACTTGTCCATAGCTCCAGGTGTAAAACCAGTCAAATAGAAATTGAGAAAAATGCATCCTCACATAGCTCTTCTAGTCAAAGCATAATTAGAAAAACTCCTTGGTGTAGGATTCATAAGAGCTATTGACTATGCTAAATGGATATCAAACATTATGCTAGTTTCCAAACATGACAAATCCATTCAAATTTGCATAGATTTTAGAGATGTCAATAGAGCATGCCCAAAGGATGATTTTCCACTTCCCAACATAGATATGATAGTGGACATGATTACGGGTTATGAGATTTATTCCTTGATGGATGGTTTTTCTAGATACAATCAGATTAAGATAGCTCCTAAAGACCAAGAAAATATTGTATTCACTTGTGCATGGGGAACCTATTGTTGGAACGTTATGCCTTTTGGATTAAAAAATGTAGGAGCCACCTATCAACAAGCTATGACAACCATCTTTCATGACATGATGCATAAAAATATGGAAGATTATGTGGATGACACCTTGGCCAAATCTAAGAAAAGAGACACACACTTAGATGATTTAGAAGTCATTCTAGATTGCATGGAACAATTTCAACTAAGGTTAAATCCTAAGAAGTGTGCATTTCGTGTCACCTTTGGAAAACTTCTAGGATTCATCATTTCAGAAAAAGGAATAGAGGTAGACCCTAAAAAGGTCCAAGAAATCATGGATATGCCACCTCCTAAAAACATTAGTCAAGTGAGGATTCTTCAAGGGAAACTTCAATCCATAAGGAGGTTCATTTCACAGTTGGCAGATAGAGCTCAACCTTTTAACAAGAACTTGCACAAGGGAGTCAAATGTGTTTGGAATGAGGATTGTCAAAAGAGCATAGATCAAATCAAGAAATACTTGGAAAATCCACCTATTTTAATGCCTCCTATCCCAAGGAAACCACTTATTCTATACATTTCAACGACATAATCTTCCTTGGGGGCATTACTAGCTCAACTTGATGAACATGGGAAAGAAAGAGCAATATACTAAATTAGTTGTACTCTTGTTTCATATGAGGTTAACTACACCAGTATTGAAAAAGCTTGCCTTGTTGTTGTGTTTGCTTCCCAAAAGTTGTGACATTACATGCTTGCGCACACAATACACCTCATAGAAAAAATTGATCCACTCAAGTATTTACTCGATAAGGCTGCCCTCATAGGTAGACTTGCTAAATGGATGATGATCCTTTCAAAATTTGACATAGAGTACATTGAGCGTAAAGCAATCAAAGGACAAGCCATAGCAAATCAATTGGCTAATTTCTCAATTCAAGATAGTGTACCTATTCAAGTTGACTTCCCATATGAGCATCTCATGTGTATGATTGAAAGAACATGGAGGATGTTCTTTGATGGATCTTTTATGAAAAATGGTTCAGGAGCTGGTGTGTTGTTTGTTTCTCCTCATGGGTACACAATTCCTAAGTCTTACAAGTTTTTATTCCCATGTACAAACAACATTGTTGAGTATGAAGCTTTAACAAATAGACTTAAAATGGCCATAGAATGGAGAATCACAGAGCTACACATCTATGGGGATTCACAGCTGATAATCAACCAAGTCAATGAATAATATCAAACAAAAGATGAGAAACTGGTACCTTACAAGAAAATGGTTGATTCCTAGAAATGATACTTCACATTTGTCACATTTCAGCAAATCCCTAGAGCAGAAAATAAAGCAGCTAATGCTATGGCCACACTTGCTTCACTCCTTCAATTAGAGCCATGTTATATGTACCATTGTTGGTTTTGAGTCATCCCATTATGGTGCCATTTACTCATACCTTCATGACGGCATTATCCCTGAAACCTTTAACCGATCTGAACATAGGAACCTTACCCGAAACACCTCTCGCTATACCCTTATCTCTCACAATTTGTATAGGAGGGGTCTAGATGGAACACTTCTTAGATACTTAGAAAAGGAAGAATCCAACCAAGTGTTAGTGACATTCATGAGGGCATCTATGGGGGACATTCCAATGGTCTTGACATGGCCCGAAGGTTGCTTAGGGCAGGGTACTATTGGCCTACAATGCAGATTGATGCAGTAGCTTTTGCAAAGTCATGTGAAAAGTGTCAAAAACATGGTAACCTGATACATGCTCCAGGCAGGGAGCTCATTCCTTCTATATCTCATTGGCCATTTCAATGCTGGGCCTTTGATCTCATTGGGCAGATTCATCCCAACTCATCAGGTGGACACAAGTTTATTATTACTGCTACTAATTACTTCACTAAATGGGTAGAAGTTGTCCCACTTTCTATTGCCTCGAGCAAGACAGTCTCTCTATTCATTCTGAACAATATCATCTGTCGATATGGAGTGCCTTCTGAGATTATCACTAATAATGGAGGTCAGTTCAAAAATAAGGACCTTAAACAACTCTGCAAGAAATTCAAGATTAAGCAACATTGGTCCTCCATTTACTTCCTGCAAGGAAATGGTCAAGCAGAGGCATCAAACAAAACCACTCTTAAAATCCTACATAGAACAGTTTATAAGAATGGTAGAGATTGGCATTTACAGATAAATCTAGCTTTATGGGCCTATAGAACAAGTATTTGTACTCCTACTGGGGCTACTCCTTTTTGCCTTACATATGGTGTTGAAGCAGTGTTACCTTTAGAGGTTGTGATTCCTTCACTTAGAGTTTCCCTCAAAGGTCTAGTTATAGATGAATACTACCGCACCATGAGACTTCATGAGTTAGAACTTCTAGATGAGAAATGTCAAGCATCATTTGACCATATGAGGGTTTATCAAAAGCACATGTCCAAAGCCTTCAACAAAAAGGTTCTCCCTAGAGAATTCCAAGTGGGAGATCTTGTCCTGCGTGAAAATCCTAAGAATCAACAACATAGAGATCAAAAGGGCAAATTTGAACCTAATTGGCTTGGACCTTACATCATTATAGTAGCTTTTGGGACAGGTGCCTATTTATTATCTACTAAAGAGGGAGAGCAGCTCCCTAATCCTATCAATGTCTTGCACCTGAAGAAGTTCTATCTATGATGCCTATTCTGTCTAGGGGCATCCTTTGTACATACTTATTGATCCTAAAAAAATCTCAAAAAAATGATATATTGTCAATAATTCTAAAAATTGGAAAATGTCCTGAAAAAATGATCATCTTAGTGAAAACCTAGCAATAGGCGCTTTGATGTATCTCAAAAAAATTATATATTCTAAAAATACCAAAAAAATCAAAAAAATCAAAAAAATTAAGAAATTAAGAAATTAAGAAAAAGTGCCTTGGTAAAAACTTGGAAACAGGCGCCTTGGTAGCAAAAATACAAAAAAATTATAAAAAGTCCTAAAAAAAAAAAAAAAAATTGCAATAAAATCCAAGTGGTGAAAACTTGGAAACAGGCACTACTTGAGGCCTTTGCACCCCTGTTTATTAGCACGCGTCCTCAACACTTAGCCTTTTTTCATCATGCCTTATCCTTGTTGCCTTGGTTTGGAATTGGTCTTTGTCTTTGTCTAGGGGGCATAACTCTGTTAGCTTCGGTCTCTTGGATGCATTAGTCTTTAGGACACCTCGCAAACAGTGTTTTTTAACACCACCCCAACTGTGTTTTTCAACACAACCCCTAACATCGAGTGTTTCTCAACACTTCTCGGTTTGGTCTTACCTAGTTTTGTCATGTGATCTTACCTGATTGCAAGCATTCGATCCTTATCCTCAAAACTCAATATCAGTTAACACACTTAAACTTTTAAACGCAACACTTAATGCTTGAGCTATGTCATGATCTTTTCTTTGTGTCCTGACTATTATTGATTTTCGTTGAGTGTCCTTGTCTAATAAGTCTCTCTGGGATGCATAGCTAGAGGACTTGGGGCATGAGGCATGTTTTTATTTGCTTTCTACTTGTGGGTGTGGTCTTGAAGCTCTAGAGTGTCTCTTGTTGTTCCCTTGAAACACTTAGGAGATTTGAGGCATCATCCTTGACTATTTTTGCACAATCATTCTTATGGTCATCCCAGCATCAATGCCTTGATGTGAGTATGGTTTTGCTACATTAAATTGGGTAAGCTAACATCGGAGTCATCTTGACTTTTATCTCTTTGATGCTTATGTTAGAATCTTTCCACATTCCAATCCGATACAAACCACATTCATATCTTCACAGTTGTGCTTGTGACTAGTGATGATTGTGTGATTTTTCGATGTCCGTTAATAATGGCCCAATCATGAAAATAAGTTCCATAACATTATCTAATGAATGATGAACACAAAATCCTATGTTACAGTTGTTCTATTGCAAATACACCTTTGCATTTTCATATAGCTTGCATTGTTAGACTTCATGTTAATTTGCATTTTTAGTCTGCATTATGAGTTGGAGAGGGTTTTCCGTCATCTTTCTTTTGGACTTTTAATCAATTGTGGTCACGTTTTGATCTTCATTTCCTTATCTTCTTTCGTGATCTCAATCAAGATTTTCTATCTTAAATAGTTGATTGATTTTGAGGCATCCTCTTTCTTGAGGCAAATTCTCTTTCTTCTCTCCATTTCTTTTCACCTCTTCCAAACTTGTATCTCACATTCTCTTTCACCCCACTTATGTTCTTCTAATTCAACCTTGGGGCATTATCTTTCATGTTTTATGATCTACCTTGGTTTAGTGATCCTTATATCTTTCATCTTACATCAAGAACCTTATTTTTAGTTCAATTTGATCAAATTTATCAATTTACTATTTCTTCTCTATCTCATTTCGATTTCGATCACAAGGGGGTAGTAACTATCAAACTTCAATCCTTGATTCAACTTTATCAAACCTATCAATTAAACCTTGCTTGAGAATTGACAATTACCTATTTACAGGGGTGTTGGCCTTGTCTTTTTCAATCAGCTTATCTTTGTCCTAATGCGTTCCCCTCTATCGATCACATTTCTGGGTTGTTTTGTGATCCCAAATCGATCTCACATTTCAACTTCATTCTTTGACTACATGTGTTCCCATGAAGATCACACATTAGTCAAAAAGGGGAAAATGTATGCACCCTAAAATGGTCACCTAGACTTTGGGCCCCCATTCACCAATTTATCAATTTTTTGAATCAATACTTTGTAATATTTTCAATTCAAATCAATTTTCTTGATCAAATTGTAATTAATTCAATTATTTTAATATTTCCTAAGGTTTGATCATTTTATCCTAAGCCTCATTTAATTGAAAGAAAACTTCCCTTTTAATTAAATAAATCATCTTATTAAAATAAAATTTCTCTTTTAATAAAATCCCCACTTAAATCTCTCTTTGTGTTGAAAAAAGGAAATAAAATAAATAAATAAAAATCCTTTTTTCTCTCCACTTTGAATGCACATACTTTTAAGTGGTGGGCCTCTTTCATCTTTTTGCCTCTTAAAGAATCTTGAGCACATGGATCAACCAAGATTTAATCTCCACCATTGCTCATTTCTTTTTGTCTCTTAATCTTGACCGTTCGCTTTCCTTTAAAAGGAGCCTTCTCCTTCTCATAGATACATCTAGATTTTTAGTATTTTTATGTTGCAGGTTTGGA
This sequence comes from Chamaecyparis obtusa, assembly GCA_027943335.1. Classification (NCBI taxonomy): domain Eukaryota; kingdom Viridiplantae; phylum Streptophyta; class Pinopsida; order Cupressales; family Cupressaceae; genus Chamaecyparis; species Chamaecyparis obtusa. Next base: position 531,797 of record BSBK01008159.1, on the reverse strand, counting down.
GAGCAACTTTGGAGAAGATTCTTGAGCACTTGAGCTTGGATATTGCAATTTCTCTTTTCTTGTCTTCTTCTCTCATGCTTCTATGGCAATCCATTTAGATTAATCTTGCACTTGCATATTAGATTAGATTCATATTTCCTTTCATAGAATAATCTTGCATAAGCATTTCCTTTCATAGATTAGTTTTCTTTTATGCATTGTTATCATATAGAATAGCTTCCATTTTCATTTGCATGCATACTTGATGATCATGGAGACTAGCATTCTTGCTTTTCCTCTTTGAATCTCTCATTTTATGGTGTACTTGCATGGGCACAAACTAGGTCTAATATGAGGGCCTCCATCATAAACCCTTGCACTCCATGAATAGAGAGCTATGAGTCACCATTTAAGACCTCATTCTTGAGTAATCTTGGATTTAATGACTCATAGAAGTGTGACAACTTTTTAGCACACAGGATGATGCTTATGCGCAAATGAAGGTAAATGGGATGTGGGAGGGATATCAATATCTTTATTTTGAGCTGCATGGCCAAGGCTTTCATCTTTTGGATTTATCTTTGTACCCATAGGCTTATATGTAGCTTTGATAGGAGTGACTTTGATAGGAGCAATTGAAGCTTGATGGGATTTATTATTATGTAATGGATTAGGAATAATGGGATAATTTTGAGGTAGATATGGAGGCTTATGAAAAGTGGATGTTGGGGTACTTTGATCTTGACAAGGATCTTTTGATAGCCTAGGAAGAATACTTTTCTTTTCATTTTCAATAAGTTCATTAGAGATGGAAGGAATACCTTGATCTTGCTTAGGATATGGGTAGGATATAAGAGGTGAAGGAATATGGGGTATTTGAGATGGAAGGGTATCTTCTTGAAAGAAATGGAAGGGTATGAAGGGTTCATCATGGGATTCTTGGGGTATGGGACTTTGGTCAACTATATGATAAAGAGGGATATTATCTTGATCTTGATCCTTCATAAGATTTGTTTCTTTGCAATTTTTATTAGTCTCTTGACATGGAGCCACTTCTAAGGACAATGTAGGAGTTTGGATCCGCATGATGGATTCTTCAAGAGATGATGGATGTTCATTTGAAATAGGCACAATAGGCATTGTAGCACATGAAGGCTTGGATTCTATAACCTTTGAAGCATGGAATAGGTTTGTAGCAAGATGTAGGTTGGCTTGGATCTCTTTTAGAGGTAGCCCTTGGGGGTATACATAGTCATTATGAAAATTGTTTGGATCTTTTTTTGATGGAGGAATATTGGATAGCTTTTCTTATATATGAAATGGAGGAATGGTGGAATAGGTGAAAGCTATAAGAGGACCACTACTAGACATGTATTCATAAGTTTGATCTTTCTTGAGAGTAGTATCTTCATTAGATGAGTCATTAGGATTTTCAATTTCAATTATGTCATCATCAATAAGATTTTGGATTTTATGTTTCAACTCCATGCAATCTAAAGTTTTATGCTCATTATGTCTATGATATGCACAATAGTTGCTCAAAAAGATAAAACCACATGAAGTGATTTGAGGCAACGTGATGAGATCATTTTCAAGGAGTTTTTCTAAAGCTGATTCGTATGAAATTCCAAAAGGAGTAAACGATCTATCCCAAGGATATTTGGATGTATTTGTGTTTCTCAAAGATTTTTCATATGATGAATATTGTTGAGATGGGACTAATTCCTCTTGATTTCCTTGATCAAAGATGATATTCTCTTGATATTTTGAAATAGGTTCTTCATCAAATATTGGTTTATCATTAGGATATTTTTTATCAAATATAAGATTTTCATGATATTCTTTTTGATCAAATTTTGAATTATCAAATTTATGGTGTTCATATTGTTTTTCTTGATTATAGAGGTAAGGAAACAATGTTCTTAATGAGAATTGGTTGGATAATGTTTCCATTTCTTTTTCCATTTCTTGAATTCTTGTGAATAGAATATTCATTTGAATCTTTGTTGTTAATTGATTTTTGGATCTTAATGGATGTTTTCTTTTTGTAATCAAAGACCTTCAAGCACAACACAATGATTTTATCAATTATCACAAGAAATTCTTCCAAGCAATCTACCTAAGGTCAAATTTGGCTTTTAAATGGCTCTAATGAGGTAGGCTTGCTAATTTATCAAGGATTTAATATGGATTCCATTCAAAATGGACTTTAAACTTTCATCCCCCAAGTATGGTAAGGGGCTTCCCACATGCACAAAAGTACAATTTTGCGCAATCCAAAATGACTACTAGAGGAAGTTCAAAAAATTTAAAATCCTTTTGTCATACACCCCATTAAGGATGCATGTATTTCATTTTATAGTAGGTTGGATTCCCACAGCAAAAGCAAGTGTATCACACTTTGGGTTGTCCCTCTCACCGGCCTCATTAAGGCAAAACTCAGGAGGTGAGCCCACTAATGTTCTAGCACGTTCATGTTAAAGCAAGGAAATGGAGTTAAGGTCAAGCTTTTGGGAATTTGGTTCACCAAAAGGTGAAGAGCATATCCCTAACTTTTCCTTTAGTTCCCAAACACAATAAACAATGTTCAATTGATTTCACCCACTAACTATAGAGAATTGAGTATTTCTACTCTCTTCTACAAACAAGGGGTTTTGATCTTATGTTCTTGATTCCTCAACCTTTCTTCTTAATCAAAAAGTTCAACACCTTTGGCATTTTGATTTACTAGAAAAAGTGAAGAGCATAGGCCTAAATGCTAAACTTCTCAAACAAAGATAGGCTATTTTGTAATTACTAGATTTTGAAATGCACTAATGCCACAATTTAAGGGAAAATATTGACTATTTTGAGGCTTACCTTTCCTTGTAGCTAGCATAAGCTAGGGGCATTTTTGAGTGATTTTTATCATTTTTATCATTACCTTGGCAATAGCTCTCCTTTCCAAATGTGCTTTTCCACTAGCAAGTTAGTCAACACAAATAATCACAATGAAGGAAACCAAAATGAAATTTGAAGAAGCAAAGTTTGAGTTGAATCTAAGGCCTTAGTTACAAATTTTGAGAAAAACTTGAATTAAGGTGAGAAAATCCAATTAAGTGATACAAACTTAGTTTTATATGCTTCTACAATTTTAACATAGTTCTCATAAACCTGATTTTCCACTTGTGAATCTTCAAGAACCGATTTGATGTGAGCAAAGTTCTCCCTCTTAATTTTCATAGTCAAAGCCTTGCCTTCTTTGTTGTATTTGCTCTCTGATTTTTTTACTTTTCTATTATCAGACATCCTGCAGAGTCATAAAATTAATTTTACCATAATCAGATAATAAAAATTCACAGTTTATGCAAAAGTGCCATTTAAATATTTAAAAGTGCCCTTTAAATTTAAAAGCGCTATTTAAATGTTTAAAAGTGCCATTAAAATGCTTAAAAGCACCCTTTGAATTTAAAAGCACTATTTAAATGTTTAAAAGTGCCATTTAAATGCTTAAAAGTGCCCTTTGAATTTAAAAGCGCTATTTAAATGTTTAAAAGTGTCATTTAAATGCTTAAAAGTGTCCTTTGAATTTAAAAGCGCTATTTAAATGTTTAAAAGTGCCATTAAAATGCTTAAAAGGGCCATTTAAATTTTGACAGTCTACTCAAAAGCACCTAAATAGAGAATAGAAGCACTGCATAATTAAGCAAAGGCGGTAAAAATCAAGTAAAAGCGCTAAGTAAATGAGCAAAAGCGTTCAATAGTTAGGAAAAATGTGTTGTGGATCTATGCAAAAGCGCTGAAATAATGATAGATAGAAAATAGAAGGATCAAAAGCATTATGGATCGATGCAAAGGTGCACAACTTTATCGTGAAAGTGCTAAAATAGTGCTTAAAAGTGCCATTTAACTATGCAGAAGTGCCCTTTGAGTTGTCAAAAGCGTTGTTTCCTAAAAAACCCAAGAGTTAAACATGCATAAATTTGATAAAAATGAAAGAATTCCGAGAGATTAGCAAAGTGAAGCATTTTGGCCCACAGTGGGCGCCATTTTGTGTACAAGGGAATGTACCTTCATAGGATTAGTATTGACAATAAATGAAATAGAAACTAAATAAACCACAATTAAGCAATCTATTTAAGCTAGAAATTGACAATTAAGCATCCTATGGTTCTCTAACTAAGAATGTTAATGCAAAGCTCTCAACAAGCTTCCATTAATGACAGTCCCAGAATGAGAAAGATAAATGATTAAAGCTAAAGCTAATTGCTCAATTCCAAATGCTCAAATTGCAAGAATTCTCAAATGTGTGGTAATTATTATGAAGGTTTTGGTCTTCCTTTTATAGATTTTCCCAATGGTAGGGGGTGTAGTGTAGTTGATCATGATTAAGCCTTGGTTGAGTCCTTGGTTCCACCCTTTGAAGACAATGCAAAGTTTGTGTCCTCAAAGCTTGGGACAAGTAGACAAGATCAATGGACAAGATTCTCTTTCACTTTGAGTGATTGAGATTGAATTTGGCTTGATCCATGTGAATGCCTTTCCTTAAATCTCATTGGTTGCCCAGATTTCCTCTCCTTTTGGGTTGTTAAGAGTAATTGAGATTTATTAATTGATTTAATTGATTTATTTTAGCCATGTACCCCTTGATTGGGTTGAATTTTATTTAATCCAAAAACTATACAATTATTTGATTTAATTGCACTTTGATTTGATTGCATTTGATTAAAATACTCTCAATTTTGATTTATCTTGAATTAAGACTTGATTTTAATTTTGATTGGCTAATTATGCATTGTGATTCAATTACTTCAATTTTGTCCTTGATTTTCCTTGATTTGACTTGATTTATCATTTAATTATCTTTGTCCATTTTTAGGTGATTACAAGACTAATAGGTCATAGTTAGGTCTACTTGGTCCTAATAGGTCTAGTTAGACCTCTAATTAGTCTTAATAGGTCCTAATTGCTAATAATTAATCTTATAAAGGTCTAATTAGCTCTAAAATTAGGTATTACAATATCACATTTACATGATGAACATTAAGACAAGTCTCAACCATCAACTTAAAATATCTAGGGAGAAACATCTTAGACATACCTTGTTTTCGACGATAATATCTTTTTCATGATCCTTCACATAGTCTTTGTTCAGTCTCCTCTAAATAATGTCGTGTACTTTTGTTTAGCCTTCTCTTTTTATTTCCCATCACAACTTAGAAAATTGTTCCGTGCCAAAATGTCTTCCTTCTCCTAAATGTGAATTATTTTACAACTTTCAGATTAATGAAATGAAAATAAAAATACATTTATTTATACATAATCGTTATTAACCAAAAATGACACTAAATAGGTTGACATGGGTATCAAAAGTACTTTCAATCGAAACCCAAAATTTTTGATCAAAAGTACCTATTTTAGGCCATAGTTACAAGCTATGAAGAAAATCTAAGAATCTCATGGCTTCAGGCCTCACACGTGGTGATCAAATGGAAGAATAAGAAGATGTCCTTTTTCATACAATAAGTACTCAAAACTAACTTTCAAACGATTATATATTTGACTATTTTTGAATTTATTATGTGTATGGTTTTTTACATTAATCGAATGTAGGTTTTTTATCAAGTATAAACCTTTGAGTTTGATGTTCAATGAAAAATAGTAAAAAAGGGACAACAAATTATGAAAAATAACAGTTCCCTCCATATTCGAGTCTACTTTCTATCAAAAAAAATATATTTGAAATTCGATAGATACACAACAAATTATAAGCTATGTAGTTAAGGTACGTCAAAATTATGGTTTAGTCAACTTCAAACGTTAATAAAATATGCAATAATCATGATAATGTCATCAAACCAATTGCATGCCCTCCATATGGATATTACAAAACTAAATTTGAAAGAATCACATTCATATCTATTTTACAAAAAAAAGTTATGCTCTATGAAAACAATGTTACTATTTGAAAAATGACGTTTTCAGCACCATACCAATTTTTGTGGGAGAAAGAAAAAAGTATTCAAATAAATTCAAAAAAAATAAATAAATAAATAAATTTAGAATCTAGATAGAAAATCATAAAATATTGTAATTTACTTCATCCTTCGATTTCGAACGGTTCAATGGCAATATGCATCTAAATCTGAAAATTTTTCTCAAAATGTAGAGTTCAGTGTCTGTTCAAGCAAAAAAGTGTAACCCACTATTGTGGGCTCACCCACACACACACACACACACACACACAGATATATATATGTGTGTGTGTGTGTGTGTGTGTGTGTGTGTGGTAAATTATTTAGAAATATATCTCTGTGTGTGTGTATTTATGGTAAATTCTTTAGAAAAAATTATATATATATATATATATATATATATATATATATATATATATATATATATATATATATATATATATATATATATATATATATATATATATATATATATATATATTGGTTTGTTGTTTTGGATCAAAGAAAATCTCTAATTTTTTTTTTTAATATAAAAAATTAAAACAATTTTTTAAAAAAAAATTAAAAAATATTGGGGCGGGGGTTTTATTTACCCCCACCCCATGGTAGCTGGCCACTATAGCCACACTTGTCATAGGCAGCTAGGCTTCTACATCAGTTACTTTCGTAAGTAGTCAAGGTTGCTATTGCAGTAACTACCATGGGTAGCCATTGCCATGGCAGTGTTGGCATAGGTAGTCATGGGGAGGGCTGAGCCTCCCCACATTTTAATATTTTTTTAATTAATTGTTTTTAATTAAATATAATATAATTTATTTAATAAATAAATATTTTTTTAAAAAAGAGAAATTTTCTTTAATTTTCTTTTAATATAAAATGTTAATATTTGTTAAATTTTTAATATTTGTTGGAGGATTAATAGATATTGATCAAATTAATAATTTGTTAAAAGTTTAAAGGTATTGATAAATTTATGTTTAATATTTATTCTTCAATATGTCCTCCAGCACCTTTGATAGCACTCACAACTTCCTTTAATCTTGTATTGTACTGTGTAACATATTCACCTTTTCTCATTCTCATAGATTCAAATTTGCCTTTCAAACTTTCAGGTTTTGCCTTCTCAACATGTTGATCTCCACCATATACCAATGCAAGCTTGTCCCACATATGTTTTTTGTATCACGTCCTTTAATAAGATCATTGAACTCCAGGTCGGTGAGAGCAAAAGATATCTCAATCATAACTTGTGTGTGATCTTTCCTTTCTCTTGTTCAATTGTCATAGGGCCAAATGGTGGCGATGAATAGTCAGTGTCAAGATACTATAAAGCATACTCTCCAATTCCAGATATGTGCAGCCTCATCCTGCTTTGTCATGTAGAGAAGTTGTCCCTATTCAACTTTGGTACCTCCCTCTTATACATCTTCAGATCTTTGACTCAAATCTTTTAAACTTATCCCTTTAGAGAACCTTCGCTCTAATACCAATTGTTGAATTACTGAGAAGGGAGTGAATCAGTAATCAGTGATTCTTTAAACCTTAAAAACTTTAACTTTGATTCAACTCGGTAAGACAAATTTTAGCAGTAACCGAAATTAACTTTTTCAATCAGTAACTTTAAGTAATTAGCAAATAACATGCACAATAAACATTCAACACATTTGACACTAGTATTTAACATGGAAACCCAATATGGAAAAAAACACTATGGGAATTGTCACCCACCAATCAAAATACTCTTCTAAAGTATGCTCAATTAAGAGCCAATCCTGTTAAAGATTATAATAAACATTATTAAATATGACCATGTTAGGGGATTTATCTCAGATTTGTTAGGAGTGGCCTGGTTAAAGGTCTTTGAACACTCTTCTAGAACGTCACCTTTCTCAAGGATTTACAATAAGACTATTAAGTCCACTCAGTTAAGATGTTTTTTTTCTATAAATTTTAATAAGCAATGGTATAAAATTTGATATGTAAATCTGCAACTACCTCTTTCTTAGGCAGATCCCTTATGCGCTCTTTGTCTTCACTTCATTCCTTCATTAGTCACTGGCCTCAACACTTCATCAATCTCTGCTTGTAGACTCGTATTTCCACCTTTTTCTTCTTCACTACATCACTCAATTACACATCAACACTTCAACTAGCCATCTTTTTTTTTCATTCGACTTCATCCTTTATATAGACTTTGTTTTACCTCTTAATCTCCTTGATTGGGTTTTCCTCTATTTATTCTCAACTGTTAGATCATCCTCTTGAACTAATTCAATGAGCTTGGTACTTGATAAAATGTGTTATCATCACCTCAAAACTTGAACTTTTCTTGGCACTTATACCTTCACTTTTTTCCACTTAAATCTTTACCATAGATCATCACCTCGAATTTTCTTGATTGTAGATCTCTTTAACTAACTCTTCTTCATCCTTAGAATCTTCCAGATCATTGTGGCTCTTCATTAAATTTTAATTTTATCCTTGTATTTAATTTGTGTTCCTTTCTTAGTGCCCTTCCTTTTCCTTCAACCAAAATTCTTCTCTCGGTAACTAACTTCTTGTACTCGGTGTCTTGGCTTCCTTTCTCTTTACCAAAAATTACTTTCCTTTTACCAAATTACTTCTTCCTACTCGGTAACTAAATTATTTTATTTTCCTTATCAACTTTCTAACTTTCTCACTTGTCCAATCTCCTTTACCGCTTGATATCATCAAATGTAAAATAGAAAAAAACTATACCATTATTACCTTATTATTGTCTGATATGTATTAGTTGTCCAATTAAGTTCTTCAACTTCACTAACTCCTTCACAACTTTTCACCTCTTCTTTTTCCTTATCTCACTCAACTTATATCATACTCTGAATGATATGGTAACTCAATACAAGCCAGGAATCAATTTCTTGACATCAATGACAAAATAATAATTGATCTAATCCTTCTATAATCTTGTATACCTCTAATCTTGGTCTTCATCATCATCATCATCACCATCACCATCAGTTGGGATTAACAATAAATAGAAAGTATGTGAAGAAAAACCTATTTTGGAGCCCCATTTTAGCTATATGCCATAACTTATAACATGTCAACATGAGATGAGAAAAAGACACATGAAATAAAAAGACCTATATTTTTATTCTAAACTAAATTAGAGCTTAACAATGCACAAATAATGGAAAAATCACCCAATGACTAGAAGATCAACTACAAATCTGCATTCACTCATTTTTGGCAAAATGTAAAAGCCACATTAAGAGATCAATAATAAAAGGTGAGAGGCAAATTTTCACAAATGTAGAGTGAAGAGATTTTATTGATGGGGAGCAATATTTTCCTAACAAATTGAAGCTCTTTCATAGAGTTTATAGACTAATTAGCTAGAATACTTACAAATTTTGCATTTTATAATTATGCATACTTATAAGATCAATATAATAATTAATTTAGTATATTTATAAAATGTTACATTATAATTTTTTATTATATTCACATTATAAAATATAAAATATATTATTTAATATAAATATACATTATCATATCTTATATTATATTACCTAGGGTAGATTATATATTTAAAATATAATTATTTTTATTAAGATAGTGTATCAAGATACATACAAATCAAAATAGAATGTAGCAATTAACTTATAGTATCAAGTCTATCAATTATTTAAAACCCATCACTTAACCAAATGGCTATACCATGAACTAAAGTGCCACTTAAAAAGAAACTACATGCTTGGTTTATACATAAGAAAAAAAAACAAAAGATCCCTATAATACTATAGAGCTAATCTCATTGTCCAATAAAATTATTACTGCATTCAACCTTGTCATTTTCAAGGAACCAAGAGGAGGATTAATATCAAGTGGTGGGTAGTCAGCAACATCCTCCCAACCAGCATTATCATGTTCTCTCTACTCTTTGATCTTCGCATTCTCCTTCTGAATGTGGAGGTCTTTTTCCTTGGTATCTTGCAAGAGATTTTTCCACTCCTCTTCATTAAGCATGTCTACATATATATCAAAATAGTGTGCAGATTGGATATCCTCTTTATACAAAATCATGGCTAATTTCTAAACCAAGACAAGATACCTATCCTTTGGAACATCAATAATAGCAGAGACATTTTGTATGATATAAAAATGTGTGAGTTTATGATTAAACTCGGTAGGAATCCTCCTATTATTATTGAACACATCCTCATTCCTCTTCTTCCATAGAAACCATAGTATTTCAGTGTAAAGATTCATCCAAAACATATTAATCTTGAGATCAAAAACTTCAAAAAAACCAGTGAGCAATTCTTTCCAGGAGGGACCAAGTCCATCATTCCAACAAACAGGTCTACCAAAAAATAAGGACCAAATAGTACAAGAAAAAGAAGAAATGAGAAAGAGGTGTTCAAAAGTTTCAAGGAAATTACAAATAGAGAACACAACATGGTCAAGGCCAACAGAAGTGAGGACATGACCAATAGCAATTCTTTTAAGTAGGAGGAGCCACCGAAAGTAGGATTTCTTAGGTTCCAAAGGGGAATGCCACATAAAATCAAGAATAAACTTTCATCTACAAACTAACCATCTAAGACCCCAAGTTTGGTTAATCCAATTAAAAATACTCATATCATTTTTAAGAAAATTATAAAGTTGATTGGCACTGAAACTGAATAAAGAGGAACCATCCATCCATTTAACTTGCAACAGAAATCGCTCCTTATCCAAAAATCTTCCTATAAAGCATACTCTAATGGATTTCAAAATGTATTCCTTAACTCCTCCCAAGTGCCTAACTGGTTACCAACTAGATTGTTATAAATGAGAGATATTCCTTTCTTATTCCACCCTTTAGCAGAACAACTCTGAGTCAAGGCCAATGGCTTGTTATTGTGATAGATCCCCCACCAAACCGATCTGTTTGAAATAGAAAAAATTGGATGACCATCCACAACATTCTTGGAATAGAGTATCCCCCTCACCTGAGTCCAAGACTTTCACAAGGTGAAAAAGATCTTGGAACCAAACACTTTTATCTCCATATCCCCAAAAATAATATCACAAAATGGTATATTGTTCCAGGATTTACCTTTTCTAATGGTAGACTTAGTGATATTTTTTTTTATCAAGACTTTCCAAGGTTCATCCCCTACGATGGAATTCAAAATCTATTTAGAGGCTAAGGAAATTTCATGAGTTTTCAAATCCTTAATCCCTAAGCCACCTAGATTTATGAGCCTGCAACACCAATCCCACTTCACACAGTGCCTCTTTTTCTTCCCCATTCCATCTTACCACAAAAATTCTTTGAGAATCTTCTCAAGATTATTAGACTGATATTTGGCAAAGAGCCAAGAGGAGGAGTAGTAAATAGCATGAGAGGATAGCACTTTTTGGACTACTTGGACCCTACCAGCCAAGGATAGTTAATGAATCTACCACTTCAAATGTTTATTTTCAATATTACTAAGAATCCAATCCCATGTGTCCTTGTTTGAGGGATCAATAGAGAAGGGTATTCCTAGGTTCTATTAATAGTATTAGGCCCACTCCACATCCATCCTTTCTGTATAATCCAAGAAGGTGCCTCAAGCCTCCATCCAATTATAGTGGACTTATTGGGGCCACCTTAGATCCTGAAGCCAAGAAGAATAATTGAATCCTATTCAAGGAATTATCAAATTTTTGGTCTAATAATTCAAGGAATAGTGAAGTTTCATCTACAAACTGAGCATTAATCAACTCCTCTTGATTCGGAAAGGTAGTACCTCTCACAGGGGGACCCAAATTAGAAGATCAGATAATATAATGTATAGCATTGGTAGAAAGCACAAATAGACTTGGGTCAATGGGGCAATGGGGCAACCCTGCCTAATAGATCATCTGAGATGAATGGGACTAGATAAAACACCATTGATATCAATCAAAATAAAAGCACCTTTAAATAGGATGGAGATCCATTTACAAAAGTAGTGAGGGAAACCAAAGGCCTTCAGCATACCAATCACAAAAATCCATTCAATTATGTCGTGTACCTTCTCAAAATCCAAGAGAATCATTGCATCCTCATGACTTTCTAATTTAGCCCAATGCATAGCCTCCAAACTAGTGATAATATTTTCCAAAATTTATCTCCCCTTAATAAATCCATTCTATGTAATAGAGAAAATATTGTTTAAGATGTTGGACAACCTTCTTGCCAACACTTTGGTAATAATCTTGTAAGATAATTTTATAAGTGTAATAGGGTGCTAATTCCTGACTTGAGATTTATCCCCAGCTTTAGGAATCAATTTGATCACTCCTCTATTAATGTTCACACCCAATGAACCTTTGTCATAGACATCCTCATATAGGTACAATAGTTCACTACTAATCCAATCACAATTATCCTTATAAAATTTTGCAAGTAGTCCATCCAAACCAAGAGACTTCCCATTGGCCAATGACCTTATAGATTCTCCAGTCTCTTTTTTATCAACATTTTGATTTAATTATTTTTTCTCCTCCTTGGAAAAAAAATTTGGAATCATCTTGATGCATTTGTCTAGTGCCTCCTGGTTACTAGGCCCATTCTCAAAAGAAAAACATTCACTCTAGCAGTTGAAGAAGGCTTCTCTGGTTTCATTCTCATCCTTAGTCACCCCATTATTAATCTGGATTTCATCAATGCACTCCCTTTTGTGTTTGACCTTGATAATGTTGAAAACATATTTTGAGCCTTTATTACCCTCATGCAGCCAATTTATTTTGGCTCTAATCATCTGCCCTTGAACATCATAGTTTTGAATCCTCCTTGGTTCATCTTTAGTATGATCTAGCTCATTTCCAAGCTTCTCCCTCTCTACTCCCTTTGAATTTGTCTTTTAGTTTCATATAATTTCCTCTGCAAGTGATCCTCCCACTTATGTTTATCTTTGGCTTTCTTTCTACCTATAATTTTAAAAATTTATCTCCATTATTTTATCACATTATTCCATTGGTCTCTTAGTGAGAGGCCAAAGTTTCATGTCTTGGATAAGAATTTAACCATTTTAATGGCCCCAATAGAGTCATCATCTTGTAGGAGAGATACATTTAATTTGAACAAGTTATTCTTCCTAAGAATTAATTCCATTTGGTCCTCAAGCTTGATAGAAAAAGATATAGGAGAGTGGTCAGAGATACTAGCTGGGAGAACCCTCACAGCCAAGAATCCATAAGCATTCACTACCAAGAGCATTGAGGATTATAAATAAATCTTTTCCAGTCTATAGTAAACTCATTTTCTTCCTAATTGATTGTTGCACCAAGTAAACCAGATGACATCTAATTCATTCTTACACCCTAATAGAGGATCAGCTAATCTAAGTTTTATTTTTAATTTAACTTAGAAGAATTTCTTATTTCCTTTCCAAGAGTGTTTGATCCCTCAATTTTTATCTTCTTTACATTCAATCATGTTAAAATCCCTAGTGATAACCCAATGAGCATCAGGAATATTATTAGCAAGCCAATCCCAAAAAATAGTCCCCTCCCTATAATCATTAGAAGCATAAGCATTGCAAAAACCAATCATTTTGTCTTTGTCACAGAATGTGACCCATTGGGATCTCTGAAAAGGAGAGGATCCTTCTCTCCTGATTTTATCAACCCAATTAGGCCCAACAAGAATAGCAACACCACCTTTACCCCTGTCATGACTTGTAAAAAAGTAGGTTGATCTGTCCCAAAGAAATTTAAGGGTGTTAAAGGCATGATATCCAACCACTTTAATCTCTTGAAGACACACAATTTCCTTATCTTTCAGATTGTTACACAACTTCCTCAATACATATTTTCTATCTGGCATCTCTAGTCCTTGAACATTTCAACAGTGTAGATTTAACATCATAATAACAGAAAAAAGAGGGGGGGAAACACTTAACTTTGACATAGTCTGCTAAATAATTCTAGAAGATTAGACCTCTTATACATAATAACATCTCTTGTAATCTTGGGGATCTTTTTACTATCCATCTTCTTCCTTTTCCTTATGATTTTTTTATTCATAACCTCAATAAACGCTTCACTAGGAGTAATCACTACATTATCAAGAGCAAAGGAGCTACCCACTAGATTTTTTACACCATCTTGGAGAGGTGAGGACTCATAACTAAGGGGGGTATTCATATTCAAGGATACCACATCATTTTCCTTAGCTCTAGTAGTACACTCATTAAGGTCTCTTAAGGCTATTTGTTGGGCATTTAGTCTGGTAGGGGGGAATATCATCAATTTCTCCTTGTTGATTATGAAAAATAGATTGAGCACTGGTTGCAGCTACTTGGTTAGGGTTAGGGTGGACTTTTACTACAACACATTCATATTCCTCTTCAAACAAGGGATTAACCAAAGAGACAAATCCATTTTTCATAATCTCAGTCTCACAGGAAGGTATAGAAATAGAAGTATTAACTGTCTTATTGTTACCACTAATCTTATTCACATTATTAACATTTAAACTAGCATCCTAATTATTATTCATAGGGGTTTCAAAATTAAAGTCTTTTTGAATGTTTTTTAGAGTTGGAAAATCCTTCCTAGTATGTCTATTTATTTTTCAATGGAAGAATGCTCCCAAATTCCCCAATAAATAGAACTCCCAAGTGAAGGATTTACCACCAAAATCAAGAGTAATAATTTCTGAGATATCAACATTGGGATCAAGGGAAATCAAAACTCTAGCATTCAAATGGGGGAGGGTGACACAAGATTCTTCAACTTGCATAGTCGACCCCAGAGGGTTCAACATTTGAGGGATGAATGGCCAAAACTCAGGCTGTGCATTACACAATTCAGTCCAATTGGGAGTTGACCGAGCGGTGACCTCTTCAAAATTTCTGCTAGGTGACCAAGGAAAGGCTTTAAACATAGCCTAATCAACATTCCAAACATTATTCTTTAAAACCCTATCATGAATAGAATGATTTTTTAAAAAGACAACAAAAATTCACAATGATACCTAGTTTCTTCCCCCAAACATTACTAATCCTATCATCAAAAAAATTTCTGACCAAAAGAAATTTATTGTCCATGCACATAAAAATGATTGCAATATTCTTCAAATGAGACTTTTTAGAGTTAATTGTCTTTACCATTGTAATACCCCAAAAAATGGACTTCAGTACCATTAACCTCATATATCGACAAATCGATTGAAATCAACCCTAAAATCCCTAACCCAAGGCACATCTTCACATCAAGATATCAAAACCCTGATCAATTTTATCGCAAATCTGTATTGGGGAATATACCCAAATATTCCTAATTTATCTCAATTATCTCTAATTAAATATTATTTGGTGATAAACGATATTATGTTATTTATCCTAAGTGTGATTAATTGAATATGTAAAATATTTAATTAATTAAACTTCATTTAGTCACTTAATCACTTTAATTAGACTTAATTATTTTATTCTTAATTAATATTGTTTATTTGACAATTAATCAAAAACTTTAAAATAATTGATTAGATATTTATTTAGTTGATCAATTTGAATTGTCAAATTAATAATATGATTTTGAATAAAGTTTGATCTAATAATTGATTAACCCACAAATCAATTATTAAATTAATCAAATGGGTTTAGAATAAAATACATGGAAATTAAGTAAATCAATAAATTAATTTATCTACACAAAAATTAGAAGGTCAGTTTTTAAAACTCAAAATCAACTTTTTGACTCATTCTGTTAAGTTTCTAACTCAAGACTTGATTGTGAGTTAAAAATCGGATTTGAATGATCTTAAGACTTGATTGTGAGTTAAAATGATGATTTGCATGATTATCAAAAGATAACTATTTCTAATTCCCTGATTACTTGCCAATCAATCTGAGTCAATCAAGGAGTGATTTTTGGTTTTTCCATGAGTTCTCAGATCCTGGATTTTCTATATAAACGACCCTCGTTTCTTCACAAAATATGTGCAATCTTGAGAACAACAGAGTTATACTGTCGAGTTCTTGATTGATTGTGCCTCCATTTTTTAGATCATTTTCTTAGTTTTGCATTCATAGCTTAATTTCATTTCATTGTTATCAAGATTTTAGATCATTCCATATAGCTTAATTATTTTTATTGCATAGAAAACTACAACAATATAGTTTAATTCTTGCATCCATTTCAATCATTATTGCATTCAAATCCTTCGTCTAGACATTGCATTATCACTAATCTTGGTCATAATCTGAGAATACCATACTCACGTCTCTTAAAAGGAAGTAGATCACCTGATTTATGATAGATTCATTGATTATTTGCTTATTATCATTCATCTGTAATGTTTTACTGAAGTTTTGTGTCTTTTTAATAGGTACAATTTTCACACACACAACCATGTCATCATTTGGAGAGAGGGAGAGGGTTTTCAAACCAGAAAGAGGATTCCTACCCTTCATTCCTCCTCCGATCTTTGCACCTCCAATGATACCATTGTCTCTCATTCCACATTCATTGGGTCTATCACCCACTCCTCCTTCTAGTTCCACATTATGTCCTTGAGTGAATTTTCCATAAAATAATTGGTCGTAGGATACTTGACACTATTAGAGTTTACCAAAACAACTTTGTGGGATAATTTATTGGGTTCTTTATCATTCTCTCTTTTATCATCGTCGCCCTTCTCAATTTTATTAATTTCCTCACACATATCCTTGGTATCATCCTTACCAATCTCTTCAAAAATGGTACCATTAACAGCCTCCATTAAATGAAGAAGACCACACACTTAGGGTCTTCAAAGGCCAAACCCTAGATGCAGCACGCAAAAACCACATACAAAGGGCATGAAATAACAAAGTGAAAATACAAGGGGATAAAAAAGATTAAATTAAATAAAAATAAAAATAAACACCAAGCATGCGAAGGACAAAAGGAATGATGACAAGAACACAAAGAACTTTCCATGAATCCTTGCAAGTACAGGAGCGCCCCACAGAGATCTCCAAAAAAATCCCAACTTGCAGAGCAGTATTTTCTTGTTCTAATTATCTTAAAATATAATTATACATATATTATATAAATAAATTAGAAACTATAAAATAATCTAAAATAATAAAATAATTAGTAGTAGTTGACAGGCTCTCCTAATAACTTCTCTTTCTCCCATCTATGATTTCAAAACATGATATCTTTATGGGTCCCACATGTGACTTTACAACCTTATTCATATTATTATTTCCCTTTGAAGTCTACAATCCTCGTGTTCTTGATTTGAAACGTTATAAAGGGAATAATTATTCATAGGCAATGACAAATTGGCTTTCAAACTAATTTTTGGTTGGAATTTTTTTCTTTTGTAGATAAAGTGGGTGATTTTTCAAAAAGTTAGTAAATCTTTTCAATTTATAGTCATCTAGTTTTTTCTAGAATTTATAGTTAACTTTAAAAAATATATCTTCTTTTATAACTTATTCAATTATATTTGAAAAGACAACTTGAAATATATGACACATTTTTTGAAACTAAAATAAATAGGGAAACTCTATTTTTATATATCTCTTTTTTCCCTTAAAATCTTGAAACCTTAAAATAAACACTACTTAATAAGAGGTTTAAATTAGAGATTTCATATTGATCATAAATTTATAATGCATAAAACATAATTAATATAGTCTAGATACCTTATTAGAAATCTATTGTATACTTCATTTACTTGAGTTTCCTAAAATACTTTGGGTTATTTATACAATCTTATAAAGTTAAACTAATTAAATATGAAATAAATGAAAGTGAGTGGTCTTAGAGACATAGATATTGTTGGATATTGCTAATGCATGGGGAGTTGGATGAAACATTTAATATGTTTAATCACTATATTGAGTGATGTTGGAGCTTTTATTGTTTTCATTAGTGTGTTATCTCTATTTGAGCATTAAAGATTTTCATTAGCATCAAAGACATCGGTCAATTACCTAAGCTACTCTAGTCGGTAAAAGCAAGCACTTCAAGCTAGTTGGTCAAGTCTTTACACCGAGCACCGAGAAATTTTACCAAGCATTAGTGTTCACCGATACCGAGCGGCAGTAAACACCGAGCAGATTGGACACCGAGCACCAGTGTAATTATTGAGCAGAATATATAGTGTTTACTGAGGAAGATAGAAAATGGCATAGTAATTAGGAATGGCATATTTATCTATGCAAACGGTTACAACAGAATCATAAAACATTTTACCAAGATCGAGGGTCATTTATTATAAGATTCCATCATTAATTACGATGATGATCTTTATGTAATTGCTAGATCTAGGTTATTTTTGTACACTATAGATCTTAGGGTTTTCTCTAAGATATTGTAACCTAATTTTTTGTTAAGAAGAAAAAGCAATATGATATATATGTTTTATTTTTCATCTCATTTTGGTGGATGATGAGAGGAGAGAAGCTTGACAAGGAAGTTAAGAGCAAGCAAAGAAATTCTTGAAGCATTAGCCAACTTCAAGATATCAGTTATCAAACAGAGCTGAACAGAATTTAGAGACATTCAGATTAAGCAGAATCAGACAAGGCTACCGAGCAGTTCAAAGTTAAGATCTTCACAAAAAAGGTGATATATATTATAGTATTTCATAGATCTATATCAGACAAGGCTGAGTTGTCATTAGCAAATATATCCTATTATTTTCTAACCATTGTAACAGAGTTTGGTAAAATCTCTTAATAGAGTAGACCTAGCAGTCTTTTTATAAATCTCTTAATCGAGTGCACACTCAAGTAGTGTTGTTAAAATTCTATAACTAGGTAGATCTAATCGATCTAAAATGTTACTCCTAATAGGGTAAGATCACCAAAAGTGATCACCACTTGTAGCCCTAATAGGCAAACCTTTTCTATTTGCAGTAGTAAAGAATTTGTGGGTGTCATCCCCACCGTAGTTTTTACCTTCTAACAAGGGTTTCTGCATTACCAAAATTCTTATGTTATGTGACTAATTTATTGTTAATTTCTTGCTATTTACCTTTGATAGTTAAATGAATGAATGATGCATGCAATGGATTCAAGTTATATTGGAAGGTTACTACTATTTGTTGTTTAAGGTTTTAGAGTTGAAAGTTTTTGTGGGCACTAATTCACCCATCCCCTCTCAATACCCTATCTCTCCATCCCAACAATTGGTATCAGAGCTTAGATCTCTTATTGGACGGTTTAACCACTGAAGAGTAAAGATCTAACCATGGAGAGGTATAAGTTGGAGAAAACAATAGAGAATCAAAAGATTCAAATGTAAACGTTCATAGAGCAGTATAAGCAAGCTAAGGATGACGTGAAAAGGTTACTGGTTTAGAGGAAGAACCTGGCTATTATGGAGAATGACATTAGTTACCATGAAGAAGAGATTGATGATGTATTTGATAACATTGGATCTAGTTCAGGAAGTATTCTCGATGGATCTGAATGTGCAATCTTTGATTTGTCTAAAAAGAATCTTCACTTAACTGAACAAGTGAAAGCTCTGCAAATCAGTCAAGAATCACAGATGGTGAGAATGATAGATGTAATGAACAATGCTAGACAAGCTAAGCAAGAAAGGAATCTAGTTGTTGAAGACCGAAGACAGATAACTGAACAACTTCAAGCAAAAGAAAGTGAGATACAAATACTCACCAAGCACCATTTCAAAATATCCAATCAGATGATGACTGTAAATTAGGAGATTAACTAAGTCAATGGTGAATTGTTAAGAAAACTTGAAGATATTGGAATACTTAGGGAAAATAATGAGAAACTGAGAAATGAAGTAAAGACTCAACAACAACACAATGAAATGATGAAATTGGCTAAAGATAGTTCCAAAAAGATTGATGATTTTCTAACTAATCAAAGAAGATTTGGAAGCAAAGCAAGAGTAGGCTATACTGGCGAAGGAGAATCATCCAAGCAAGATGAACAAGTCAACAACAATCAAAATCAAAGACCTAAGATGCTGTCATGCTATCACTGTGGCAAACTAGGACATACTTCAAATGTATGCAGAAGCAAAGCACAAGGTAAACCTCTAGTCACTCCTAAGTTTAATGGTTACTGTTATTACTGTGGTAACATTGGACATCAAGCTTATGAGTGTAGAGAAAAACTAAATAAGAATGCTAACAATCCTACCATGGAGAAACTATGTTATACTTGCAACAAACATGGACACACTGCATAGGAGTATAAAGCAAAGATGAATCAAGTCTGGACACCAAAATAGAAGAGCAAACCCAAGCCTTATCAACCAAAGAGACAAGGTAATTCTTATGTTTGGGATTACAACACATGGGTTAACTGTATTGCATGTGGTAGATATGGACACATCGCAACAAACTGTATGAGGAAAATATGGGTTGGACAATCACAAAGCTGGACAAGCACTGGAATGGCATGCTTACATTGTCATAAGGTCAATCATCTAAGCAAGGACTACAGAGACCGAGCACCGAAAGAAGGACATGTATTTGAGAGTGGAAACACTATCGTAGATATCATGAGAATCGGGAACACAATGTGGAGAAAGGCATCAAATGAAAATGTTGAGTCAAGAAATGATGTCGGTGAAACCTCATCCACTGGATTGGGTGACATCGGTACCTCCACCTAAGGTGAATCAGGTATGTATGGAACTAACATTTCAAAATGATCTTATTTTACATATAGTTCCTTATATATGATGAACACATACTAAATCTGCATAAATAAAGATGCATTGTGGTTTATATGTTATGAGCTAACAAAGTCACATAGTTAGTAAAATTCAGACCGAGCAAAAGGTTACTCATCAATAATCACTATTCAAGGTTAGCTGAGTATCAGTATCAACCAAGTAAGAAATCATTTGTTAACTAAGCTATTGGAAGTTTGCGGTATTCACCGAGTTGACAATTATCACGAACTGGAAAGTAGGTCAAGCATTTATGACAAAAAGTTTAAGCGAGAAATTAGAAAATGCTATAAATACATGGAGGACTTAGTTCATTTTATTTCACAAAGTGAGTTCAAGCAAAAATTCTCAAGATTATCCTAAGCAGTTGCAGATCGAACCGAGCGCACTCTTCGTATACTCTGAGTAAGTTGAAACCCCTACCGAGCACATTCTTCACTTTTTGTTGAAAACCTAGTTTGTTAAAATTGCATCTATTGCAAGTAGTTCTAAGAATGTTGAAGAGGAAGTTAACCTAATAGTATCAGCTAACTATGATGAACCTAAGTACAAGTTACACCCAGAAGTCGCATCAAAAATAGATTCAACAGGCGCTTTCTCAAGCATCCCACCTAGGGTTTTGTTAATCAAGGATGTATGATCCTACATTCACTGCAAGATAGGTGAAAGAGGAGATTTTGATATGTATGTCTCATACTAGGTACTCTGTAGTAATGATGGGAAACTCAAACCAAAGTATAAATAGATTGAAAAGATTGGACTCACTAATGCCCTAAATTTCCCAAAGAACTTCAAAACCAAATGGATTAGGGTTGTACTCAGTCGCTATCACAAGGGCACATTTTGGCTGGATAAACTGATTAAAGTTACAAATAGAATGATTCATAGGGTTATAGGTTACCCTACAAAAGATAAGGCCAAAACTTTTTGAAGTTCATCATGAACTGATGTTGAGAAAAATATTGGCGCAGCATGGGACGGCTGAGCACTGAAGATCGCTTCAATTGTGGATCTGGAAGTTAAGTATGAAGCTCATGTAATTGGTTACAAGTTCTATCAATCGAGTAGACTGAACAGTGTAACTTGTAGTGCTGTGGACATGGCATTCAAGATGATAAAGAAAGGACACCAGTTGGACCTTGCTGAGTTACTGTTGAAGCAGTTAGATGAGAACATGAAGACAATCAGGTTGGAAAAGTCTAATACCTGTAAGTTCAGATCACTGTTAGTGTGTATATTTTTTTACCTCCATAAATTATTTCCTTATGTTGGTCAGATAGATTAGCCTACTGACAAACCAATTATTAGTCAAATTTCAAATATAATGACAAGTCTGGGAGATAATGTAAACAAGGTTGTAGATGATTATTTTGAAGAATTTAAGATTAAGATGAATCTTAGAAGAAAAATTCCAAGCTCACTGGTTGAGAAATATGAAATGGATATTTGTTTTCTAGTAGACACCAACCACACTTTAATCAAAGTTGTTGAGCCAAGAACAAAATGGCTAGTCCCCATGGGATACAAAATGGATAATGATTTCACTTTGAAATCAAGCAAGGCTTTACTAGCTACACCGAAGGACAAGAACGTCAAAAGGTTTGGCACCTATGAAGAGGCAAAGACTAGAATAAAAATAGGTCTTGTCATCGGTCAAATGACTAGAAAATCTAGGAAAATGATGAAGACACTAAATGAAAAGTTTGGAGATGATCTAACTTATATGAAGAGTCACTGATTGAACCTACAATTGAATGTCAGTTACAGTTGGCTAACAAAGCATACGATAGTGAGGAAACTGATTCCAACAAAAAAAAATATTCAATACCAGTTTCTCCCACTCCAACTCCAAAGAAGAGGTAGTTGCTAGTGTAGTCAAGAGCACAAACAAGGTCAGCAACCACAACTTCACCACCTTTGAATAAGGGAAATGCAAAGGGAACAAAAGCAAAGGCAGCTACACAAACCAAAACATATGCAAAAAGAGGAACCAAGGTCACAACTGAGGCACCAAGGAAAAGGAGAAGATTGATTAGAGGAAGAGAAGACCTTGAGGATGAAGAAAATGATAATGAACAATTCAAGGTTATCAACAACAAGAACAGAACAATAGATGAAGTTGTTGCGGACATAATTGAAAATGGAGATCTCACAGATCGAGAACTTAGTCAGTTTGACAATGTGTCTACCGAAGACCAAATCAAAATTGAGGAAGCAGTCATCCAGATGATGATAAGCTTCAAATGAGTTCCATTGGAGTCTGCTAAGCAACTACCAGAGGCATTAGAGGAGAGAATAAATTAGAAATGGACCTATGCCTTGGACACCAAAAAGAAAATGAGGGAACAAGCCCTAGTTTTGGCAGCTCCAAATCTATCTCTTGATGAAATTGATGAATATATGAATACTTACTATAAGAGATTTGAAGTAAAAGGTCAGGCTATGCAAGTATTAGATGAAAATTTGGTAGATATTGATGAGTCTAGCCAACTCATCTAGACATCAATCATTGAAGCTAGAGAGCAAGCTGAGAAAAATGCATTTCTAAATTTGTCTAAGAAGAGACAGAGGTTAAAAGGAAAAGGTATCTACATAGGTGATGTTGATTTGACAGAGAAGACCAAAGAAAAAGGTGTATCACTTACCAAGGTAATTGATACAACACTTGTCAATGAAGTAATAAGTATTTCACATGATTCACCAGATCTAATAGAGATCCAAACTAAGGAAAAACATAATCAAGAAGTCCTTATTGAGGACATTACTAATGGTGATCCTAATGATAGAGATGAAGATGAAGATGTGAACATTGCACCAGATAATACACAAGATGAAGGTCAAGTTACTAAGTCTGCATTCACATCGTTATCGGGAGAGCTTCCTATTCTTGTGGAAGTAGTTTAAATTTTGTCCTAGGAACAACCCGATGGCTCAAACCCTGAGCAACCAAAGGATATAACAGGGGAACAAGGAGCAGAGACACCTGCTGAAATAAACAAACCTGAAGAGAAAGAGGCAACAGAGATAGAAATAAAGGATCAAGAGAATCCTAATGTAACCAAGGCTACTCCATCGGACACTACATCAAAGGCTCTAACACAGTCAATCGACACAAAGGTCACCAAGGAGAAGCATAAGGTAGATACAGTGTCAACCACACAAGTTAGACAAAATTTTGAGGTAAAAGACATTGTACCACTTATCAAGAGTTCACCTCAAGAATCTGAGAAGAAGAAGAAGAAAAAGAAAGGAAAAGGGTTGGTCACCTTAGATGAAATCATTGTTATACCTGAGTGTGACCCCAAGACCCTAAGCCTCAAGGAATTGAGAAAATATGGGGAGCTATGTACAAGGAAGGTAGCGCAAGAAAAACTGAGACAAGAATGCAAAAGCAAGGAAATACTTGAAAGTGTAAGAGATATCATACAATTGGTCATACCTGAGGTACATATAAATGAAGATACTCCAATAATGGACCAACTTGCTACACTTGCCAAAGAATTAAATGCTCCGGATACAGAAACTGACAAAAGAATAGAAGAAAGTGCAAAATCAAAGATACAAGATAAACTTACAGAAAGGATCAGCCAAGAAGTGGAAATTAATAAGGTAAAGTTATATGAGGTAATAACTGACATTCAGTCTATTACTCAGTCAATTAGTCAGCTTTTGATAAAGTTATGCATTGTGGACACTTTCACTACCAAGGTCAGTGAAAAGATAAAACAACTTGATAAATAAATCCAAGCCAATGCACAGGCAGCCTTAACTGAGCCTCAAGCATTTGCCAAGCATATCTTGAAAGTTCAAGAACTTCGGCGGTTAAGAGAAGATCTCAAAAAGAAAGAAGAAATAATCAATGAACAAGTCACAGAATTGCAAACCGAGTTGCTTCCATACCTGAAAATCTTTGAGAAGCATATTGTCAAGGCACAAACACTTGTTGCAACACCAGAAATATCTATGTTGGACAACATTTTTGACATGCATGCACAAGTTGGTCTTGAGCACATCACTCTCACCAACTTGAAAGAGGAATGGGAAAACCTCTTGGAGTCATTGAAGAAAACCCATAAGTACATTTTTTATCAGCTATAAGTATACATTTTTGTATTTGGCATTAATATCAAAAAGGGGGATAACAATGTATATGCCAAATATGTAAATAGATGCTAAGTATACTACACATTACCGAGAGCATGCACCGAGGGGGAGTATAAATTTTTTTTGTTTATGTATATATGGTAGAGACAGAAAATATTTTGAGACATAAGGTCTATATACATTTAAGGTTTTTATACTAATGCCAAAGGGGGAGATTGTTATCTCTATTTGAGCATTAAAGATTGCCATTAGTATCAAAGACATCGATCAATTACCTATGCTACTCTAGTCGGTAAAAGCAAGCACTTCAAACTAGTCGGTCAAGTCTTTACACTGAGCACCAAGCAGTTTTACTAAGCATCAATGTTCACTGATACCAAGAAATAATAAACTCCAAGCAGACTGGACACCGAGCACCGGTGTAATTATCGAGAAGAATATACAATGTTTACCGAGGAAGATAGAAAATGGCATAGTAATCAGGAATGGCACATTTATCTATGAAAATGGTTACAATAGAATCACAAAACATTTTACCAAGATCAAGGATCATTTATTGTAAGATTCCATCATTAATTGTGATGATGATCTTTATGTAATTTCTAGATCTAGGTTATTTTTGTACATTGTAGATCTTAGGGTTTTCTCTAAGATATTGTAACCTAATTTTTTGTTAAGCGGAAAAAGCAGTATGATATATATGTTTTATTTTTCATATCATTTTGGTGAATGATGAGAGGAGAGAAGCTTGACAAGGAAGTTAAGAACAAGGAAATAAATTCTTGAAGCATTAGCCAACTTCAAGATATCAGTTATCAGACAGAGCCAAACAGAATTCAGAGACATTTAGATTAAGCAGAATCAGACAAGGCTACCAAGCAGCTCAGAGTTAAGATCTTCACAGGAAAAGGTGATATCTATTTAGTATTTCATAGATTTGTATCAGACAAGGTTGAGTTGTCATTAGCAGATATATCCTATTATTTTCTAACCATTGTAACAGAGTTTGGTAAAATCTCTTAACAGAGTAGACCTAACAGTATTTTTGTAAATCTCTTAACCGAGTGCACACTCAAGTAGTGTTGTTAAAATCCTATAACTAGGTAGATCTAATCAATCTAAAATGTTACTCCTAACAGGGTAAGATCACCAGAAGTGATCACCACTTGTAGCCCTAACAGGAAAACCTTTTCTATTTACAGTAGTAAAGAATTTGTGGGTGTCATCCCCACCACAAATTTTACCTTCTAACAAGGGTTTCAGCATTACCAAAATACTTTTGTTATGTGACTGATTTATTGTTGATTTCATGCTATTTACCTTTGATAGTTAAATGAATGAATGATGCATGCAATGGATTCAAGTTATATTGGAAGGTTACTACTATTTTTTGTTTAAGGTTTTAGAGTTGAAAGTTTTTTGTGGGCACTAATTCACCCCTCCCCTCTTAGTACCCTATATCTCCATCCCAACATAGTGTTTTGTCACTAATGTCAACATATTCTTCTGTGAAGAGAACAAGCTGGTTATTACACTATACGGATGTTTCAGATCATGCAAAGTCAGATGTTGTGATCTTATATCCAAGATCACATCATGTAATGTTGTGTCTTGGCTGAGTTACAAATGTTTTGGTGAAGACTAGTTACTAGATTGTGATAGTGAAAGTTGACAGAGTGAGTTTCTGTGTTTCTAGCATATCTTACAGAAGGTATTGATTCAAGGTATATGAGCTTGTAGGATGACAAATAAGGTACTAAAGAATGTTTGTTGGTCAGCACGAGATACAAAATGCTAGATGACGTCAACTGTGGTGTGTGTTCTAGACAAGACTCATTTGGGACCCAACTTCAGAGCTATAGCATGCATTTTGGTTGGAGAATGTGAATTAAGGATGTTGGTCCTTAATTGTTGTAATGTAATCATTGTATACTTTTTTTAGATACCATGTGTATCTTAGCAAGGGTCTATGTAATTGTTTGTATATTAGGAAAGCCTAATTAGCCGACATGATCATGTAAGATGTAATAGAGTATATATGTAAGATCTTTTCTTTGGAAAAGACATGGATGATATGTACGTGATGTAAAGGAGATTGTGAAAGTTGTGAGATTGTGTTTACTAGATGTAGAGCAGAGGATTACTTATGAATTTCTTTGGAACTTATCAAGCAAAGATAGTTATTGTCAAACAGTTCAAAATATTGTGTATTTCTTCATATACACTTGTGTTGCAAATAGTGAGTTCTGAAGGTGGATTTAACCTTCTTTGGGCAATGGGCCCACTCTTCTTTCTTGAATCCTGACAGGGTTTTTCCTCTAACAAGGACTGTGTAATGTAATGTTTCAATAAGCTCCTAACAGGGCTAGATCTTCTAACAAGGATACTATACTCTCAGTACATCATTTATGGGTGCTAATTCCCACAAGGGTTTTTACCTTTAACAGGGTTTCCCCGACACCAAAATATTGTGTTATTGTGTTGGCATTCATTGTGTTCATTGAATCTGATATTTTTGCTATTCAAAGTTTAAAGTTTAATATTTTGTCATACAACTGATTCCCCACCTCTCAGTTGTATTATGGATTGTTATTCCTAACATGTATAACCCCTAAAATAATGAAAGAAACTATGAAAACACCCAAGTCAATAAGATGCTTCTATATGCAATCATATTCTCTAAACTTGCAAAGCATAAAAGTAAAATAAAATTAAGCTTGAAGCTACAAAATTGACAACATATAACTCTCTATGTATATGGTGCACTATGTCTCTCCAATAAATATATAAATCTAACCAATACTATCTTCACTAAATGAATGTGCATGTATATACTCTATTAATACTACCTTAAGATCAAATGTGTAGATGTTAATGATTATGTGTTAGAGGTTGTTTTATTACAAGTATGTAAGCTTGTGTGTTATCATTTAGATTTATGTCATGGAACACTTTGAATGTATTGCTTGTATAATAAGTTGTATGTCTTATTTGAGAAAAATTTGAATGTATTAATTATAAATCAAAGTATATATAAAGTATAATATTAATTATAAATAAAAATTAAATATTTATATTATGAATTTATTATTATTTTTAATTTTTAATTTATTACATGACTATCAATATATATAAATACTCTATAATAGCTTCAATTTTAAACAATATGTTATAATATTAATTATAAACCATAGGGGTTTGCGTCTTCCCCATCAAATGATTATAATTTTAATATTAGTGTGTTTGCGTCAATATCCATGAGGTAGGACATGCAAGAGCTTGGGTAATATAACATGTATGCTTTAGAGAAGATTCATTAGTTGCTTCAACAATTTCTTGCATGCCCCATGTGATTGAAGATAATTGAGGCTCATTCAAATTCAATTGATGACCACCATTGCTCCTCCCACTCCTCTATTTAGGGTTGTTTTAGAAGCCAAAAGAAAACTAGGGACAAAAAAACAAACTATTCCAATGCCAACTCCATGTTGACTTTGATTTCATCTAAAAAGCAACCCTATTCTAAGTGATTTGGTAATTTCACAAATTTTTCTAGAGTTTTGCATTTTTTGCAATAATTTTTCACTTGTTTTTCCATTTGGGGGATTTTAACATAAATTAAATTCAATAAATTGAAATTTGGGTCAAGGATTTTTTCAAAAATTGGGAGTTTTTAGGGTAAAATTGATTGCATCTATAATTTATGATTAATTGGGTATAATCATAGTTTTTTACAAATTATTGCTTCTTTTCTCCAAACAATTACCATTTCAAAAAAAAAACATTGAGATGCTAGTAGTTTGGGGTTTGCAAAACATGGAACATGTTTGTGACAATTTTTTCTTGGTTAAAATATTCAAATAAACCCTTGCAATTCTAGATCCTTTAAAATTAAAATGACATTTTACGGTATAAAAAGAGGAGACTAACAAGAGGCATAAGGTTTGTTGAGAAGGCTATAAGAACCAAAAAAGAGCTTATTTAAAGTATGAAATTTGATAGGTTGGATAGGAAAACTATCTTTCAAATCTTCAAGGGTTAGATATTTTCCTCCATTAAAAAGTAGTATTTGAATTCTTGAGTATACTCCAAATTCAGTCTTAGCATAACAATATCATGTGTGTGCAGAATCAAAGGGGTTCAAAAATTAGCAATGTGAAAAATTGCATTTTCAGCTATCCAAAAATGCAAAAGCCTTCTTTGACTTTTTACTTGGGTTGGGTAAAATTAGATTTAGTCATGGAAAAAAATGAAACAAAAATAATATCAATTCTAAATGGATATCCAATTGAAAAGGATATCTAATTAGAACTATTATGTGGTAGATTGAAAAAAATATAAAATATTATATATTATTATAATATTAGCATATATATTAGTATATGAGAAAATAGATGGAGATCTAACCTTAAAGAATAAGCTAAATGGTTCAAGGTTTTGAGCTATTGGTTGAGTTTGGTGATGTTTATTGTAGGTTCCTGATGGGAACAGTAGGTGGGGGGGCCTCACAAGCTTCCCCATCACCTAATTTCTCTTAACATGATGCTTCACATGCTATTACTAGTGTTTCTAGTTAGAGTTCTATTGTCATGCCCTCTGCTTCCCCATCTTACAATCTATGATCTTTTTTCTTAGGACTTGCTACTTTTTTGGACAAACTATTGAGTAACGTATCTACCTTGATGGATAAAAGAATAAAATTTGTTAAGCCATAGATGGCATGAAAATTGAGATATATACGGTTGATATTCTAAATAAGCTAATGAATGATTCTATTATTGAGCTAAGCCTCTATTTAGTTGGTAAGTTCATTTATTTTAGACCTAATATTGACCAAGTCTATAAATGGGTTGCTGACCATTGGAAATTAAAGGGTAATTTTATAATTAGAATTATGGCCAATAGGCTATTTCTTTTTATCTTTGTGAATTATGAAGATGTTATTGAAGTCCTCACAAGAATTGCTTAGATCTTTGAAAATAATTTCCATTTTTTTGTCTCTTTGTAAAGGAATCCTTGGTTTGACCCCATGGTGCATCTAGGAGTAGTAGAACCTTCTTAGGTTCACCTCCCTAAATTTATTAAAAATTTCAACTTTTTAGAGGTATTCCAAACTCCTTTTGGAGTCTCTTGGATGTGGACGAAGTTACCCAACAAAAATTGAAGTTGATCTTTGCTAGAATGTTTAAATGTGGCTATCAATTTCATGTTCCCTACCTTTGTAACATTGAACTCTAGGTTTTATTCTTTGAACCTACCTATTGAATATGAAAACACTTAGACATATTTCCAAATATGTAGAAAATATGGATATATGAGTAATGAATGTAAAAAGAAACCTCTTAAGAAACCACAGATCCTTAAAAATTTTGTTGATTAGACATAATAATTTCCTAAAGATGGTGCAAGTAAACCAAAGTGTGTTGGGTTCCCTACCACTAAAAGTATTGAAAAAGATCAAAGGATGAATAAACATAAGAATATTTTTAGATCTAATGACCTCTACATCAAATTATGTGCATGTTAATCAACTAGAGTTGGATGTTGTACTTAACACTAGTACTAGAATAAAATTATCTCAAATTAAAAAAATTAAGGAAATGGGTGCCTTAATAGTAGTTAAACTTAACAAGAATGGAAAGGATACTTAATAATGAGTTTGAGTCTATGAAATAAATGTTGTGATTGTATATTTGAGGCTCTTAAAAAAGGTGGAGATTGAACAAAACAACCTACTTAAGAATTTAGCATCCTCACATAAGGAATCAAGAGATGAAAATTTGAAGTTTCATAACAATTTAGGAAAAACTTCGATTGAATATAGTCTAACATCTAAGAGGATCATGAAGAAGGGAACAACTAACATCCCTGGAAGTCAAATAAAGGAAACTATTTGTGTTATTCCTCATTCTCAAGTAGCAAACTTAGTAAGTGGAAATAAATAGTACATGAACCCTGATAAAATCGTAGCTAATAATGAGGGTAAGAGTCAAAATTTAGAATAGGGATTCCATAATTTCAAAGACAATTTGGCTTTGTTAAGATTATCTTCTACACCATGTAAAGTAATTCTAATAAAAGTCGGGTCGAAAATGATTCAAAAATCGATTGGACATAATAGGAAACAAACCTATGATGAAAAAGAAGGAAGATGTGGGAGGATATGGAAAACTAGGTAGACACACTCAAAGAGAATCTAGAAATAGGGATGTAGCTTGAAGTTGCAAGCTAGAGGCAAAGAAAATTAGATGGCTTCTCAGACCCCAAAAAGAAAATAAAGTGACAAGGTGGGTGGCCCTCCTATGTGGGATGTTACCTTGTCATCTCAAGGATGTAACAATATCTTTATTATTTTAAGATGAATATTATGTCTTGAAATCTTAGATTCTTAAATATCCAAGTTAAAACATATTTTGAAGTGTACCCTTATGGTGCAGAAGCTAGACATTTTCTTGCTTCAAGAAAATAGAATGAAAGAAGAAACATTTTAGAACATAATCAAAATAATTTGGTTAAAGTTGAATTTTGTGTCAGTGATGCAAAAGGTGTGTTGAGAGGCTCAGCTACTCTTTGTAACCCAACAAACTTCTTAAGGATGCACATTCGTGGCTCTAGAAACAAACTAATAACTAAGATGTGTAACTTAAATACCAATCAAGAATAGAATATAATTAATGTGTATGCCTCTAATGAGAGATCACCTAGAAATGCTTTATTTAATTCCTTGGCTTCTTTTATGTTAAAATATCCTACTCATTTGTGGATTTTTGGAAGGTATTTTAACTCTCTCTTGTTCCTCTTGAATAAGCAAGGTGGTGTAGATGATTTCTCAGATAGTATGAGTGTCTTGGAAGATTTTATTTCTATTGTTGGATTAATGGGTATTGATTTGCATGGATCTCTTTTTATTCAGTCAAATAGGAGATATTGGAATCATTTAATTCAATTAAAGTAGGATAGTTTTTTCATCTCTAAAAATTGGGATATTGTTAACAATCTTTCTCTGATTCCCCTCCTTATGACTAGACCTAATCATAATGTCCTAATTCTTAACTAGGATGAGGGGGTGTATAAGGGACCTTTCCATTTTAGATATGAAATCATGTGGACTTTCCACCTATATTTTAGAAATCTTGTGGGGAAATGGTGGATTACTTCTTTTGTTGGCACTCATATTTAACAAGTGGCTCAAAAATTGAAAATGGTAAAAGAAATGGTGAGAGATTTGAATAACATCTCATTCAGAAACATCTTTCATAGAAAAATGTCTCTTTCAACTAAACTTAAGGAATTTCAAGACAAAATAAAATTAGGGAAAAATGAGGTGGAGATATCCATGGAAGAGAAATTCCTAAGGGACTAGTAGATCAAACTCTCCAAAAAAGAGGAGAGAATCTAGAAAAAGAAAATCAAGAGTCCAATGGCTAATGAAAGGTGATAGAAAAAAAATCTTTTTCACCAATCAACCATGAAGCATAGAAGCAAAAATAAAATCTAAAGGCTACATAGGGAATATGGGTCATATACTGAGGATGAGTTTGAGATTTCTACATTTTTTTCTTCTTCATTATTGATTTCCATCATAGTGTTCCAAATGGTAACTTGAATTCTTATGGATTACTTGAGGTGATACTAGAGGTGATCTCATATCAGGATCTAAAATAGCTTACTAAAATTGTTTCCATGTAGTAGGTCAAGGATTTTTTCTTCTTCTTTGGTGATTTTAAGGCCCCGGTCTAAATCGGTTTCCACCATCTCTTTTCTAGGATTTTTAGGACTTGGTTGGCTCTCATGTGTACAATGTTGTTCATGACTTCTTTAGAATAGGAAAACTTTTGAAAAAGGTTAACACTATTTTCATAGCCTTGATCATTAAATATGAAATTAAACCTCCATTCAAAGGACTTCAAACCTATTGTCCTTTTCAATACCTCTATAAAATTATATCTAATTTTTTGGTTAATAGGCTTAAAAATATGTTGGGTAAGATGATATCTAATAATAAAAAGGAATTTTTCAAGGGAATATATATCTTTGATGTTGTTCTTACTACTCGCGTGAGTTGATTCATTCTATGGATTCTAGAAACAAGTTAGGAATGATGTTAAAGGTTGATATTTCTAAAGCTTGTGATAGATTTTCTTGGAACTATCTAATTGAAGTTCTCTAAAGTTATGGTTTCAAGGGAAAATTCCTTAAAATGATTATTGAATGTGTTACTTCCCCTTATTGATCGGTTATGGTTAATGGATTCCTAAAATGATACTTTTCTTGTGGTAAGGGTCTTAGATAGTGGGATCATATTTCCTCTTACCTATTTATCATTACAGAAAAGATGCTTGGAAGAAACATTCAAAGGTATATTGATCTAAGACTCCTTAAAGGAGCTAAAGTTGCATCTCTACTATCCATTTTCTCCCATCAATAGTTTGTTGATGATACTATTATCTTTGGAGAAGATTATGTTTTAGAAGTTAAGAGCTGGAAAGAACTCCTGGATAACTATTCTCAAATCTCAAGTCAACATATCAACTATCGTGAAAGTAAAATATTCTTTTTCAATGTGTATCCCTCCTTGCAAGTTAAAAGTTACAAATATTCTTAGGTGTTGTGCTACTGGTCTTCTTGACACCTACTTGGGGAGTCCTCTCACTACAAAATTAATTTCTAATAATTTATGGAATTATATTATAGATTTCATAAAATAAATGTTTTGACTAGAAGTGAAAACTTCTCAATCAAGCTAGAAAAGTTCAGCTCTTGAAATCCTATTTGAAGAATATTCTTATCTACTATATCTCTCTTTTTAAAATTCTGATAGAAATTGCTAATAAAATTAAGAAAAAATAGTGAAAATTACTATGGATAGGTACTAAAGAGAAATCTAAAATAGTTTTCTTCAAATGGGATGAGATTTGTATGCCAAAGAAACACAAGGGCTTAGGAATAAGAAAAAACAAATTGTTTAATAGAGATCTTCTTCCTAATTTGGTTGGAAAATCATGGACGGGCGTAAGGACTTGGTCAATGTAGTTAGAGATAAATATCTCAACCATGAACCATCAAGACAACTCATTTATTATATCAACCTCCCTAGTAGATCTCCTATTGGGAAGAATCTTTTAAAAATAATAAATATGTTGAAAAATAAGGATAAGAAAATTATTTTTTATTTTGATCAGTAATATGATAATATTTTATTAATAAAAAAAGTATTACATCTACATACACTAGCTTCATACTACCCATTCATGGAAATAAGACAAACTACTCCTGCAAGTTAGACCACCTAACCTCACTACTTATAATGTTATTAACAACATACAGAGTAGAAACAAAATGTTTAATAGACCAAAATTGGACTTCTAATACATATCAAACTTTCATATATTGCTAAAAATATACTACCAACTACTGCTAAACCAAAAAAAGAAAATTTTACAAAAAATAACCCTAATCCAAGAAAGAGGGATACCTCAGATGAAACCACCCTCCATATCCTCTTGAACCCTTTGTTTCGATGATTTACAAATTTCATCTCATAGAGAATAACACATAGGTATATGAAATATGTCCCTTATCTTCTTATTTTTCCTACTCATTGGAGTCTTGGGTGTCCCTCTAGACTTCCTCCTATTCCACTTCACTCTCTCATGTCCTTGAGCCTTGTTTTGCTCCTCCAATTCCTTCTCTCGCACATATTCCTTAAGCAAGTCTCAACCATCCCAAGCCTCATCAAGGGTAATAAAATTGTTGGAGATGGTAAAAACACTAAATTTTGGATGATGTTTGGTATAAGGCTGTGGCACTCTTAGCCATTAATAATTTTAACTCCATTAAAGACTAGTCGATCATAAAAAATGGCATCTTCTCTCATAATTACTTATGTTGTCATGGAAATCAGTCAAACTAAAAGAATTTTATCTTGCAAATCAATGAATTAAGATGTGTTGGAGATTATGATATTAGAAAAATAGACAATATGTGTAGGATATTCTCTTTTTTCTATGAATAGACAAGATATTTTGATTTGGAAACAACACCTAGTTAGGGTTTTTTCAACTAGATTAGCTTACTGGTCCTTGGAGAATCAAATGCAAGACACTTTCTATTGGAACCAAGTTTGGAAATCCAAACTCATCTCTAGAATAAATTTATTTTGGTGGAGAATTTCTCATAATAAAATTTTAACCATAGATCATCTAAATAAAAGGGGTTTATTTTTTGTTGACAGATGTTCCCTATGTTGTGAAATTTTTTTAAAATAGACCATATTTTCCTACACTATCCCTATGCTTGTGAATTTTGATCTATTGTTCTATCTCCATATCTTTCAATTGGACCTTTCTAGATAATATCAAAAGCTTTATGGAATAGTGGAGTATTTTCCCTTTCAAACACCTTATTATTCAAAATACTTGGTATTAGATCCCTCCTTTTTTATCCTAGAATATCTAGAAATAAATAAATAATAAGATTTTTAGGGATCGGTCAAGAAACAATGTGATTCTTTTATGAGTTCTAAAATAGAAGATTAAATAAAATGTTAATGTAGCCTCCTTTGTCTATTATAAGGTCATTTTGAGCCTTCAATGTCTTAGAGTTAAAAAATATGGTGAATAAACTAGGACCTTTGAAGATCAATTGGGTCAAAATCCTACTTAGAAAGGATAGTAAATATTAACCACCTAATGTTGGGTGGATTAAATGTAATTTTGATCGCTTTTCTAAATGGAACCCAATTATTTCAAGAGTGGGGGGAA
This sequence comes from Chamaecyparis obtusa, assembly GCA_027943335.1. Taxonomy (NCBI): domain Eukaryota; kingdom Viridiplantae; phylum Streptophyta; class Pinopsida; order Cupressales; family Cupressaceae; genus Chamaecyparis; species Chamaecyparis obtusa. The sequence goes on along the minus strand of BSBK01008159.1, from coordinate 496,333 downwards.
TGAAAAGGGATTATAAGGGTACCTTAATTGAAGGTTATGATAGAAATCTAGGGATTATATCTAATAATAGAGTAGAAGATTTTCTACCTGAAAAGGCCTACAAAGAATAAAAGAGATAAAGGCTCAAAAGATCATCCTTGAAGGGGATTCAAAATTAATTTTGGATTGTCTCGATGATAGATCCAATTGTCCTTGAGAGGTAAGGAGTTTGACAGAGGGTAGTAAGGAGATGCTTTGGATTTTTCTTCAATCCCAAGTTTGTTAAGTGTTCAGGGAAGGTAATATTATTCCAAATGAAATGGCCAACTTGGGTTTCAAAAGTTTTGATTAGACCATTTTGAAATTTCCTTAGTTTTCTTCCAAACTAAAGGAAATCATTTCCAAAGAAAGTATGTAGAATTACCAATAAGGTAGTAAGAATTTAATTAATCCATGAAGGCAATAAAATTTAGTTCAAGAATGTGGAAGGGGAGTTTTTTGTTGAGTAGAAGGTATGCTATAAAGGATTCAAGTTCCTATAGACATATTATTTAGCCTAAGGTTTTCAAACTTAAATTATCAATGAGGCCTTTAGGATGATGTGGATACTTACTACCTTTTTTGGCATGAGTGAAAAATGCATTGAGAAGGGTATGAATTATTATAAAAGGGTTTGTAATGGCATATTCATCATAACTACTTACCTTATGTGGAATTGTGTGGATACTATGGCTAAGAACCTCTCTCAAAATGAAAATGATGAAAGAGTTAAAACCTAAAATTCTAAATTGTATATGTGTAGGTAAGACTAAAATATTTGGAGGCTAGAAATAAATAATTCCACAAGAGTAAGACTCGTATGAGTAGATCTATCAACTCCTTGTATGTTATTATGGATGATATCATGAGAAATTGTGGGATTGGTTTTCTTAGGATAAAGTAAGATGAGACATAAAGTTAGGAAGAAACAAGGTACTAGAAAATAACATGTAGACACCAAAATTGAGTAGGAAATGGACTAGTTTGTCTGAATGATCATATCTAGAGACTCTCGAGAAATTGGGAGCTACATAGTAGCCCTAAATGATGTTGCTAGGTTTTTAGTCTTTAAGGCATTTTGGCTTTATTATATTTTTCAAGCATGTTTTGTTTTTAATGACATACCATCATAAATTTTAAGAACCTAATAGGTGTACAATTTCATGATTTTTTAGCACCCACCTTAATGTATTTTCATAATAATACTTTATATGGCACTTAATGGATACCTAAATTCAAATATAGGTCATTTATCATTTCAATCTTGTCCAAAATAGAGGTTAGAGATTATTCCTAAGTGTGATCCTTTACTATTCCTTCAATCGAATAATTTATTTAATCACTTAGGCCCTATGTTACCATTTGTGGCATTTGTGTTTTGTCGTGACCTCAAAATTAGTTGTACCTTGTAATCTAGTATCCCATAATTATCCAAGATTTTTTGTTCTATTTTGAGCCCTAATTGGGTGGAGCATAACACCTTGGGCATTTTTTTCCCTTGGAACATAATGCCTAGGGAATCTTTCTCCCCAAGGTTTGGGCTAAAATTGGAACCAAGGCCCCATCTTGGTGATTTAGTGGAGTATTTGGATTTAAAATTGGACCTCCTAAATTTTAACCCCTAAGATGTTTCAAGAGGTATATAAAAACCCTATCTCTCCTCATTTTTGTAACCATGATTAATATTGTTTATTTACTCTCAAGCATTGTCATCCAAGGTTTCAAGGCAAGTATTTAAACATTCAAGATCTATGCTTCTTCTCAAGCATTCAAGGTTTTTTTATCTTTGAATTTTAATATTTTATTAGTACTATAAATTAAAATTTGCATAGCCACAACTCTAGTAGATATAGCTCCATATGCCATCCAACTACATGCTACTACCTAGAAAAAAAACCCATGTTATGTTACACTTCTAGGCCAACCAAGTCGGTAATAAAAACCCAAAATGGTGTAAAGCATTATATATAGTCCAAATTAAATCCATACATTTTTATGCATATTCCCCTATACAACCCATACGACTATAAAATTGGGCTTTTACATTTTGATGAACAAAACAAAAACTTTCCAAGAATGGGGTAGCTTAACCTAACCATTTTTTTAGTATTTCTTCTCTGGTTTCATTTGGGATCATCATACCACCACGGGTGTCAACCTTTTTTTCTTTGCTTTCTTCAATTGCCTCACTAGGTCAACATCACCCCCCTCTGGTTTTAGCTTTACATCTAATTTCCCCATTGTACATTCAATCATTTGACGCCTCTCAGCCTCTAAGCATTCTTGCTTCAATCTGGCTTCTTATAAATATATTAAAATCTCAAACCAACCCTCTATAGCTTCCTCAATCTGTAATTCCTTCAAATTTTATGAGCTCCATATAATAAAAGGTTGGTAATCTCGACTGGCACCTTCCACCATTTCCCACGAGTCCTCCCCTATATCAAATCCCACCCCCAATTCATCCCTACCTATTATGGGCACAATTCCACTAGCCCACTTTGGTTTTACAAACATCCTCATCACTCGCATAGCATCTTCCCTATTCCCAAGCTACAGAGCCCAATCCAAATAATAAGGATGAAATGTCCAATGTTGATCTCGACCTAAGATGAATTTTAAAAAACTTAATATGTATCAGCTTCGTAATGCACCCCCAAAACATGTCATCATGAAACTTAAAGACACTCCTCAATCTCTTGATTGTTATCTCTCCTCTAAAACCTGGTAGCTAGTTAGGGGAGGATAGTGAGAAGTTTGCTTCCATCTTCAATCATCGATTTCCCTCACACAAACTCCAAATGTCACTTTCAAAGAAATAATCACAAATATTTCCTTTTAAAACCTAAGCCTTTCCAAATAGTTTCAGAAAGGACTAGATCCCCTCCACATAATCTAATCACCTATGACATCACCACTTTGACATGGGCAACAAAAATGATCAAAATCATGCACATTATTTTTTTGCTTCATGGTGTCGATGAAGTGAATCTTAAAACATACCTTTGACAATAATTTAAATCATGTTTAAACATCCTCATTACCTTGACATATCCCAAAAAATTATTTTCCTTACTCTAAGTTAATACCCCTAAAATTGTCAATAAACTCTTCCCTATCCCATTCTAATAGAGATACCCCAAATTTGGAAAGTTTTTTTGCCACCTAATTTGCTTCCCTCAGTACATGTGTTAATTTAAACTCATCAAAGTCTAACAACAACATTTTAATTTTGCATTTGTGTTTGTTCAAGTGTCACAATCCTAGTTCTCCTTTGATGATACCTTTGATTATGGTTCGTGAATAACCTTTTAGGTGCAACTTCCTCACCCCAATATTTTTGGCCATTTGGATTTCCTGAATCATAGAAAGTATATCTCCTTTGTTATTTGTGTTATTTGATGGTCTCTTAGACCAATTATCAAAACATTCCCATTCTCATCTCGAGCTACATATCTGGCTCTAGAACTTCCTAGGTTACCTTGAGACACACCATCAAAATATGTTTTTGTCCATCCTTTATCTGGAGGCTTCCATACATCCTTACACTTTTTTTATTGTAGAGGATTAACCCTCAAAGGCCCATTAATGAGCCAAAACTTGATCAAGGGCCAGCTTGATTGAATTGTACTTTTCTCACATTAACCTAGGTAGATACATTACTAACCACTTTTGATATATCCCTTTCCAATCTTATCAAGAACTTAGAAATGTCTTTCTCCTTTCCCTAGAATATTCTTTTGTTCTGCTCTTTCTAGATTTCCCATAAAGTAGTGGATGACATTACCTACTAGATGGTGAGAATGTAGATTTCTCCTTTGGTATGTACCATGATGTTATCCATTCCTAGACTATAAAAGGAATTGGTCCATACCATTCCAACCATTGTATAACAAAACTCCAAACTTCCTCTGCAAATTCACAATGAAGGAATAGATGATCAAGTGTCTCCTCCACCTTATTACACAAGAAGAATTTAAAAGGGCTAGAAAACCCAATTCTTTGTAGCCTATCCCTATTCAAGATTCTTCTCTAACCTAACAACCAAGTGAAGGCTCCAACTTGAGGTAAGAAATGACTCTTCCAGCAAATTCTATGTGCCCATTCCTCTCTATTTTCTTTATTTTCCAACAATGCGTGGCCAATTTTCACAGAGTAAACTCCACTTTTTGAAGTACACCATACTATCTCATAAGGATAAGTAGATAATGTAATCTTCTGTTGGAAATCTAATATGGGAAAGTGAGATACTGAGAGGGGGGGTGAATCGGATATCTACTACTACTTTCACTTTGACATAAATTTAACTTACTTATCATAAACATGAAATACAATACTGAAATAGATCTAACAATCTAACTTCATCCATGAAATTGAAATACATAACACAAATATTTTGGTTACCTAGAAACCCTTGAAAGGTAAAACTAGGGTGGGGATGACACCCACAAATCTTCACTACTACAGTATAAAGTTTTCCTATTAGGGCTACAATGTTTCATCATAGATTGATGATCTACCTTGTGAGGGGTCTGCCTTGTTAAGAGCTTACAGACTTATACAATCTACCTTGGTTAAAGGATTTAAAACTTACAACAAAGTAAGCACTCAGTTAAGAGATTTACATAGTCTTGTGAGGACCACTTTGTTAAGAGATTTACCCTAATTCACCTATTAAAATGTATCAGTACCTGATCCTTCGGTTTGCACTATAATGTTGATAATAGATCTTCTCCTTCCAATACTTTTTTGATATCCTCAATCAAATATAGCTTTGTTCTTCCCTTCACTACTTTTCTTAGTCACTTTGACTGATCTATGTCTATCTCAAAATACTTCTCTATTCTATGTATATGAGATCTCCTTCATTACTTCCAGACACATACATCATTTTAGTGTTAAGATCTCATCTTATATAGATAACAAATCATCCCCCTAGATCAAGATCAATGCTCTATATTCTCTACTTATGTCACTTAAGAATTTCATTTTTCTAATAGGTTACATGGCTTCCATAGGGATTAGTGATTAGAAATACAAGGCATAATCAACTCAATGATTTCCTCAACAAATATTAAATATTATATAGATGTCAGCCAAAATGGTTTACCTAAGTGTTTGTGCCATTACAAAAACATATGTCAAAACCAGCTTGCTCAACATATGAAGTCTTTGACACTCTGCATTTACCGTTCTTCATATATTGGTGCTCACCACTAACTCTTCTAGACAACTCAGCATAAACTTCTTGGTGACTACTAAAGTACTCGGTGATCTCTAACTTGCTCGATAGTAACTACTACTCGGTAACTATACAAAATGCAAGTCTAGACATAACTCGGCCTTTACAAGATGGCTCGGTCACAATGATGACCGACCAACATTGCCTAGAAAATGACTAAGTGTAAGACACTAATAGACAACAAAACTTAGGGATCAACAATCTCCCCCTTTGACATTAGTGGAAAAAACACTTTGTCATGACTTTTACATTACAAAATAGTACTTAGTAGTTTGAGCACTCCCCCTAGGACTTTGACTCAGTCTTCAAAAGATTCTACATATATATATATAAGACTCTTTTGACATACAACTGAATATATACATTACAAAATAGTATGTCATACCTTTGTGTGCATTCCTCACTATATTGTCTCTGTGTATTTCTCATGTCTTTCTCACTTCCCCCTTTATGTTATTCTTGTCATGGCATGTCATTTCCCCCTTTTTTTTTGTCACTTGAAGCTGCTCGGGTGTAGGGGTGAGAAAATACTTATCCAAACATGGTTTATGGAGCTGCATTATCATACCTAAAGCATTTTCCCATCTTGACTTGACAGAATCCAAAACCTGTATCTTTATTTCTAGCTGGGCAGCTAGATCAACTAAACTCTTGACAATAGAGAGATGTGGATCTCTCTATACTAACTCCTTTGTCATTGCTAATTCCTTCTGCATAACCTCCAAATGAGGTGTTAAAATTGTCAGTATAGAAATTAGCTTTACTCTTATTCACCCCTCATTAGCCATCAACTCAGATAATCTTCCTTGTGCATGACATAACCTAGTTAAGTGAATGGAGATGGAGCTTGCATCCATGCTTAGTGAATGACCGGTATACTTCAAGTCTAATTGTAGTTTATTAATCAACTCTTGATTGTCCTTAATGAAATCTTCTACATTACATAGCTTTTTGTAAAGAGAATGAACATTATGCACAACCCCTTCTAGATTTGTCACTAAGGTAGAAATTTATGCCTATTTTATTGCTATCACAGTTGAGACCTTGTCAAGTACCTTAGTCTCAAACTTTCTTTTAGACCACTGCATAAGTTTTTCATTTGCCTCACTCTCATCACTATTCGCCTTCTTAAAAATTTGAACTAGTTGCTCCAAAATAGGTGAGGATTCATTCACATCATCCATTTCAAAGGCTTCTATAAATATACCTTTAATTTCATGCAAAACTTGTTTTTGCTAATGTTCTCTCCTTAACTCTTCTTGCTTGCTTTTCTACTTCAAAAGATCTTGCAAAATTTGCATCTACTCATCAGTCAAGTTATCAGTGTCCCATTTTGGAATCACTATAATTTTATTGAGTGTATCCTTTGTTCCTAGATATTTCTCCTTTTTCTTCTGACTTTTCTTCTTAGGTGTATTTCTACTCGACATCTATATTAAATCTTAATGGCCTCTTGTTCCTTAGGCTCTGGATTTTCCTCAGTTGATTCTTCCTTGGTCTTCTTCTTTTCCTCCATATGAGGACCTGTTAGTCCTAATGCAGTCGTGTCAGCTTGATCTTTTACACTTTCATCTCCTTGTTCTTTTGTATCCTCCTCAACAGGTGCACTCTCAATTGTTATTGTCAACTTGTCATGTTTCTCGACACTTGCACTATGTAAAACTGGCTACTTAATTGTGACCATGTGTAATCCTGGAGGTGCATTATGTACAATTGAAGTTCTTTCAATCCGTGTATAATCATGAGCCTGTACAAGAATGGGATTTTCACTCGGTAGAGGGTGACTAGAAGTTGCCTCGGTAAGAAGTTGATTCTTTATCTCTTCCTTGGTCTTTACATTAGTAATAACTAGTGTATCCATAGGGATATCCTCTATTGTGATCACATCCTATGATCCACTTATCTCTACCTTCAGTCTTTCCTTTTCCTCAATATTTTGAGGTTCATCAATGTCTTCCTTATTATCTAGCTCCACTTGGTTGGATATGCCTTCACCCAATTGTGGACTCTTCTCAATTAAAAGTCCAAAAATAATCTTCCATAACCTTGTGCTTTGCTAAACAACATCTTCAACCTTGTGTTGCAAAATGGAATAGGCCTGGAGCTTGGGTACAAACCTATTTCTGTGCAGCTCTATATATGTTTTTATGTACTGTTGAGATAGATCTGGCATAATCTAAGTTAGTGTACTCTCCCTTATCTATTTTTCTATCATTATGGCATACTACCATTTCTGGTCAATTCTATTATACATCTCTTCATGGATCAGATTCCCAATCTATAGAGGTGTCATCTTGAAAGTGCATAGTATCTCTAGCATTTCCTTCTCAACTCTCTCTTTGTCATCATTGCTTAGTTTTTCAAATTTTATTTTCTTGAAGCCTGCTAATACAATAGTGCTTTTTATATTGTGGAATATTTCATCCATAATTAGTTGATGTCTATGTGATGGCACTTTCAATTTTGAATTGTCATTTGTATCTATCTCTTCATCATCCTCCTTCTCCAAGACTAATTTCCTTCTCGGTCTCTTCTTGGGATGAATTGACACAACTTTGGTTTGAACAAGTTTTGTCTTACCTAACCCTTCCCTTTTCACTGGTGTCTTTCTCTGGGTCTCGGTAGTTGTGATAGTAAAAGCTTCCTTGGTTCTCGATCTAAGTGTTGCGGGAGGAGTGGGCTTTTGTTTCTACAATTTTCTTTTTCTAGGCTTGGCTGCTGATGCCTTCTCTCCCTCCTCTAGAATTTCAATGTCCTCCTCATCACTTCCTTCAAACTCACTAGACTCCTAGCCCTTGTGTTAGTTCAAGAGGTGCATTTTCCTCTTCACTTTCTCCTATCATCTTCTCTAGGTTCTTAACTATTTTCTTTCTTTTCATCCCCATGGTTGTAGACTTTAACCCCATAGTTATCTTAGACTTCGCCTCTTCATAAGTCCCAAAAGGTTTTTCCTTCCTATCAATCTCCTCATTTAGTAAAGAGGTTATGGTTTTTGGTGTCTCATCTACATTAACCTCATAAGGTAATGGCCTAAGCCATGCTATTCTCTGCATAACAGCCTGAGCATAAGTATAGTCGGTATCCACTAGAAAAAATATATCATTGTAGTGCTTCTCTACTAGGGTGTAGGGATCCTACTCCTCTTTCTCATTTTCCTTTTTAATTCTACAAAGTAGCTATCCATAAAACTCTCAAAATTCTCTCCTAACTAATCAACAAACTCATTTCTATGCTGGCTGACTGGTCAGTCCTTATTGCATACAACATCTCCAATTGTAGGAAAACTATTTTGAACATAGAAGAATAAACAAGTGAGAAGAGAACCAAACTTACACATTGAATTCTTGGCCTTTTTTATTGAAGTAAGGTTCTTGGAAAGTTGGGTTAGCTGCAGCTCAACAAGATCATAGGTATGATCTTTCTTCACCATCTTCCATGCTTGATCTACTGCAATATAGGGAACATTGTCTAACTTGCTAGATTGATATAATTTGTGAGAAATCACTCTCACTGCAAAATCTATTTCTGGATCTGTGATTGTGGATATTGTCATCCCTCTCTTATTCTACATTACCTGAGTGTTTATTTGAATTATCTCTTTACTCTAGCATCTCATTGTTTTCTTCTCAGTTAGACTCGGATAGTCGATGACCCAGTGAATCATGTCCTTCATGATCTTGACCGGCCCAATTTCTAGCCATATCTTCATATCATGAACTCTTCTTAACACAATCTTTATCCATTCAACCTTGAAATTTCACAGGAAATCTAGGGCACGCACTAACCCTTTCTCATCAATTTGCTAATGTTCAGCCTTCAACACTCTGTTGTTGCATAACTTGTTATATGCCTCCCTTAGCTCATAATATTTTATTTCTCTAATTACACATATAGCATGAGTGCACATCATTAATCATTAAAACCTTAGGCATAATCGATGACAAGGCACCTGTGAGATCTCCCTTCACTACACTTTCTGGAATGGCTAGAAATTTATGTGGTTTGCATGCATCATTCCTCACAATTTGAACATTTTAAACTTCCCTTCCTTTCTTCTTAGCTGTTTTAGATGAAGTAGAAGCCATATCTCTAAATTTAAGGTTCAATTTATAAGTTCAAGTTACTCGGTAATACCTTGATTCAGCATTCCTTCACGATGTTTGCCAACGACATGCTATAGAGATCTTCTCAAATTTCACTTAGTATAGATAGCTTTTATTAATCGCCTTCAAATTGCTTTGCAAATTCTCAAATCGCTGGATAAAATAAAAATTAATGGTAATAATTTACTTTATAGACCCCAAACAGTCAGATTAGGGCTTCATTAAATGATATGTACATTAGGTAGGTGAATACAGTTGTCTCAGCCTTCTCATGTCATCTTGGTTATCATGTACTCGGTCAATACTACCATTTATTTTATGCTCGGTAGATATCACATCTTGGCTATCACATGAGCTTGGCACACATTGAGTGACTCGGTCACTATGAACTTAAGTATTGATGCTCGACATCAAATGTGAAATATAACTTCCTTCTCAAATTTGTCCTAATGCATCTCAATTTATCCAGATATGGACTTTAACATATCAAATGTCAGGAACTGACGTAAAATATAAAAGTAGATAATTTAGTTCCTCACATAACTTATTTGCTTAATTTAAAGTAGTGTGATCACCTAATCCATTGGATTGGGTGACCTCAAGCTCACTGGCTCCACTACTGCTTGCTTCATCTTTCTTTTTCCATGTCGTATTCATCTTGTTCCTTATATGTTTAACAGTTTCTTCATTTCTTAATTTTTCACTGCTCAGTGCATGTGTTTTGAGGTCTCTTTTAATGTGACCAATCTTGTGGCATTTTTAACAGACCAAATTTCCACTCATCCAACTCTTGGATTTATCTCTAAAATGTGTCTTCATACATTTTACTCTAATATGGCCATATTCTCCACAATAACAACAACTATACAATGCATTGTAGTCCTAATTGAATGTGTTACCCTTCCTGGGTGCTTTATTCTATTTATTGGATGTCCACTTAGATTTGTATATACATTTGTGTGCTCTATGACCATATTTTTTACAGTTAAAGTAATGTCCTTAAAATCTAGGTGTAGTAGGTGGATTAATGACCTTTAACCTGCATTCATGTGCCTGATGTCAATGTTTCTTACAATTAAAATAATTTCCATTGAACTTTGGTTTAGAATTGGACTTACCATTCTTGCTTCTATAGATATTTGTTGTGTCCTACATTTCCACAATGATGGCATTTAGGTTTGTTCTTCTTTGACTCGACATTCCTCTGTTCTCCATCCTTTTATGATTCTCCTTCTTCAGTGGATGATAGGTGCTCATTGTGTCCAAGTTTAGAAGTGCCATTGGATCTTCTTGGCAACCTCAATAGTTCTTCAAATTATTTCATAGCTTTATTTGGTTTGTTCATCCTTTCATTTAGATCCTTTTCAGCTCTCAATTCATCCTTTAGTTGATTATTCTCTGATCTCAGATTTGTGATTTCCATATCTTTTCTGCTCAACTCTTGATTTGCAAGTAATAGTTGATTTACCATGTCCAATTGATTGTTTGTCAACCTCTGCACATTACATATCCTTTCATCTAGTCTTATAGCCATTTGTCTTTTGTCTTCTTCAGCTAGTGTCTTGTCTTCTTCAACTTTCTTTCTTTTTTCAATTACTTCACATAATCTTACTGATTGAATTTCCTGTTCTCTCTTCATATTTCTAATATCTTCATTCAATATGTTGTTTCTTTCTAACAAATCTATTATAGGTTTATCACTTTCAGTAGAATTACCATTGTCAAATAGACCTTTAGTATCCTCTTCTTGATATTGTGTGTCATTTAGTTGGATTTCCAACTCTCTCCTTCTTCTTAAGGATTTGTTCAATTCTCCTCTGGCTGCTTCAAGATGGTGCAATGCAAGTTGAATGTCAATCTTCTGATTCTCTATGATCTTTCCCAACTTATAAACCTCCATTTCCAAGATCTTAACTCACAAGTGATTAGACTTCTCTAAGAGACTTAGCTCTGATACCAATTGTTGGAAATCTAATATGGGAAAGTGAGATACTAAGAGGGGGGTGAATCAGATATCTGCTACTACTTGAACTTTGACATAAATTTAACTTACTTATCATAAACATGAAATATAATATTGAAATAAATATAACAATCTAACTTCATCCATGAAATTGAAACACATAACACAAATATTTTGGTTACCCAGAAACCCTTGAAAGGTAAAACTGGGGTGGGGATGACACTCACAAATCTTCACTACTACAGTATAAAATTTACCTATTAGGGCTACAATGTTTGATCATAGACTGATGATCTACCCTATGAGGGTCCTACCCTGTTAAGAGCTTACAGACTTATACAATCTACCTTGGTTAAAGGATTTAAAACTTACAACAAAGTAAGCACTCTATTAAGAGATTTACATAGGCCTATGAGGACCACTTTGTTAAGAGATTTACCTTGATTCACATGTTAAAATGTATCAGTACCTGATCCTTCGATTTGCACTATAATGCTGATAACAAATCTTCTCCTTCCACTACTTGTTTGATCTCCTCAATCAAATATAGCTTTGTTCTTCCCTTCACTTCTTTTCTCAGTCACTTTGACTGATCTTTTCCTATCTCAAAATACTTATTTGTTCCGTGTATATGAGATCTCCTTCATTACTTGCATACACATACATCATTTTAGGGTTAAGATCTCATCTTATATAAAAAAACAAATCAACCTCCTAGATCAAGAACAACAATCTATATTCTCTACTTATGTTGTTTAAGCATTCTATTTTTCTAATAGGTTACATGGCTTCCATAAGGATTAGTGATTATAAATACAAGGCATAATCAACTTCACGATTTATTCAACAAATATTAAATATTGTATAGATGTCGGCAAAAATGGTTTACCTAAGTATTTGTGTCATTACAAACACATATGTCAAAACTAGCTTGCTTGGCATATGAATTATGTGACACTAGGCATTTACTGTTCTTCATATACTGGTGCTCGACACTGACTCTTCTATACAATTTGGCATAAACTTCTTGGTGACTACTAAAGTACTCGGTGACCTCTAACTTTCTCAGGAGTAACTACTACTCGGTAACTATACAAAATGCAAGTCTAGACATAACTCATCCTTTACAAGATGGCTCAGTCACAGTGATGACCAACCAACATTTCCTAGAAAATGACTAAGTGTAAGACACTTATAGACAACAAAACTTAGGGATCAACATCTTCCTCTTTTTTAGAATTTCCTTAAATATGTTTAGGTGGTCAACCTACACTCCCAAATGCATCGGGTCCTTCCAGACACAATTATATGCTAGCTTGTTGTTCACCATATCTATAAAGTCTTGAACCTTCTTGCCCCAACATTGTTCTATAGTTCTAATCAAATTTTGATAAATATAAACCTTCTAAAGCTACTCACTTCCATCTCATGAATCTGACCAAAAAAATTCATTTCTCCCATCTCCTATCTACCACATCAAATGATCTATCACAACTTTCCTACAACTAATAATAAAATTCCAAAGAGTCAAGCCTCTTGGCAGATCCTCAACTATGAGAATGTGATCTCTTTCCCCATTATCCAAGTATTTTTCACTTAAATTATGCACCCATTTTTTGTTTGGATTTTTATACATAGACCATACCAACTTTTCACCCATCACTTCATTCATTAGTCTCTAATTTATCAAACTGATACCCCCACTACCCTTCATCTTGCAACTTTGGTCCAAAGCTAGAAGGGGAATTTTATCATGCTCCTGATTTGCATTCCAAAAAAGCTTCCTCATCCCTTGTCCAATTATCTTTACCACTTTGGCTAGAATTCTCATACATGCCATAGAATACAAAGATATATCTGAGACCATCATTTTCAACATTAAAATCCTACCAGCCAATGTAAGTCAGTAGATTTTCCATCCTTCCATTTTTCCCACACAAGCATCAACTATTTTTTTCCCAAGATTCAATTTTGTAGTACTATAAAACAAAGGAAGGCCAATGAACTTACCTAGGAGACAACCAATTCACACCCAAAATAGTCTAGCAATTGCTCTCTAACTTGAAACTTCTCTATTAAAAACTATATTTCTTATTTTTGCTAATTTATGAATTGACCCGATACCTGACTATACTTATCTAATACTCTCTTCATCATATCTACTTCCCTCATTGAGGCCTCCCACATCAATAAATTATCATCAACAAACTGTATGTGAGATGCAACATCCAAACCTCTAGTGATTTCCACTCCTTTCTATTGACCTTGAACCCTCTTCTTCATGATCATTCTACCAATAACGTATGCCATTAGAATGAAAAGGAAAGGAAAAATTGGATCACCTTGTCACAAACCTCATGATATAGGGAAGAATCCTTGTGGGATCCCATTAACTAATATAGAGGCTCTATATTCAGTAGTTATCCCTTTATTCCAATTCACCCAACCATCAGCAAACTCAAACTTCTTAATAAAACAATAAAGAAAGTCTCGATCAACCCTCTCATATGCTTTACAAATATCTAATTTTAGAAACATCTTCCTCATTTTCCCCACCTGAATAGATTGAATCACCTCATGGGAAATAAAAAAATCATCCATAATGGACCTGTTTGGTGTAAAACCACTTTATTCTAGAGAAATAAACTTACCAAAAATCTTCTTCAATCTATTTGCAGCAACTTTGTGATGATTTGATATATATTATTATATAGAGAAATAGGTTGAAAGTCCTCAAAAGATTCCACCACCTCCTTCTTTGGGATCAAGGAAACCAGTGTATTATTAAGATCATTAAGCACCACTTCATTAGATCAAGAATCCTCCACTACATCAAGTAGATCCTCCTTAATTACATTCCAAAAAAATTGGTTAAAAAAATTCCTGCAAGCCATCAGACCCAAGTGCTTTATCACCCTCAAGAGAAAACATTGCATTCTTCAATTCCTTCAAACCAACTGACTCTAACAACATTCTATTATCCTTTGTAGACATAATTCTAAGAATAATATCTAGTGCCTCATCATATGTAGCTTCCTAGTTCATCTCCTCTCCCTATCACAATTTTGAAAAAAAAGTGAATTGCTTCCCTATTGATAGCCTCCAGATCAATTGATGTAGCTCCATTTGAAAGATTCAAAGAATATATTTGATTGAGAGATCATCGTACCTTTGTCGAACTGTGAAAAAATTTACTGTTATGATCCTCGACCAATTCTCCCTAGACTTCTACTTCTAATAGACTTATTCCCATTCCAAAATTTATACATATTTCTATTTTAGATCCCTTTTGGTAATAAATTCAATTGCATCCATTCCATCCCTAATCACTTTTATATTTAATGCCTCCAATCAACCTTCCAAATTTCTCTTTTCATCAAAGATGTCTTTAAAAAAAATTGATTCTACCTCTTTAAATTATATTTAATAAACTGTAACCTCTTGAAAAATTGAAAACTCTTGGTACCTTCCACACACAGTGCATTCCTCCACCAATCAGAAACCATTTCCTGAAATCCACTTTCTCTAAACCACATTTTTTCCATCTTGAAAGGACATCTAATCAGAATAGAATCTTTCTGAAGAACCAAAGCCACCAAGAAATGATCTGAACTAGTAGTAGGAATAATATCAGCTTCAAAGGTAACCAGGAGATTATTGCACTCCCCTGCCAAAAAATATTTGTCCAACTTCTCAGAAATGTTAGAGAATCCCAAGCATTGGTTTGTCCAAGTGAATACCTCATTCTTCATTTTGATATCACACAAACCATTATTAGTAATAAAATTTTGAAATTCTATTTGAACTCTATTAATCAACCCTCTCCCACCCCTATTCTCCACCAAACTAAGAGTAGCATTAAATTCCCCACAAAGAATAGACACCCCAAAATCTAACCTACTCAGAGTAACAAAATATTGTTCCAAGATAGCTTCTTATTTTTTATTTTAGTCAGGCCATAAACATTGAACAAAAACACTAAAATCTGCAAATAGTAAAATTTCACCTTAACAAGTTACCAACATTTAGTTTGAGAGATACCTTCCACTTTCACATTCCTTGGGTTCCAAATAATATTGTAAGAATTTTCCCAAGGAAAATAATGAAATGCCAATATCTAGAAGCTCAATAGATAGCACAACAAGAGAGACAAAATGATATGATCCTCAAATGACTGGATTCAATGATTATCAATAATCAAATGATAATGGATGAAATCAATCCACGTATAATTTAGACATTTATGAATATATAGGCAATGCAATAAGACTACATGCAAACAAACCACATAAACGCCCCTAATATAGATGTAGAGAAGAGAATTGAAGAGAGGGCTAAAGAAAAAATACAACATAAATTAGAAAAAAAAATCAGTCAAGAAGTGGCTATTAATAAGGTAAAATTATTTGATGTAATTACCGAGCTACAATCTATTACTCAAAGAATTGTACAAATTTTATTTAAATTATGCACTATAGACCACTTCACTGCCGAGATCAGTGAAAAGATCAAGAAGTTAGATGAAGAAATTTTGGTCAGTGCAAATGCATCTATAACTGAGCCTAATGCTTTTCACAAGCATATACTAAAAGTTCAAGAACTAAGGAGGTTGAGATCGGACTTAAGGAAGCAGGAAGACACCATAAGTGACCAGGTCACCGAGTTGCAAGATGAGTTGCTTCCCCACTTGAAGATCATGGAGAGACACATTGAGAAGGCTAAAGTATTAGTAGCTACCCCAAAAATATCAGTTTTGGAAAATATTTTTGATATGCATGCACAATTTGGTCTAGAGCACATTGCTCTTTACAACTTGAAAGAGGAATGAGAAAACCTCTTGGCTTCATTGCAGAAAACCCACCAACACATTTTTGACAAGTTGTAAGTACATTTTTGTTTTGACATTAATTTCAAAAAGGGGGAAATCATGTATATGCCTATGTACCTCACTATATACCGGGAGCATGCACAAAGGAGGAGTTAGTCAATTTTGAAGAGTATGTATATATTTTGTATTCAATGGAGTTAGAATTTTTTTGAGTTATTCGGTACATATACATAAGGTTTTGATGCTAATGCCAAAGGGGGAGATTGTTATCTTGATTTGAGCATTAAGTATTGTCATTAGTATCAAATGAGTTTAGTCGGTAATTTAAGTTATTCAAGTTAGTAAAGGTTGGAATAAGGAGTTAAACAAGTCAGTCGGTTGAACTTAAAAAGCCTCCATACTGAGCAGTTACAAGGAAAAACCTAAAGCTAAAAGAATACAAGTATAACCGAGCATCAGGAATTATCGAGTACCAAGCTAGTAAGCATCAAGCATCAGTTATTCATTGAACAGTGAATGCAATGTTTGCCGAGTTATTCAGAAAATGACATAGTAATAAAAAATGACACATATCTCTATGCAAACGGTTTAAAAGGATCTACAAATGTTTTACCAAGATCGAGACACATTGAATATGGATGTAATCATTTAATTTTGTGATGATTCCTATGTAATAGTTAGATCTAGGTTATTTTTGTACACCGTTGATCTTAAGTTTTCTAAGATGTTGTAAACCTAATTAGGTCAAATCATTTTGATATATAATTGTAAAAGATGTCATTTTAAGCATGCATGATAAGGAGATTATGAAGCAGTAGCCACACATAGGGCATTAGAGATCAAACAAGGGTTTACATGATAGAGAGTTATATTAGAGACAATATCAATTTTATCAGAAACATACAAGGCTACCAAGCAGGACAAAGAGTTATATTCTACACACTGAGGTGATATCTATTTGATATTTCATAGATCTGATTTAGACAAGCATAAGTTGGCATTTACAGATATTCTATTATTATCAATTTAACCATTGTAGTAGGATTTAAATATCTTGACAGAGTAGACTTAACTATCTTATGTAAATCTCCTAACCGAGTGCACATTTATTTGGTGTTGCTAAAATAATTTCACAAGGTAGATCTAATCGATCTTATGTTACTCCTAACATGGTAAGATCATTAGAAGTGATCACAATTGTAGCCTTAACTAACATACTTTATTTACTGCAATAGTGAAGAATTTGTGGGTGTCATCCCCACCACAATTTTTACCTTCTAACAAGGGTTTCTGTGTAACCAAAATACTTGAGTCATGAGTTAACATTTTCATGTATGATTTATTGTTTTGTTTACATGCATTTTACATTTACAAGTTATTTGAATGTATGTTGCAAACAATGGATTCAGTCGGTTAGTTAAGCACTACTATTGCAAATTATGAAGTGTTGAAATTTTTGAGGGTACTGATTCACCCCTCCCCTCTCAGTGTACTATATCTTTCCTATCCCAACAAGGAGATGTTAGTTTTTAGCCAATATAAGCATAATCAAACACGATAATGTGTGGAAGGCCATAAACACTAAAATGAGGACTAGGTGTGCAAGAAATTGTATAGGGATATAAGTTGTGATGCTATAATTTGATATATTAATATCATTAATTCTATTATATTATATATAACTATGTATCATACTATACTATATTATATATTATCGGCTAACAAATTAATTATACAAATATATATAGTTTAGATAACAAATCAATTATAACAAATAAACTTACTAACAACAAAAAAAACCATGTACAACCAAACAAATATCCATTCAGAATGGATATACATTTTGAATGAATATCCATTTTTTGACAAAATCTATAGCCTTGGAATTTCACTTGGGATTTGATTGGGGGATGCTAAACCTCTAATGTCAACATCAAAAATGTGTTTTCAAAATTTTCTTTGTTTTCTAGACTTAACCCATATGGATAATATTTTTTTTAAATTCAAAATTGATGAAGCAAAAAGGGTCTATTAGAAAAAGTGCCATCTTTCCACTAATATAAATTATATACCTTATTTTGAATTTAGTAGATATTTTTTTTAATAAAAATTAGACATGTACTATGACTAAGGTCCTAATTGAAAACTGATGAAAAATATCTTTAACTTTCAAACGATTATACGATTTTTGAAATTGAAAGATGTTGCACATTTTATATTTCACATACTATAGGATAAAAAAATTAATTTCATGAAGTTTTGACCAAGTTATAGTTTGTAGACATGAGTTTTAATATTTTAAAAAATGTGTAATAAAAATTTATAATTAATTATTTATTTACAAAAAATATGTGGCATATCCAAGCATTTGTCCTCTACTTATATGGAAAGTTTCTTTTTTTTTTCTTTTACTTATTTTTCATAAACATACACCTACTTTAATTTTAGTACTAATCCATTGAAATTAAAAACTTTCACCAAATAGATTTACTGTTTCCAAAAAACAAGTACCTTAGAAACTACATTCAAATTGCTATAGCTTGACCATTCACATGTATTTCTCAACTTATGTGAATAATCTATTTTTATCAAATTTTATGTCAAGTTGATTTAATCTATTTTTATGAATTTTCATTACCACTTAAGGGCTTAGTTTGGACCCCTATGATCCTGCACACACCTAGTCATCCCTCAAGGTTGAGCTCAAACATTATATCAAAACATAAAGAAAATAATACAAGTGAGGACAAGAACAAGAAGAAAATTTATATTTTCTATTACTAACATGTAAAAGTACCTAACAAAGCATACTCCTTCCCTCTCATTCCAATTTCACAATTTTTTTTTTTTGCAATTTGTCCTAGTCTTAAAACCTAGATTTTGGAATAGCATTGTGGACTACCCAATCAAGGAAATAAACATACTCATCTAAAAGATTCTCATAGGCTATGAGCATGATTTTGAAGCATCTTTAATATGATGACTCATGCAATTATTTATTGAAGCTTACTGATAAATAAAATGAATCAAATCTTAAGAAAAGCTCACAAACAACCATAACCAAGAGAAAAATACCTTTAAAAGACATATAGATTAGAAATCAACATGCCAAATTTACACAAATCTTGATAGTTTTACATCCTAGAAAAATGGGCATAAACCTACAAATTATGATCAACAAAGCATTTAGATAAAAATGATATCCAACATGAAATTCTCCCATAAATATAACTATCTAAATAAAATTTCACTATTAAATAAAGAGAAATGCATTATACTAAACATCATATATCATTAAAAATCTATTGGAATGTGGATTAATGCTTATAGATATTCCTTTAAGATTGTTAAGAAAATAATTGCATAAAGTAAAACATGAATTCTCAAGAAAACCTAAAAATCTAATTCTAGCATATCTATTCTACTTGGTTTATTGTAAATCTAACAAACAAACACTATTTTGATTAGACTCTCAAATGGAGACAAAGTAGATATTTTAATTGACAAAAGTCAGCCACTATACCGACTTTGGAAAAAATCCAATATCTTAATGATTTTGAGCTAGCAATGCTTAACTCTCAATGATTTTTAGGTAGCAATGATTTACTCGCAAACATTTGCACTCACTTATTACATTCCATTCAAGCTCAAATCCCAGTCACCAAGGAAATTTTAAATATGCACATATGACGTGAAGGTCATTGTAACCCCCGACTCCAAAATAAAGTGCTTCTCTAATTAAATTGCATTGACCATGTAAAAGATACACATCCTCTTCCTCTTCCTCCATTCTTTTGTTGGCATCTTCTCTTTCTGTATTCTACGTAGAAGATGATATGTGTTAGTCCTTAATTGGAATAAAAACATATTTGCTCTCCAAATTATATTTACCTCTATATAGATGTTTTAGTACTCATCACATGTAAATTTTAATTAACCAAAATAATATTTTCTATTTAGTCTTAAAATATCCATACTCAAATAATTATACATTAAAAAATTACTTAAATATATTTAATATTTTTGTCACTCAAGTTGATATTCAAATTGTTCATCCACATTTTTACGTCGTAGGCGTTTCCATTTTAGAAGCCTCAGCCTGTTTTGGACGATCAACGCTTGCAAGCTGTGGAGAGCCCAATGATTACTATTGGGAGCTTGTTGGCCGTCCATCCTGTGTATGCTCCACCTGCTCACTTTACACATCGCCGAGATACAATATGATCTGTATTGGTTCTTATGTTGCATGGAGGAAGATGACACTTCATATCAACTAGCTTTCCCTTCCCTTCATCGCCCCACTATGTCCCCAATACAGCACAGACTTGACTTAACCCTACAAAAGCATCATCTTTCTCTTTTTCTATTTTCACCACCTTGTCTGCAACCAGAGGTTGCTGCTCCATCAGCTTCGCACTACACTTACATTTTATACTATCAACCTGCAAAGTCCCACCAAGTTTAACACATCCAGAAGGAAGTGAAATGACATGAAATTTTGAAACCGCAGTCTCTGGGCTGGAGCGTTGCCATCTTGGCTTGATGAAAGAGGGATGGATAATCAACGCCATTAAACCCCAAGGGTATTATAAACCCTAATAATTTAAAAACTAAGAACTTCGATCAAACAATTATTTGAACCCTATGGCTTTAATAGGGTACTGATTCAAGCCTCAAAATCACCCAACTTTCGACATCAAAATAAACTTAGATTTTCGAGTAATCTTGGCAATGATGCACTGCATTCTACAAAATTGAGCTCAAAATGAAACACTGGAAAATTTTAGCATGAATTTGCAGGCAGATTAAGATGATGCCATGCAGACCACAGGCCAAGAAAATACTTTGATTACTAAGAAAATGAAGGTGAATTTGGATTTTTACTATCGGCTAACTTTCAGATTACATGTGTTGTGGAAAACAAAAGACATTGGCTTTCTCGAATTTCTGACGGTGTTCAAAGCACGTATTTTTTCCACTAGGATTCCATCGCTAACCTAAATCTAATTAGGAAAAGAGATTCTCCACTTAAAAAATGTAATTTAGAAGTCACGCTATTCTCGATATTACTAATTTAGATTTATTTTATAATTTTACATCTTTTATATCTATATTTACTATATATATTATTAATTATATTAATAAAATATTTAAATTTAAAGTAATTTATAAATTTAAAAAATTTGATACTTAATATTTTTCTTAAAACGTAAAATAAAAGACATTAATCTGACTAAACTATCATAAAAAAATCATATGATGAATAGGAGTGACCCTCAAATTCTAGGTTTGGGCATTCAGAATATGAATTTCTTGTGTATCGTTGGGGGAAGTTTACGCCCTTTCTTTCTTACAGGTCATCGCTTGTTTGTTGCTGCTTTCCTTTGCAGATATGTTGTACTTTGCAACTCCCCGAGTAGCCATGCATGCAAAATGTGTAGGCTTCGACAGAATGCCTCCAAAAGTTGCTTGACCGAGTGCCATGATTTCAAGGTAAGTGATATGTGGAATCATAGGAAAGACAGTGAACTATTTGACAAAATAGCTCAAAGAAAGATATTCCCTCTTGTACGATATTAATAACATGGGCTGAGGATGTCTTCTTAGGCTCATGAAGTGCCTGGTTAATCTTGGAAATGACCATTACAGGTCCTGCATTGCCCCATTTACAGTGATAGATTTGGAAATATTCGCCATTGGATATCACAAATGACTCTATTGTTCGCTCTGGTCATCGCTCTCCCTATTATTTTTCTGTTGTTGCCACGATTCAAAAAGTATTCCACCATCCACATATACGAGGTGACTGCTTGACTCATTGACAGACTTCTCTTTCCTATCTGCGCTACGAGATATGACCGGTTGCAGTGATATGACAATTCATATAGCAGAATTAGAGAGCACATATTATAAAATCTTGCAACAGTTGATAGTTAACAAGATTTTTGAATGTACAAGATGAGCAGCAACAGTGACCAATGGCCTTGTACAAAGCCTCGCCTTCCACTAACGTAGTCTTTGCCTTCTATTTCAATTTGACCGCATATTCACCCTAGCTTTTTTCCCTCTTCTCCTTCCATCAATGCCCTCACTCTCTCCATTTCCGTGCTTTCATAACAAATTTATCTTTTTCCATCTTCAGATCTATGGTCACCGTAATATAATAGGTAAAAATAAAGATCCCTTACAAATTATCCAACTAACTACCCCTTATAACAATTGCGGAATTGTGTTGAAGAGATGAGTATCTTAAACTTAAATTTTAATTTTATCATTTTCAATGGCACTCCTCACTTTTCTTCCATCGATAGAGACGGGGGTGTCACACCCACAATCTTTCTCGGTAACTTCAGAGATGCCTCAGCTCCTTACCCAAAACCAAAACCGTCGTCTCAAAAAAGTTTAATAGAAATTTTTTTTTTAATTGTAATGGCAAAATTTGTTATAATCTATTTTCTATTTAATCTTATGTTTATCTTCATCAAATGTTCCAAATAGAATTAAAGAGATTTAAACAAATAAACCTAACTGTCCCCTTGGTAAGTTATGCTCACTTTGTTGTTTAGATGTTTTCCACATATATGGCTATTCTCTCCCTTTTGTAGTATTTAAAAGAATAATTAGATGGCTCTAATATTTATGGTTGTTTTTAACAATTTTATTAGTGGATGTGAAGTAAAACATAAGAAAATTCATTTGAATTGAGAGGCCAAATTTGGTTTTAAAAAATTATATAAGAGGTAGTCATGGAAAATAAGTTTAGTCTTTCATGTGTACCTTTCTTTATCACTTATTTTTTTTACACATTATTATAATACACTTACATTTCATCACATGTGTATTTGTTTATATTTTAGTATCTTAATTTTAATCATATATTACTTACACTTATATCCACATTTTTCATGTATTCTGATATCCACTTTTATTTGACCATTTTCAAGTTGTGATATTACTATTAAAATTCAATTGTCATGAATTCAATTTGGTATAAAAAAATTATTAAGAGGTAGTGGTTGGAAATAAGTTTAGTATTTCATGTGTACCTTTCTTTATTTTTTAATTCACAAGAACCCATGTGTCATGAAATGAATTGAACACTTAGCACTCATTGCACCTAGGTGATGCTCACAAGGATAGGTACAAAGGGAAGAGCAAGAGATAGCATAAAGAGATATAGAGAAGTGTGGAGATGGAGATTTGAAAAGAAGAGGGATATGGAGAGGAGAGAGAGGGGGGGGAGAGTGTGGATGGAAGATTTTAATATATAAAGAATCTAGAGAATGAGAGAGGGAGAGATATAAAGATAAAATATAGGTAGAAAGTGATAAAGAGAGAGGTAGAAAGGGGGAGATATATAGGGAGAGAGAGTGATAGAGAGATGACAAGATAGAGATAGATATATAGGGAGAGATGGGAGAAGAAATATGGAGATGTAGAGATTAAAAGGTATAGGAAGAGGGTGATGGAGAGAGGAGAGGGAGGATGGGAGAAAAATAGATAGATCAAGAGGTAAAGATAGAAAGAGATATAGGGAGATACATATAGAGACATAAAGAGGAGGAGATAGAGAGGAAGAGATATAAAGATACATAGATTATGAGATATATTGATACAAAGATAACATTCTCAAGTTCACATTGCTTGCAACACTGGCAGTACTTTAATTTAAAGCACTTGTGAGATAAGTTATCAAATTTGAAGATATGCCAGCATAAGAAAACCTCTCTGCAATCTCCACCCCTGTGAGTAACAAATAAATGTAATGATTGAAATCAAGATTAACAGGTGTGAATAGATAGATTCATCAAAAGCAAAAAAAGAAAAGGGTTGCCCATGTTGATAGAACTATCTGCATTCTCCGAGTATAAAAGGACATGTTGCTCGGTGTTATAGATATAAAAGGGCACCAAATAGGAGGAAATTAGGATGGGTTATACTTGATTAGTTGCAAATTATCAGCTCAAAAATGTTTTATTCAACAGCCTCATAAAGAACAACCATAAAATAATATTTTTAATGATACACATCCAGAAAGAAAATAACTATGTTCTATTCCCCTTCATTCGCTGACTTTTGAAACCTCATATTTAGACCCCTCTTTGGACAAATTTAAATGAATATCAGAGTTGTTTTCTCTCAAAATATGAAAAAATCTAAAATATGAGAGAAGAAGGGGCTCATATCAGTGTAAATCAACTTCTGTAATCCAAATTGTGACTGTACTCAATGTGATTCCAAATACTATTGTTATCAATTATCAACAATATTTTTTTAGATTTGTATTCATTTACTTATATGCTTAAAACATATATAGTACAAATACTTCACCATACAACTTGCACATTTTATAATTCCATGGACTCTAAAGTCATAAACATGTTATGGAATTTTTATCCTCATTTTTGAAATGATTAAATTCCACACATTTCAGCGGAAAACTTAGTAGTTAATTATTATTTTATCCAAGAACTTTTGGAAAAGCTATTTCAAATTAAAAATGAAGATTTCCCTTGATTTCTACATAATAGTCTTTTGTTAGAGAGGATTTTTGCCAGGAATTTGAAAATAGATTTCATCAACTTGATACTAAATTTGAAATTATTTTGGTGACCTTGATGGCAATGGGGTTGAGTATGTTGAAACTTGAGGTGAGGTTTGTGTAGATGGGAAACTCATTGGGGGAGTAGTTGAGGAAAGTCCAGGCTTGAGTCATCAGGGCTCCGCTCATAATTTATTACAATTTGGTATTGATTGTAGGTTAGTTTTAAAAAATAACTTAACATTTTATTGTGTTAATTCTAATTTATAAATAAATAAAAATATAGTAATAAATTAAAATTAGACAATCACTTCTTATGTAGAAATATGTATTTGAATGATTATTATTAAAAAAAAAACATTAAATATTTTACAAAACTATACCTTACCACTTTAAAACATTATATATAATATTTTAAAAATCTAAAATAAACATTATCTATCATTGTAGACAATAATTATTTATTTAGATTTTCAATTTATTCTACCATTTTCAATTAAAATTTATTATTATTTATTTATTATTGAATAGATGTGAGCCTTTCTATTTATAAGGAACATATTCACAAAAGTAAATAAATGGAAATAAAATCAGAATCAGTGACGAGACTCCATTAATACATTTGCCAAATTATATTTATAAGAATCAGTTCTCATAAATGTCTAAAAAATGTTTTTAGAATCCATCATATAATTGATTGTAAATTTGCTGAGTAATTGCTAGAATCCATCGTATAAGATAGCATAGAGAAGACAAGTCAACTATTTGAATCCTTTGACAACTCTTCTCTATGCTATCTTTTTTTTTTTTAAAAGCAAAAGTGGGGTATCCACCATATTTTATTAATCTGATTCAATAACTCCCCCGTGGAAGAACCAGTAAGAAACCCCGGGATCATAGTTATATACAAGCATATATTCGAGGATAGATAGATACATGTTCTTTTACATAGACTATTCTATATGCCCTTAGTCATATTACAAAACTAACCCATATATCAAAGAGTTTGAGATATATGCTATAAACAAGCTGAGCCACATCTAAGACAAGCTCGATTTGATAAAAAAAATGAAGATGCCAACTTCAAATTATACAACAAAATAAAGTTTTGGCATAGCTAATATCCCAAAAAACTTAATAAAAAAAGTAACACCGAGGAGCTAATTGACCATGTCATCCGACGTGCTAGTAGGAACAGGAAGGCTTACTAGAGGAGATGGGAGTCGAACAAGGGGCATCAGCTCATCCATCATACGGCTCAATTCAAAGACATCACACATTCCCTCAAAGCCTTGAAACTAGAGCGAAGCATCACCCATCGCCAAACCTGCTGGCTGAGCATTGAGGTCAGGGACCCGTAATGAAGTTCCCGAGCTTTGGCCACTGGCAGAAGGCTAGAACGCATTGATAGCACGAGGAAGTGGAGAATTTGGGAGCTCAATGATATCCAAGAGAGTGTTTACCCAAGATTTAACTCTGGCCGCCAAGTGAAACCCTAGCCTCTGACCCGAGATACGAAGAGCATTCTCTGCAAATCTGGCATCTTATGCACAGAGTGAACATTTTATACTTTCATAAAGGAGGAAGCAATCATGATTTGTGAGAAAATCTTGATGAGAGAATAGACCACCGACCAGTGCCAAACCCTCCCATAAGTCATAATGATGCACGACCCGCATTAGTGCATTATCTTGAAGAAAATTGGGATTAACCACTTTCCTAGCCAGAGACGACACCAAAGTCATTGATTGGGCCAAGTCCATCACATTAGACAAAAAAATTGAAACAACCTGTGAAGGGAAGATAATATGTCGTGAGTGTGAAGCAAAGATTTCTTCCCCAACGACCAATTGGATTGCAACCCTTAATGCATGTGAATGACATATGAACATAGCAGAGAATGAACCCTCATCGATGTGAGCCGGCAGAGCCTCATCCATATGCCCCATTAGCAGCTTAACTCTGTAATTTCTTGGCATGATTTCATGGTGATAATGAGCGCACTACTTGCATTTCATACACTGTGAAACCCGCAAATCCATTGCGTCCAAACTTGAACTTACCAAAGAATGATAAAGTTACACAAGGGGCCATGTATTTGTAGTTGTTGTGCCTCAACAAGTACATCCGAAATAACATTAGGATCACCCAAGTGTGTGCAAAATGCTGCAAAATCTCAATCGCAGTATAGGAAATTGGGATTTTGCAAGAAGTGCCCTGAGTGTACATCGACCACTAGATAAAGGATATTACTTAAAATAAAAAAGAACATCATAACTTTATTTGAATTTTTTACACACCAATAAGTGATTTAGTATGGAAAAGGAGGTAATAATGTTCATCTATTAGTTAGATATTACATATGAAGATAAAATTTTATCTAAATTATTTCCATTTATCATAAATGATAATTCTGTAGATTACTTCTAATCCCCAATTTCTATTGCTATCTATTATTTTGACAAATTCATTATTTTCTTAAAATACTTATGTGTCAATATGATCTTAGAAATAATTAACTAATTGTTAGAGACATAACGAGTCTATTAATGACCATAGAATTGGCTTCCAATAATTATATGATAGAAATTGTATGTGCATGTAAAAAATATTGAACTTTAAATGTTTGAATTTAATGTTCAAATTATGGAGCCTCACCACTTCATCCAAAACTTAAAATTACAAGAAAGAATCTAAATTTAGTTCAATCAAATGTCTACTACATTGAATTTGGTATCATTTAAATAGTAACGGGCTAGGAAATTTATAAATCTTAGCAAACTATTGGATAATGTTCTTCAAACCCTCCTAATAATTTGGTTAGCCATAATACCATCAATCTATTGGATTCCTTTAGAAGATTATCTAAGATTCATAATGAACATTTCTTATATGATTTTCATAGAGTTCATGGACACCATTTTTATACTTGTATGGAATTCAGGAATAAAATTATAGATCTTATTCATAATAACATGATTCATGTTGACAGTGTGAAAGATAGAGGAAAGGTTTTAATTCCTCCACTAAATAAAAATGGAAAATTTATGCCAATATTACACAATCTAACAATATTGAACATCAATAGGTATTCAAGCATGCTACTAATTCTATGATGTATTTACATATGAATAAAGATATTATAGATGGAAATAATATTTTTCCCTCTTCACACACTTCGACAAATACATTTAGAGATATTACTCATAAATTTCACCTCTTTATGTACCTTCACTAGTTTCATTTTATTGTCCACTTTATCATCATAGTTTTTTTCATGGTCAACAATGTGAAGTATTCACATTGATCTAGCCAACTAGTACAACATATGCATCAAAGAATTTGATATAATTGAAAATCTAGCATTAGATAGTTATACACATTTGTGCTTCTATAACCACAACAAATCAAATTCTTATAGACACTTTGGGGAGTATTATCTTTTCTCTCGAAATGGGAATTGAGGAGGTGGATAAATCTTTCAATATTATTCCTTCATTGACTAGATTTTATATTTTACTTTGGAGACCTTAGTTGTAATAAATAAATGTGATACCCTCTAGAATACATTAATGTTTAAAAAATGTTTCTGAAGAGAAAATTGTGAAAGTGATGAGAGATACATATGTAACTATTTTCAAGTCAACTATGTTAAAATTAAAAACTATGTAGTCACTCCTAAGTACATTTTTAATGACGAAAAGATGCAAAACATCAAATATAAGCTCCTTATGAAACCTTGAAGATGGAATTCATTAATTAAAAGAGGAAATAAGGAGAAAATGAAGCCCTCTTCATTGTGACCATTGAGAACATCTTATCTGTTGATTGCACTGTCCCGGTCCAATGCTCTCTGTCAATTTCATTGTCAGCTCCAAAACAACATTGACTAGCACTTGCATCAAAAGGAGGTGTAAGGGATGTGCGGATAAGTATTTTATCTAAAAGCATAGTTGTAGGTTTACATAATTAAAGCGAGTGTCTAAAAGTGTAAAAGACAATCTAATCAAGACACATCCTTAATGATTTGTGGCTCACATCACTTGTTTGGTAGTTGTACTACAAATGATATAGAATATTCTATGTCACTTTCCAAATGTTGCAATGGTAAATACTTTGAAATGGATAAAGAAACCATGCGAAATATAAAGACAAATGTAGAAATATGGTGACATGGTAAATGTAGAGAACAAATTATTTTCCACAAAACATGTATGAAATATGCTTGGAACAAAAAACATTTTTTAGACATTTATGAGAACTGATTCTTATAAATACATTATTATGGGTGTTAATACATAAGAATCAGTGACGCGACTCCATTAATACATTATAATGGGTGTTTTCGAGGTTTTACAAAATTAATAAAAATCTGAAAAAATATTGTAATTGCAAAATTAATTCAAATCAGCTATCAATTACTCATTAAACTGATAGTTGTATGTTATATTTGTATCTTTACGTCGTAGGCGTTTCCTATTGAAAGAGGCTAGGCTAACTTTCCAAATCCACAATGGAGACTCTTCGAGAGGCAATGACGACCATAGAATCCATCTTAACCATGGAGTTTCCTTGTTCTCCATTCGTTGGTTTTTTGAAAATGACAAGGCCTAACCGTTACCGATCGCAGATATGCATTGAATTCATTATGGTAGGCCCAACATTTTTATTTGTAGTATGTGTGTGTGATAAACTCTCGTACAACTATTCACACCAGAGGCGTGTATTGTTATTGTAATCTATCATTAGTCAAGTTCGGTGATTTGTCAGAATCAATCAATCAATTAAAATGTAGAGCCAAAATTATTGAAACTTGAAAATTTAACAACTGTCGTTTGAGTGTTTGAGCATTATAGGTAGTTTGGTGGGATTATTATATAGCATGAATGACCTACTTGCCCATACTATTTTGAGTCTAGACAGGAAGCACCTGCTCACTATGGAATATTTATTCCATTTTTTAATATGAATATGAAAATAGATGAATATTATTAAAAAAATTATTATGTAAAAAACTAATTTTTAGAATTAATTTAAACATGTTTTATTTTTTCTATACATTATCTTTTAAAATATTTTAAAATTTTAAAATTTATTATAAAATTATTTAACACTTATATTTTTATTATTCTATAATTCTAAATTAAAATTTATTTATTTAATTTTTTAACATAATTTAAGAAAATAATTAAATAAAAATAATATAAATATGTTGTTCAAGAAAATAGTCATATAATAAAAACTTGATAATTGTAAATCTAAGTTAAAAATAATTAATGTTAATTTTTAGCATCAAACTCTATGATCCTCATCACGATGAGAGAGTATAAGTTCAAAATATTTTTATTCAATATTTTTCTCAAAAATTTAAATTTGTGTAGAAGTACACTTACATTTCTATTTTAAATATTTTTTATTTTTTTATATAAAATCTTAAATAATTGTGGTTTGTATATTAGATTAAAAAATTAAAAAAATAATAAAATATTTAAAAAATTTAAGAGTTTAAAAATTAATTTTTTTAAAAAAAAATTTAATGTAAAAATAAAATATGCATTTAAATATGTTTTTTTTCATTTTAAATATTTGTGTTACATTATAAAGTACATTTGGTGTAATGGTATAGTCATGTTGTAGTGGCATAATGATGTTGTAAGCACTCAATAATGAGTTAAATGTCTTCAATAGAATTATAGTTTATTAGAAAATAAATGTTAAATGATTTTCTAAAAGATATAAAATTTTAAAATACTGAAAACATAAACTAAAACGTAAAATACATAAGGAAAGTTTGAAGAAAAAAATAAGTGTCCCCCTTGGTAAGATATGCGATGGTGCTGTCAAATATGTTATGGTAGTACAGTGATTACTGTACCGCTATCACAATATAAATGTTATGACAGTACAGTGATTATTGTACCGCTATCACAATGCAAATATGATAATTGCATGCATACCCATAAGGATGGTGGGGAATCTGTCGGCTACATAGTCGGCTCCTCTGTTAGGCGGCGGCTATCCTCCTGATAAAACGCACCTTATATTGAAATTTTTTTTTTTTCCAAAATCTGCAAACACACAGTGTTTTTTTCTGGAAAATTTGGGTTGTTTTCGATACAGAACATGTCTATGATGAAGAATAGATCTTGAAATTTTTAGGAAATTCCATGGTGTTTTCGGATTTTTAAAATATGTACGGTGGTGCAATCCTTCGGGAGGATAGCCGCGTCCCCTCTATTATGGGTATGCCATGTCTACCATAGTTGTAATCCAATCAACATACAATCTTTGCAATTTGCAGGTGTCACATCAGAACACGCACAAATCTAAGGAATGAACTTGTTCTTTACTTTTTACTCTTCTCTAAGAGATTTTTTTGAAAAAAATATAACTCTTTATTTTATTATAAAAATATTTCATTTTAATTTGTTAATAAAAATATTATCAAATTTTTAAAAATCAGTTATTTTTATTTAGTTACTTAATAATATATTATATTTGTTATTTATTATTTTTGAATTTTTATTAATATTAAATTTTTGATATAAATTTATTTCATTTGTATTAATATTCTATATATGTTTTACAATTTAGGAAAAATGAATATTAAATATTTATTTATATATATTTATGTTTATATTTATTTTTAGTTTTGATGACTATTGCTTTGGGATATTTTAATTTTTTATAAGTCACTATTTTTAGTTGTTTTATTTTTATGTAAACTAAAATTTAATATATATTTGTTGTGGATGTGATTCTTCAGAATGTGACTACTTTGAATGCCTAACAATTCAGAGGTCCATCTGCAGCATCTGTACGAGCACAATTTTTGGATTCTTGGATATGGAGATGGCATGTTTGATCCAGAAAAGGACATTGTGTTCGTTTCAAGGTCGATAATCTAGGAGTATGGGATTATCCGAAGCTAACCCTAGGCTTGCAAAATTCATAACTGGCCGCATAACAACACAAGATAGAAGTTCTCGGTGAGGCATCAAACAAGAAGACACTGAGCTTCCTGAGTTCTTAACACAACAACCACTAATCTAGCCATTAACTATCTAAGAGCCTGAAGAAGCACATTACAACGAAATCATCTTCCTGAGTTCTTAACACAACAGCCACTAATCCAACCATTAACTGTCTAAGAACCTGAAGAAGTACATTACAACGAGATCAGTTCATTTGAAAAAAATGCAAAAACTTATTCAAAACTAGTGCATAAGGCTTTCCTTTTCTTACCTTTTACTCATTCTCTAGAGAGATCAAAGCAGGGTGCAATTCCTTTGTAGCAGCTAATGGGGTTCGCCTAGAGAAATTTGATCTTTGTTTTGGGGTCTCTGGATTGTGTTTTGCTATTTAGGTTTTTGGTAGAGGCACATTTGGTGGATGCGAAAGCCCTATAATGTGGAGGCATAGGAAAGGCATGCAAATTGTTTGACAAAATGCCTCTAATAAATTATGTCTCATAGAATGCTATGGTTGTAGGGTATATACAAAATGGATTGTTGAACTTTCAAACAAATGCAATTAGCAAGTGTACCTCAAAATTTTATAACCTTTACTAGCCTACTGCCAGTGTGTGCCAAAATGGAGCTTTGGAACATGGTACGAACATCCATCAAGGCAGGGGATTTTTTGTGAGATGTTGTAGTTGCAAGTGCCCTGGTAGAAAACATACAAAATCATGTGAACTATTTAACAAAATGCCTCAAGGAAATGTGGTTTCTTGGATTGCAATAATTGTAGTGTATGTAGAAAATGGATTTGTTGAAAATGGTTTAGAAACATTCAAGCAAATGCAGTTGGCAGGTGTAAAGCCAAATTCCACAATAATTGCTACCAACCTCCCTATCTGTGTCAGAATGGAGCTTTGGAGTAGGTTATGGCCATCCATCAAAAGATAATTGAATAGGAATGATCAATGTATGAGAACAAGGGTGCTCAATGTCAAATTAGTGATTGCACAACCAAATCAAAAGATGCAGAAGACAACAGTTTTAGGGCTGATCATGTCAAGGTATGGCTTTGTTGGCTCTATTTTTGTTTGTGGGTAGTTTGCTTTCAATCAAATTTATGAAATTTTTAGTGTGGATCCTGATGGGTAGAGTGATTGCTGGTTCCTCAAATGAATTGAAAGGATTGCAATAGAATTCACTAGACCTTTTTGGTATGACGGACCTTGTGGCATGATTTCTGCTTGTATATTTTATAGGGCAACACTTATGATTTGGGATTCATTTACTGTGATCATTCATAGTTTTTCTGATTCTAGAAGTTGTAAGTTAGGGGAAGGAGAAAATGAGATTCTAGCAAATGGGAATTTGTGATTAAGATAAGGAGCCGCACCCAAGCCAGAAAAAAGAGCCTGCTAAATAGTTTTGTCACAAAGTGGGCAAGTAGTTTTGTCTAACATAACCCAGCATACAAATGGCAAGTCCTAGGTCCTGAGTGTTAATTGCTCCATTGAAAGAAACACACAAGTTATATTAGGAGCCCCAGGCACTAAATTGTGGCTTAAGTGGGACATTCATTTTTTTTTGCATGATTAATACATGTACGAAAGTTGTAGTTTCATTTGGGGAACACCCCATAATGCAACGGTAAGTTGCGAGCCTCTCATTTCGGAGGTCTTGGGTTCAATTCTTCTCGAGCACCATGTTGATCTTGGCTTCGGCCTATTACCCATAAAAAAAGAAGAAGAAGAAGTTGTACTTTCATTTCAAATAATACTTTTCAAAACATTTAACCAAAACATCTAAATGAGTAGAAATGTTGATATATAACTTAAACATTCACATAACTTTTTAACAAAAATCTCAAAAAAATATTTTAGTTTGTTCAAATAAAAATATCTAAAACGTTATAGTCTCATGGTATGATGCTATAGATTTAAACATTTAAATTAAACAAAGGTGGGTAAGAGATTTTAACAAAACTATTTTGCCTAATAATAATAAATAAAAAAGTAAAATACCTTTTTTATATTCAATTAAATTATAATGTAATTTAATTTGATTTTGGTAAATGTTAATGATTTTATTTAACTTTTTTCCAGTCACCAATCTTGCATAGAGAAGCAAAACTATTGAAAAAATATAAATTTTTTGTTTGTTTTCGCTAATTTACACTTGTTTGGCTTCACATTCATGAAGAAGTGAAATGTGGTGTACACCATCTTTGTGCAAATTCAATAGCAGAATCAAATGTAGAGGAGATTCTATCATGCTATGACATGCTACTTTACAATGAATTCATTTTGGGAGCACCATTTCCATGTAAAATTGTGACTCTTCTTTTGAAGATCTATTTCACAATGGTCACATCCTTTCTCTCAATGAAGGCATTGGGCATTTGCCTTACAACGATTCAAATTCTTTTGGATAAATCAAGGTCCTAAATAAAAGATAATTATTTAATTAATGTATCTGTAACTAATTTAAATAATTTTTTTAAAAAATAGTATAGATCTAATTTTATGATTTATTATTTAAATGATTTATCAACAAGGTTATGCTATGTTAGAGAGAGAGAGAGAGAGAGAGAGAGAGAGATGGGAAATAGAGAAATACATTGATAGAGGGAGGTAGATATCCACAAATAGAAATGGTGAACGAGAGAGAGAAATAAAGGAAGGGAGAGGGGGAGATAATATATAAAGAGGAAGTGACACACACACAGACTTCAACAACGTATTTTATAGCCTAACATTTGAGCTCATAAACTTTGTTAAAAAAATTTAAAAAAACACCAAAAAAATATATAATTGAACTTCCACACCTCTTCGACATACCCATTGCACACATAAGTACAATTGCTAGTTTAGTTTCATCCAATCACTTTGAATGCCAACCTTTGTAAACTTCTCTCTTTACTAATTTCATAATTCCATATAATGCTTGAATGTAACCCTCTCAACTCGGAAAGGAACCCTCATGAAAAGCCCTACATCCAAATATAAATTATAATCTGCAAAGTCGTGTCCACATGACACGTGGGTCAAACCCTACCCTTTCAATGGATACAACTCACCAAAGCTAAACATGGGTTCATTTTTTTGCCTTCATTCTATAGGAGGGCCCTCGACACGCCAACGCATGACGTACGCCTGCAAACACCTGTATTGGGGAAAAAGAAATTTGGTCACTATATTGCTTGGATGTCTTGCTCGCGGTAATAATTTTGTGAAATTTTGCTCGTCTCTCTGATTTAGGGCTCGACTCTATACGAACTGGAATTCGCCAAAACATACGCATGGCATTCAAAATTGGCCCCATAAATCTTAACGCCATTGCTCAGGTACGTCTTTGAGCTTATTCCTCGATCCTATCAGTTCATATTTTCGACTGAAAGAAAATGGTCATGAGCTCAAGCCATACGGGAGAACTTTGATTTCTGTTTGTTTTTTAGATTAAAACAGACTTGAAGCCCTAGGTACCTGGCTACTGCGAGAGAAACTTACAGGCGTTCCCTCCTTTGACTTTTACACCGAAGTGATATTGATAGTCAAATTTTATGTTATATTCCCTAGCTTGGATTTCCGTATCTGTTAATCTTAAATTGAGTTACATTTTTGTTTTGTGGGGATCGGTCGCATGCTTAATTTGCTACCTTAAAGGACCTGTTATAATGGTTAAATTATAATTTCTGTGGTAAATTGTGGAAAGTGTATGTTCTCCTACTAGTTTTTTTGAAATGGGATGATTTCTGTTTTTTGCGGGTTCCTGGTTAGTGTTAGATATTATTTCCTTGTTTACAGTTAAATAATATTGCCCAATTTTGTTGCGAACTATGTTGAAAATTGTCGAATTTTGATGTTACAATTTGTAACTATTAATTGGAGATTATATTTCATGGGAAACTATATACGAAATAAGCACTGGCAGAAGAATGTTTATTTTGCTGCGTAAATAAGTCTTCCTTAGACCATGCTTTACAATATTCATCATTGTTCACTTTTTATTGGAAGATGAGAAGTTGGCCACAGTTTCAGACTGCCATTAGATTTAGGATTTATTTATAGTCAACTCCATTATCTCGATTCTTATCCACCAAAGCTGCATTACTATTGACGTCACTTTACTGAACCTGGGTAGTTTTTGCAGTAAGTGCCTCGCCTTACCACTAGAATGCAGCTAAATGGACAGAAAATAAGTTTTTTTTTCCTTTTAGTTTGTAATTGAAAATAATTTCTGTGAACTAACGCTATAATAGTATCAACTATAATAGAACTAAATGTGCATGTGGCCTTTGTTTAACCACTCATCGATCACACAAATGTTTTTGGGATCTGCTAACTTTGTTCTTAGAAGATGATGCAAGAACTATTACAATTTGCAGCTCATGAAATTGACTGCTGTGACGGTGATTGTAATTACTTCTCAATATCCTACTTTGCTTGGAAAATGAATTATTTTGGAGAGGAAAAAGGACTTGGATTAGTAGTACTACACATAGCAGTGAAAATTACTTTGGGGAATGAATTGGCAAAACTAAAAGAATCAAAGATAAGATTTTCTTAAAAAAAACTGGGAAGATTTAATTGGGAATTCAAAAATTTAATCAGATTTAATTGTGAATCCGAATTTTTATTTGAAGAGATGAGGAGTTTCTTTCAAAGTGACAAAGAAGCTTGTAGCGTTCGAAGAAAACCAAAAAAAATAGGCAAGAAGAACATTAAACAATGCGACAAATCCAAATCCAGGTTTAAGAGATCAAAATCTTCTAGAAAGTCCAAAGCTATTTGTCGGAATTGTGGTAAACTTGGTCACTTTTGAAAGGACTACAAAGAAGAAAAAAGAAAAAGGAGGTTTGATTCCAAATTTAAGAAAGAAGATGATGATGCAGCTTTGACCTTTTGTCTTGGTGAGAATGCATGATTAATAGACTAGGTGCTTCTTTTCATGTGACCTCAAATAGACATTGGTTAGTTGACTCAGGTGGAAAATAATGGATGCGAGTGTGCAAGTGGTATTTTCTGAAGCAAGTGATAAAATTGTGAGGGATCCTATGGTGATTGCTAGAGTTACTGGTTGGGAACTTTGTTCAAGCTTGATGCTTGCACTATTTAGTGTAATGGTACTTTGTGAAAACTAAATCTACAGTTTCCTTGTTGGGTAAAGAGATGTTATCCTCTTTAGCAGGTGGTTGTGGCTTTTGGGTACCTATGGGTGATCTTTCTACTGAATCTAAATGACTTGCAGAAAAGACTATTATGACACCAAGAGTAGGCCACATAAGAGAAAATGTTCTATAGACTTTGATGAATAAATGTCATGTCCTCGACATGAAACACCTAGACAAACCATCAGAAAATCATCTTACTCATAAGACCTCATGATTTTCTGAAAAAAACAATATGCTACGATGAAAATCCTGCAGCAATAACAGGCAGAAGCACATTGTTGAAGGTGCTAGTATAATCAGCGATTTCCAATAGATTGGTATACAATGATTTGTCCTCCAAGTATGACTCAGAAATAAGGTGGCAAACTGATGAGATCATCGATTTATTAGAACAGCACATATTAATTATAATCAGTGATATATTAATAATTATCCTCCCGAGTTAATATTAACAAAGAGGCAATTAAGAGGGAAGGTCGAGTTAGTTTAAGAAGAGTCATGTTGGTTGTAGAAGGGACACAAGCTGGAACAGACACATCTCCTCAGCTAAAAAGGGATGGATATAAGTATCGAAGGCCAGCATCCAAGAAAGCAAGGAATCAACAGCAGAAGTAATTATATATGCAGCTGGGCGATTTATGCAGTAACCTCTTAAATTGCCGTGGTATGAAGAAATAGTTATATCGCTTATGCATATGTATTTATGTCAATTATATAGATGTGAATGTGTACCAGATTTATGTGCAGACCTGAATGCTTGAATCTAACATAAATATTTATGCTTTTATTAATGTGAATTTCTGTTTGCAATAATTGATCATATTGAGGAAAGGAAGGGAGTGCAAGGAGGGAGAAGAGAATCCCCCACTAGGTACATCATCTCATGAGAATGGTTTAGGACTATGGGAAGCCAAAGGGAACAAAGTTTCATTCTTGGGCCTAGGGTCGAGGGTCATCTTAAGGTCACCCTATTGCAATCTTCCCTATGAACCCTATATTAATCAATTGTTGAAATAAGCTAGAGGGAATCCTCAACCATAAGAGGAAAGGAGGATGGCATGATAGAGGAGAACGATGTCTAGGCCTCGCTAGGTACACCACCTCATGAGAATGATTAAGGACCACATGAGGCCAAGGGGGACAAAGTTTCTTCCCTTGGGCCTAGGGTAGGGGATATTTGGGGCACCTTATCATGTTCCCTACTCAACCCTCATTATGGTTGAACCCCCACATAATCATATAGATTTGTTAAATAAGTGTATATATTTCTCAACCTTAGAAATGGATGTATCTCATGATTTATATTTACATTATTATCTAACTTGGTTTCAGGGTTCCTAAACAGACTTATCTCATCTTATTCTTAAGTAAGGATTTATATCTTTAACTATATTATGCTCTTTATTTCGTTTGGTTTTGTGAATTTCGGGTAAGTACAAGGTGATCCAAGAAAGGGACATTACAATAAAAACATTGTTGAAGGTTGACAGATTGTAGTTTTGATTATGGTATCTATGAGTATTATGTTTATCGAAAAAGAAACTGTGTTCAATTTTAATCGAGTTCTTATAAAATGTAATGGCATTGTGGATTTTATTCATTTTGATGTGTTTGGTCGAGTTGATGTTCCTTCAATTGTGCAATCTACTTATTATGTTTCATTTATTGAACATAATAGCAAAATGACAGATTTATTTTATAAAGAGTAAATTGAAGTTTTTATACCTGAATTTAAGATAAACAGCAAAACAAAAATAATGAACATGAAGACACAAAAAATACCCTAGGAAAACCCTCCAACCCAAGGGAGAAAAACCCAGCCACAAAAATCACTTATATATTTAATGAATGTGCAGAAGACAGATTTACAACTTTCCCAAATACAAGCCTCAAAATTGAAGCAATGATAAAAATATCCTATGCATCTGCAGACACTAACAAAACGCTTCTCCGAAGCAATGACACAGTAAAGAATATCTAACCAGAAAAATATGAGTACGATTTCCTGTTTTACATACGAATACAATTTCCTGTTTGACGTATGAAGAGTCGGACTCTTCATTTGTCTCGACAATGGAGAGTTGACCTTTTTACCAAGATCAAAGATAATGTTACCAAAAATGAAGTGACACATTGAACTCCTGCTGCATCTTTATGCGAATTCCTCCTCCTGCTGACGAAACAAGGTAATTTAAATATATTTCGAATTCAGGAGAAAGATAACTCTTACAGGTAAAACATCAACACTTCCTCTTAGCTAGGGAGGCATCTTTTTAGATATCCATGTCATGAAATTTCTTAACATGACACCCATAAGGGCTACAGCCATTTGTGGAATAGAGTTTATCACGAAATCTCTAAACGTGATAATATCATGGAGTCACTCAACATGACGTCCACCATGGTACTCCCATGTGTGGAAAGAAGCATATGCACAAGCGCTTGTCACGGAGTCACTCTACGTGATGTCGTCATGGAGTCTCTCAACATGACATCCACCATGGCTTCTCCCATGAGTGGAAAGAGCAACATCTCTCAAAGGGCTTTCACCTCATATTTGTCCGTCCCAGAGAAATATGCATTTTAGCAAGAAGCAAGAATCAAGAATCACTGATGTTGAGACTCCCTCTCAGTAAGGACAACATTCTCCACAACACCAAGCTTGTCTCAAAAATATGCAAATTTCACTCTCGAGGGAGGCTTAGTGAGAATGTTTGCTGTTTGTTCATTAGTGCAAATATACTTGAGTTGAATTGCTTTCCTCAACACATCTCTGATGTAGTGATATTTGATCTCCACATGTTTTGTTCTATCATGAAACACTAGATTGACAGACAACTTCACACAACTTTGATTATCACAATGAATCATAGTTGGCTCCAATGTTTGACCAAACAATCCTGCAAGAAGCTTTCGAATCCACCTCGCTTCTCAAGCTGCTACACATGCTGAAATGTAATTAGCTTCTGCAGTGCTTTGGGCTACACATGATTGTTTTGTGCTGCACCAATAAATCATGATAGACCCTAAGCTGAAGCAACATCTAGAGGTACTCTTCCTGTTGGTTACACTTCTGACCTAGTCAAAATTAGAGTAACCTTGTATTTTCAAATCTTAACATGAAGTATATCTCAAGCCATATCCCACTGTGCCACACAAATATCTCAAGGTATGCTTTGCTGCAACTAGATGAATTTATCCATAACAAATATCTAGTCTAGTATTGACTAGATACGTCAACGATCCAATCAATTGTCTGTACATGGTGGGATCTCCCAAATCCGAACTAGCTGCAGAATCACTCAACTTTTTCAAATTTGTTTCCATAGGTGTAGACATGGACTTGCAATCCATCATCCCAAATCTCTTCAAGATATCTATGGTGTATTTCTCTGACTAAGAATAATCTCATTGGGTCTTTGCCATACTTCCAGTCCTAGAAAGCAATGCATAATACCAAGATCCTTCATCTCAAACTCAGAGGCTAAATCTTTCTTGCATTCGACAATGAGACTATCTGCTTCAGTAAGAAATAAATCATCAACATAAAGAACCAATATTAAGGCCTTACCATCAACTATCTTGAAGTAAAGATTTGAATCTGCACCATTCTTGGAGAATCCCAAGCTCATCAAGTATTGATCAATCCTTTCATACCATGCACGAGGTGCTTGCGTACGGCCATACAATGCCTTTTTTAATTTGCATACATGAGATTCCTTCCCATGAATCACAAAACCATTTGGCTGTTTGATGAACACTTCTTCTTCAATCACACCATTAAGAAATGCAGTCTTTACGTCCAGTTGATGTAGATTCCATCCTTTAGCTAATGCAATAGCCATAATAGTCCTGATAGACATATAACGAGCAATGGGAGCAAATGTCTCCTCATAATCTACTCCCTCCTTTTGAGAGAAACCTCTTACCACAAATCTTGCTTTGTACTTCTCAATGCTCCCATTAGCCGCTTGCTTGATCTTGATAAGCCACTTGGAAGACAACTGATTTTTCTTCAGGCCTTGGTACAACATCCCAAAGACATTTTTTAGTCATAGCATCTCTCCACACTTGCTGATTGGAAGCCTCTTCAAAGCTATAAGGCTCAAACTCAATGACATGACTCATCAATGCCACATATCCTGGAAACTTCTGTGGTCTCTTGCTTTCTCTAAAGGTGCCACAAGGAGCTGCATACTTTTCAGCCTCTTGCATAGTATGTCTAGCCCATAGAGGTCTCTTCTATATATAGAAATATTACTTGGCCCATCGGCTGGTTCTATGGGACAAATTGGATCAATAGCCTCTTCTGATTCAGTAGACTCCCTCTGAATCTCAGGAGAATGATCAGGAGAAATGTCCATATCCTTTGATGTCTCCTGATCTTCTTTGTCTATCTCCATAGAAGACCCTTTTGATCTTTTGAAGGTTACTTCCTCTTCGAAAAATACATCCCCGTTGATCTCAATTTGTTTCTGCCCTGTAATGTAGACCCTGTAGGCCTTTAAGACTCACTATAACCCACAAATATTCCTTTCTTGCCTGATGGTTCTAATATAGATCTTTTATCTTTAGGCACATGAATATAAACAAGACAACCAAAAATTCTTAAATAACTAACCTCAGGTTTGACACTTGTGAAGGCCTCTTCAAGAGTCATATTTTCCAATAGTTGATGAGGGCTTCGGTTTTGAACATACACAATAGTTCTGGAAGCTTCTGCCCAAAGAAAATTTTGCAGATTTTGATCATGAATCATAGCTTTGGCTGCCTCATCTATGGATCTATTCTTTCTGCAACTCCATTTTGTTGAAGGTTATATGGAACACAAAACTCCCTCTTGATCCCTACCTCAATGCAAAATTTTTGGAAACCTCCAAAAGTGTATTCTCCTCCATTATCAGGTCTAAGAACCTTGAAACTTTTACTGGACATGTTTTCAACTTGGGCTTTGAATTCTTTGAATTTATAAAGTACTTCTTCAGACTCCTTAAATTTCAAGAAGTAAATCCAAGTCTTTCGAGAATAGTCATCAATAAAAATCACATAATACCAAAATCCACTCAAAGATGCTACAAACATTGGTTTGCATAATTCAGAATGAATAAGTTCTAAAATTCCTTTTAATCTACTTTCACTATTGTGAAAAGAACCTTTAACATTCTTACTCAGTGCACATTCTTTGCAAATGCCATCATGCTCCTGACTGAGCTTCGGTAATCCAGAAACCATTTTCTCCATGGATGGAAGAGCTCTAAAATGTAAGTGAGCAAGTCTCCTATGCCATAGCTCACTTGAATTGATGGAGACATGCAATAATGCTTGAGTTGGACGAATAGAAAGTCTATATAGACTCTCTTGATGAACACCAGTCACACGGGCAGATTTGATGCTAGAGTTCTTCGGCCAAGCAAGAACTTTTTGATGCAGGAGCACCTTGGGTTCATGGTAATCTTGCATCAACCAAAAACAATTCTTTGTTATTTTGTTCTTCTTACCGGTTGGAGAGATTATGCTGGCCGATCATCATTTCTTCGAGATAACATGTGCGATCGTAAAGTCTTATCCTAGACCTATCTAGGATTATCTTCCTATGATTGCACCTCCTATTGTTTGTGGCTGTTTGAGATTTGATCCATTGTCTGTTCGTGGATAATGTGTTCGTTGCTTGCTTGGACCTATTTAGAGATTCAATGTGCGGTCATTGATCTTTGGCTTCTGACCGTTGCAATCGTACCGTGTGGTTCGCAGATCTCCAGTGAATCATTTCCTATGAGTGCGCAATTTGTTGTTCCTTTTCATGGATCCTTGATTCATTTTTGGGTCGGGTCTATTTGTTGTACACGTTTCCTTCTTGGGGAATGTAATTTTCTCTTGGCCGACCTTAGAGGGATTGCCTATATGTAATAACTGGATGTATCTTGAGTAAGGTAGCAGTAGTTGGTTCATGGAACCTAGATCTGAGACTTTGCCAAATCTGAAATAGGATCTAAGATTCTTTTCTTGTATATGGCCGTAACCAGGAAGGCCTAACAGCCTGACATGTATGTTGTTTGATCTCTGAATGAATATTGGATCGTGCATTCTCTCTCTAGATTTGAGTTGTTACTTTCCTGTGTTACTCTTAGCTGCGAGGTTGGGCATATCCTTTGGGGATTCTCCCTCCTTGGCACTGCGTCAAGTGGTATCAGAGCAGGTTTTGTTTGTAACAAGCCCTAGTTAAATTGGTTGTAGGGTGGGAGATTGCGGTCTGACCTACAATTGTAGAGGGTTGCGAAAATGGTTCGTGGAAGGAGAGCTGCTGATTTTGCTGTGTTGGATATGTTGAGGAAATTTTTGCTAGGCTTGAAGCTTTTGAGACAACCCAAAGAAGAGGAAGACCTATTGAAGATGTTAGTGAAGATGAAGCTGAAGAAGTAGGAGCAGAAAGATTCCTGAGAGCTTTAACAAGTGTGAATGCAAAACCACATTTCAATCCTCCTAAATATAATGGCAAGTTGGATTTAGATGAATTGTTGGACTGGATCTCTGAAATGGAGAAATATTTTGAATATGAAGGTACACTGGTGGGTAAGAAGGTGAAGTTTGCTGGTACAAAATGGAAAGGACATGCATCTTTATGGTGAGAACATGTGCAGCTTGATCGACAGAGAAGAGGAAAGGAAAAGATCAAGGTAAGGAATAAGATGGTAAAAAAATTGAAGGCTAATTCCTATTGGGTGACTATCAAGTTAGTTTGTTGAGAAGAATGCAAAATTTGAAGCAAAGGGACACTACTGTAAAGGAATATACTGAAGAGTTCTACAGATTGGATATCAGGTCTGGACATATGGATGATGAAGTTGAAAGAGTTGCAAGGTACCTGAATGGATTGGGAACTTCTATACAAGATGAAATCAGTTTGGCAAGATTAATAGCATCGAGGAAGCCTATCAATTTGCATTAAAGGCAGAAGAGAAGCTAAACAAAGGGCATAAACAGAGGCAAAGAGGTAGA
Organism: Chamaecyparis obtusa; assembly: GCA_027943335.1. NCBI lineage: Eukaryota > Viridiplantae > Streptophyta > Pinopsida > Cupressales > Cupressaceae > Chamaecyparis > Chamaecyparis obtusa. Next base: position 452,512 of record BSBK01008159.1, on the reverse strand, counting down.
GGTGGTAGATTTTCTAGAGGAAGAGGTAGATCTTATGGAGAAAGTAGTAGATTTGACCAGGATAAAACAAATCAGGATAAAAGTAAATCAGATTGGAAAGGAGAAAGTTCATACCGAGGAAGAGGAGGTTATGCAAGAGGTAGTTACCCTAGAGGTAATGATCATAAAAGAGAAGACAAAACCTAGTTTAAGGGCACTTGTTTCAAGTGTGGTGAAGGACATAGGGCATTTGAATATAAGAAGGTTGGTAGTAGTAGCAGGAATGCACTTGTGTAGGAAGATTCACCCGATTCAATGAACAAATCGGAAGGTGGTGAAAACTTGATGATTAGCAGAGCTTTGTGGAATGAAGGAACTAAAGAAGACCCTTTGAGGAGAGGCTTATTTAAAACCAAATGTAAAGTTGTTGGAAAGTGTTCCAAGGTGATCATTGACAATGGAAGTTCAGAGAATTTGCCATCATAAGAGCTGGTTACAAAGTTGCAGTTACCGAGGATGAAGCACCCTAAGCCATATCAGATTGCTTGGATTAAGGATGAGCATAAACTTTTGGTAAGTGAACAATGTGTTGTGAAATTTAAGATTGGAAGCTATCATGATGAAGTTCTTTGTGATATTATGCCGATGGATTGTTGTCACATCTTGTTGGGTAGACCATGGCAGTATGATAGACAAGCTATACATGATGGTAGATTGAATATGTATACTATTGTGGTTAATGGGAAGAAACAAGGTTTGTTACCTCTGGTAGAAGAATGTAAGAGTGAGAATTGCACTACTGTTAGAGTTTGTCTTGTTGAAGGAAAACAATTCATAAAGGGGTTGAAGAAGAATGATGCGTGCTATGCTTTGATTCGTAATAGACCGATTGTAAAGACAGAGGATGATTCACAATTGGAAGTTAAAGAATTGTTGACAGAATTTCAAGATATCATTTTAGATAATGTACCTGATTGGTTACCTCTTGTTAGAAGCATTTGTCATTGCATGGATTTGATATCGGGAGCTAGTTTACCTAATAAGGCACCTCACTGGTTGACACCTGCAGAGGATGAAGAATTGAATAGACAAGTTCAGGAATTGTTGCAAAAGGGTTTGAGCAGAGAAAGTTTGAGTCCGTATGTAGTACTAGCTGTGTTGGCACCTAAGAAGAGTGGAGAATGCAGGATGTGTACAAATTCAAGAGCTATAAATAGGATCACAGTGAAATACTGGTTTCCATTGCCTAGGATGGATGATATCGTGGATTGTTCGAGTGAAGCAAAATACTTTACCAAGATTGATTTGAAGAGTGGTTATCATCATATCAGAATCAGAGAAGGAGATGAATGGCAGACTGCTTTCAAGTCAAGAGAAGGTTTGTATGAGTGGTTAGCTATGCCTTTTGGTTTTACTAATACACCTAGTACTTTTATGAGGTTGATGAGTCTTGAAGAAATTCTTGGGTAGGTTTGTGATTGTTTACTTGGATGACATTCTGATATTTAGTAAGAACAAGGAAGATCATTTGTTGCATCTGAGACAAGTATTGCAGAGATTGAAAGAGGAAAAGTTGTTGATTAACTTGAAGAAATGCTCTTTTATGAAGGAAGAGATAGTGTACTTGGGTTTTGTGATTTCAGCTGAAGGTTTGAAGATGGATCCTAAGAAAGTTAGAGCAATTTTGGAATGGCCTACACCTGAGAATGCTAGTGAAGTCCGATCTTTTCATGGATTGACAAGTTTCTATTGAAAATTCATAAGGAATTTTAGTTCTGTTTGTAATGCTATGACATAGACAATGAGAGGAGACAAGAAAGATTTCAAGTGGACACATGGAGCTGACAAAAGTTTTGAGACCTTGAAGCAAAAGGTAGCTGAATTACTGGTACTGGCTTTACTTGATTTCTCTAAGGTATTTCAAGTTGATTGTGATGCAAGTGGAAGTGCAATCAGAGCAATATTGAGTCAAGAAGGTAAACTTGTTGCTTTTTATAGTGAGAAATTGAATGATGCTAAGAGGAAGTATTCAATCTATGATCAAAATTTTTATGCTATTGTTCAAGCTCTGAAGAAATGGAGACATTATTTGATGCCTAAGGAATTTGTGTTGTACACTGATCATAAAGCATTGTGGTATTTGGGTAGTTAGAATAAGTTGAATCAGAGACATATGAAGTGGGTTGAATACTTTTTCAAATTTTACTTTTGTGTTGAAACATAGAAGTAGATTGTCAAATAGGGTTGCAAATGCATTTGAGCAGAAGTAGTTTATCGACTGAGATGAGAGTTGAGGTACTTGGTTTTGATGATTTGAAAAGTTTGTATGAACTGACCTTGATTTTGCAGAACCTTGGAAAGCATGTAAGGAACCGATCACAAATAATCAGAGTAAGTGGGTTGATTGCTTCATTCAAGAAGGTATGTTGTTCAAAGTCATTCAATTATGTATACCAAGAGGATCAATAAGGGAAAATCTAATCAAGGAGAAACATAGTGGAGGACTTGCAGGACATTTTGGCATTGATAAAACAGTGAGTCTGATTAAGGAGAAATACTTTTTTGTATAGGGATGCTCAAAAATTTGTCAGAAGTTGCAAAATTTGTCAAGTTGCTAAGGGAGTAAGTCAGAATACAGGGTTATACACACTTTTACCTATTCCTAGTAGACCATGGGAAGACATTAGCATGGATTTTGTTCTTGGCTTACCAAAGACACAAAGAGGTAATGATTTTATATTTGTTGTGTTAGACAAATTTTCAAAGATGTCACATTTTATTCCTTGTAAAAAAAATATCAGATGCTGTTCATATAGCTGATCTATTCTTTAGAGAAGTTGTGAGATTGCATGGGCTGCCTAAGACTATTGTTTTTGACCGGGATAGTAAGTTTGTGGGATACTTTTGGAAGACACTTTAGAAGCTAAGATAAGATAAGATAAATTATTAATGTCCAACAAGAGACCACGAAAAGGGTCTAAGGGACTTAAAGCATACAACAAGGCAACTGCTAGCAACAGCAACACCAAACAGTTCCCGGGAAAAAGAACAAACAAGAAAGAAAAAGAACCAGTAGAAGGGCCAGAAGGAGCGACTAGAGGCTCGGTCTGAACGAGAAGATGGCTACAAATTTGAAGTTCAGTTCTACATTTCATCCGCAAACCGATGGACAAAGAGAAGTTGTGAATAGGAGTTTGGGTAATTTATTAAGATGTCTTGTTGGAGATAAACCTAGTTATTGGGATTTGGTTTTGGCATAAGCGGAGTTTGCATATAACAATTCAGTGAACTGGAGTACGGGTAAAACACCTTTTGAAATTGTTATTGGCATGTATCCTAAAGGAATATCAAATTTGAAAGATCTTGGCCTAAAAGAGAAGAGAAGTGCTGAAGCAGAAGGATATGCTGATTTCATGAAGACTTTGCATGATGAAGTGAAGTATAATTTGGAACATAGCAATCAAAAATATAAGGATACAACTGACCGATCTAGGAGAAATAAGAATTTTAAGGTTGGTGATGAAGTTATGATTCATTTGAAGAAGGACAAATTTCCTGTTGGAACCTACAGTAAGCTGAAGATGAAGAAGTTTGGGCCTTGTAAGATAATGAAGAAATTTGACAGTGGTAATCCTTTTGAGGTTGAGTGGTTGACATGGATATATCAACTATATTCAACATTGCAGATTTGTATGAGTACAATGAGGCAGATGATGAGACAGACATGAAGCGGGAATATCCTAAGAAGCAGTCAAAGGAAATTGAGAAGGTCTTGGATAGGAGGATTGGGAGAAGCACAAGGGAAAAAGATTACATGGATTACTTGGTCAAGTGGAAAAATAGACCGATTGAGGATGCTACTTGGATTTCCCAATTTGAGTTGGATCATTTGGATTCTTCTCAGGTTGTACAACAGCTCTGATTCAGAGCATCAGTTTTATTAACCCCAGGTGTTTGATGTAGGAGCATCTTGGGTTCATGACAATCTTGCATCAACCAAAAACAGTTCTTTGTTATTTTGTTCTTATTGTTGGAGAGATTATGCTGGCCGATCATCATTTGTTCGAGATAACATGTGCGATCGTAAAGTCTTATTCTAGACCTATCTAGTATCATCTTCCTATGATCGCACCTCCTATTGTTCGTGGTTGTTTGAGATTTGATCCATTTTCTATCCGTGGGTAACATGTTCGTTGCTTGCTTGGACCTATTTAGAGATTAGATGTGTGGTCGCTAATGTTTGACTTCCGATCGTTGCAATCGTAGCGTGTGGTTCATGGATCTCCTGTGAATCATTTCCTAAGATCGTGCAACTTCTTGTTCCTTTTCATGGATCCTTGATTTATTTTTGGGTCGGGTCTATTTGTTGTACACGTTTTCTTCTTGGGGAATGTAATTTTCTCTTGGCCGACCTTAGAGGTGTTGCCTATATGTAATAAATGGATGTATCTTGAGTAAGGTAGCAGTAATTGGTTCATGAAACCTAGATCTGAGACTTTGCCAGATTGGAATTAGGATCTAAGATTCTTTTCTTGTATATGGCCGTAACTGAGAAGGCTTGACAACCCGACATGTATGTTGTTTGATCTCTGAATGAATATTGGATTATGCATTCTCTCTCTAGATTTGAGTTGTTGCTTTCTTGTGTTACTCTTAGCTGCGAGGTTGGGCATCTCCTTTGGGGATTCTCCCTCCTTGGCACTGCATCACTTTCCCTTCAGAAAATACAACTTGATACCCTTTGTCCTCCAATGCTGAAATTGAGACCAAATCTCTTTTGATTCCTAGAACAAACTAGACATCACTCGAATGAAGAGGGATGGCTGAATCTATATGAAGAGAGGTGGCCCCAACACCTTTCACTGAATAACAAGCATCATTTCCAATTATCACTTGTAAATTGGTTTCTCTTTTTGCCAAGTTAGAAAGATGCTCTCGATATCTTGTAATGTGACGTGAAGCACCACTATCAATCAACCAAGTGTTGTTGTCGGTTGGAACATTGCTTGTAGGAGCTGAGATGAATAGAAATCCCCCTGAGTTGTGACTAGATTCCTTTTGAGGTGACACCTCATCAACATTTGCAACAACAACATGATGTTTTGTTCTTGTTACACAATCTCAAGCATAGTGACCATACTTGTCACATCTGACACATTGAATGTGAGAAAGATCCTTCTTCTTCTTTGGTTCAGGAGCTGAATTTGAATTTCTATTTCTATTCCTCTTAAAATCGCCTTTTCTCCCTTCTCTTCCTTTTCTTCTGGACGTTTGAGCAACAAGAACATGATTTCCTTCATTATGAGAGCTTCGTCCATTTCCTCTTGCTGGCAACTTGGATTCCTCTTGAATGCAATCAGCTCTACGACAATCAAACTTGGGTATTTTAGATCTTCCACAGTTGCCTTGAATAAAGGACTCCCAAGATTGAGGAAGACCATTCATTGCCAACATAACTAGGTCTCTATCTTCAACTATATCTCCAATGGCATATAGCTGATCTTTTAACTTAGTAATCTTCATGAAGAAGGATATGACTGAATCCCTTTTAGCCTTTTTTATATGGTGGAGCTGTTGTCTTAAGGCAAGAGCTCTGCTGGTATTGTTGATCTCATATATATCTTGAAGATTCTTGAACATGACTCTGGTTGACTTCATCTTGGATATGATTGGCACAAGATGATCCTTCACAAAATCTATCAAAAAATTCCTAGCCTTAATGTCATTCTTCTTCCATTGAATTTTCTTAGCTTCATTGGATGGCTCGGGCACATCATTCTCCATGAAGTCTAGAAGGTCATTTTCTTCTAGTGTAATAAGAACTCCGAATTTCCAAGAGGTGAAATTTGATGCACTATCAAGCCTATCTTCAACCTTTAGTCCGTCCACCATCTTTGATGCTTAGATTTGCTTACTTAGATGAGAAGAAGTGAAAAAGACTTCGCTACTTGAATGAAACGTATCCTAATATTGCTTAAACTCGCTTTGATACCATGTTGATTTTATCCCAGAATTTAAGATAAATAGCAAAACAAAAATAATGAACACGAAGACACAAAAAATACCTTGGGAAAACCCTCCAACCTGAAGAGTCGACCTTTTACCAAGATCAAAGATAACGTTACAAAAAATGAAATGACATATTGAACTCCTGCCGCATCTTTATGCGAATTCCTCCTGCCGCTGATGAATGACGTTAAGAATTTCTGCCTTGATGAAACAAGGTAATTGAAATATATTTTGGATTCAAGAGAGAGAGAGAGATAACTCTTGCAGCTAAAATCATCAACAATTTTGATGCGTTTGGTCCAGTTGATGTTCCTTCAATTGTGCAATCTACTTATTATGTTTCATTTATTGAACATTATAGCAAAATGACATAGATTTATTTTATAAAGAGTAAATTAAAGTTTTTAGTTGTTTTCAAGAATATAAAGCAATGGTTGAACTATAGATTAGAAAAATTCAAATGTTTGGGGAGTGATAGTGGCGGTGATTTTTGCTCTTAATGATTTTGACAGATTTTGTAAAGATTGTGATAATAAAAACAAAATCTATGTTACCCCCGGTTTCCGAAATAGGGGGATGGGGAAACGGGTTTCCAGGACGTTTTTTTTCCTTGGAGTAGGGGATGGCATGGGACAATAGTGGGGATGACTATATGAAAATTGGGAAATTCTAAAATATATAGGGAAATTTTAAATATTCATATAAAAACATGGATAAAGCATGCTTATATACATTATAGAGCCTTAACATATAACATTTGTGTTAAATAATTTAAATATTGAGAGTTGACATGAGAGTGGAAGTCAAACAAATTATCAAAACTCAAACATTATTTAAATTAATTTTATGGGTTGGCCAGGGGATGGGTTTTCGAGTTTCCGGGACATCCCCGTTTTTGAGACGGGTCAAATTATGCCAGAAACACGTCCCCAGGTAACATTGAACAAACTAGAGTTTTGTATTCTCTACAACAGAATGAGTTGCAAAAAGAATGAATAAGACAATAATGTGTAAGGCTATGAGTATGCTTATTGGAGCTAGCATGAAACAAAAGTTTTACGCTGAAGTTGTAGCCATTTCTTGCTACTTGATTAATAACTCTTCTACATTAGCTCTTGTCGATAAAATGTTTGTGGAGGCATGGTCGGGTCACAAGCCTTCATTGAGACATCAAAGTTATCTTCATTGGATACAATATTGGTGTAAAACGATTCAAACATTGGGATCTTGTTGCACAAAAAGTAACATACATTAGAAGTGCAATTTTAGAAAAAAACAAAGTATTTTTTTGTTGTCGTTTAGCCTAAAGAAATAAAAAATAAAGACATGATTCATTATTCTTCTCCATTTGAGAAATTTGAACTGAGACCCTGAGATAGAAACGAATTTGATAAGACTTCACCAAGCTCTAATTTTTAGAAGAGAAGGAAGAACCTCCAACTTAGCTTGTTTGAAGGTTTATGAGGCGTGGACAATCATCAGAAAGGTATTCACCTGATAATTCGAGACGTATATTACCTTTGAATGCGAACATTGATGAATTAAGATATTTACAAGAGGCATTAGTTATGAATGATACCTAGTGGATAAAGAAATGATGGAACTAAAAATGCTACATGGGACCTAGTACCATTGCCTAAAGGATGTAAACCTGTTGGATTCAAATGGGCGTTCAAAAGTATATTGATTTAGATGGTAGTATTGAGAAAACTAAGTGTGGTTGGTTAAGGCTGTTCAACTATTTTGTCATTGATGTCAAATCAGATAGTAATATTCAGTTTGAATCACTGTTATGTTTGAATTCACCCCCCCTCTTAGTATTAGAATTGTGTTCTTCAATTGACATTAGAGCCAAGTACTTGGAAAAGACTTAATCTGTCTAAGTAGATCTTGGATATAGAACACATGGCTCGTTTGGAGGGATCTTCTTCTAATAAGGCACCTTTGTTTGATGACACCAACTTTGCTTTTTGGAGTATAAGAATGGAAAGCTATTTGTCTTCTCTAGGGTTTGATGTTTGGATGTCAGTGGTAAATGGACATACTATGCCTAAAATTCCTCTAACTGATCCTGCTGATAAGAAATAGTATGAAAACAATGCTAAGGACAACAATGCTATTCTTTGTGGATAATCTAACACTGAATTTGTTAAAGTAATGCATTGGCAGACAACTAAGGCTATATGGGACAAGTTGAAGAGCATCTACAAAGGGGATGATAATACGAAGCAGGCAAAGTTTGACAAACTTTATGAAAAGTAAAATTTGATTAAGGATAAAAAATTTGTATCTACTACTAATTCACCCCCCTCTTAGTAATAGAATTGTGTTCTTCAAAGGCTACTTTTAGATTGAGGGTTTTGATTATTGTGAGATTTTTTTCCTGTTACATAAATGACACCCTTTTGATTCTTATTGTTATCTATTGCTACAGCTTATGCCCTTTTGATTCTTATTGTTATCTATTGCTATAGCTTAAGACTTAGGAGTTGAGCAAATGGATGTAAAAATAACTTATTTTATGGTGATTTGGAGGGTAATTTTTACATGTCAAACAAAGTACTACATGATTAGAGGTGAAAATAATTTGGGTTGTAAATTAAATAAATCCTTATATGGCCTAAAACAAAGTCCTTAGATGTGGCATCAAAAATTTGATACATATGTGTTGAGTTTGGGATTTGAGAGTTCTAAATCTGATAATTGTTTTCAAGATAATTGCTTTAGGTGAAGAGCACTAGTAGTCGAGCGTGTTCCAATGACCATGCACTCCTTTTGCACCCAACCCCCCAATTACTCATTTTAAAGGAGCCAAAAAATGATAACTAAAAGCCCATTAATCATTTTCACATGTAACAATAACCGATCATTTTTTAGCTTTTTTGGTTCATAATTGGCCTATTTGTGCACCACTAATAGGACATTTGTGCACGACTACTCAGACATTTGTCCATATGTACTTACAATTTTGAGTGCACGATTATTGGGGCATCTTTAAGTAGGTATCAAGCAACACGTTGAAATGCCCACTTTTTGACCCTTCAATGCTTAACGAAATCTACAGGGAGCTTTGCTAATGCCCAAAAGCCAAAAAATAATTTTTAAGTAGCTAAGTGGCACATGGATACAACCAAAACAAAATTGTCGAAATCCGATGTATAGTTTAGGCTCTATGATTGTGCAAAGTTAGATATAATAGTTATTGGTATGCTTCCCCTATATATTGATTATTTGTTGTTTATGGCAAAGGAAAATGTTTGATTTCACAATTAAATTCTCAAATCTCAACAAAGTTTAGAATGAAAGATCTTGGTGTGGCTAAACACATTCTTATGATGAAAATAAAAAAATATAGAGATAATAGAAAGCAATTATGCATGTAAATTAATTTTACAGATGTTTAAATGCTAGATTGTAGATCATTGTGTGGTTTTGTTGTAGTGAGAGTGAAGCTATATGTTACACATTGTCTTACATCCTTTTTGGAGATGAGAAACATGATTATAATGCCTTACAAAAGTGCAATTGGAAATTTAATGTTTATTATGGTTTATACTAGATCAGACATTGCCCAAGTAGTAGGAGTACTTAGCTGATATATGTCTAATCTTAAAAGAGTTCATTGAGATGTAGTTAAAAGTCTTTAGATATTTGTGTGGTACCTCATAATAATTCTTATGTCTCATGGTATAGGAGACAAACATTTCATAACTATTCATGTTTATATGGATTTATATTGGGCAAGTGATGTCAGCAATAGAAGATCCACTAGTGCTTATTTTTTAGTCTATTCAATGGTGCTATAAATTGGATGAGCAAGCAATAAGCTGTGGTTACTTTGTCCACTACAAAGGTAGAGTATATGGCAACAACTCATACTTGTAAATAAGTTATTTGGCTTAAGTGATAGTGTTTAAACATTGGGTTTAAATAGGGAGTAGTTATAGTTTATTGTGATAGTTAGAGTGCAATTTGCCTACAAAGAACCTAATTTTTCACGTGAGGATGAAAGATATTGATGTTTTGTATCATTTTGTTAGAAACAAGGGCAAGGATTGCAAGATGAAGCTGGAAAAGGTAGAAATTTTGATGAATGTTGCAAATATATTTAGTAAACCTATGAACAAAAAGAAGTTGAGATGGTGTTTAGACTTTATGAGTCTCTCGTTTAGGTAATTGCATATCTTATTCATGAATATACAAGGTATATATAGCAAATTACATGACGGTGTTCTAAAAATAACTAACTGTTTAACTAAAGCTTCAAACTGAATCTAAACATTGCAACTGTGTCTTCTAATAAAAGAAGCCTAAGATGACACTAAATGATTATTAATAGAACTAAAAATAACAGACTAAATATAATTAAATATTGTAATATCCTCCCTTAATGGTCATTCTATCAACTACCCTAAAAAAGACAATCTACAGGTCTTGTGGTCACAAATGCATAGAAGGTTGCCCCCTTTTGATCACAGATGCATAGAAGAACGCTTTGCAAAATGAGCCTGCTGATGAGACCCTCCCTAATTCTGTAGATCTTTTGGAAACAACCAAGATAACCAAAATCCTTCCAACCTGATGTTGGGAAACAAAGTTGTCCCTCCTTGTACCCAAAGATACTGAGTTCAACTTCTGAAATTGAAATTCAACTTCTGAAATTGAAACCATGATTTTGAGGAGAAAATTGCCAAGCCCTCCAATGTGTCTGAAAAACAGCTTGTAGATGAGCACTACAACCCAAAATAGACTGCAAGATACCACCATTTTTTGTGGAAAAAATTGCCAAACCCTTGATGTGATGCTAAGATCACCCAAAGAAATTGCCTAATTCTTTGTTTTAGGAGAAAAATCAGAAAACTCAAATAGTGTTTTTCTCGAGGAAAATTTACAAAACCTTATAGTAAGTTTTGAGGAAAAAATTATAAAACCTCAGTGATTTTTTTTGAGGGAAAAAATTATAAAACCTAGAAATGATTTTTAAGGAGAAAAATTGAAAAAGAAAACCAAACACGATTTTTGAGGTGAAAAATTGATCAAAATCAAATTTAATTTTTGAGAAAAATTATAAAAACCCGAACACTAATTTTTTATGGACAAAAATTAGAAAACCTCTCCCATGATTTTTTTTGTCTCATAGAGAAATAGTGGGCCATGGAAGGTGGTAGCAATTGCGGTGAGAGTCAAGGTGCAATGGTCATCATAACCACAAACGACCTTTCAAACGCATCCAAACCTGGGTGAAACAAAATCTTCTAGCAAACATAAACCTAACTAGAAGTTGTTAAAAATTAGAAGTCGTGCGAACAAAATCTTTGCACGGGAGAAATCACGACCTTTGAACACAACCACAAGTCGTGGAATAACAAAAGTTGCAGAGATAAAAAATATGTCGAAATGAAGGAAACACAGGCGTGGGTGTCAAAAACAAACTTTGCTCGTCACTGAAGGTCATGACAGAAAGAAATCCTAACAAGATAGTTGCAGGTAGATACTCGTGGAAAAAAAGTTTTCAGAAAAAAACCCTTTTCACAAAAACAAAACCAAATGCAGATGCATAAGGAAGACGGGTGGCCACAAAAACCCTTGTGATTTCAAACAAAATCCTACCTCAGCCCTCACGCGAAGCACACTCAGAAACCCTAGCTGTGGAAATATCAAAAAACCCATATTTGCAAACCTGCAAAAATTCGATAGCAACAGACCCGTGTAGGAAAATAGAGCTTTAAGTTAAGCTTGCATGAACAAAACACCTTCATGTAGCTCACAACAAAAAACTACTTGAATTTTTGCAAACAAACTATGATTTTCCCTCAAACAATTTTTTCATAAAAAAATTGATTAAAAATTTTGGAAATAAATTCTAGGTAGGAACTTATAATTTTTTCAGTGTAACATCGACGTGGGGGTGTGTCGGGACGGGGGGACACCAGGATGAGTTTCGGGTACGAGAAAAAAAAAGGCCTCAATTTCGGGACGGTGGGGGGATGCATACTATACATATATAACTTGAAATGCTAATTATGAAATGATGTTTCAATATAACATACCAAATACTTGAACATCACAAAATAGCAACACAAACCATAACCATTGAACATTCAACATAGTAACATAATGATAAAATTATATTAGTTCTATCAAAGATTCAAAATTCATTGTTCAAATATGAAATATGATATATGATATATCATAAATATGATCATGATTACAATGAGCAAAGTAGCATGATATGAAATAAAAAAAACTTTAAAAAAATTCACTTTTTAATGCCCGTGGCCGGCCGCACCCCATCATGTCCCGAGGACAGTCGAGGTACTTTTGGAAGTACCCATGTGCCGTCTCGGAGTACCCAAGTTTCAAAGTGCCCACATAGTGCAAGGATGAGTGCGGCCATGGTATGACGGAGCTCGAGCGGCGGCAAGGGTACTCTGGTACGTGAAGTACCCGTCCTGGGGATGTCCTAGTACCGGGTACTTCAGGGTTTTGGGCCGGGTACGCATCCCCAGGTTTCATTGAATTTTTTAATTTTTTTTTGCCAAACTTTAAAAAACCCCATTGACCCGCTTTGATATCATGTTTAGGTAATTGCATTATCTTATTCATGAATATACAAGGTATATATATAGCAAATTACATGACGATCTAAAGTGAAGCTTCAAACTAAAGCTAAAAATAGCGACTATGTCTTCTAATAAAAGAAGCCTAGGATGACATTAAATGACCATTAATAGAACAACTAAAAATAACGAATTAAATATAACTAAATATTCTAATATCTCTTGGCCCCTAGCAGTTGATTCCACGATGGTATGTTACCCCTAGGCTCTTGCAAGGTATTTGATAAGCGAGAGAATTTTGGGAATTAAGATCTCTCAACCTTTGCAAGTGATTGATGAGATTTATATATTATTTGGCCTTTTTCTTTTAATTATTTGACAAATCTTACATTGTAGTTTAATTAATATTTGTGCTCTATCTCAAATGCGGTGATGGAATTTTTGAAGGCAATGATGCCATGTATTGGTACTTTTTTGTGTTAGTTGGTTTTGTCACAAGGTGGATATACTTAGCAGATTTGAAATTCTCCTCTTTTATGGAGTCATGACAAGTTATGTGGTATCTTATGATGCATAAGAGACGGGAATAGGGGAGATACTTTGGAATCTTGACCAGCAATGATAGGCTTTATTGTTTGTTATATGGTGCCTATTTTGTGATAATATGACATGACAAGTTGAGGGCCCATGTTGAGTTGGTCAAATCGGGAAGTTACAAATGATTTATTGATTTTCTATTTTTAGTTCAAGTTGGACACCATCTTTTGGGGGTTTCATAACATGGTTTTGAAAATCATTTGAGGTTTCCATTTTTTGATTCGTCTAGAAATTGGTACTTAAGGAAGTGGTTTAATATGGGAATTTGTAGTTACACAGGTGTTGGTAGAATGGTATTGAAATTCTTTCAAGTTTATTGCTGGTGAAATTCTCCTGTAAAGACTTTTATTTCAAATTTATTGTAATCCTCTTTAAGATTTCATAATACATTATTTAGTTTTTGAAATATGGGGGTTTTCTCTCAAAAGGGGTTTCCCCACACAAATCATTGTGTTATGGTATTATTGTTTTATCAATTTATGCACTTGTTTCTTTAGTTTTTGTGATAAGTTTGGATCAGATTTGTGACGTCTCTTCCTAAGATACTAGAGTTTAGCATGTTCACTGTTGTGTTCAATGTAGTATAGAGGGAACTACAGACTAATATTGTATAGCTGTGTATATTGAATCCCCTCCAAATGTAAGCATTTTACAATAACATAATTTCTAGCATAGCATGTATATGTTATATAATAAATAAAACCTAACCATGAAAAATGAAAATAATTCATAAGAATTGCTTACCCGAAATGTTGAATAAAAATGAGAATGTATGGTTAGTTTATGCCTTTTAAAAAACTTAACCTAATCCTAAACAATGAAAATTTTAAGTGCTTAGGGTTAGGGTTAGCCCGTGTTTGCTACCCCCCCCCCCAAAAAAAAAAAAACATATCATAACAACATATGCTAAAAAAGTCAGCATTTTGTGTTAGGGTTAGGCTATTTTTGCTAACAAAAACCTTAAGCTTAATCCTAAATGCTAAAAATTGGCATTTAGAGTTAGGGTTATTTTTGCTAACAAAAACCTTAAGCTTAATCCTAAATGCTAAAAATTGGCATTTAGAGTTAGGGTTGTGGCTTTCTTGGTTTAAAAAAGTCTTGATCCTTACCGAAAGCTATAAAATAATTTAGCATATATATTTTTTTAGGGTTGAGGTTGTTTTGGTAAAAAGCTCTAACCTTAAAATGAACACTGAATTTTTCAGCATTCAGGGTTAGGGGGTAGGGCCATTTTTGCAAAAAGGCAGTGCATATTGAATTTATAATGTTTAAAATAAATATAAAGAAATTTTATTGAAAAACTGTGTATTTGATTAGAAGAATGAAATTGTAATGTTGGGGCACAAAATCATTTGAACTTTGAATCTTGCTTTGCATCATGTAACTTCGAAAATCTTGAAAAACAAGTAAAGAAAATTCTGATTTGTCAAAATAATTGCATGCAAATGAGAAAACATACAAAACAATAAATTTACATTGAAAACGTTGCCTAAACTAAAAAAATGATCAAACCTGTCAAAAACTTATCAAAAATCATGATCAAATGTTTTTTTTGACAGTTTTTTTAATAAAATCATGATTTACCGAGAATATATAGTGAAAAAGTTGGGAGGGCTGATCTACTTATCAAATCACGAGTTTTACTGTTGAAAACTGCAAATGCGGTTAGCTCATGATTTCTTGTGCCTTTTGACTTGGTTTGCTACCATGACTACTGCAATTACCTGCAAATTTTCATTAATAGTTTGGAATAATGATCGATGGATTATTGTTGAATGGCAACATTTTTTTTTCCGCTTAAACCAATCAGTTGTGCTTTGAAATGCAGTTGTTTCCACAAGCTCACAGTTTGAAATTTGAATGGTATGATGTTACTTTGTTTTCTAGAGTTTCTCTGAATGGATTCCCAAGTTTACACTTATTAGTACTTTTAGTCTTTTTTGTGTCTGGAGTGACAAGGTTGCAATTATGCAGTTTGTCAATATCCGACTTTTACAGAAGATTCCATTGGAAGATTAAATAAAGTTAGGTTGCAAATATCTGGGAGAGAATTTGGTGTTCATAGGTTCCCAAATATCTATTTCGTTAAATACTCCTTTTCATCTTGGTGGCGTCCTTTACCCAAATTTTTCTGGATCAATAAATCTTTCCTATAGTGGAAGCTAACTTTGAATAATGGACAGGACACATCCCTTTGCATTTCCTTCTGCACACACATGCATTAATTGCTGCAAGCAGTATACAAGTTGTGACTACTATTGATATGGATTCTTGCAAATCAGTTTCTCATAATATAAGTTACCCAAGGTGTTAACCATGCATATGCATCATTGCATTCTTCAGATTGGTTTTATGGTTATTGCAATTACATTTTATATTGAAATCATATTAAATTCATAAGTTTTACAATGATCAATCTGTATGGTATGCATTTAAAGCTTCTAAAAGTACGCCGTAATTCCCCTTTTTTGATTTGGAAGTTATTTGCATTACTTAACAGTTATCAGTTTAACAATTTTTGCTCTGGCTTCTGTTAA
Organism: Chamaecyparis obtusa; assembly: GCA_027943335.1. Classification (NCBI taxonomy): domain Eukaryota; kingdom Viridiplantae; phylum Streptophyta; class Pinopsida; order Cupressales; family Cupressaceae; genus Chamaecyparis; species Chamaecyparis obtusa. Next base: position 436,830 of record BSBK01008159.1, on the reverse strand, counting down.
GAAATGTTTCATTGCTTATTATTAAATGCGAAACTCAATGCAGGGGGTTGGAGGACTTGCATTTGGAAGTGGGGATCATGGATCCGAAGATGATGATAGGTATCTTTGCCATGTATATTTTGAAAAGACACTTGCCAAATTATAATCTTATAGCTTTTATTAACTGGCTATCTGATATCTTTATTCATCATGCCTGTGTGAAACATATACGCAAAAATATATCTTATGAATTTATACAACAAATTTTTTAATTCAAATCATTAAGATTGCTCTAAATTCAAATTTGTTAAGTTTGCTTCAATTTTGCTTGGGAATTTTGACAATTCATTTGACTTGCAATCCTGTCTTACTTGCAATGCATTCCTGATCCACTTCAGCTTTGTTGATTTTGTGAAGCCACTGATTAACAGTAATGCGTCACGGGGAAACAGAATTTATTTACCATACTTTTTTATTTTGGACTTACATGCCTTATCTGGTATGCAGATATAATGACTTTGGCCCCCTTCTTATTTACAAAATAATCTGAGTGCTTGGTCATATTCATCCACTTGTCACAGTTATTTTCTATGCAGCCAGGCTTGCCACATCAATAGCTGGTCATACCTTCAATTACCCACTCCTTAGAATTGTGGGAAGTGTTCTTCATTTGCCATAGTAATAGCTGGTCACACCTTTGAATAACTCAGACTTGTGAGAAGTGTTCTTCATTTCTTGATGACGTGTTAAATAGATTTTTCCTAATTTAGATCTGTATATGTAGCAGTGAGCCTTTCAATTCTTTGAACTTTATGGTTCGTAGCTTCTAATCAATTTTCAGACTTGTAATCTAACTCTCAAATGACTTTGACAAACTCTTTAGTGTTGAGTCAAAGATTTCCTCTTTTGCAACAGTTTTGGAGAAAAGTATTATTGTTTCTAAGTCCTTTAACCTTCTCTATTGAGATTCTGGGATCAATTCCTTAAGTTCTGTTGTCCTGATTAGAAATTTGGAGAAATAGCCCATTTTGGCGAGCTGAGATGAAATCCTCAGTTTCCTGCAAGGTTAGGATGTGAAACCCAAACCTTCTCTGATTGATTTTCCTATTTGCAGTGCAGAATTCTTACCCTCCATTCAGTATCAAACTAAATCAGAGCTATCCTACAGGAAATCACAAACATTGGAGGGTCTTCATCAAAGCTTACTGGCCATCCCACCTATCTGGACACTCGAGTTGCCAAACTTCAGAGCATAGTGCAGAATTCAAGGTGCTAGGCACAGCTTCTAGTTTTAAATGCTATCACAAAGGGTGAAGTTCTGAGTAAAGTTGGATTACAAACACCTAACCATCTTCCTACGGCATGGCGAACTTTACACCAGGGAATTAAATTGCTATTCTAGCTCTGCTGTGAGGACCAAAGGCGACTTATCTCCCCATAGAGGTATGTCAAGGGTAGCAGTGCCACTTCCATTGTTCCACCACACTCCATCATCCAAAGATCTGAGTAACTAGCCTGTCAGTCGTAGATGGATAAGTGATATCTAGTTGAGAGTTCCATGCCTCAGTGCAAGGCAGCATAAGGGCAGTTTACTCTTCTCAAATCAAGTCTTCAAATATCACTTGCAAGATTGCCGCAAGCAGATCTGGGTGCAAAAATGAGGGATCTGGGATTAAAAAGATTAAGGAACCGTCATTCACTTGCTTTATGAATACCCAACAACAAAGTTTTGTAAAATTGTATCAAGCTATCCTCTGAATATTAGATTTATCGGCTGTGTATTAAGATTGTTTTGGAGTTATAATTGAGACTACATTTGTTCTTGTTATTTGGTGGTAAACAGATTTGTGACTGCGAGTGCTTCTTCAAAATTGACCCTGTTTGCCCTATGAGCAGTGATAACTGTGCCAAAAGTTCGAGAGATTGCAACCAGATCACGATCAAGTTGCAATCTTCCTCTGTGTTTGAGAGGGGCAGCTCCCTCATACGATGGGGATGTTTGTAATTTTTGTGTAATTTTCACCTGAAAGTACGAAAATGATACAACTCAAAACTAAAGGAAATTCAGCGAAATCCAATGGTGCATTTGTGAGATATGGCCCTCATACCGAGATTGTATTTTCTGAGACAGTCACACATTCACCATCAACAAACTACTCTCTTACATTTGCAACCTGGCTCTAATACCATGTTAAGGTTTTAGAATCATTGCAAATGTAATAGCACTATCTGATTGTATGTGTTTTCCAAATGCAACAATCTCCTGCATTTATATTTAGAATGAGCCAAGAAGAGACATGTCCCTTCATGGGACATGTCTATTCATTACTATGTAATTAATAGAATGACAATTATGATTATATATATATATATACATACATATCTTCACTAGTATTGACTCGTAGTGTTTATCTGACTGAAGCTACAAAACATTAACAAAAACAATTGTAAGTGATAGGGACATCAAGTTTCTTAGTATCTTTTGGTAGGAACTCTTTTGTTCGATGGGGACATGGTTAACACCTAGCACCAACTATCATCCACAAATGAATGAACAAATTAAAATAGTGAATAAATGGATTGAAGGCTATTTGAGGAATTATGTTATAAGTCAGCAAACAACATGGTAAACAGTTGCACTTGGGAGAGTTTTGGTACAACACAACTCATCACCTATTGATTGGTATTTCTCCCTTTAAGGCACTTTATGTTTATGGTGCTTCTTTCGTGAGCCTGATTTTTACTGATAGTAGAGTGCCTAGTGCAAATGAGTTGGTTATAGAGTCTCTCAAGGAGAACTTGCAACAAGTTCAAAATCAACAAAAATTATATGTTGATAGATGCCGAATTGAAAGGACATTTGAGGTGGGAGACATGGTGTTTTTAAGGTTGCAGCCTTATCGACAATCCTCAATCAAAGGAAATGGAGCCGAAAAGCTGAAATCACATTTTTATGTGCTTTACTAAGTGGTTAGGAAGATTGGATAGCTAGTTTATGAGTTGGACTTACCGCCTAACAAAAAAATTCATGATACCTTTTATGTTTCATGCCTTAAGAAGGCCCTTGCACAACAGATTATCCCTTAAATAGAATTACCTGTTGGCATCAAGAGATGGTAACTGGTAAGCCTGCTACCGGTACATAGCAATTATGTATTGTCATTGATTGGCAAAAGAGAAAAGAAAAAGGAGATGTCTTGTCATCTCAATCTAAGGTCCAAAGATCTAAGGAGATCTGTATGTAAAGAGGCTGGTTTGGCAACCGGTGACACGATGCAAGGAAGACAAGACTATATCTGTTCATCAAGGGCAACCGGTCACTAAACAAAGTGTTTCAACAACCGAGTAAAGGATACAACCAAGGGAAGAATTCAATCGAGGATCGGGATATAACTGGTATCAACAATGCAACCGAGGTAAAGGTGCAACTGGTAAGTTAAGGAAGGAAAAGTGACAGGTCAAGGTTCTTACCTGTTCACTACATGAGGATCTCAACCAATCAAGTGAAGACTTTGGTATGATTTGACAAACCGGGGAAGTCGGAGTCAACTATCTGTTTGAACCAACTCTTTGACCGGGATTTATTGCACTAACTCCGGAAATCTTCAAGTTAACTTGATGATTGGTTGGAGGTGCAGTTTAAGGTTTTAAAGCCGAAGTTTGTGGCTTTAAAACAAGGAGTTATCTCATACGAAAGAAAGATGCTTGACACGCATCTATTGCTTTCTTCATAAAGCAGATAAAGCAAGTGCGTGCATCAGATGTTTCCTCAGTAAACTGATACTCCACCGAGTGATGAATTCGAGAAAGATCTGTGGTTAGGTCATGCATGAGAGGCGCAATTAGGGCAAGGACTCTATATATTGTTCTGCCTGTTGAGATTATAGGTTGCCTTCATTCTGCCGAAGAAAAGAGTGAACTTGTACGTTGAAGAAGCTAGGGTAAATAGAAAATAGAAGAAGAGAGAAGATTGTGCAGAGAACCACAATAGTAAAGGAGAACACACTTGTGGCGACCAGTGATGCTTCTCAGTTGAGCATAATAAAGATCTAATCAGGCTATGGAAAGCCATTTGTAAAAGGTCAATTCTTCTATTGTTTTCTATCAACTACAATAGCTAAATCTCAGTATTTGGGTGGACTCTAACAGGTCCCTTGTATCAAATCCCTTAACTGGGTGACATCTTGAAAGGTGTTCTAAGTCCTCTAACCAGGCAGCACTAACTGGCCTTATTGTAATAAATCCCTTAACCGGGTCGCATCTAATAGTGCGTTGTACTCCTCTAACAGGGAAGGTTCCTAATAGGGCGCACTTCAAAAGAGTGGAGAATTTGTGAGGTCTCCTCACACCATGGTTTTCACCCAAGTTGGGTTTCCATGTGATAAATCTAGTGTCACTGTGTGATTGATTGCTTGATGTTATTTTATGCTTAAATCTGTTTAGCTTACAATTACAAGTATACTTCATATACCTCATCAGATTCATTAAAAGAAAGTTTTATAGGTGCTGATTCACCCCTCCCCTCTCAACACCAGTTGGGACTGTCAATTGGTATCAGAGCCGTGGCTCATTTTCTTTACCGCTTCACCGCATAAAGAAAAAGTCAGGATGATGAGGAAGGACCAAAGTTTTCAAAGGAAAACTTTACTCTATGGTGTAGCAGAATGAAGCTGTACATGAAGACCACCTGATCAATTGAAGATTGAAACTGAGCACACGGCTGCTATGGATATGATAGCCAACACACTACCTGATCATGTCTATGCTGAGATTGAGCACCTAGATTTTGCTCAAAAGATGTGGGCTAAGCTGCAACTGGTGTATGGAGGGGACCCAAATGTTCAAAGAGCCTCGGTTGAAAGCCTCAGAGAAAAGTACGATGACATGAGGATGAATGAGGGAGAAGACATTGAACAATACAGCAACCGGATCAAAGAAGTGATCAACTCCATCAAAAGCGCTGGAGGAAAGCTTAGTGACGAGGAGGTGGTCAGCAAAATACTGAGAACGCTCAGACCTCAGAGTATGCCATCAAGATCTCTGCCATTCAAGAGCTCAGATCGATCACCAAAGATCAAGTCACCTTGGACTCCCTAATCGGTAAGTTGACTGCATTTGAATTAAGTAATTTTGATAATAGCTTACCCGCTCAAGAAGCGGCTTTTATGTCTTCTGTCAATATCTCTTCCACCAAAAAGGGAAGAGAAATCGGTAACTGCTCTACCGGTAAGATTGGTAATTTCATTGAGAATATTCTCTCAAAAGAGATGGAGCAAGATGAGTTTGAAGCACTCATCGCTAGGAGATTCCCTAGAGGGAAAGGGAAGTACAAAGGAAAGCTTCCTCTTAAATGCTTCTCTTGCAATAAGATAGGACATATTGCTACAAGATGTCCTGATAATGACAATAGAGATAAGAGCAACCGGTTCAAGAGTAAAGCAAAGGAGTGCTACCTTGCAGAAGGAGTCACAGACAATGAATCTGAAGACTTTGAGGATCCAGAAATTGCATTTGTTGCAATAAAAGAGGAGAGCCCAGTGGTAAGTGAAATGACACTTATCTCAAGATCTCATCAGCATGATGATTGGATCATTGACAGCGGATGCACTCACCACATGATCGGTGATAAGAACAAGTTTATCAGTTTGGAGCTCAATGATAGTGGATTAGTAACCTTTGGAAATAATGCTCTCTGTGCCATCAAAGGAAAAGGTTGTATTGCACTCGGCAATGATTCTGTTTGTGAAGATGTGTACTGGGTCAAAGGACTCAAGTACAATTTAATGAGTGTTGCACAACTGAACAACAAAAGATTCCTGTTGGAATTCGGACAAGGTTCCTATGTAGTAAAAAACCTATCCGGAGCTCATGTTGCAACCGGTAAACAGAGCAAAGTTAATCTGTTCTACTTAGACTCAATGGAAGGAGCCTGTCTCATAGCCTTAGTCAAAGGAAAATCAAGCAAAATTTGTTTTATATCTGAAGAAAACAATAGTTGGTTATGGCACAAGAGACTCTGTCACATAAACTTTGACAATATTGTCAAAGTAAACAAAAAGAAATTTGTTAGAGGACTCCCTGAGATTACAAAACCTAACAGAGGTGTTTGTAAAAATTGGCAGTTAGGAAAACTGACAGGAACAAGCTTCAACAACAAATCTTTCTCTGCTGAAAATGTTCTAGATCTTGTGCACACAGATTTGTGTGGACCAATGAGAACAAAGAGCTACTACGAAGACCAGGACTTCATGCTCTTTGTAGATGACTTCTCTAGAATGATGTGGACTCTCTTTCTCAAAGAGAAATCAGAGGCTTTTTGCATGTTTAAAATCTTCAAGGCTAGAGTGGAGAAGGAGACCGGTAAAAGCTTGAAGTGCCTAAGATCAGACGGAGGAGGCGAATACACTTCTCAAGAGTTTACTCACTACTGTGAGGAACATGGTATAAAGAGGCAGCTATCTGCACCAAGGACTCCTCAGCAAAATGGAATTGCAGAAAGAAGAAATAGGACGCTGATTGACTTTGCAAGAACTCTGTTGATTCAGAAGGATCTCCCTCATCACTTCTGGAGAGAAGCTATCAGCACTGCTATCTACACACTGAACCGAGTTCAAGTAAAAAAGGGAACCGGTAAGACCCCCTATGAACTATGGTTCAATCACACTCCTAGTGTAGGCTACTTCAGAATCTTTGGTAGTAAGTGCTACATCAAAAGAGATATGTACTCTGGGAAGTTTGATCCCAAGAGTGATGAAGGAACATTTTTGGGTTACTCTACCAAAAGAAAAGCCTACTAGTGTCTGAACAAGAGAACGGGAAAAATAATTGAGAGCATCAATGTAAAAGTTGATGAATATTCAGAACTAGTTGAGAAGACCGGTCATAATGAATATGACAGTCTGGAAGGTCACAATAAAGGAAATCTTCTTGAGTCCAAATAAGTTACAACCAAAGATGAAGGAGAACCTATGAACAGACATCTAGAGCGGGAGACTATGCCCGACGCTGACAAGCCAACACAAGATGGTGAACAAGAAGTTGTTCATGACCATGACGAAGAATTTGCTCAACCAAAAAAACCTGACCGGGAACAGAGACCGGTTACTCCAAGGTATGTCACATATCACTCCATTGATAATATAATTGGTGACAAACATGCAAATGTATTAACCAGGAAAAAGGCCAAAGAGAATATCTGTTTGTTTTCCTGTATAGAGCCCAAAACCACTAGGGAAGCTCTAGAAAATGAAAATTGGGTCAAGGCCATGGAGGAAGAAATTGAGCAAATATAAAAGAATGATACATGGGTACTTGTGCCTAGACCACAGGACAAGAATGTCATTGGGACAAAATGGGTCTACAGGAACAAGCTGAATGAAGAAGGGAAAGTCATAAGAAATAAAGCAAGACCGGTTTGCAAAGGGTATGCTCAGGAAGCTGGTCTGGACTATGGAGAAACCTTTGCACCGGTGGCCAGATTGGAAGGAGTAAGAATTCTTCTTGCCTATGGTGCTCACAAGAAATTCAAAGTATACCAGATGAATGTCAAGTTTGCATTTCTAAATGGAATACTCGAGGAGGAAGTTTACATTGAGCAACCGGAAGGTTTCACCTCCACACAAAAGGGTGATATGGTCTGCAAATTGAAAAAGGCTCTCTATGGGCTAAAGAAAGCTTTGAGAGCTTGGTATGAGAGATTGCACTCATACCTCCTGACCATAGGATTCACAAGAACCGAGGACAACAACAATATGTATCTCAAAACCGGAAAAGATGGGAATTTGATTGCAGAAATCTTTGTGGATGACATCATCTTTGGAGGAGATGACAGGATGAGCAAAGACTTTGCTAAAGAAATGAAGCAAGAATTTGAGATGTCTATGATAGGACCCATAAAATTCTTCATTGGACTACAGGTCCATCAGCTAAAAGAAGGTATTTTCATCTCTCAGTCCAAATATATAAAAGAAATTTTTAAGATGTTTGGACTTGAAGAATCTAAACTGGTTGTTACACCGATGATAACTAACCTCAAGTTATCAGAGGAAGATGGTGCAAAAGAAGTCAATGAAACATTGTATTGGTCCATGATAAGGAAATTATAGTATTTAGTACATAGCAGACCGGACATTGCACATGTGGTTGGCATAGTTGCAAGATTCTCTGCACATCCCAAAGAGACATCTGATAGCAGCTTAGAAAATTTTCAGATACGTGAAGGGTACTGAGGAGTTTGGCCTATGGTTTCCTCACAAGGGAGGCTTCCAAGTAAAGGTTTATACTGATGCAGTCTGGGCTGGAAATATTGATGACAGAAAGAGCACAAGTGGTGGTGCATTCTTTCTTGGTGGGAGGATTGTGTCTTGGACAAGTAAGAAACATAATTGCATTTCACAGTCAATTGCACACAGGTGATCTGGATCAAACAACTACTGGAAGAAATCCAGGAACAGATACCTAAACCAATTGCAATCTACTGTGATAGCACCAGTGCAATTAAGATATCCAAAAACCTTGTCATGCACTCCAAGACAAAGCACATTGCCATCAAGTATCATTACTTGAGAGAGCTAGTACAAGACAAAGAGGTAAGATTGGAATATGTTCCCACAAAAGAACAGATTGCAGATATCTTCACAAAGCCACTACTAAAGAGTACTTTTGAGTATCTCAGAGGCAAACTAGGGGTGATACTCCTTCCTGATCATCAGTAAACTAGCAAAGGTGATCATCAGTTCATTATGCTTTAACAGAGGGTTTCACCTCATCTTTCATGGACTGATGAAAACGACTGCTGCTCAAAGGGGGAGCAAGTTACATTAAGGTAGTCTTTTTGACTAAGCCTTTGGCATTATTGTCAAAAGGGGGAGATTTTGGCAATAACAAAGAACCGGTAGATGACCGACAGTGGCGGTAGCAGTGATACAAAGGTACAAGCACATTGGATAGGTGACATGATTGCCCATTTAGGTTTTGCCATCAATGCCAAAGGGGGAGATTGGTGGCATCAATAGATGGTAACCGGTAAGCCTGCTACTGGTACATAGCAATTATGTATTGTCATTGATTGGCAAAAGAGAAGAAAAAGGAGATGTCTTGTCATCTCAATCTAAGGTCTAAAGATCTAAGGAGATCTATATGTAAAGAGGTTGGTTTGGCAACCACTGACACAATGCAAGGAAGAAAAGACTATATCTGCTCATCAAGGGCAACCGGTCACTAAGCAAAGTATTTCAGCAACCGAGTAAAGGATACACCCAAGGGAAGAATTCAACCGAGGACCGGGATATAACCGGTATCAACAATGCAGCCGAGGTAAAGGTGCAACCGATAAGTAAAGGAAAAGTGACAGGTCAAGGTTCTTACTTGTTCACTACATGAGGATCTCAACTGATCAAGTGAAGACTTCGGTATGATTTGACAAACCGGGGAAGTTGGAGTCAACTATCTGTTTGAACCAACTCTTTGATCGGGATTTATTGCACTAAATCTAGAAATCTTCAAGTTAAGTTGATGATTGGTTTGAGGCGCAATTTAAGGTTTTAAAGCCGAAGTCTGTGGCTTTAGAACAAGGAGTTACCTCATACGAAGGAAAGATGCTTGACACGCATCTATTGCTTTCTTCATAAAGTAGATAAAGCAAGTGCATGCATCAGATGTTTCCTCAGTAAACTGATACTCCACCGAGCGATGAATCTGCGAAAGATCTGTAGTTAGGTCATGCATGAGAGATGCAAATAGGGCAAGGACTCTATATATTGTTCTGCCTGTTGAGAATACAGGTTGCCTTCATTCTGCCGAAGAAAAGAGTGAACCTGTAGGCTAAAGAAGCTAGGGTAAACAGAAAATAGAAAGAGAGAAGAGTGTGCAGAGAAGCACAACAGTAAAGGAGAATACACCTGTGGCGACCGGTGATGCTTCTCAGCTGAGCATAATAGAGATCTTATTAGGCTATGCAAAGCCATTTGTAAAAGGTCAATCCTTCTATTGTTTTCTAACAACTACAATAGCTAAATCCCAGTATTTGGGTGGACTCTAATAGGTCCCTTGTATCAAATCCCTTAACCGGGTGACATCTTGAAAGGTGTTCTTAGTCCTCTAACCAGGCAGGCACTAACTGGCCTTATTGTAATAAATCCCTTAACCGAGTCGCATCTAATAGCGTGTTGTAATCCTCTAACAAGGAAGGCTCCTAACAGGGCGCACTTCAGAAGAGTGGAGAATTTGTGAGGTCTCCTCACACCATGGTTTTCACCCAAGTTGGGTTTCCATGTGATAAATCTGGTGTCACTGTGTGATTGATTGCTTGATGTTATTTTATGCTTAAATCTGTTTAGCTTACAATTACAAGTATACCTCATATACCTCATCAGATTCATTAAAAGAAAGTTTTATAGGTGCTGATTCACCCCTCCCCTCTCAGCACCGGTTGGGACTGTCATTACCACCACTTGACTATGAAGGCAAACTAATCGTTGATCTTGAGATAGTGCTAAGTGTAATGGAAAAAGGTCAAATGGAAAGGGCTTCCACCTAAAGATGCAAAATGGGAACGGATAGAGATTTTTAAGCTTCCCAATCTCAAATTGCTTGAGGTCAAGTAATTAGAGGATGTGAGGACTATGTTGCACCCAATCTGATTGGGCTGGTTTGCTAGCCATGTGGTGTTAGTCACCTGAAATTCTAAATAAATAAAATTATTATTAATTACAATTAAATTGTTTCCTTGGGGCAACCTAGGGAACCTTTAGTTAATAAATTTAAATAGTATACACTTGGATGCAAGAATACACAAGGCATGCATGGAGTATACATCTTAATGCATGAAAACACGAAGCATACACGAAGTAAACACATGAATGCATGAAGACACAAAGCACACACGAAGTAGACAGATGAATGCATAAAGACATGAAGCATACACAAAGTATACACATAATGCATGCATTGTTACATTCCTTATTATTAACCATATCCTACAATTCATTAAGCTAGGGTTAAAAGAATGATTTACAAGATTTACTTCCTTTTTGTTCTTTTAATCATGAACGCTACAACCACAAAGTGAACATAAGTACATACATATGTATATATAAGTTTCAAAGAAAAATTGAGTCATGATAAGTTAGTCCAATCCAATCCCATACCAAGCCCAAGAGCGGAACTTTGGCCCCCTTGGCCTTGGTGGTAGGTATTAGGCATCCACGCTAGGTGGTTTACTTAGCAGGATGCTTGTTTTTCTTATGTATTTATGCCTCATCCCTAATGGTAGGAATGATAGGGAATCATAGTGGGTCCTTAGCTTGACCAATCTAAGCCCAAGAGTGGAACTTTGGCCCTCTTGGCCTTGATGGAAAAACTTTGGCACCCATCAAGGTGGTCTACTTAGATTACTTCAGGATTGGAGGAAGAACTACAATAGGGTGCCCTGTTATCCGACCCTAGGCCCAAGGCTAGATACTCTATCCCCCTTGGCCCCATACCTCATGGGGTGGCGTACCTAGTGGGGCCTCACCGTTCCCCCTTATTGCCATCACTTCCCTTCGAGGAACATTACTCCCAAGATAGTGCCTTTGTATGATGTAACTTGTGCCCATTCCACCATAGACCTTATTCCCTTGCCTTTGTATGATGTAGTTCATGCCCATTGCACTGCAGGTTTCTTGCCTTTGTATGATGTAGCATGGCCCATTCCACCGCAAGCCTTGTTCTTTGCCTTTGTATGATGTAGCTCATGCCCATTCCACCGCAAGACTCCTACATTTTTTTATTTTTTTATTTTTTATTAAAAACAATATAATAGAAATTTAAAAATAAAAATAAAAATTGCAATTAAAAATTTATATAATAATAAATTAAAAATACAAGGCATAAATAGTAAAAGCATTAAAAATTGTAGATAATATATGAGATGAAGTTGGTGGATAACAAGAAAGTAGTAAGAAGGTTGAAGGAAAACAGAAAGTTTAATAGAAGTGTAAAGAAACTAAGAGAAGAAATGCTCTTGAATCATGAAGACGCATGGGTGGAAATTTTTCACCCTTCATAACCAATTTTTTAGTTACTCATGATAATCACTTGTGATTATTATGAGTTGATCAAATATTGTTACCATTAATAACATAATAATCATGAGACATTAAGTATAATGGTTAATGCAAATCGTCTAGTATGATATAGCCCAATCCAAGAATTGAAAGGAATGTCGAGAATGGTAATACACTCATCGATTTTATTGTTATACAAATATGTGTGTGAATATGACTCAATTTAGTATGTCGTGGGTGTATACATAGTGAGATGGAAATGATGTAATGGAACATGGTGAGTACTACGTAAGGTTTGTGATAGTCCCCCCCCCCCAATAAAATTGTTTTCCCATAAGCAACCTTAGATTTGGGTGTTGGAGAATGTGCTCATTCTCCTAAGTGGCATCTTCTTCTAGAAGGTCTTGTCATTTTACAAGGTATTCCTTCACATCTTGGTTCCTTAGCTTCTTTTATTGCATGTTGATAATACTTTCAGGATGGAGGAACAGTTTTCTAACATCATTAAGGGGAGGAAGGGTAGGAGAGATTTTGTCATGATTTACCAAGGTCCTTTTGAGATAGGACACATGAAGACATTTTGAATTTTACTTTCTTCAGGTATATTTAGAGCATATGCCACCTCTCCAATTTTCTTAGTTTTTTGATAAGGATCATAAAATCGAGGTTGTAACTTTTCAACACGACTCTTTTTCAATGTTGGTTGTCTGTATGTTTATAGATAGAGGTAGACCATTTCTCCTACTTCAAAGCTTCTCTAAGTCCTTTTATTGTCTGGATATATCGTCTGCTGGTTCTATGCTTAGTGCAAATTGTCCCTTAAAATTTCTAATATGTCTTGTCTTTCTTACACCCAATCTTTGGAAAAGAGAACTTTTCTTTCCTCAAGGATAATGTCTACGAAGGAGAAGGGATTATACCCATTCAGTTACTTAAATAGAATTATCCCTATGGACATGTGATGTGTTGTGTTATAGCAATATTCTCCAAGATGTAACCATCTGACCTAGGACTTATGTTTTCTAAGTACGTAATTGTGATGGTATCCTTCCACCCCCTTGTTTATAATTTTGGTTTGACCAATAGTTTGAGGATGATAACTAGTGGTGGGATTTAATTCAGTTCTAGTTAGCCTAAATAATTCTATCCAATAACTACTCATGAACATCTGATCTTGATCATTGATTATAATGAGAGGTAAGCCATGTAAGAAAAATACTTCTTTGAAGAATAGTTTTACTACTTTTGAAGCATTAAATTCAGTGGTAATAGAAAAAAATTGTGCATATTCAGTTAGATGATCCAATAATACAAAAATACAATCTTTTCCTTGAGCCTTAGGAAGTCCTGTGATAAAATACATAGATATGCTCTCTAATTTTTGTTTTGGTATTAATAGAGGTTGAAGTAGTTTAGATGGATATGAATGTTCATCCCTGTTTCTCTGGAAAGCAGGACAATTCTTAATAGATTGCAAGACATTATCTTTTAACCCTTTCCATTAGAACATTTCTCTTATTTTTTTTTGTCTTATAGTACCTTGGATGGCCTGCTGAGGGACTATCATGAAACGCTTCCAGTACTTGTTCCTTGATCTTAGATTTGGGTATAAATTAGATCTGGTCCTTGTACCAAATGATCCATTCTTGTACCTTGTATTGAGATACTTTCCTTTCCCCTTCCATTAATGTTTGTGTGAGAGTATTTTTGAAAACTCAGCTAGGAGGTGCACCTTCCAATCATTACAAATGGTAGTTAGTGAACATAGGGTCGATTTTCATAATAATGCATCAGCTACTATATTTCTTTTCCCTTTAATATATTCTATATCAAAACCATATGCTTGTACTCAGCTAGGAGGTGCACCTTCCAATCATTACAAATGGTAGTTAGTGAACATAGGGTCGATTTTCATAATAATGCATCAGCTACTATATTTCTTTTCCCTTTAATATATTCTATATCAAAACCATATGCTTGTATTTTCATGATCCATTTTTTTGGTCTTCTATTCAAATCCTTTTAATTTAGCAAATACTTGAGACTGTTGTGGTCCATCCTACATTTCTTAATTACTGTGCTAGGAATACATACTCGATATCATTAGTCAATATTTGTTTCGTATGACTGCGACACGTACCTTTCACCCCCTTTTTTTCCCTTTGTATTCAATCAATATGCTTATATTGATCTGGTTTTCTTTTCCTGACATTCATTTTGTCCTCTGTTTGCTGCTGTTTGGAGGAATTAAATCAAGTATATATTTTTTGTTCCCCTCAGTGGCAGGAACATTCTCTGATACCACTTGTAATGTCCCCGATTGGGAATTTACTTGTTTTACCCTATAATTCTCAATTAGGGTTTGGATTGCACTTGAGAATGTTCAATTTGTAATGTTCCCTAATAATAATTTCTTATTCCATCCTCTTTCCCGTGTATGATTCCATCCTTCTTCATCCTTTGGTGGTGTATAATATAATTCCTCTTCCATTCTCTTATTTCTTGGTATAATATCATTTTGTAAATGAATATTAACTCCAATTATATTTTATACTGTCTTATTCTTCCCCAATTGATCAATATACCATGTATATTCATTATTTCGATTCTGTTCCTTCTTCCTTTCTATTTAATGTACATCTGCTTTATTATTATTAACAGAAATATATATAATATATACTAAACCATATAATGGTTCTTTGTACCTACTACGATCCATATATAATATTCTTTAAATTGGAATTCATTCTTACAACACACTTTGCTGTCCACCATCCTTGCCAATCATGGAAAAGACTCATTTCTTTTCATATTTCTTCCTCGTAATATCTATTAATATAATTTCTTTTCAATCAATAACTAATATATATATTCATAGTCTCTTATCTTCCATGATCAGTACCAAATTGTATCTTTTGTATTCTCCTGTTTGATGCCTAAATCCAGTATATGTTTATAACTATGGTTTGTATTCCCTCCATATTTTATAAGCTCCTATTCGATGATGAACTGTATCTGATATTATCGTCTGATTGGATTCTACAGTTTGTTGTTCAATAATTGTGATGTGGATATTAGTTGCTGATTGGATATTACCTGCTGACTGAGTATTAATTGCTGACTGGGTATTAAACTCTTCAAATCCCTTACTCTCCACCCAATGTAAAGATATGAAGTCCTGAAAGCGATGAGTGTAGTCCCCGTGTATCACATATACTCTTGACTGCTGCCTGTATGAAGTTTGTGCTGACTGGATTGAAATGTATGTTCTCTTTGGAATGCTCCTTGAGTTATACTTGCTGTGAGGCTGAATTCAATTACCAATGATGCCTTTCCTTATTTGCTGACTTTGTGATCCTCCTTGCATTCCTCATTTCTGAATTCCCATTTGTATCCGTGCGGGGGAGGGGATGCAATCGTTCTTCTAAAGGTCAATATCCTTATCATGCCTGTATTCTAGCTTCATTCACTATGTTAGTTGTATTATTATTTTGTATATATTATTATATATTAAAATATATTATTATTAATAATATTATAATCAATATTATTAATAATGTTATTATTAGTATTTATTATTAATAATTATTTACCAATTATTAATGAAATAATATTATTATCATTAATATTTGCCAATTATTAATGATTATTAATATGATTATTGTTTATTCATTTATAATTTATAATTGTTACATTAATAATATATTATATTATATGTTTATTTCAAATATATTATTATACATATATATAATTGTATTTATTCACAATGTTCTTATAATTATATTATAATTTATATATTGTTAATCACTATTATAATAATTTACTACATTATTATATATTTTGGATTTATATATATTGAATCTATTTATGTATTCATTAAAATATTGTTATAACTATTTTCTCTCATTTATCTATTTCTCTTTATTGTCACAATTAGGGTTTGAAACATGGGACATGACACTTGTTGAGCGCTTGGATCTTGAATTTGCATTGGTTTGAACTTGCTATCGTGAAGGTTGATCAAATTATCATCCTAGTCAAACACAACGTCTATTTGCTGGTTAAGTTCTCGAGCTTGAGTTGAACATTCCCACAAAATTGATTACGTATAAATCCATATCCACTCCTCAATCATCTCGAATTTAAATTTTATTCACCCCCAATCATTCACACCAACTTGATCTAAATTTTGTTGCTCTTGATAATACTAAGATCAATTTTGAGCCTGATTTTGGAATTTGTCAAACCCTCTTGGGCTTGACCCAATTTACCTCTTTGCCTATATTCCACAAATTGCCCATTCTTACTTGATTGCGATCAGTCTCTACTTCATTCTTTCCTCTCTAAGGCTTGAACATTACAATTGGCCTAAGGTTTTCATTTGATGTCGAATTTGAACTCTCCCTACTACCTCAAGACTGTTGATGTTTTGTAGCTTCAGTCGGATAAACACTATGAGTCAATACTAGTGAAGATATGTATATATATATTTCGTATATATGAGATGTATATATATATATATATATATATATATATATATTATGTAAATATTAGAGAAGTTAATATAATACTAGAGATATTATATATATATATATAATCATAATTGTCATTATATTAATTACATAATAATGAATAGACATGTCCCATGAAGGGACATGTCTCTTCTTGGCTCATTCTCAATATAAATGCAAGAGATTGTTGCATTTGGAAAACACATACTATACAGGTAGTGCTATAACATTTGCAACGATCCTAAACACCTTAACATGGTATTAGAGCCAAGCTACAAATGTAAGAGAGTAGTTTGTTGATGGTGAATGTGTGACTGTCTCTGAAAATACAGTCTCAGTATGGGGACCATATCTCACAAATACACCATTGGATTTTTCTGCATTTTGGATATGTTGGTGATAAACAAATTTCGAAGAATCTCACCGGAGCGATTGGCGAGAAAGTGTTGGGTTCAAAAGTTATGACCAATTGTGTACGGGTCTATGTGAAATCTAGTGAGTGAAGTTGTGTTGCAGATTTTTGTCCACACCAAGTGCAAAGAATAAGGTCAAGTGAATTGTAGTAGATTTGTTAAGAAGCAAACATCAGATTATATATTGGCAACTATGTCATTCCTGAACGCGACGATTCATTAAAGACATAATTTACGCACTGATATTTTGAATAAAGTGACTTGATTAAAGAAAAAAAAAGCATTGTTTAGTATGAGGTTGAGGACGATGAATTTGCAAAGTATACACAATGATTTCCATAATGATTAGTTAGATCTTGTAGTGGATTTCATTAAAGAGACATATAAATTTGTTATGATGGTGGTCAAGCATTAACAAAGAAGCACGTATTCAAAGAAGGGTGTCTCTTTCTAGAAAGAAAGCATTATTTATAGTGTCACCTCTCTTGGAGCAATCAAGTCATTTCACAAGAAGACATAAGCATTGTTCAACGATATAAGAGTGGGAATTTTACATTGTGGGGGGAATAATAACCAATGTTACATTCCCACTTGAACCATCTTTAGTGGGGAGATGTCTTTCAAATAATCTGAGAAGGTGTTTTCTAATTTGATGTATATGGACCTTCACTGAAGCAATTTGTATCAAGGATGTTGATGCACAAATAAGTATTTATTATCCTTGAGTATTACTTTATCTACTCATTGTAATCTCTCTTATTTGTATTTCTATACGTACTATAAGAGCTATTTGCCTTGATCCTTTTCGGGGATGCTCTTGCAAGAAAAAGAAGATAGATATTAGATTCAGAGGGATTCTGACTCTTCCGAGGTAACTTTGGACGAGGAGCTCAAAAGACTGATATCAGACTCAGAGGGAGTCTGATAGTTCATCTTAAGCAATCTTGGATGAGAAGATCAACAGATTGATATCTTTTCAATGAGTTATTCTCTGTGAGAGAAGTTTGAGGTGAAATTCATTGTTTCCACCCTCTGCGCTGAGGCATGATGGATGTCATGTGTGTGACTCCATGTTTTTTTTAATGGGCCTACCTCCTGTGTACATCATGAGGAAGTGACAACTTCCAAATGATTATCACTTGTATTTGCAGAAGTTATTGAAAGGTGACGATCTTACAATAACTTAAGCTTCTATTATGATGGACATCCTATGATGTCTAAGCAGATCATGATAGATGATAACTTGCATGGTGGATTAAGTTCTTTAAACAGACCATGGCCTTTTATTGTGATGGACATCTTATGATGTCTAAGCAGATCATGATAGATGAAAACTTGCATGGTGGATTAAGTTCCTTAAATAGACTATAGCCTTCTATCATGATGGACATCTTATGATGTCTAAGCAGATCATGATAGATGATAACTTGCATTGTGGATTAAGTTCCTTAAACAGACCATGGCCTTCTATTGTGATAGACATCTTATGATGGCTGAAATAGATCATGATAGATGATATCTTGCATGGTGGATTAAGTTCCTTAAACAAACCATGACCTTCTATTGTGATAGACATCTTATGATGGCTGAAACAAATCATGATAGATGATGAATGTCCCTATGGTAAGTATTATGTGCACATTACCTATGGACATTTTTGAGTACTTGGTGAGTATCATGCGACTTGATATTTTGTGGCCAATGCTCTGGATATCATGAGATGATATCTTTATAAATTTTTGAGTACTTGGTGAATATCATGCGACTTGATATTGTGTGGCCAATGCTCTCAATATCATGAGATGATATTCTTATGAATCTATGAGTTATGGTGAATATCGTGCGACTTGATATTCCTAGTCAAACCATATCTCTGATATCACGGTAAATGATATCTTCTGATCCTAATCATGTGTTTAATCTTCTTTGGCTCAGAGGGAGTGTTGATGTTTTGTAGCTTCAGTCGGATAAACACTATGAGTCAATACTAATGAAGATATATATATATATTATGTAAATATTAGAGAAATTAATATAATACTCGAGATATTATATATATATATATATATGTAATCATAATTGTCATTATATTAATTATATAATAATGAATAGACATGTCCCATGAAGGGACATGTCTCTTCTTGGCTCATTCTCAATATAAATGCAAGAGATTGTTGCATTTGGAAAACACATACTATACAGGCAGTGCTATTACATTTGCCATGATCCTAAACACCTTAACAAAGATATAGGCTTACTTGAGCCTTGGACTCTTGAAATTTTTCCAACTTATTCGTAAACTAACATCTATTGACAATTACTAGCTGCTAAAGGAAAAAAAGGTGTTTCCCATTTGCAGTGGGGCGATGGTGTGAAAACGTCACAACACAGCCCTATTGACAATCCTTCCTCAAGGGGAGTGGAGCTTCAAAGTTGCAACTTCGATTTTATGGACCCTATAAGATCTTAAAAAGGATTGGTGAGGTTGCACATGTGATGGAACTTCTTGAGAACAAGAAAATTCACAATATTATCTGCATGCCATGCTTGAAGAAGGCTGTTGATCAGAAAATTGCTCCTTTATTAGAGCTGCCAGCACTTGACGATGGGGGGAATTTGATTTTGGAGTCTGAAGCCATCATTGACATGGAGAAAGGAAGCTGAGGAGCAAAGTTTTTCTGAAATATTTGGTGAAATGGAAGAATCTTCCACTAGAGCTTGGCACATGGGAGGGAGTGAAGTCTTTGAGCATAGACTTTTGAAATTGCTCAAGGATGAGCTATTGGGGAAGGGAGGACTGTCATGACCCTCTCTTAGGTGTTAGCCAAGAGGTTGTTTTTTAAAAGGGTGTTTTAAACACTGCATTGCTGATATGTAAATATTTAAATATAACATAAATTAAATAAAAATAATAATAGTGATAAAATTGTTAAAGTGAATTTTGAATTTGAATAAAGGTGCTACTTGTTAGGCCCTAGTGCTCCTGCTAGACTGTAAATTCTATTCTTGCTGGGTGTCAAGCATTAGAAAAAATTGATTAGAAATTTAGGGAAATAACCTAATTTGGCAAGTTGAGATGAAACCCTCAGTTCCCTACAAGGTTGGGATGCCAAAAGCTAATGTTCTCTAATTGATTTTCCTATTTGTAGTGCAAAATTCTTACCCTACTTCTAGTATTAAACCAAGCTAGAGTTATTCTATAGGTAATCACCAACATTGGAGGGTCTTCATCAAAGTTTGCTGCTCACACCGCCAATGCTATCTGTGTCAAGTAGCATTAGTGAAATATTTTAACATAATGACCGTTAAAGAATAATACAGAGTTGAAAGAATGCCTCTTGTTGTTCAGCATTGGGCTCATGAAATGCAACTTGGATGAATTCTGGTTTTTTTGAATGGACAACCAAACTTTCTCTCCCCTCAATAGAAGGAAGGGCTTGAAGAATTGATTCTTGTATCTACCACATAACAATAATTAGATAAAGGTTTATTTTTGGTGCACCTCTAATGATAATTGTCTTAATTGAAATGGAATTGTCCTCTCCACAACAACTTGATTAAAAAAAACACATGCACACACAAATACATACATAGACATACATACATATACATATATATACATATGTATACATATACATCTCAATATAGATATATATGTATGTATATATATATTTGCATGCATGTGTGTATATATATTTATGTATGCATATGAATATTTAACATATAATTATATGTAAATATATAACGCAGAAATATATAGTGTATATCCAAATATATAACCCATATACAAATGTAATATAGCTACAGATATTTAATTATATGAGAATATATAATGCATACATGTATACATGTGCATGCGTTATGTACACATGTATATAACACATACACATATGTATGTGTATGATTTATATACACATACATATGTAATATATTTACACATTTAATATCACATTCACATATAAATAGGTATATGTGAAAGCATTATATACACAGTTATACATTTACATGGATTTAAATGTGTTATATATAATGCATATACATATGTATGTATATGTGTACGTGTCATGTAGCACATTAATTATATTCTAATGTGAATTATATGTTACACCTCTACATATCATCTATCTACACACACATATTTAAATGTATGTTGATAATAGGAACACATATGTATGTGTATGCATTATATATTTACATATTTTTAAACGAGTGTTATACAACACATATACATATGTGTACGTATTATATATTATAAATCTATACACATTTTTTTTGGTGTTATATCTAATGCGTATGCAACATGTATATGTACACAAACATGCTTGCACACACACATATATAACACATTCAGATGCGCATATATGTTCAATATATTCTAGTGTACATTTGTTATATATTTACACACATTTAACTATATATTTTCATGCATTAAATATATCACACACACATGCATATATATTAATGTTGTAGTGAGATGCATATCCAACCCCACAACATGTAATGACCCCAACCGATCTTTTCCCGAATTTTCACCAATATATCTCATGCAGATTTAAACAAATAAATACATGCAACAAACCATTGATCCAACAACAATAACCAGCAATATATTCTCATAAAACTTCTCAGAAAATGGTATCGTATTATACAACAACAATACAATAACCATGAACTACAAATATTCCAATTTGAAATACATAAACAATAGTAAGATTGGATGATCAAGAACCTGTAAACCAATGGCGAACTCTGCTGTGAATCTGCACTGGAGATGAACTGGGTTTCCGTCCAATCCACCGAGAAAGCCTGAAGGTTTTCATCCTCAGGTTTCAGAATCGAAAGCTGAAGCTTCCTGGATTCTCCAAGAGAAATAAATTCATAAACTGAGCATGCTCAAATGAGACTCCAAGCCTTCTTTTAAAGCTGTAGTTGTGATTCTTCAGTTTCCCCACTCTGTCTCTTCATATTCCACTTAAAGTCACTTTTAAATAAATATAACCGTTAAGTTATAGAGTGACATAATAAATAAAGTGGGGGATCTTCTGACATTAAAATGGAGGACCACACAAACTCGGATGATGACGTGTGATAGCTTGCCAGAAAGCTCTCGGCGAGATGCTCCAAGTCCACTACTGAAATGCCAGAAAAACTGAGTTCTACCGACTTACTATAAATAGTTAGTACCCTTGGAAACCCTGTCGAAGTTGCTTCGATTGGCCTGAAATTGAAATCACCTAGGCCAAATATCTTACTAACCATTGCCAAGCCTCGGTTAGCCCATCGGACCATGATGAAATGGCTAACGGCACTGCATGGAATAATGTGCCTTAAAAAGGGGACATTACACAACAAAAGGGGTATGGAAATGTCCTTGATTGTAGGAATGATCCTGCTTGTGTTTCCTTGCATCTCCTTTGAAAAAAACACATCAAGCATCATCCCCCATAAGCATAAAATTTAAAATCGAAAAAAGAAAACCTAGAAAGCATCACATGAGGTTTTCTTCCAACGCTCGAGAAAACATGATTTCCATTTTGCTAGCTTGGAGTAGACATGGGGGCAGCAAGCTTCCAACCCATTTTACATTAGTTCTTGTGTACAACTAGAGACAAATGAGTAGGTGTGAGTGTCTAATTGCTAGGTTATAGGTGCGAACATTTTTTAAATAATTTTGGTGGAACGTGGGACTTATTTACAAGCTAAATAGACCATGAGTCAAACTCGAGAGTTAAAGAGTTAGAGTTATTGTTGGTTAGAACTTCCCAAGCCATTATTGATGCAACTACACCTATTATAAATCTAGATGCTCGAAATGCTTCAAAATAAAAAATGTTTTAATTATTTCAAGCCTCATTTAAAAAGGCAAATCTATCTAAATATTTGATCTAAAATTAGTTGAAACATGCTATAATATCTTTGAGTGCATTATTCATTGAATGGACACATGCCATTTATCAAAAATTTGACAAGGTGAAAATCCTCAAATTTATTGATATATGGCTTGTTTCTTATTTTATAACTCTTGAGTGTCTTTATGTAGTCAAAAGAGCTTTGTGTTATGCAATAGTTAGTGATGCATGAGCATCATGGAGATAGTTTGCATTTTTCACTTGAGGTAAGAGGTATGATTTTTGATGAGCAAATTTGTAGATTCAGGCAAGCCATGTTTGGGATAAATTTATGAAGAAATGGATTCTATGTGTGAAAGAATCAAGAAAATTATAGATATTAGAGATCTTTCTCTATATCTTTGGATAGACGAAAAGATACACGGAAGATGGAACAAACATAACTCATCCTTTCATTGTGCTGCTTATGCCTTGAATCCTATGTGTTATTTGCAAAATTGAGCAAGAAGAAGTCTCCATATGAGGAGAGAGAGGCAAGGGTTTTGGCTTTGGTAAAAGGATTTATGACCAAGGTCAAAATGCTTCAATTATTTTGAATAAGTGGAATAAATTTTCACATGGGAAAGGTGATGCTTCAATTATTCTAAATAAGTGGAACAAAGTTTCATGTGGGCAAGGTGATTTTTATTGTGGAAGCCTTTTATGACATGCATGTGAAGAAAGATTCTATATAGTGGTGATGGAACCATGGAAGTGAAACACTTGAATTGCAATCATTTGAATGAAAATTGTTCTCACTAGTAGCCAACTCTTCATTGTGTGAAAGGAATTAAAGTAGTTGTGGTTTCCTTCACAAATTGAAGATGAACTTGTTGATGTGAGTTTTGTGACTAAACCAACATGTAGGATGAAACACCTAGTATCCTAGGATAGAAGAGCAAATATGTAATCCCCTCTTGATCAAATACACTACGTGTACTAAAGACTGCAAAGAAAAGATCATAGATGCTACCTTAAGGTTCCTTCTAATGTTGGACTTAACTCAGTTTATTATGTGATTTGCTGATGATCACTTGGGGACTTACATTAGCTTCTTTGTGGAGGATCTGTCAACTTCTTGAATGCGAATGATGTGGCAATTGAGCTCTTCAAACTAATTCTAACAACAGCTTGAAATAAAGTGCAAACAGATAAGAGTTTGGAGAGCTAAACTACTTCTACTTCTAACTCTACTAAAGCAAGACAATGTTGATGTTGTGGTGAGACCAAACTAGTCCTTGATTGGCCATGTCAATTTTACATAGGAGGGTACAATCTTCTAAGGCAGCAAGTACGATTTTCAAACCACTTATGCTCATCAAAACCATAAACAATGCAAATAAATGAACATTAAGTAATTGAAGTGAAGTGCTTGCAATGAGGCCCAGACTAACCTTGCCTTTTTGTTTGCAATCAACAAACACATAATGGTATGGACACTAGTTTCACCATGATGCCAACAACATCTTTCATTAAACTATTCAACTATCTATTTTAAACTTCTAATCAACTTAAACAAATTTAATTAAGTGAGGAATTAAGAAACCATGCAATACTCCAAAATAACTTAAGCAATCCACCATGAAACCAACAATGAACTTACAATTATCTTGGTAGCATTTAGGCAACAATTTCTCGAATTCTCCCTTTATAAATAAGGCGGCCTTCCCTTATATAGGGAGCTCAATTACAATGAGTGGCTTTGATTGATTCAAGATCGAGGGCCAAGATTAAGACAACACAACACTAATGTAACTACCAGCTACAAGCATTAAATGCTTATCCAATTACATAAAAGCACCACCTTGTGGGCCAATGAGAAAATTACATTACTTTTGAGAACCTATGAGAAAATTGGTTAGGTAAAGATATTATGTGGATTCCACATTTACACTTGCAATGATTTGATTGGATGACATTAGATACGTGGAACTGAGGTCTTCTAATTGTTTGAGGATCAATGGACGCCACCTCAGCATGCTGATCTTGTACACTTTATCAATTGCACTTCATCATCATAAAAATGTTTTTGCATCTTTGGCAATATCTCTTGATACTCAACATTTTCAGCCTTCAATTGATTGTGATGGCTCATAGTTCAAACTGCTTCATCTTCAATGCAATCTTTCATCCTTCGAAGTTTGTCACCTTGAAACCTTCTCATGGATATGACTTTGAAGTTGCTTGTATTGGTATCTCACCTTGATCCTGCTCGGGTAGAAGTGATGTAAGTGGTTCTTGTAGTTGGATCTTTCATATTGACGTTGGATTTTTGAAGGAAATTCAAGTTTATGATGATTTTTCTTCACTTGTTAATTTGTTTATATTCTTTGCACAACTTGTCCTTTGACTTCCATCTTTATGATTCAAACTTGGGCTTGGATTTGCACTTTGACTAGATCTTCAACTTGGAAGCACCTTTCTCGCTTGATGAACAACCTGTGGTTTGATGACGATTGAGGTCTCCATGTTTTTCTCAATGTTGAAATTATGCTTGCACTTGAACCACTTATCTCCTTGCCACCTTTGATCTGCAATACAACACCATTTGTTAAACATTTGAATTTCATTTTTCACCTCAAGTTAAAATTAGTGCTAAGAAACCAAAATTCTTGACGAAAATATTCTCCCTAAGTCATTCCTATGAGCATTGCTTTGAATCCAACGTAAAATATCAAACCGTTTATTCTTAACAACTTGATTACATCTCTTGGCTTTTAGCCTGAATGATAACTCAAAATTAAAATAATTAGATCATAAACTCTATCAAGTTAAACTTTCTCATTTTAACATACATCTACAGCCTTCTATTGTCTATGGATTCATAAAAAACCGCACATTCCTTGCTAGTTGCAATCAAATACTGAGTTAATAACTCAGATCTGGAAATGTTCGAGTTATACAAGGCCTTCTTTACTTCTAAATTTCAGACGTTCACACAGATTTATAATTTGTATCCTTTTTAGGCCTGATCTTCTTGGACGATTCCTAGTATAGAATTGCTTTTGATCCTTGCCCAAACTTTATAAACTCCTTGTGCTTACTTGATCATTCTCAATCTCAAATTTTGTTATTTTCTTCCTTGCATGTGAGATTGAGCTAGAATGTTATGTTCTTTTGTGAGGATCCAGTTTGGGAAGTCATCCACAATCTCATCCTAAGGCTCATAAGTTACAAATTGGCTAAGGATTTGAACTTTGATGTTCCAACTAAAAGCACCTGACCCAAGACTTACCTCACCCAAAACCTGGATTTACAATGACTTGCAAGACCTCTTCCAAAACTTTGAAGCACTGTTAATCTAATCTAAAGCTAACACCTACCAACTGCCAAATCGAAAGAGGGGGTCCCCATTAGCAATAGGGTGATGGCATGAGGTCACAACAAAATCGATTAGGGTTGAAGAAAGTAGAGAGCTATTCTACATTCATAGCTCACTTTGCCTTCTCTCTCAAGTATACCTTGGGTTCAAAGAGGGTCCTTTCGCAAAATAGGACCAAATTCCACATGATGGAGCAGCTATAGACTTGGAGGATGAAGTGGTTGATGCATATGGCCACAATGAATTACCCTTGATTCTATTGCCTCCATAGGAACCCGAGCTCGAGAATGATGAGCATTTAGATATAATCATTGCTGAGGGCTTGGAAATTGACGACATAGCTGATGCAGGAATGGAACTTCATCCATTGAATGACATAATATGATAATTTAGATTTCAGATTTCTGATTTTTGTTTTTTGCATTCGGATCAGCATTTGGAAATGCAGTATGAACTCTTTAAGTTTAAGTCAAGAGTCTTGAATGGTGGCACTATATTAGTAGTTATGTGTTCAAGCTTGAAAATTAAATGTCAAAGAAATTAAATGGTAAACAATTAATTGTTTCAGTTTCCTCTCATTGAGCTTGATTTATATTTAAAGCTTAAATACATATTTGTATTATATTAAAGAAAAGGGACATCTCCAAGTGCCTGTCTCCTACTTTTTTGAAAAATATGACATACCTGTGTTATATATTTACATATAGTTAAATGTACCCCACACACACACATATATAGTACATACATAAATGTATGTGAATACTTGTTATATATTTATGTATTACATATGTGCATGTGTTATAAACTTATATATTTTGAGAAAATATATAATACACATTCATGTGTGCAAATATATAACACATGTACATAATATATCACAAATATACATATACTTGAAATGTGCAACACATATATATGTTATATATACATACATTTAAATGTATGTACTATGTATATTTTTATACATACATATATTTTTATGTGTCATTTATTCACTCACACATGCATACACACGTACACACTCAATCTGCTCTCTTTTCCCACTTCTGTGTCCTGTCTGTTTGTGAATATTTGAACTTGTGCTTGTATCATATGGTTTGGGGTTTAACTGCCTTTGGTTTGCCTTTTGTAGTCATGTGTGCAAATTCACATGCTTATTGTTTTACTTTTGTTTCTTTACATGGTTAGTGTTGGCAATGCATCTAATTTCAAGTTCCATTGAACTATTTTGTGAATTTGTTATTATACATTCATCATCATTTCATTGCTATATTTGTGGCTAATTTTTTTAAATGCTAATGCAGTGGTGTTGAACGTCTGCTCGATCGCATTAGCAATGGTGTTTTAGCAGATGATCGTCGTGCTGCAGTTGCAGAGCTCCAGGCTGTTGTAGCAGAAAGTGGTTCAGCACAACTTGCCTTTGGTGCAATGGGTGAGTTATGGTTTATAAATTTAAACTCTGCGTAAATATTATTAATTGTGCTAATTATATGCTAAGATAAAGCATATATTCTTTCTCAGGTTTCCCAGTGCTTATGTCTGTTTTAAAGGAGGAGCAGGATGATGTGGAGATGGTTTGTATATGTGCATTACTACATTATTTTTTATGGTTTTGCCTCTTTTGGTTTTTGTGATTGTTACCTTTTTTATTTTTTAAGTATGTTAGCTTCTAGTAATCCTAATGCTGTTATAACTGTGATACCTCGTTTTAGGTTTTTAGAACATAATTTATTTGAGTTATTTGAGTTTTACAGTAAACTAGTTTTATTCATTTTAATAAATTCAGATGGTGGTTAAAACTGAGAGGTATTGCAAGTTGAATCTCTTGCGGACGTTTCTTGATTAATCTCAAACTCAGATTGCTTTAGCTTAGGGAGTGCAAGATTATTTTTTCTGTTTTCTCAGATTTGATGTTTTACACAGGTCAGAGGAGCACTTGAAACACTTGTAAATGCACTGACACCTATTGAAAGCACAACTGGAGTATATAATGAAGTTCAACCGGCACCATTGAATTCTGAACTGCTGTCCAGGGAAGCAGAAAGCATTTCTCTTTTATTGAGTTTACTGGTATGCATTAAATATTTTCATTTCCTTTGCAAAAGCATCTTTTTCAGTTTTTATCGGTGCTGGACATTGTATTGTATTTTTATTTGTGTCTGGCAATTGTGACAGACAGAGGATGACTTTTACATGAGATATTATACCCTGCAGTTGTTGACAGCCCTGATTACAAATTGCCGTACTAGGTATTGGATTCATTATATAATATACAATTAAACTTTGTTTTTGAACAACTCTAATCCATATCTCTCTTGGTGCTTACATTAATATGAAAAAGGTTGCAAGAAGCAATTTTGGCAACACCCCGTGGATTGACTCGCCTGATGGATATGCTAATGGACCGTGAGGTACTGCATATCTTTTCCAGTATAGTTGACCTTCAAAGGAAAATTGCCTTTAATGTTTTCCACATAATATACATGGATAAAGTTTTTATGAGTGGATGTTGGAATTTGATGCTCCTTATTCTTAAAATTTATTTTGCTTTACACTTGCAACAGAACTTTATGGTTCATTCTTTTATCTAATAAATAATCCATTCGCAGCTTATATTTTTGAACATGCTCCCCATGTAAAGCATGTATATAAAAATTTGGATGATTGTGCCGCACGTTTATATTGAAAATCTAAGATCTTTTAATTGTATTATATTGAATCTTGATATTTGATGTCCAGAGGCAGAATGCTATTAATATTATGACAATCTCATTATAAATGCTCTAACAAGCCCTGCAAACATTATTTATCACCCTGCAATCAACTAGTTTAATTTAACATGATTGGCCTCAATCAATCCCAGATGAGGTACACTTCTGCAAGTCCAGCTGATGTTCATACAGCAGGCTTTATTAGTTACCCTAAAAGAGTCTGTGTAATCACGTTACAACCAGATATTTTTATTAGTCTGCTGACCTTGAAGCAAATAAGTAATAGAGATATCTGGCTGTAAAGTAAATTGTAATAGAATTCTGCCTTTCTTTTCTAGCAAAAATTAATTGGCCTTTATTTGTAAGTCTCACATTTGTCTCGACTGACTTTAATTTCCTTTTCACCCTTTTTGATGATGCACAAATTAAATCATTTATCTTATGAGTCTGACCATCTAAGCTTTTCTATCCTTTTCATATCTCAATGGTCCTGGATACGTAAATGACTGGCCAAAGCAAAAATCTGTTTCTTACAAGATGTCAAATAAACCATATTTCCATGTGTAAAAGGCATTGCTGCCAAATAAGTTACAACTGGATCTGGGAAGATAAAAATCATTGTCCATTCCTTCAATGTGACATTCCTGAGAGTTTATCTTTCTCACTTGAATGGCTGTTCTCAATTTGCAGATATTTTTATCTTCCTATGAAAATGGCCATCGTCAATCTATAACTGGTATCTCTCTTCTTCAAATGATTGGTGTCACGCCATGACAACTGTCTTCAAGTTGCACTTATGTCATATGCCCTCCTGAATATTGCTGATGATTATGACTGAATATTTAAGAAAACATATACCTCAACACATAATCTTATTATTACTCCAGCAAGGGTTTCAAAAGCAGCCAGCAATCAATATCGCTTCAGGATCCAACTAGAAAGTATACAGCTAATATCAGATCAGATTTGAATAATTATAAATATATAAAGGGAAGTGTAGGCACTAAAACTTGGTTACTGCCTCTAATGATGTGTCTAATTGAATAATTTTAATTATTTAATCAATAACTAATTATGTCCTCTGATTCAATCATTCTTGGTCAATTTCACCTAAGTCAATCATCTCACCTCTTTGATTAAATAATTTTGTCAATTATTTAATCTCTCTTGCTTTGGCATTAAATTTTCCTAATTTGTCTGTTGGGTCAAATAATTATTTTAATTATTTGAGTCCCTTGTCCTAACTATTCTTCTAAGGATAAATAAATGTCATTATTCTTCTAAGGGTAAATAAATGGCAGGGGACGTCGTGCACTTTTGTCCAATAGTGTGTTAACATGATTTTTTTAAAAACATATTCAAATTTTGAAAAAACAGATGGGCGGGCCCATAAGGCTCCCCCACCCCTTCAAACAGAACCTCAACCTATTTCACTTATCAAAACAACCAAAATAAAGATCACACTCTCATTTTGACATTCACAAACTTGTGTTGAAGAGTAGCAAGAGAAGAGCAGTAGTTTAAAGAGGAGTGAACAACAGCTGAAGACGAGATTAGGGCATCAAATCCACTACATTCAACATAAGTTCATCATCTTACTTTCATTTTTTCAATTTGATGTGCATTTTTTCAAGTTTTATCAAATTTTTAACATGTAGGAAGGACATTGTGAGTTTATTTTTGAATTTTTCCTTTTATTTGACCTTGCATCTTTCTTTGGAATTCTGAACCAACAAAAATCATGAGCAATGGTGAGAGTAGTGTAATGTTTCAATTTTGACAGTCAAAATATTATTTTACTCCTCAAAATTCAAATAAATCAAAAGAGAGGATTTAAGTAAATTTAAATATTATAGGTAATATTAAATAATTATTTAACTTTTTAAGCGACTTTAGGAAAGTAACTAAAGTTGCTTAACTAATGATGGTAACCGTACGAACTCAAATCAATGCTATGTAAAGTGACTTTGGAGATTGATGAAAACATGGAATGAATATTATTTATCCTCATCATTGATTTGAAAGCTTTCTTAGATTAATTCTTCTTAAGATGTAGCTTGAGGTTTGTATTTTTGGCAATGAGAGATCTGTACTAGGTGGAGGAGGAAGAATCAACCAAATTCTTAATTTGGACTAATAATGGAGATTGCAAAGATATCAAACTTGCATATGGGAGATTATCATTGCTTATATTATTCATATGGGATTTCACATACAAATATTATTAATAATAATATTTGGGTATGTAAGTTATGAATACTTTGTGACCGATTCCTTGCCGTGCACATGCTTGGTGTTTTGTTTGTATTCTCAAAAAGGCATTACTGGAGATATTCACCAGAAGGTGTTAATTTATACTAATGATTAGGATAAGCACCGAGCTTATGAAGCCTTCAAGAAGAAAAGCTCAATATTGATCACATAGAATCGATACAGTTATTGGGTTTTAATACTTGTTCTAAGTCTTAGTTGCATAGGGCTTATTGGGTTATGTTGCATCCCTTAGGGCTTATCGGGTTATGTTGCATCCCTTACAAGAATCAAATATTGTTGCAAATTGTGCCCATGATATTTAAGGCAATATCGAAGATTTTATTTTGGCGATTTACATAACCTTATGAAAATACATATTCCAATCATTAGCCATGAATATTTGTAAAGTTTGTCTTTGCTTCATCTTGTGGGTGCAAGAGGCTTTAACATCAATTTTCCGGCATAGCCCAATGACACAGTTATCACCTCTATTGTACGGTGGTCATTTGTATTATATCACATGTCAAATGTTGGTGCATTGTTGTTGGTGGAAGACACAAAACTAAAGAACATTCAAGTGGAAGCTAGTTAGTCACTCTTTTTTGAGAGTCAACTTCAGAGGCCACTATGATTATAAACGGTTTAACACAACTTAGTTTTATCAGCATATGAAATCTGGAGCATCATGAATGATTTATAGTATATTTGCATTTGGGAAACATATAATCTTTGGTCAAGAGCTTACAATATATATTAAAACATTTTATTCTGATGTTGCTTGATTAATATTTACCATGGAGTTGTGAAAGTATGTTTGATGTTTGGGAGCGAGTTCTCATGGCCAAAATGCATGGTTATTCCTTGGTGTGAAATTGGAGGAGATAAACACCCAATATCAATAAGTCCAAATATCAAAAGGGAACAAAGTAATACCATGAAGGAGCCAAAACATTGAGATAAGCATATCGGACCCCTTGTAAATGTCCGAAGGAAATCAAATACATTAGATTGGATTTGGCATTCTCTAGACTCTATACAGTTGCATATTGGGTTGGCAAATATTCATTGGGTCCATTAATCATATGCTCATGTAGAAGCCATAAGATATACTTGCCGACAGTGATAATGGTTGCAAGTTTATGGATAGAACCTCCCACCTTTCCAGTGAGGTTATAAAAAGGTAAGTGGCTTGATAAATATTTTATTATTTTTGGAAAGATATGGTCATTCTTGCAATGCAGCAATAAGACATTCTAAATTAACATAAGAGGCTAGGGTTCTATAGTTATAATCCTTTAGATTTCTATTGCTTTGTTATTTTTGAAATAGGGTTCTATTAGATATTTTTTTGTTCTATTATGTTATATAATGAGCATGAGCCTTTCATAAAAACACATAAGAAATTAGAAGAATGAAGGAGGGAATTTGTGAAACTTCTAGGAAGAATAAATAAGAAATCTTTCCTAATGATAGTATACAAACGATTTGACAAAATTACAAAGGGATGTAAAAGGAAAAAATTGGTTTAAATCTATATGAGATATTTCAGTTGTATTAAAGCAAGTTTTCCTGCCACCGCGTGCCTTTCATGAGTCAATGAGAGAGGACATACTATAATAGAGAATTGAGGAGATGGTGGCAGCCTGCATAGGTTCATAAGGAAAGACGACCTTCAACATTTTGGGTATATGCATTAGAGGTCACGTTTAAATAATGATGCAAACAATCCTTTGATTTTGAGAGAGATTAGTCAACAAAGGGAAATAAATATGGATGGCAGGACTGCCAGATATTAGGGAGAAGAAAGCATTTTGAATTTCAAGGGTTGGATTAAGGCACTGGTTAGAGGACAAGAAGTTGCAGTTCAAAGGGCTCAATAAAAGAATCAGTGTTTGGAGTTTTTAACAAAAATGATAGCTTGTCAATTGGGAGTTAATATTGGTGCAAATACTAATGGGGGCAACAATGGATGTAATAAGGGACATGTTAATTCCTCCAATGGTAGGACTCCAAATCACGGTGCCACTACATCCAATTTTAGGCCAATGATGCTTGTTCCTCCACTGAGAGTTGAGGCTCAAAAGGGCAATAGTTCCACATTGATAGAATTATAGGACTAGTTCAAACAAAGTTTGGTCGATGCAGTTTTACAACTAGATATGCCCCTTAAGGATTATATGGACCTCGGGATATGACACTTGCCCGACAGGGGTAACAAAGATCACAATAATGATCATAGAAGGAAGATTGGCAAGCTTAGTTTGTCTTTCTTTGATGATTCAAGGAAGGCACCAATGCATGCTTGGGTTTCAAAGGTTGACACATATTTCCAGCTTAATCCAATGCTTGAAGATGAAGTGATCAAATATGATACTTAACATCTTGATGAAGTTGCTCATGAATGATGGCATCATGATATGATCACCATGGGCCATGATCAAATCATCTCATCTGCTAATCTTATAGAGAGACTTGTAGAGAGGTTTGACAAGAAAGATCTTAAACTTTATTGAAGCATTTAACATAGCTAAAAAAGTGGGGTACAATTGATAGCTCCATTGCTGATTTCCAAAGGCTCTTTTTGTTGGTCATCGATATATCTAAGAGGAATTTGATTTTCTTCTTAATGGATGTATTGATGGACCCTTTAAGGGTTGGATTAAGGCCCTTAACGAATCTACATTATAGGATGTGATTAAATGGGCAAGACTATGGAGTCTTTGACTTCAAAGTTCAGGAACAAGTCAAGAGGAATTCTGCCGAAAGGTGAGAAACATGATGACAACCTGGATACAAGAGTGCCTAAACCCACACCTTCTAAGTTGGATTTTGATTGGAGTGATTTGTGGAAGAAAAACATGTGTTTCATGTGCCATGAACCATGAGAATCATGTCATAGGTGTCTTGGGAAAGGCAAAGCATACTACATCAAGGTCACTTGATGTAGAGGATAGGGTAAACGATACTAGCTTGGTGGATGAGCATGAGGAGACACACCATACCATTGCTTGCCTATCCAAAGGATCCACGCATCATCCTTTCCGAGTAAGAAGAGTATGGATTTAATAGAGGGCGACTTGTCTAGTGGATAGTGCAACAACTCATAATGTTATTAATGAGGATCTTGTAGTGAAACACGAGGATCTTTGATAGATTTAGGAAGAATATAAAATTGTGAACACACAGGAGCAGCCAAACATGGATAACGAACAACAACAATGAGATAAACTTGACGGCATAAGAAGAAACCAAACAATGCAGAGATGTTCATAAAGGTAGGATTTGTCTCGTAGCTACCACTGGACTCAACACTCCTATATAGCATACAAAGATACTTAATACAATCTGCAATAGAACAACTAAAACAAGAGAAACTCGCTTATATGCTATTATCTAACTTGGCTCTGATACCATGATAAGTTTTGCCTAGAAATAATGATAAACAACAATAAACAAATAAGAACAAAATAAGTACAAAGGACACAACTTATCCTAGGAAAACCCTTCAACTTGAAGGGAAAAAAACCAGCCACACCAGAAAAATATCTCTTTTATTAATAATAGAAGTTCAAGTACAATGCTTTCACTTGATACGATACCATTCACAGAAGGCAATCATGTATATAAATAGAATTGAAAGACCCTCCATATCACAACCGAAAGTCTCTTCAATTTCCAAATACAAGACTCTTCATATTTCCAAATGCATGATTCTTCGTAGGACACGTCTTTTCATATAATATTATCTCAAATATTATCATAAATATCTTCTCCAGCTGTGACATAGTACAAAGGTATTATCTCTATTTCAACATATAGCAAAATCAGAGATAAAGATCTCTATCGCAGCTACAATCTTCAAGAGATCCACCATAGCTACTCCCAAAGGGTGGAACAAGGGCTTTCACGTCAAACTTCTCCCAGAGAAGAATGCATTACCACCTTGCCTACTCGCAGAGAGTGGTTCCACCATGCCTACTCCTAGAGCATGGTACAAGGGATTTCACCTCGAACTTCTCCAAGAGAAGAATGCATTACCACCTTGCCTACTCGCAGAGGGTGGTACAAGGGATTTCACCTCAAACTTCTCTCACAGAGAACTCATTATCAAGGGATTGCACCTTGAACTTCTCCCTCAGGGAGAAGAACTCGTTAACAAGTCTTCATGATGATAAGGCTTTCTCTTAGATAGATATCAACCTTCTGGGCTCTCAAATCAAACTCCCACTAAATCTGATATCAATTTTCTGACCTCCTTGTCCAAGGTTGCTTGTGATGAATAAATAGACTCCCTCTCAGTCGGGGCAGCATACTGCATTGACTATCATAACATAATAGATTTGAATACTGAGACTCGCTCTCAGCCGAGACTCCCTCTCAACGGGGGCAGCTTACTCAAACTTTGATAATCACAATACCAAGAAATTGACTCCAATATTTGTTCAACAATGAGCTTTAGTAGTCACACTGCTACACAAGCTTGTTGATCCTCTGTAAAAGGTCTTGACACTCTTCCTCTGCCACACAAGCTTCCTTTGAATCTCATATCCTCTTAGAATAAACTGATCACAAGATAATCTGAATAGGTGCTTCTTCTTCAAGAGCCACAAACTCAGCTCGGGCTGCAATCTTTCATCATCCCGTGCTCCTCGATCCACCTTGGAAGCATTTTAGAGAGATTAGTAATAGAATCAAATAGACTAATGCTAGAAGCATACATGATTCACTACTCTCAATGTTATTGCATGAATTAAATATATAAAATTCATGAACTCATTATCAAAGATACAAACATAAAATACTTATCTCTTCATAGTTTAATCTTCCTCACAATACACCAATAGATCTTTCACTATCACACAATTATAGTGCAAGCAAAGAATGCAAATTCGAACCCTAGCATGGAAGATTGCATGAGAAGCCTCAATAGCTGAGATTGAAACACCAGCAACGAATCATCCTATAGCGTATCCATTAGACATCATGATCCTTCTAGAATCCAAATGTCCTATTCTGGTTTGGTCGTTTCCTTAGACCCGCTCTGATACAATGTTAATGTTTTGAACCAGAATACATAAAAATGTAATGAACTGAAATATGAATACAAGATTACAAATGACAAAAACATTTATCCTGGAAAACCCTCCAGCCTGAGGGAAAATCCTAGCCACACCAAAAAAACGATCCCTTTATTGAATGCTCAAAACAAATACAATGTCCTCAAGCTCAATCAAGAGATAAAAATCACCAGAGATTGTTAACACATAACAATCAAGAAATATACCCTTTTAACAGTTCAGGGACACCTGCTATGCATATACAAATCATACAAGACTATGTATCTCGCAGATACCACAGAGAATAGAATGATTTATACCATAGAATTGATCATGCCCAGATCATGTACTTAATCAATCTGAAGCAAACACGACATTCACTATTGTTAATATTTCAGACTTTATAGGAAATCACAAATTGAAATATAACTACTTTTAAGGGTAAATAAACAAGGATGGAAAATACCCGATATAGAAGCCTTAATTTGACTTGTAGATGGTCTTTAGATTGCACAGATTTGTCCTTCGAATTTGATGGAATATTTCCTTATGATTTGTTCAAAGTTGTCCTTGAAAGAATGCTGAAGATTGTCCTTGATGTATGCTCTAATTGGCACCAATAGTCTGCTCCAAATATTCTGCCCTAGTTCGCTCCAATATTCTGCTCTAATTCGCTCCAATATTCTGCCCTAATTCGCAGAATATTATACTATACTTCTGCTCTGAAGTGTGTGATAAGACACCTTGATTTAATGGATGAAGTCTGCAATTTCTCCTTTTATTTCTGCTCCTATTATGCGAAATCTTCTGCTGCTTATAGGTCTGCTTGTAGTGCGAATTACCTTAGCATGTTATGTTTTTGATGCCTTTGTAATTCACACTCCAATCAAATATATATATGTGCAAGGAGGTGTGTCAAAGAGACACAACCTTTCAAACATATGGGGGCTGACCTCAATTAGGCAATTTAATAAACAATTACAAGTTATTCTTTTTCATGCATGAGTCGTCCCTTAATTATTTAACAAGTCGTCCCTTCTTTCATAATTCTTTCTCAATGCAATATTAATAATATTATCTTCCTTCAAGGCCATAATATCAACACTCCCCCTTGGACTTGAGAGGAAGATAAAAAATTACAAGATACACATAATGAACCAGATAAACCATGAACATAATCATAGTGAATATCAAATCCATAGTTCAAATTGTAGTAATTTTTAATCCATATAAGTCATCATATCAAGATTAACATATTCATCAAGGATGGCATCATAGCAACATTATTGAATAGCATCAAGTTATCAGTAATCATCATAGCATCATACACATGGCAAATCCATAGATCATTAATGGATAGCATCAAGAAAACATAACCATATAGGAGAAAATATATAATCATATCACACGGGTCAACACCCGAAGCTGAGCTCTATTATATCACAGAGATCAACATCCGGAGCTGAGCTCTATTATATCACTCGGATCAACATCCGAAGCTGAGTTCTATTATATCACATGGATCAACATCTGGAACTTCACATAACGGGTCATTGCCCGGAGCCAAGCTCTATTATGGATTGCCTCAATCTAGCGAATCTATCCATGCTCTGGATTGCCTCAATTCGGTGCATCTATCCATGCAACAATAGTGGATTGCCTCAATCCGGCGAATCTATCCACGCTATGGATTGCCTCAATTCGGCGCATCTATCCATGCAACAATAGTGGATTGCCTCAATCCGGCGAATCTATCCACGCTATGGATTGCCTCAATTTGGCGCATCTATCCATGCAACAATAGTGGATTGCCTCAATCCGGCGAATCTATCCACGCTATGGATTGCCTCAATTCGGAGCATCTATCCATGCAACAATAGTGGATTGCCTCAATTCGGTGCATCTATCCATGCAACAATAGTGGATTGCCTCAATCCGGCGAATCTATCCACGCTATGGAAGGTTAAACAATATTACACAATATAAATCATAATAAACATAGATCAACGATCAGTAAATCATATCAACATAATAAAGTATCATATTTTCAAAAATAGGAAACTTTGCAAAATATCTAATCATGTAGGTAGGCCCATATATAAACTCCTCTTTTATGATGAAGACTAGAGTACATAGGGTTCTGATTCTGTTGACTTTGTTTCTACAATGGAGGCTTGGAGATTGTTTGGGTTTGGACAATTAATAGCCTTGTGACCAAATTTGCTACATTGAAAGCATTGAATCTTAGAGGGGTCTCCTCTTTGAAAATTGTTGTTCCAATGATCTCTCCCCCTCCATGCATTGTGGTTATGGTTCCTATCTTGATTGCTTTGATAGTTTCTCCATCCGTTATTGTGAGGATTTCTTTCTTGACGGTTATTGAAACTTCTTCTTCTTGTTTTGTTTTGGAAGTTTCCTTTTCCTTCGT
Source organism: Chamaecyparis obtusa (assembly GCA_027943335.1). NCBI lineage: Eukaryota > Viridiplantae > Streptophyta > Pinopsida > Cupressales > Cupressaceae > Chamaecyparis > Chamaecyparis obtusa. The sequence continues at coordinate 398,221 of BSBK01008159.1, read as the reverse complement.
CCTGGAAGTCTCTTTTCCTTTTGTTTTGATTTTGATTTCCTGCCTTTTGAAATTGAGAGTATAGAACTTGTATATCATCTTTGAAATTTGATCCCCTAGAGATTAACCTAGATTCTTCTTGAAGGCAGTCAATTTTCTATTTGTCAAATTTAGGTAGTTTCTTACGGGCATTGATTCCTTGAATAAAGGCATCCCAAGCTAGGGGTAGTCCATTAAGTGCTATCATAGATAATTCCTTTTCATCATAGTTATACCCAATAGTTGCAAGTTGATTTCTTAAATCTGTAATCTTTGCAAAGTATGAGGTGATGGTTTCCCCTTGATTCATTTTGATTCGAGAAATCTCATTCTTAAGAGTCATGATTCTACTTGTATTGCTAATTTCAAACATCCCTGATAATGTGGAGAACATTAGATGAGCTGCTTCTAAGCTAGAGATTGTGGGTATGATGTGGTCTTTTACACTGTCAATTAGAATTCTTATAGCCTTGTTATTATTCTTATCCCATTCATGTTTTTCATCTTCATTCATATCATCTCTGGTTTTGGAGGGCTTCTTTAGAATTGAATCTATCTCTAGATCTCTGAAAAGCATAAGTATTCTCACTTTCCAAGATGAAAAATTTAAGGCTCCTTCAAGTCTGTCTTCAGGCCTTATTCCATTTGACATGATGTATATATATATTAAATTTATAGTAGCTGGCATGATTTCCTAAGTCTAAAATGGATCTTCTCTCACCTAGGCTCTGATACCATGTTAATATTTCAGACTTCATAAGAAATCACAAATTGAAATATAACTACTTTTAAGGGTAAATAAACAAGGATGGAAAATACCCGATATAGAAGCCTTAATTTGACTTGTAGATGGTCTTTATATTGTACAGATTTGTCCTTCGAATTTGATGGAATATTTCCTTATGATTTGTTCAAAGTTGTCCTTGAAAGAATGCTGAAGATTGTCCTTGATGTATGCTCTAATTTGCACCAATAGTCTGCTCCAAATATTCTGCCCTAGTTCACTCCAATATTCTGCCCTAATTCGCTCCAATATTCTGCCCTAATTCGCAGAATATTATACTATACTTCTGCTCTGAAGTGTGTGATAAGACACCTTGATTTAATGGATGAAGTCTGCAATTTCTCCTTTTATTTCTGCTCCTATTATGCGAAATCTTCTGCTGCTTATAGGTCTGCTTGTAGTGCGAATTACCTTAGCATGTTATGTTTTTGATGCCTTTGTAATTCACACTCCAATCAAATATATATATGCGCAAGGAGGTGTGTCAAAGAGACACAACCTTTCAAACATATGGGGGCCGACCTCAATTAGGCAATTTAATAAACAATTACAAGTTATTCTTTTTCATGCATGAGTCGTCCCTTAATTATTTAACAAGTTCTCCCTTCTTTCATAATTCTTTCTCAATGCAATATTAATAATATTATCTTCCTTCAAGGCCATAATATCAACAACTATGATCTCATTCTACAGTCATCAAAATTTCTACCTTTTGCATACTCACCGAAGTCCCACACAGTTCAACCTCAAAAATGATCACAATACCTGATAACATTCAAGAACAAAGCACCTCCTGTCAATAGCCTAAGGCGAGGTCACTCAACGGGTAGCACCCATTACATTCCATTGAACCGATAGTAGTAAAGATACCATGACATTTCTAGTCCACAACGGGCACAAAAACCACGTGGACCATCAACATGAGTCACCCGACGTTAAGAATGAAGCACACTGCAATATCATCCAACTCCTGTTGAATAAGGAATACATAATAGAAAAGATAACTGATAATGAAAGAGTGTTGTTGACACATAAACGGTAATTACACTTAGACGTTACAGCTTGAAGATGCTTGCGCATGATTGCCTTTAAACTAGGTGGTGATAAGAACTGAAAGATGCTGTTTCATATTTGATCGAATAGAAAATATGAACCGCTTCATAATCATAATCAACCATAATCAACCGCAAAACTTTTGCAGGAATGAATGATATCTCTCAAAGCTACCCGAACATCAACAAATACGTTGTGTATTATGTGTGTGTGTGTGTAATATATATGTATGTATGTATGCATATACACTGCAGGAATCAGGTATAGCACACCTTATAAATTGTAGTGCGCTGGTTTAACATGCCCGGTGATGCTGGCGTGACACGTCCTCTGGTACCATGTGGGCTGGGGGGAGACTAGACCTCGTGACCTCGTGCTTTACCATAGAAAGCTCTCGCCAATCAAGCTAGGCCCCTAGCCCATATAGGGGCTCCTTATTTCCAATAGAATTCAGATATAATATTTTGTAAATCAATATTTAACTCCTAGATATGTTACAGCATAATTTGATGTTGCATAATCTGCTGTCACATAATTTACGTTACAGCAATGTAAATGATTCATTTCCTTTCTCATCTCTTCCTTGTGAAGAGTATCAAATATATTTTATAACCTCTGATTCTCCCATGTTGATTTCTGAAGTAGGATTGAATGTCGTCTTATATCCTACCAATTGGAATGATAGGTTACATCCAAAATACACATCTAATGACCATTCCTAATTGCCTCCTTGCCTTTACACTAAACAAACCACTTGACATATATTTGGCTAGTAATCCTATTATCATCAATTAGATCTAATTAATCATTGCCCCCTTAATCCTTCCTCATAAGGGTGATTATTATGATCGCTGATTGTTATCTGAACAGAGTGTTATATTTCTATAATCTATGATCATCAGCAGTTGATTGCTGTTTCAAAGAGAAGGATTACTACCACCATCTCTGCTGAGAGAAGATATGCATCCGCAATTCATACGTGGGGAAGATTCCCATGCCTGTCTCTTGAATATAGAAGAGGGACGACCTACATTGCCACTTCAGGAATATATGTGAAGGATGCATAAACAACCTTTCCTCCAGGAAGACCTTCGAGCAAAAGCTTTTAGCTTTATTTCATTAAGATGTATGTGCAAGGCCTTTATTTTGTAAAGACCTGGGATTATCTCAGGATTGAGTACGTGCAGATTCTTTTTCTTGAGAATATTTATGTGCACCATTATTGTGCAAAGAGTTGCATGCACATCCTTTATGTTGTGAAGACATACACAATCTGCATTTACTCAGAGGAGCTTCTCCAGTCAGCTCTTCTTTCAGGTTGATTTCCCATTCCCATCTCTACTCTCAGATGACCTCAATCGGTGTTTCAGCGGCTCCATATCCTACTTTGATATTTGGTCGCTAAATAAATCTTAATAAATATCGCGATTTCTTCTCTTCACTGGAAATACCAATCACAGATTAATCTCTGTCCAACCGTTATTCATTAGTCTCTGTTCCATTATGTCAAATCAGTGGCAATGAGAAGAAATACATGCAACAAAGGCTTGGACCCATTCATCATGGGAAACCAAGAAAATAAGACAATGCAATGTCTTTTTGATCTTTCAAACCCCTATTCTGTGCACATCTTAAGAAATCAACCTTCAAGATAATGTAGCTATGACATTTTGTTCCTGTGTCAAAAAATAATTTCTGTATTGATTGAAATAAAACCCAACCATCAATATGGGGGACATCCCAACACCCCTTCTGTCAAATCACTCTAGAGATGTGTTGGACTTTTACTTTGTTATCACTGGTATTATTGAAGTTGCACTTATCGCAACAATTCATATACATATGTGGGACTAGATAAATTCCATTATATCTCCTGCCACTTCTCTTTGTTAATATGATTTGTCTCGACTCTGATGAAATCTTGCATTATAAGCAGTTCTTGTTCAGATGCCCCGATTTCCTTCATCGTGGTACTTTGTAGTTTCTTTCCAAATTTGACAGGACCTTTTCCTTCTCTACTTTCTCAACTCACAGATACTTAGGCTTCGTACCATCCTCTTGTTGTTCAATTTTTCTTGTTAGAGTGACCCTTTTACTGTTTCAAGGTTACTGTCTTTTTAAACCTTTTTTTAAGTTTTTTGTAATATTCACTATTGTTATGACTGTTCCCAATGACTGGTAGGTTATCGATGTCAAGGATACCATTTCCCCAATTCAATTATTCTACCAACTTCTATGCCCTCTAACTTTGTTGTGGTAGAGAAAATTGGAGATTGACCCTCTTACTTACTATCTTGAAATTGATTAAGTAATTTTTCATGCACCATATGAATTTATTGTCTTGTACAATGACTTCAATTTTGTTCAAGCTTTTCTAGCATCTTTGTCATTGTTAATGATAAGTTGAAGACCAGTCAATAAGGTCTAGACTTCATTTCCTTTCTATCTGGACTTCCCTTTTGTGCAGGTCTTACAAGCATCATCTTGTTTCATGTGTGGACACCTTTTTTTTCAGAAAATGATTTTGTTTTGAGATTTCACATTCATATATCATTCTGTTTGGTTCACATTAGTTACTTTCAACATTTTCAATCCTGTTACTGATGGATGGTTGTTGCATTGATTATACAGGTTATAAGGAATGAAGCGTTATTACTTCTGACTTTTCTGACTCGTGATGCTGAGGTATGTAAATGGTTATGATTTACAAAATATAACCTAACATTTGATGCTAATAACTTGCCAGTTTATTCAAGAATGTTGCATGCTAGATGATATAATTTATTGTCATCTCTATGGTCTTACACTTTCAGTTTGAGTTGCTTACATAACAGGAAATTCAGAAGATAGTTGTTTTTGAAGGTGCTTTTGAGAAAATCTTCAACATCATCAAAGAGGAGGGTGGCTCTGAAGGAGGGATTGTTGTGCAGGTATCTTTGTGATCCACAAGTTTCTCTATTTTAGTTGCAAGTGGTAGAATAAATTGATAACACAAAAGTTGGCTTTCAGAATTTGGTGTTATAGGGGACTCTTGTACTTTCCAATAGTGATGCATTTTAAGAATGTTTTATGATTCATAGAATTAAAGTAGAAGGCAAGAACTACAAACTGGGAAGTGTTGTTGACAATCAACTCTGATTGTTCCCTTCAAAAAACTGGAAAAATATAAATAGAAAGAAAGGCCTTACTATGATGCTCAATACTTTGTTACAGAAAGCCAATGTTATAGACAAGTCTTGTGAGACTTACTGGTTAGCTTACCTCCAGAATAAAGCATGGGGAGGTTAACTGAATTAGAATTGGACTTGGTTCATGCTGACAAAACCTACTGTTACTTCCACTATCATAAAAAATAACTAGAGAGAATAGTTAAAAGTTCTGATATGTAGATTAATCATGCATCTATGCGACTTGTTAGTTGATTCTACCAGTCATTAAAAAATTGCAGCTTTTCAGTATATGTAGATTGATCATGTTTCTTAGCAACTTGATAGTTTATGCTATATTAGTCATTCTTATTAAAAAACTAAACCTTTCCAGTCTCTGTATTAATTTTGGCTCATTCAAAAAGAATTGAGGTCAAAATGTAGAACAAGTGTTCAATTCTCGCAGTTACCAAATGTTGGTCAAACCACATGGATGAAATACTTATGCAGGATACTAATGGTTCAACAACCTTTTAGCTACCCATCAATTGATACAGCATTCTATGAAGTTTGTGGGAATCTTGTTCATTGATCAGGTTTGTTTTCTTTTACCAGCCGTGTCATATGTTATGTCCCTTTTTTGGGAACATTGGAAATTAACTGACAATTTAAATAGTATTAAAATGACTTTATTGGAGCTCAATGAAAAATTAATAAAGTCATTTTAATTTTAAAAAGGGGTTTTAAAAAGGGTCAAAAAGAAAGGAGATGAAGAGACAGGCAGAGGGAAAATGAAGAGTCACTGCATTGGGCTTTAAAAGAAGAATGATAGTCACTTCAGCATGCTTGGTTTATTCATTTTTCTTGGCAGAGCTCTAGGAGCTTCTTGTTCCAAATTCAGTTTTCTTGAGAAGGAAAACCTTTTGGATTTTATTAGCGGATTGGATGGAAACCCAATTCGACTTTGAGGTGGATTCGCGACGGAATTCATAGCTGGGTGAAATTGTTAGAGGTATTTCCTAAGTTGCCGTTTCGGGTTCGGGGACGGATTCGGGTACAAGAATCCGGTTCATGGATTCGTGAAATCTTTTTTTTCCCGTTATGATTTGTATGAGTTCGTGTGTGTGTGTGTGTGTGTGTATATATATATATATATATATATATATGCATTATGTATACAAAAAAAAGGAGAAATTACATAATTCTAAAACTAAATCATTTCATAGTATGCATTTATGATGCTTGTGTTGATATTATGGCCTTGAAGGAAGATAATATTATTAATATTGCATTGAGAAAGAATTATGAAAGAAGGGACGACTTGTTAAATAATTAAGGGACGACTCATGCATGAAAAAAGAATAACTTGTAATTGTTTATTAAATTGCCTAATTAAGGTCGGCCCCCATATGTTTGAAAGGTTGTGTCTCTTTGACACACCTCCTTGCGCATATATATATTTGATTGGAGTGTGAATTACAAAGGCATCAAAAACATAACATGCTAAGGTAATTCGCACTACAAGCAGACCTATAAGCAGCAGAAGATTTCGCATAATAGGAGCAGAAATAAAAGGAGAAATTGCAGACTTCATCCATTAAATCAAGGTGTCTTATATCACACACTTCAGAGCAGAAGTATAGTATAATATTCTGCGAATTAGGGCAGAATATTGGAGCGAATTAGAGCAGAATATTGGAGCGAACTAGGGCAGAATATTTGGAGCAGACTATTGGTGCAAATTAGAGCATACATCAAGGACAATCTTCAGCATTCTTTCAAGGAAAACTTTGAACAAATCATAAGGAAATATTCCATCAAATTCGAAGGACAAATCTGTACAATCTAAAGACCATCTACAAGTCAAATTAAGGCTTCTATATCGGGTATTTTCCATCCTTGTTTATTTACCCTTAAAAGTAGTTATATTTCAATTTGTGATTTCCTATAAAGTCTGAAATATTAACAGCTTGATCATTGATCAATGCCAAATGTCAAAGATAAACATTAAAAATTTAAATAGTATACTTGATCATTGATCTATGTCACAATTCTAAAGAAAATCCGCACATTGAATTACTGAATTACAAAATGAAAATTCAAAATATAGTTCATTAAAGTTTGAAACATGGTTCAATTTTCATCAATCATGAAAGGCTAAAGTTTTCATTTCATCAATCATTAAATGGATTATCAAAAAAATCTGGATCAATGGGGTCTTCAGCAGTTGCAAGTCGTTGATCAACATCATCATTGGAAATGAAATGTGTTTGGAGGCTCCATAATAAGAGTCGTTTTAGGGTTAGAAGCAAAAAAAATAATAAAAAGAACTTTTTAAAGTGCTTTGGACCCATTTTTTAAGTTGCTTGACTGCAGGTCCCTGGGGATTTGCATGGATATGCGCGGGATCCTTGAGGGTCCACACTGGATCCCCCCGGGTCCGCATTGGATCCGGGCAGGGTCCGAATCTAGATCTGTGGGTGTGTTAGGATCGATGGGTTTGCGGATCTTAATGGATTCACAGGTCCAAATCCAGACCCGGACCTGGTTCAAGGGTCCAAGGTCCGAATCCAGTAATGTAGGGTATTTCATGATTATTTGGAAAAAAATATGGCTGTAATGGTTTACCTATTTTGAGGGCAATATACATCTCTATTTTGTGAAATTATGTGTTTTTTAGAATTAATTGTTGATGAATAGAAATCAGTTTTGCATGAAAATTGTTTGTTTAATTTTTTGTGTTAAAAATTGGATAAAATATCATAGTGGGATGTTTCAGTGGTATCAGAGCTGGTTCTCCTGCCAGCCAGTGAGGTTTCATGAGTGATGAAGTGCACCCTGATTGTCTAAAAGAACTTATTTTATTATTGTGGAGATTTCTTAAAATGGTGTCAATTATAAGTCGCAGTGGTAGAAGCATTAACTCTGAAGATTAATATTTGTGGGAAGAATTTATAGAGCTGTCCTAAATATTGGCTGTAGAATATATATATTCGAAGCTAGATAAGTTGGGAATAAATATATTGTATTGTTCTCTCATACCAAAAAACATCCCAGCAGTATTAAAGTTAAATTTGCATTCAGCTAAAGTCTTTTGTGGCGAGAAATAAAGTTGTTGAAATTCGCAGAAATAAAGATTGAGGATTAATACTTATCTGAGTTATCAAGTATTGGTTCAACATTCAAGTGGGCCCAAACTATATTTAAGGAGGTTTTGCCATTGCACATAGTTTGGAAATTAAATATTTAATACTCAGCAGAGAAATTGATATTTTGCAGTTCATATTCTGGAGAATTTCCTTAAGTCCATTTAGGAATTCTGATAATATTTGAGGAGCCAACAATCTGGTTTTAAGATATATCACGAGTCTTCCATATTCTCGGTGGCTACTGTAACATTTTATCAGACTTTATTAAGCTCAACCGGCATATATAATGGTTGGACGATGAAATGACATTCCTCTCATACATAGGGTGCAATATAACATTAATATGAAGTTTTCTCAAATTAATGCGACACTCTCATTGGATGGATTCTGGAGTAACAGGCATGGTTTTGTTTTGATAAGTTAAAGAAGCTTGTTGCAGTGTATCTTGCGTATGGTAAGTCTAGACACTTGCCGTTACTGACGGGTTAATGTTTCAAGACGACGTTAATGCTAGCAAAGTCAAAATTATTATGAGGAGGATTTGAAATATTTGGTATTGATTTCCTGTGCATTTCCTATGGTCTTGTATTCACTGAGACAGTTTTGTCAAGACTGAATTACAATTTTAAGACTCTCCTTTGGCACAGTGAGTATTGAGTCTTGGTGTGGGTATCACGTACATTCAGAATCTGGTGGACAACTCCCTTTTGTGTGTAACATTGTTATACCTAGTACAGGAATGGTCATTCTATTGCCGTCAGGAATTTTGCTGGAAATTCTTCTTGTTAAACTGCATGCACAATCTTCAGTCACTGTGAAGGACAAGTGTTCGGGAGTCTAATGAAGTTTGTAGTTTTTTAAACTTATTTGGTGAATTTTCATTGGGTGCAATACTCTAAAGTAATGGCAGAATTCGCAGGTAACTATTTTTGGCGTACTCAAAGCAAATAGTATTCCCTTGTCGTTACGAATCTTGTTGGAGGCTCTTGTCTCTGTACAGTCTACATCTGTTGTTTTCAGGTAACCTGAATTTTCATAGAAGTGTTTCAAGTAATTCAAGAAGGGATATCAGTAATGGGTAGAAGTTTTTAGAAAGACGGGAAGTTTGAAGTAAGTTCGAATGAGAACAAGGATTGGAGAAAAACAAATGTTTTCAAAGACCATCACAGGGAATGGCTCTGCTGCGAGTTGATAGTTTTCCAATATACCATGAATGGAATAACAAAAAACAGGCGGAAGCTTGTCATCGTTTAAATTGGTGGCGTCGGAAGTTTCTGCAGAAGATTTAGGGTGGAAAACCACTTGAGAACAGTTGTGTTCGTGGTTGTCAAGAAATGACCATTGTTAGTAAAAAAAAAACTGTGTTAGCGTGGGGAACATTTATAGTGGTTCAACAAACATGCCAGGCTGGTTATAGTCACTATCTCTCAATCGCATAAGGAATGAAGCATCGTGTGAGTTCATAATTGCATAGTGGCATTCAAATTTTTTGGTCTTGATGTTGATGACTTTAATATTCTGGACGCTATCCGTGGTGTGACGTGCCCTTGGTCTGAGAAAATCTTTGAGCAGTAAAGTGCGACTCCAGATGGGTGAAATTATAAGTTGTTGTGAAACTTCTTGGTGCCATAAATAATCATTAGTAGAAGACATTCAACACTAATCAGTATTTTATTTGCTGTCTTATAGAATCAAGAGTTTGGCTCGACACCATTCATGCTTGACTCTGAGAATGTGGCCCCCCGAGTGGCGTAGCTGCTAATGATCTCAGACTACCATTTAATGACTGAAAATAATCATTTGCTACTGTACGTGTTTGGGATGCATAGTCTGACTCATTGATGTGGGATTGGCATAAGTCTATGTTGTGGTAACAGTGATCAATTCATCCTCCTATTGCCCTGGCATGGAGTTTTCTGTGATTATTCCAGCATTAGCTTAGTCTGAATTGTGGCCCAGTTTCTGAAAATTGGTTTATTGAATGCATACTGGTGATCTCCTTGCTGTGAGTTAATATCTAGAAGACTCTTGTTGAATTTGTAGAAAGATTAGAAAATAATCAAGGAAGTTAAACTCTGATTTTGTGGAGACACTACAAGCCTATACAGTGATGTTATCACCTTCAGAAATTAATCTCTGTACTTCATTCAAGCTACTCTGAAGTTCAATTTCAAAACTGAATTCATGACATTTATTTCATGTTAGTGTTTTGTTTAATGAATTTGAAGTGAATCATTTGAATGAGCATCAACGTGTCAAATTTACATACATGTTATTCGTGAATAAAAAAATCTAGAGGTTTTCACCGCAGCAGCATTAAACCTAAACTCAGAAAACATATCCATTATACATGCTTGTAACCTGTTTGCTAAATTAACTATTTAGCAGAACTGGTGAAAGCAGTGTTAAAAAATTGTATCAGAACAAGGGTAGCTCTTTACAGTGATTATCAGATTTAAAAAAATGGCATCAGATGACAGTTTGGGCAAAGTGTTTTGTGAGCTATGTTACAAACTCAATTGGGAATCACAAACAAAGAAAGAAGTTCTCATCACTCTGAGCCAATTAGAGGGATGTTTGACAATTGTAAAGTAATCATCCTCTGTTTCATTGCAGAGTACTCTTGCTCCTGTAGTGACTACCTTGAGTCAACGCAAATGGTTGAGACATTCAGATGGAGAGATAAGGCTTTTGGTTTCCACTTGTTTGATGGAGATCATAAAAATCTTGGCACCTCAAGAACCTTATGAAGCAAACATAATGAAGGAGGTACTTCAGCTAATCGTTGATAGTTTCCAATATGTTGGAGACATTAGTAGTCATCATTTCTCGAAAAGAGTTTCCATAATTAAAGCATTTGCAGAAATTAGATTGAGTAATCTTATGCTTGACTTGAGACTATATGACTTAATACACACCATGCTTCAATATTTCTTGATCACAATCAAGGAAGAACACAATGAAGATGTTATTGCAGCCATGAAGACCATTATGGTTATGACAATTAATGAGAGTGATGCTCATTTCCAGCCACTTCTACATATGTTGTTAATCATCTCAAGGCAAGAACGAAAAGTCTCTAAACCTGCTTATGAGTTGGTCAACAAAGTACTCAAACAATGTGAGCGAAAAATTAAGAAATACAAACAACAATGGGTTGAAGAAGAATTGGTTTCAATGGCATTATAGGTTGCAAAATCTCTCAAAAAGGGTAAGAACCAAATGAAGAAAGAACAGAATTGCTTCACATGTCAGGAGACTTGGACACTTGATCATATTTGTGGAACTAATAAGGGAAAAAATATAATGCAGCCAAGTGGTGATGAGGAAAAAGATGTAGAGGAAAGTGATGCCATGACTCATGAGGAGCAAGCTAAAACTACAACCTTAATGCACTAGTTATTGTGGATGGTGAAAAGAAAAAGGTTAATAGCTCCCAATTAGCTAAGGTTCATGATATGGAGGAGGAATCATTTGCTATAGGTGAGGAGTATTCCGAACTCTTTATTGGTGATTTGCAGATCCATATTGATAGAACACGTGAAGAGAAAAACTTCATTGACAAATCTATAAATGATCATGATGAACATGAAGATTGCATGACATCTTCTAGAGAGACAACATGGAGTGATGAAGAGAATGTTCTTACAGTTGAAAACAAATCAGAAAGCGAAATGTGTGATTGTTCATATACTCTAGATAACTTTGAACAAAGACCTTTAGCATTGCAAGATTTGATGGACAAACTAGTAGTCACAAAGGAGAAGATTGTGCAAGTATTGACAAGGGCAGATGATTCTCACAAATATATTGAAAATCTTATGTGGAAAACTCAATTCGAGGAGCAGCAAAAAGGAGTTGCAAGTGGAGTTACTAGTTCTCAATTGCACACCATCAAAGAAGCATTTGAAAGAATGAAATTAGACTAATGTAGTTGTTAATTAACAAGGATCTTGCTATCAAATTTCCAAAAGACAAGGAAAATGAGGTTGATGATCTTTGTTACCAGCTTAGCATGACTCATTTCTCTTTATACAAATCAGAAAATCAGATGTTTGTTTTATCTACAACCAAAGATCAAGAAGTTGGTACAAGGGAGATGTAGATCAAATGAATAGCAGAGGGGATCGATGAACTCTTAAAGGAAGAAAAGGGAGACAATGATTTCAACAATTTACATACTAGGGACACCCAATATGTTGAGGAATTCCACAAAGAAGTATCTTGTAGCCTTGTGACATTGTTTGAAGAAGAATCATTTAAGACACCACCACCTTTTTTCACTTGGGATGGACATGTTACAAGTCAAGATTGGGTGATTTGTGATAAGTTCAATGAGAGTATAGAGGAGTCTAAACTTCTGATTTGGGACAAAAAAGGTTTATTTTCGCATTCACATGAGTTTGCAGCTTTTACACATGGAAACAATAATAAACAGGGGTCTACGAGTGTTGCTACCCATTGTGTAAGTATTGGCCATAAAATTTTTAGTGAAGAGGTGTTTGAAAGGAGTGTAGATATGACACAAAAGTATGGTAGCAATTCTGAATTTTGTAACAGCAGTCATACTTCTTTATACTATCATGAGGTAACAACTTTTTCACATGAGGATGATGATAAGCCAGGTGTTACTAGTTCTGAAATTTCATTTGATGGTGATCAATTCTTTGATGGAGAAGTTGATTTTGTTGATGACTCTTGTAATGAACCAAACACTCAAGAGTTCTGAAATTTCATTTGATGGTGATCAATTCTTTGATGGAGAAGTTGATTTTGTTGATGACTCTTGTAGTGAACTAGATACTCAAGAGTTGTTTTTTATGAATGATGAAAGCATCTACAATTCATATAACATGGAAATTGTTAATTTATTGCTTGGTGATTCTATCTTCATGGATACTTGAGTTGATAGTGGTTGTCCTGCTTGGTCTTTCATTGCACTTTCAGATTTGGCATGGTCTACAATACTTATTGAGTTGTATGGAGATTTGTGGAGACATGTTTACTTGAGGGATATTCTATATGAGATGATTATCTTTCCATGTACAGAGGTATAGTGACAACATCAATATCATTCTTATTGCTGACCTAAGTTACAACAACAACATTTGGTGGCCTAATGAGTTGATGTATGTGCATATAGAAGTTGTCTTTCAAAATTTTTGGGACTACTTATTGATATGGATGTTACAGGAAGATGGTATATTGATAGACATCTATTTCTATTCCTATGGTCGGATGGATAGATTGGTTTGGGATCCGGGTTTTGACGGGATTAGTGCTCTATTTCTTATGGATCGTGATGAGTTGCTTCATAGCTTGAGGCATAGTGCTATTATTATTAGAGTGGCATAGCGGATTGGTGAAGCAATATTTTTGACATTGTCTTGGGATCCAGGGATCTTATTGATAAATGAGTTGCATCTGAACATTTTGCTTAACAAGGTGGCTGGTCTTAATTGCAGTAGTTCCAGAATGTGCCATAGAGCTGCTTACAAATTTATATGGGATCCTGGTATTGGTATGCAGATTCATGATTGCTTGAGGACAAGCAATCTCTAAGGAGGGAGGACTGTAATGTCCCTTTTTGGGGGGACATTGGAAATTAAATGATAATTTAAATAAGTATTAAAATGACTTTATTGGAGCTTAATGAAAAATTAATAAAGTCATTTTAATTTTTAAAAGGATTAAAAAGAAAGGAGATGAAGAGACAGGCAGAGGGAAAATGAAGAGTCACTACATTGGGCTTTAAAAGAAGAATGATAGTCATTTCAACACGCTTGTTTTATTAATTTTTCTTGGTAGAGTTCTTGGAGCTTCTTGTTTCAGATTCAGTTTTCCCGAGGACAAAAACCCTTGGGATAATGTATTTTGCTTCACTCCAAAATAAATCACACTTCACTATTTGATGGCCTAGAAAATTAGAGCAATGATAGAGATAATGTATTTCGCTTCACTCCAAAATAAATCACGCTTCACTATATCCTTCTCCCTCTTCCCCTACTTTGTCTTGGCCTCGGCCCACTGATTCCACTCTGTAGTCATAACCATGAGTTGGAGTGCCTCTTGCAACTCAATCATTCTCTCCAAGAGAATGAAATAGGATGCATATTTGGTCTCAATTGGATTCAAGAACTCCTTTGCGAAGCTCCTGAAGAGCACATGTGAAGTGTGGTGGTTGCAAATAAACATCTACACATCTCTCACATCATTGACCACTCTAATCCAATCTATCTTACCCATGTTGTTGAGTGCATTGTTTATGGCATGCATACAACATGGAGTCCACCAAATATGTCTATAGGTTGCCTCAATAAGCTTCTTTTTAGTTGTGCACACATGTGCTGCATCTGTCACTAATTGGACCACATTTTGTGGCCCAACCTCCTAAATAGCTTCCGTAAGGACCTCAAACTGAAAATCAACATCTTTACAATGTCTTGTACAATCAACTACCCTGAGAAAGTATGGGCCCTCTATAATGTAACCATGATGTTGATGAGTGGACGATGCCTAATGTCCGTCCACCCATCCATAACTATGTTGTGTGTAATTTACACCCAACATGCCTTCATCTTCTCCATGAAAATGTTGATCTTGGGATAGTTCTTATCCAAGATTGTGGTATTCAATTTGTTCTCACCTAGTGGCACATATGATGGTCCTGCCCTTGCTACCATCGATATCATCTCATTATAACTAGGAGATCGAGCTACATGAAATGGGATGCTATTGGCAAAGAAAAATTTGCCAATGGAATCACTATCTCATCCTTGAGCTGCATATTGTGCTTCCCATCACCCTGTCATGATTTGGCCACAACACAATGAGTGGGTGAAGGTCTTGACATTGATCCCACTCTTTGATGCAATGTACATGTAGAAACATGTGACCGGCTCTGGCACTGCTGAACAACCTAAATTCACATCATAGGAGACAAAGTAGTAGGCATGGCAATTGCACTGTCATTGCACTATCATTAAGAACAACCCATAGTTTGTTGATCTCAATTCTGTAATGAGCATTTGCAGGCTGTTCCAAAATCTACATGGATCCACACCTTTTCCTTGAATAAAGAGGAAGTGTGCATTAACTCTAGTAATGCTGCCAAAACATTTCATACTTCACATGTTGCATCTCCATTTACTTGGGCCACCACCTGTTGTCGATGTGCCTGGTATTCTTGTTGCAAACTGTTTGAGAGGAGACTTAGGATCACAAGGACCCTTCGCAAACTCTGCCAAAAGCGCTCGGAGGGGCAATTTGTATTGATAGGTGAACTTGACATGGAACTTGTTTGGCCTTCCCGATCAACCCCATGCTCACCCCCCTCAATCTCATGCTCAAGTTTATATTTTGATTCATTTCCACCATGAGAAGGAATTTCTATCTCATCCTCACTCATATCACGACTATGGGAACTCATTGTGACTTTGCATTTCACAAAATAAATTTAATAAGCACCTAGTTCAGCCCACTTTGAAAAACTATAACTCTAATTTTTATTTTAACAAATTTCAAATAAGAAAACAAAATTAAATTTATTTGAATCTTAAGCGCAAAAACGAAGAATGATTCCAATGTTACATAAAATTGGAATGATTCTTCATTTTGCCCTCAAGATTCAACATCAAGTCTGATTTAGAAAATGAAACAACAAAACAACAAAATGAAAATAAAATAAAAAAATAAAACAAACAGTATCCCTACCTTGTGCTTGAGAAATTTGTTCAAGATGTAGAATCTTCCTTCTCTTCTTTCTCCTTGTCATTCCTCTTTAACTTGCACTCACTCCTCCAATTACTCTTTTCTCTCCTTTTCACCTTTATCTGCTGTAGCAAACAATGAGAAATGAAGTTGTGAGTAAAAATGAAGCTTGGAGGGGGTTTGTAGGCTTGGAGGGGCCTAGATGGGGCCCACCATAAATTAGGGTCATAATGTAACCCTAAAAGAAAAAAATTGCATTTTTTAAAAATTTGCTTTTTGGGCTGGCTCTTGATGAGAGATGCGCAGATGTCCCTAGGTCTGGGTGTTCCGGAGATGTCTTGGAGACGTCAGGCTGTCTCCCCCATCTCTGGATGTCCCGATGGCAGTGGTGGGACAACAAGGGGACGCATTGTCCCCATCCCCACGTCTCGGGGACATCCCTGACTCCAAAACACAGGGTTCAGGGGCGGTAACACGTCCCCGTGTTTCACTGCGTTTTATTCCTGTTGTTGTTGAGCCCTCATTTAACACTCAGGAAAATTGCATATCAATTTTTTTTTAAAGGCAAACTGCTACCTAGGGGTAAGCTCCCTTTATATTCAATTCAAAATTAGCATACAAAATTAGCAAAACCCATGGCTCTTTCAGTTATACAATCCACAATTGCCTTCACAAAGAGATTCCCGTGAGCAAATATCTAATCCACAGCCTCAGCAATCTTTGAGCTGTGAATGAACCGCAACTATTTTGCGCCTTCGATTCAGCCTACTAACCGGTCTGATTCCAAGATAGGCATCAGGTTCTAGCAGGCTGAAACAGAACAAGAAGTGATATTCTCTGTTAAATGGCATATCAATGTTTTACCCAAATGCAAGTTTATTATTTTTCTGAAACATATCCAGCTATGGTTGCATCTATGCAATTACTATATCTGGAGAAATTTTGATTATTACAGGTTGTTAGGGAAACCTTGTGAAGATTCTTTATGATGTGAACCTTACATCCCTTGCAAGACACAATTTTGTTGAGTTGCTGCCTGCATCTAGGAATTTTCAGTTCTGCATTGCCGTATTGAATGTAGGCAGCATTATGGCTGCAAATCTTCCTTGGGAGTATACTTCTTTTCAATTAATCAGGAAAAAGTTGGGTCAGGGGAAAAAATATCTCTGCAAAATTCAGATGTAACCCTTTTACTCTAACTCAGAAACTGCAATTTTATTGCCAAAAAAATATGATGTTCTGAAAAATTGGTTGGACAGAGTTTATGGAAAAACTTTCAAAACTTTCAAACAAAAAGTCAGCCAGCAGACTGAGAGCGAATTTATCATGATTAATTGTTATCTGGAAAAGAATTCTGCTTCTATGAGCAGCATTACAGACAGATATTATATGAAGTGATCTAGCTCAATAAAGTCATCCACTGCAGTAAGAATGCCCTTTATTGAGAATACTATATGCATGTACTTGTTTTGAATTGTTTGTGGTATTTAATTCCGATTATTTGTCTTCTAATTAACTGATAATTGTAAAACAGGATTGCCTTGAGCTACTCAACAATCTTCTTCGAAATAATCCAACAAATCAGGTTTGTGATGCTGTTGTGGGTAGCCCATCTCTTTATTGCCACTTAGCTTTCAAGATTTAAGATTGATATTCTTTTCATCAGATTTTATTGAGAGAGACAATAGGGCTACAATCCGTGGTTTCCCTTATAAAGCTTCGTAAAGGTATTGCTGATGGCTTCACACAACAAAAGGTGAGCTCTTGCTCTTGAAATTTTGTTTGACATAAATAACTGTTTTAGTTAGTCTACTGGCTTTCCCAGGGATGGGATGTACAGTATTATGAAAAGCTGACTATTCAGTTCATTTCCTAATCAAATTTCATCTCTAAATTGTCCAATGGAAAACCATATGAAACGTTCTTCCTAAATACTTTGTTCATCTTTACTCATACTTGTTCATTTGTAATTTCACACTAATTATATTTATAGCTTAATTTTTCTCATTTTTTATTATGCAAATTTAAATTTCTCAGTGCATCTAGCAACTAAATAGTTTAGTTTTAGTCGTATTTGATTATTTTTAATTTTATGCTGCTCACTCTATTTGCAGACCGTGAATTTGCTAGGAGCATTGGAGACTGTTGCATTGCTTTTAGCTGGAAATTCCGATGTGGAACCCACAAAGGATGCAAATAGAATAGCCAATCAAACAGTATTTTCCCAGGTTCTCCATTATATCCTTGTTTTTCATTTTTGATTTGATATGAGTTGTCACATTCTGGTATGTTTAATGTATTTGAAAATTTGATTAATGAATGCAGAATAAACTCTTGGACCATCTTTTGATGTTGAGTGTTGAAAGTAGATGGGCTGCAATTGTAGTTCGTTGTGCGGTAAGATTTCCTTTTATTGATTAGTAAACTTTTTATAGTTTGAAGCTTTGAATTCTATGGCTAGAACTTGGAATAATGATATGCATTTCATGAGATGTGTATGCTACAATTTCACTTAACGGTTAAGAGAAATGTCTGTGCTTTTTATCCTTTTTGATAAGTTCTATGATGCTTCTTTTTGCTTTAGTATGTTGAGTGGTAGTAACATTAGTTTTGTTTGTCTGTCCAGGTTTGCATATTTCTTCATTTTCTTTTACTATTTTCTATAGTTGTTTACAGATATAGTTTCCATTATCATTCCATTTATGGTTTTTCTTTGGCTAAGTGAACAAAGTGAATTCTATTGGATCTTCAAGTTTTGCCTCTACCATCACTTTTGTGTTCCACCTTTTTTAAAGTCTTTGAATTGAAATTCTCCATCCCTCAGGTTGTTTAAATGAAAATTATGGCAAGGATCAGTCTATAAGGGTTATGGCATAAAAGGGTGTTTTTCAGTAAGGTAATATCTAAGCTTAGGGAAGACAACAAAGTAAGCTATATGAAGCTGGACTTATATGTCAGGACTTAGGATCAACAACAAAGGTAGGTATTCTCAAGGTCATTAATATTGTTTTTAGCCTTGGGGACTGCAAGGGTTGCTACAGATTTGTAGCTCCAAGCTCTGGTCATTTAAATTAGCTATTGGTTCTGGTATCTTGTTACGCAATACTTGTGTATAATAGTATATGCATATAGAAAGTTTGATATTTAAGTCACTTAAGCATAACCCACTTGACAATGCCAATTAGTGTTTGTTTATTTTCTTGGTTGCTAGCAATTCTTGTTCAACAGCTATCAAGATTATTACATTGGAAAAGTCTAAAATTTTAGATTCACAGCTACTAAGCCAATTTATGTTTTCTTTATGGTCAGCATAAATATAGTTAGGTCAAAGGATGTCTTATAACATGGTTTTCTGAATAACTTATCATTTTTATTCCTGTGAGGTGATGTATTTCTAGATTGCTGCTCTCTAGTTAATTTAAGATTGCCTATTGTTAATTTCTGAATCCAAAATATTGGTTTTCCATTCACTTTAAGATTTCTATTACCAATAACTGCTCCCTGGAATTAGTAGTACGTTGCAATCTTATATCATTAGATTTATTTAGTTGTTTTCTTGGCTTCTAAAATCAATGTATGATGTCAGACCTTGTGATGCTGTCTAATAGTTCTCTCTAGAGTTGGTGCAACTCCAGACCTACCTTCTGGAATTATTGGAATTTAAACATCCCTGGCATGGTCAGTCCAGAAAATTGTGTCCGCACTACTCAACTGACCAAAGGGATGGGTAGAAATTTCTTAACCACCTTGCATCTTCATGTCTTGTTAGAATTTTGTAGTGTGCTTTCATCCCTGAAGGAAACTTTTCTGGGTACACATTAAAGTGTATTAAATAGTGATATTGCTATCAGGATTCAACTGTGTAGTTTTTTGAGTCAAACTCATTGACCCATGTATCATGACCCATGTAGTTTGACTCAAAAAACTACACAGTTGAATCCTGATAGCAATATCACAATTTGACTTGCTGTGGAAAATATCTCCTACTTATGTTTTAAATAGATTTAATCTATAATGACAATGATCCATATGCCAACTCTCTCAAAAAATATGGGAAGGATGAATGTCCTTTTAACAATCATCCCTTGAATGGAACTCATCTAGAATGTAAGACCTTGGCACCATGCCAAGTCCATATTAGCTGTATAACATGATTATCTGCTATATGGTAGCTAGCATAGGAAAAGAGCATTATATTTATTTCCTGCCAAAGTATATTTTTGTATTTACCAGTCCAATTTGATGGTTTTTCTTATTTGAGAACATGAAAATTGGTGGAATCATATTTTGCTTGCTTTTATGTTTAGTAGATACAGTTGAGATTTAAACTGTTCATCAATACAAAGCAAATTTTTCCACAACTTAATACAATTGGATTTGAAACTATGCAGAGATTTTACCATTTCTGGAAGGTGACTAGCCGTAAATTTGAATATCTTTATTCATGAATACAGATTCATGCACTTTTATCAAAGTCTATTAAGTCTTATTTCAAGCCTGACTAGCTCGCTTAATCATAATTGTACAATTTTTCTACTTGACAATCCAGATGAAAGTTCAAGTGTGATTATTCATTTTCTAGATTGTATTGCAATTTCAATCCTTGCTGTCAATTCAGCAAATGTCAATGATTAAAGGTGGAAACTCAATACTCTTTTAATTTGGTGTCGAGTATTTTAATTTTTTGCAGTTTGTCCTCATGGATATGTATCAACTCACTTTTTGCTCAAAAACAGTTCATTTGAATATTTCTTTGTGTATTAACTCAATTTTGAGTTTAATCTATTAGCTTCTTCTGCAGGCACTTAGGTGCATTGGGGACTTTATTCTTGGGCATGCTCAGAACCGTGATGCTCTTGGCAGCAAACTTCTTGGGGATGATCCAGATGTAGAACCTGCTCTTAATTCCATTCTGAGGATATTCCTTCGCACATCAAGCCTACAAGAATGTATTGCAGCTGAATTTGTTTTCAAGTGCTTTTGCGAGGCAAGGTTTAATGAACTTGCATAGTACCTCCATTTTAAATTATGAATTACTTGAAAAGGTTTTATTTAACATATCTATCTCATCTCTGGTCTGATTTTGATCCTCTAGAAATGCAATTGTTTATATGATCATGAAATGACTGCTGTTCCAGAGTTGCACTTGCAAAAACTCATTTAGGAAACCTTATTTCAGAAAACTATAATAAATTATAATTGTTGCAGGTGAAATGCTGCAGGTTTTATTCTGGAAAAATTATTCAAGCTACAATATGCAGTTGACCAGATCTGCAAATCCAGGAATAAAACATAGGGAAAAACCCAACATAATTTGTTTTCAAGTGCTTTTGCAAGGGAAGGTTTTAATGAACTTGCATTGTCTACCTCCATTTTAAATAATGAATTGCTTGAAAAGATTTTATTTAACATACCTATCTCATCTCTGAGCTCATTTGGATCCCCTTGAAATGCAATTGTTTATATGATCATGAAATGACTCTGCTGTTCCAGAGCTGAACTTGCAAAAATTCATTCAGGAAAATCTTGTTTCAGAAAACTATAAATTATAATTGTTGCAGGTGAAACACTGCAGGTTTAATTCTGGAAAAATTTGTCAGGCTGCAATATGCAGTGGATCAGATCTGCAAATCCAGGAATAAAATTTATGGAAAAACACAACATAT
Organism: Chamaecyparis obtusa; assembly: GCA_027943335.1. Taxonomy (NCBI): domain Eukaryota; kingdom Viridiplantae; phylum Streptophyta; class Pinopsida; order Cupressales; family Cupressaceae; genus Chamaecyparis; species Chamaecyparis obtusa. Next base: position 376,695 of record BSBK01008159.1, on the reverse strand, counting down.
TGAACTGCAACTAATCACTCTATATCCCTGTAAATGATTAGCCTAAAATTGCATCTTGACATACAGTTATGTGGTTAAACATAAATCTTTGCTTTATCAATTTATGCTTCAGCAAAGTGAATTTTTGGAAATAGATTATTCTCAAAGAGGTTGGCCAGAAAAATATATATTTTATTTTTATTTTAAGCAACTTTTAACATGAGTGCCACATAAAGATGCATGGCTCATAAAATCAACATTTATGTGCAATAAATAATCTCTAAGAAGGGCATCAAAAATAGGTCGGCCCATATGAATAATATTTCGCTTTATTTCATCACTTCTATCTTCCTTTGGCCCTCACTTTGCTTTGACATCAATGACAACAAATATTTAACAGAGAATATTGATAGTTGATGAATAGAACTATAAGGACTGAAAATTATCTGGGAGAATATTAGGGATTTGGTTGATGAAGAGATTTCCAAGGATTGTGTGGAAATTATTCAGGAGGTGTTTACTACCGAAAAAAAGGAAGGATAAGAAAGGTACTTCCAAGGGGCCTAAGAAAATAGAGAAAGCAGTTGTTGCTACCTTGTGGCCAGAGGATTATGCTTACACTGTGGAAGAGATGCATGAAAGGAATGAATGCAAATATGAGATTGCGAAGGGTATAGAGGCCCAAAGTAAGAGAATTCCAATAGGAGTGAAGGTAAAGAGAAAATGAGTAGTCTTGAATCTTGGTAGACAAGACTCCAGTGAAGACACTATTTGTTTGGGGCATAACCATTGGATGGAGGGGAACAAACCTTGTGAGGGAGGTGGTCATGACTCTACTAGGAATGTCAAGGTGAAAGACCTAGGGGTGGGAATCCCTTTTCCACCCATTCTCGACCCTATTGCAAAAATTTCTACAGATTTTTCCCTCTAGGTTAACAATGCTACTAATGCCAATGACTTGAAGGAGGTTCTAGATTTTGTGAGGGATGTAGTTAACTGCCAACACAAAATTGTTTTTTTGTTGATATTAACCATATCAACATGAAAATGGAAATTATCTAGGAGAAGCTAGGAGGTCAAAGAAAAAGTAGTAGCTTAGAGGAGATAAATGTCCTGAAAGGCTGGGAGGCCCTGTGAAGATTGATAAAACTGATTCGGATTTGGAAGCCATCTTAAGGTTAGTAATATGGATAATTGAAAGCAGGATATGGAAGAGAGAACGGCTGCAATGGAACATGAGGTAAACAATCATCAAAACCAACTTTGAAAGGGTGGTGAAGGTTAGCTGTTGCTCAATTAAGAAGAGTGCAGAGGTGATTCACATCCTCGCCGAGAAGTTGAATAACCTCTGGCAGCTCAACCAGGGTAAAGATAAGAAATATGATCAAGCCAGGCCTAGTTCTTGCACTAGGGGCAGCAAAAAGAAAAACTTGGATGATGAAAAGAGAGATTTGGTTAGATTCGCTAATCTCTGGAAATAGTTCTACCAACAGGAAACGGAGGTTGCAGAAACATTGAAGAATTTGTAATTGTGCTGCTGGTTTCTTTTCCCTTTCTAGTTCTTTATGTTTTTTTTGTGTTGTTAGGCTGCTGATGGCTTTCTTCTAGCTGTTTGTTTTACTGTTGGGCCAGTGAGGGTTTTCCATGTGTTGATGTTTCTCCTGCTTTTCTCTTTGGTGAGCCTTTTGTAAACGGTGTCAGGGGGCCTTCAAAACTTTTTTGACAGTTAATCAAAAACTTTAACTCGAATTGTACGGATGGCCTGATTTTTTAAGTGTGCTACCTTTAGTTTGTTTTTTTCAAAGAAGCAATAATCTGCAAAAAATCACGATTATGCCCGATTAATCCCGATGTGTTGGAGCCAGCTAATTTTTTTCCCTAAAAAAATCCTGATTCGTGAAGAATGTCAATGACCAAATTTTCAACAATTCTTTGCGTTTAAATCATGTTCAGATGCCTCCCAAAAATTGAAAAAATTGTGCCCAAAACCTGCAAAACCCTAGAAAAACTTGCAAAATAACTGTATCGCTTAGAAATAGGGCCTGTTTAGGGATGAAACCAGAGTTAGTGCAAAATTGGCGTGGAAAGAGTTTGTTATTTTATCGCTTAGTTTTCTTTCCGATCTCTGAAAAACCCTAAATAGAGGAGCATGAGTAATGGTGATCATCAACCAAATTTAAAGGGCCTCAATCATTCTAAATTGCAGGGGACATGTGAGATAGTGTTGAAGCTGCTGAAGAATCTGCTCTCAATCATGGCGTGTTTTCAATTTGACCTGATCTCTCTGCACGCCCCACCCCATGGATTTTGATGGGAACATGTATATTAATTAGTATTATCATTTATGCACTTACTATTAAAATCATAATTACTATGCAGTATTATAGATGGGACTTTGATGGGAAAGAGCGAACCCCTATAGATTATAATTAAAATTATAAAGTAGTTTTAGAACTTAAACTTTTATAAACATTTAATATATATTAATGGTTATATAATAAATTATAAATTATAAATAATGTACAATTTATTATGTATGCATTTAATTTGTAATCAATATATTTAATTTTTGCCCAGACAGATATAGTTATACAATTCATTATATGAGCAATATATCCAAACTTACTTTTAATAAAACATTCTCCGACACATAATCATTAACATTTGTCTCCATCAAAAATAGTAGTTGCAAGTTGGGTATTTGCCAAAACCAGTGCCTTTCTAATCTTTTACTTAAACTAAACAAATGCCTTTTCTTGAATTCTACCCATATATAGGACTTACCAACTACCATTATGGAATATAAAAAATATTGAGTTGCCCCAAACTCCTACTTTTACTAAATTTCTTAAAGTAGCTGGATTGCAATCTGATAAATTTTAATCTCATCTCAGACTTAGACAACTATTTGGTGACTGGCCTCTTAAAAAGTTGACTGAGTATTTGCCTATGTGATTAGCAATATCAATATAAACAGCAAAACAATATTTTCTACAATTCATGGGTTAAACTCTATTTTATTTGCTCTCTATATCTCTATGGTATGGAAATGCCCTTAAATTTTAAAAAAACTTTGAAGTAGCAGTTTTTATCTCTTTTTCTATAATTTTTTATGTTTTTTAGATCCAATGTATTCCCAATTTTTTTCCAAAATGTCTTATACTTTTGGTTTGCCAATTTTTACCCCAAATGGTTTTTTCTGCTCAGAAAACTTTGAAGATGAAAAGGAGATTTAATTAGATTCACTAATCTCTAGTAGTTCTACCAACAGCAATTGGAGGTTGCAGAAAAACATTGAAGAAATTTTAATTGTGCTGCTGGTTTATTTTCCCTTTTTAGTTCTTTCTGCTTTTTTTGTGTTGTTCGGCCACTGATGGCTTTCTATTAGCTGTTGTTTTGCTGCTGGGCCACTGAGGGTTTCCTGTGTGTTGATGTTTCTCCTGCTTTTCTCTTTGGTCAGCTTTTTGTAAAGAGTTTTGGAGGGCCTTCAAAACCTACTTTACCATTAATCAGAAACTTTAACTTAATTTGTATGGATGACCTGATTTTTAGGAGTGCCAGCTTCAGTTGTATTTTTAACTTCACCATGTAATTAGCATTCTGCAACTTTTTAGATTATTAGATAATAACTTTAAATCAAAGTTGCACGGATACAAATACAGATACAGTATTGGGGACAGATACGGCCATTTTTCAAGACCCCCCCAAAAATGGGTACGGATACAGCCATTTTAACACATAAATGCTACATAAATATTTATAAGTTAATTTAACACTTTATAATATGCAAAAATAGTAGAGTTGCATTAGAAGATAACCCCAAAAAATGGGTTGCTGAAATTAAAAAAACATTTTATTTGTCTTTCTCATTTGGTGCAGGTTTTGTTTATACCAATTTTTGTCAAAAAAATTGCATTAATGAAGTTTTTTCAAAATATTTTGGGAAGGTTTACGTCAAATCTTTAATAAAAATCAAATCACATAGTATTTGGCATGATCGGAAAATCAATTTTTTTAGGCAGGCATGGGTACAATATTTGACTTGTTTCCAGGCAGTATCAGATACGTTTCCAAATTGGATACGTGGATACGCGTGCCCAAGGAGGGACAGGAGTTTCCGGCAACTCTGCTTTAAATCAATTTATGTGGATGGCATGATTTTCAGAGTGCTAGTTTTGGTTTGTTTTTAAACTTTCCCACATAATGGGTATGTTGGATTCTTAGGTTGCAAGTGCTTCCATCTCCTAAATATGTAGTGCTATTGTTTATCATGATTTAAAAACACTAATAATTTTTGTTCATTAATAATTGTTTTAGCTTTTCGCACTCTATATCCAATTAACAATTGCAGAGTGTTCCCATTTAGCTGCTTAACTAATTCTATCTAACAGTCACTGCTCACATTTTTTGTGAGATAGTGATCTTGCTTTTTTAATTTTCTGCTTATTTTAAGCAATTGTCAAATTGTGATGTATTTTACCTTATAAATCTAAAGATAAGAAATATATGCAGCCATGTGGCACATTTCAATTAAGAAGTGATGTTTTCACCCCCTCATTTATTTGGAGCTAAAGTTCCAATCCCTAAATTTTACTAATTCCAAATTGTTTTTAGTGCTTTGCAAAAAAAATTACATAGGACCATCTCTGCCGCTAAAAATTAAGTTGCAATGTTTGTTAAGCAGCTGCATTGGACCACTTTGTAAGTGAAATATTCTCTTTGATACATGTATGTTCTTAAGGGTTTATTCTGACTAGATCAATGATTGATGCTCTATGCAGGGCAATCCAGATGGACAGATGATGCTAGCATCCACCATTACTCCTTTGCCACAATCAAGTTTGCATGGTGGAAAAATTCTTGAAGATGCCAATCGAGTGTCATTTGGAAGGTTACCTTCAAAATTTTCTTGTTACTTAAATATCACTTAATCTTTAATAATATTGATTTTGCCTCATCACACATCCTGGCTTGATGCTGGGGCCTGATTTTGCAATTTCAATCTGCGCCATGTATTAAGGTCAACTGTTTTATTTAGCACGAGGATGAAATTTAAGCTTCACTTTGGTATTTCAATTTTTAGTTTCACTTGTAGCAAATTCCAAATAAATGAGAGGATGGCTAATATGAATTCTTTTTATCTTACACAGTATCCTCGTTCGGGCCCTTATTTCAAGTGGAGGTCAAAATGATCTTGAGGTAAAGTGATTAAACCTCTTATGCATTGATACAAAGGAAAGGATTTTTTTTTTCATAACAAGAATTACAATTGAAATCTGGAATCACTTACAGGAAGAAAGCATCATATAGGGATTGCCTAAATCAGAGAATGCCTTTGGATCATCAATGTTTTCAGTGTTAGATTAAATATGTATACTTACAGAAAATTGTTGCTGCTACAATATTTCAGTAGACACCCAAGAAATAAAGAGTTTTGCATTTTTTATTTCCTGAAGGTACTTTAAAGCGTGAGAAAATTCCCTTGAAAAGCATTGAATCTCAGCAATATTTGTTTCCTGCAAATGTTGTTCCATAACATTCGAACTGTCAGAGAAGGCTTGTTTGGATGCCTTTTTTATATTTATTTTTATTAGTTAGCATCAATTAATCTTCTCTCTTCCAATTTAACCACACATGCACATCTTCCTCATTCTTATGGCAGTAAAATTGGCATAAGCTGCACTTTCATTTGATATCTGCTACTTTCTGCCAGGGAATATTCAGTTCCTATTTTTGATCTCCTGCTTCCTGTTTTTTCTTTCCTTCCATAATGGGATTTGGACTTATCCTGAAAATATAATCTGGCACTATAGTTCTCTAGATGAGTATCCTAAACCAGATGCAATCTTTTCTTTTCTCTTAATATTTGTATACCACCCCATTTTCTAGATCTCCTTGAAGATCGTCCTAACAAGTTTTCTTCATAAACTTAGGTGTATACTATATCATTATCCATTTCCTTCCTTTTGTGTCAACCTCTTGGGCCCTTATTGGCTACATATCTTGTTCATATGTACATTTTTCATTCTTTGGAATCTGTAGAATTAACGTGTTCATTTTTATTTTGGGCACTGAAAATATAACCTGGCACTATTGTTCTCTAGATGAGTATCCTAAACCAGATGCAATCTTTTCTTTTCTCTTAATATTTGTATACCACCCCATTTTCTAGATCTCCTTGAAGATTGTCCTAACAAGTTTTCTTCATAAACTTAGGTGTATACTATATCATTATCCATTTCCTTCCTTTTGTGTCAACCTCTTGGGCCCTTATTGGCTACATATCTTGTTCATTTGTACATTTTTCATTCTTTAGAATCTGTAGAATTAATGTGTTTGTTTTTATTTTGGGCACTTATGACGCTTGTTTTGGACCTTCTGAAACTGTTTGCACTTTTGTACCGAGTTTGCACTGTTAAAATTAAAGTTGGCCTTATAGGGCTTTTCGGCAATGGACATAAAGTAATTATTAAATATGTTTTTCTGTTATCTATAATGATGTAACTTGATGAATAATGGTTTGAGAGTGATGATCTGGTAATTACAAATATAGAAAGTTATGCATCATATTTTACTTTTTAGCCAAGCAAGAGGACTGCGTCATTGCTTAAAATCTCTTTGTATTTCATTAGGAAAATCATGTCTCATTATAGATGTATCATTCAAGAGTTGTTATTTAATACATGTTTCTTTAGATTGTTTTTAATTGCATTGTTACTTCACTTTTATTACCATATATTCCTATATACTTCAATTTTGTAATACAGAATGGTGAAGATCAACAAAACTACTGTAGAATGTTTGGCTGTTAGTATAATTTTGTAAAGTAGTAGAAACAGGTCTCATCTTGGTTCTTTGCCTTTAAGAAAACGAGTATCACGAGGTGTATGATGTTTTCTTCATTTTCTATATATATGTCAGGCAAGCTGCAGGGCTGCAAGTATTTTATCTCATATCCTGAAAGATAATGTGCAGTGCAAAGAGCGGGTATGTAAATGAATGACATATATAGTGCTTCACTTTGTATTACTTTTCTTTGCTGGAATAGTTTATTTTCTGCATAAAAGGAAAGTTTATCAACATGGCTTGGTTTGGATGGTATTGGATGTGAATCTTTAGGAAATCTATATCTTCTCCCCAAAAACTCATTTCTGCTTTTAATTGTGTGGTCTCTTCATCTTTTATGCTCTACATGGTATCAAAGTTTAATGGAAAAAATGGTCCACATCGAGGTGTGCATGCAAACATAGTGAATATGGGAGGATATCAACTTCCAGCAGGTCATCAGTGTGTCAACTTTGCAGGAGTGATGTTTTCTGAAGTTCAAATACTGAAGGCATAACAAACAAAGGAAAACGTTTGAATGTGATAGTTGAGTGTGTCAGGGTTTAGAAACTAGTGGGGTGCCTATCCCCTAAAGGCTAAAAGCTTTCTAGTGAACATGGTGTTGTGCCTAAGTTATAGTACTGGGTGGCACATTTTGGGGGTGGCAAGAGGAAAATAAATAAATTCTGGGCACACGCATCAGCTGTATATATCTTTGATTCTTTAACTATCAGTTTTTATATAAATTTTGATCCGCTATGTAGAAATTCATGCATATTATACGAATGAGTGGAGATTTAGAGTAAGGGCTCCTTGACTACTTGTTTGGTAGACTGTGCTTTGACATATCCAGTGAATGTCTGACTTAATGTGCATCAAAATTATAGATTGGTGCAAGTTCTATAGAACCTGTATCCTACGATGTCAATCTTTAGTGCCAATAAGCTCAAAATTTATGATCTTTGAAAACATATGGCTATCCAGGTCTTGTCTTCTTGATTTAGGTTTCCATGGTTGCAAGGGTTACACCTCAAATATTAATTTCTTTAAGTAGTTCATTCTCTTTATATCATATATGGTAATAGCTGAAAAGGCTGTCTTGATATGTTTCTAGAGACACACCAAGAACAACTGCCACGATTTCGAGGAAAAATCGGCAAACTTTCCAAACTTTTGCAGAAGAGCACGATGCCCTATAACAGATTGCAAAAAATCACGTTTTTTGAGGAAAAAATCGCCAAACCCAAGATTACAAATCATTTTCGGAAGAAAACGATAAAAACCCACAAAGGAATCCCACGCAACTTTGCGAATTATAGAATCCGGAAACAATTTTTTAGGATAAAATCGAAAAACCAAACAAATAGCGAGCACAAAATCCCAGACATGGATTAGCATACAAGACATTATTTTTTAAGGAAAAAATGGTAAAACCTTTCTAGAAACCAAAGAGCCCTCCTTGAGAAGAGCAAACCATTAATTTTTGAGAAAAAAATTATAAACCCAAAATAATCTTTTTCCAAGGGACAATTATTAAAACCCACTAGAAATTTTTTTAAAAAGAAAAAAGTTATGAAAACCCATTAGAGATTTTTTATGGGAAAAAAATTATGGAAACTGATCAAAGATTTTTTAAGGGAAAAAAATTATGGAAACCCATCAGAGATATTTTTAAGGGAAAAAATTATGAAAACCCATCAGAATTTTAAGTGGAAAAATTATAAAAACCCATCAGAAACTTTTTAAGAGAAAAAATTATGAAAACCCTTTAGAGAAACCTACATATGGCAAAACATGAGACTGTGTGGTAAACAGCATATGCAAGCAACATGCAACTCACAAAAAGCACATGCAAGCAACATGCAAGAACATGCAAGTACATGCAAGTACACACAACAAACATGAAAGCATAGTTACAAGATTCAGACTTGTCTCGGACTCGGCAAGTTAGATTCGGGCTCGGACTCAGACTCGGTGTCTAGACTCGGCAAATTGAAAAACCCAAGAAATTCAATGATTTTTAAGGATTAAAAACTTTTTTCATGCATCATTCAATCAATTAACATCAAAGACACAATAATTGAGATAAATAGAAGCTATTTTGCACACATACACAAGTTTACATTGATCACATAAGTATAAATGCTTGATTACATTGATCAATCGTAACATAATAGATTTCAAAAGCCATATTTTATAAAGTCAATGGTAAAATAATAGACCCCAAAACAGTTCTTTTAACACCACATTATACAAAGTCAAATATCGCACATAGCTGCACTTAAGTTTCAAAAGTCTACAACTACTAGACATTGAATTGTGTTGACTCCGTCAAAATCAAGCATACAACACAATCAGATCTCTCACATCAACTTCTCACCGTTAACAAAACAAAGAACTAAGCGATTCTAAGCATTCAAAAACTATATTGATTTATCAACCTCCTCATGATATTCCTCTAGATCCAATTTACATCGATTCTCAGATTTACTTGTTTTGCTACACTGCATCAGAAACAAAAATACTAACAAATTGCCGTGGGAAACTTCTTTAAAAGAGAAAATCTCAGAACTCTACCCAATTTCATGACATGATCTTTTCACAGTGAAATGTAGAACAATCCAAACACCAATCATGCAGGATATGGATTTGTATTCCAATTAAAGTATACATTTTATAAAACTTTCATACACAATACTGCTTTAATTAGCAGATAAATAATATTTCAGAGTCCAATCAAGCTTTTTTGATGCTTCACTATGACTACCTAAATTTGTTCACAGATTCTTCACAACCCAACTACTCTGAGAAGCCAAGGAATCAGCAACAACAATCAATAATCAATAATTGGGCCATTCTATAAAAGAATAAGAGACAAATTTCTGATACATATTACAAATATCCCAAGTCAAATATTTACACCGACCTAAAACTACTCCCTGAAAAATAAAGTAGAATTTTGCCTATCATTGTCCCTAAATAAACAACTTTAAAAAAATGTTTCTTTTTGCCTTTGATTGGCTTATTGTTGTGGTAGAGTCCTACCAATAGGACTTGCAGAGTCCGGTGAGTCCGCCAGGACTTGGCTGGACTCTGCCGAGTCCAAGTACAGAGCCAAAAAGACTGTGGAGGCCTGGCTCAGCTCGGGACTCACATGCAAGTAACCAGGAAATTCCGTGATCAAAATCCTCGACTAGGCTTGTGATTTTCAGCAAAAATCTTCAAAGACGAACCACAGAATTTCATAAAATACCTCCAACGATTGTTATTTTAAAAATTTGAAAAACAAATTTCTAGAAAAAAAATTCAGATCAAAAGAGGCTCAAATTTTTTTTAAACAATTTTCCAAATTTTATGAAATCCCATCGATCCGCTCTGATACCATGTTATGGTAAATTGATGTTGTATTAAATAGAGGAGATGAAAGCTCCTTATATAGATTTACAAAGACGATATTTCTATTATGAAACAATCGTGAACTAAAGACGATGATGGAAACTACCTAATAAACTAAAGACTAACTAAGATGACCATTAAAGGAACATTACAATATTCTAATAAGCACTCTTGGCAGCTAGCTGCACTTGGGGACACATGACAATCAACATCCAGAAGCAGAACATGTAGGATTTAATGCTTAGTTCCTGACATGTTCTTTGAAAGTCTGGAGGGACATGGTGAGTACCTCTGCCTAAGTTTCAGCTCAGTGATTCACGGGTTGGTTAAATTGATGTGAAGTGAAACATTAGAATCTTTGATCTAAAAACATTGATCTAAAAACTACACACAATCAAATCCAGAAATGCATACATAATTAGAATCTTTGACAACAATCAGCAATTGGCCCATATGTTTTTCTGGTGGGTCAAGGCCAGATCCTCAGTGCTGCTTTTATCTATGCTTTATCAACTCCATTAATTTGTCTTGTAATGGAATATCCTTTCAGCTGTAGGGTTGCACAGTTTGATAAGTGCATACTACTTGGGCCCCACCCATGAGATTGGATCAAACCTTGATGGAGCTACCCAAAACAATCTTGGAGAGACAAAAATTGAAGGAGTAATCTGAAACTATCACAATCTTCTCACAGAACATAGGGCCTCAAAAGAACAACTCTGCCACACTCTTGGCTCTGCTTAGAGGAATTCAACAAGCCATTAAATATGGAGTTAGCTAGCTGCACATTGGAGGATGCTCTAGGGTTATTATTAGTCTAATTGAAAAAGTTTGCGTAAACCATGAAAGAGCCGATCTAGATTCTGGTCGGCTGGAATCGGTTAACAATTAACATTATCTTCAAATAATATATTTTATGGATACAAGCTTAGTTACCGATTCACCGGTCAAGGCGCTTGGTGTAGAGGTGGATGCGTAGTGGTGCAAAAGCGGGCATAGATGCGGGGCCGAAACCCAAAGGGAGCGTAGCATCTCCCTGAGGATGCTTGGCGATGCACATCCTTGTGCATCGTCGGCGAGCATCCACAGGGAGATGCTACGCTCCCTTGGGCTTCGGTCCGCATCTAGGTGCATTTGGGAGCCCCCGCAAACGGAGATGCTTAAATTTTTTTAAAAATAACATTATAAAGTGAAAATCATTCACTTAAAAGTTTAATATATTATTATATTAATAATATATTATTGTATTAATTATATTATATTATTTATTAATTATTTAATTATTAATATTTTATATTATATATTAATTATTTAATTATTTTAATATTATATTTATTATTGTGTTATTATTTATTTAATCATTGGAATCATGAACATAGACATATATGATATTTTGCTTATTTGAATATTTGTGAACTATCAATTGACATTTAATATTTACCTTGATCAATGATGAAGTATCATATTATCAAATGATTTAATTCTACATATTTCTTGCATTTTATATACATACATTACAAGCTAGCCAGATGGGTCAAGGTTTTGATCCTCAGTACAGCTCTTATCTACAATTTATCACTCCAGAGAATGTAGCTGTCTTATCAATGGAGTACTCTTTCGATTTTATTCTCATACAGCGTTGGTTTACAATAAGTGCACAATATGAAACTAAGTGTGGTGATCACCAGTTTTTCACAACACATAATGCCTCAAACAAACAACTCTACACACCGTTATATATAGAATCAGCTGGCTGCACATTGAATGGCACTCCAGGTTTATCACTAATCTGATTGAAAAGGTTTACCAAAACCCTTAAAGAATCTTTGCAGACACTGGTCAGTCCACTTCTCTTCAAAATAATTGATCTCTGGATGCACCTCAAGATGGTCAAATCCATCATGAATGGAAGTAAACACAAAGGAGTGGTAGATCTTCTTGCTAACTTTACAATTGACCACATTTAACTAGAAAAAGGCCAACATTGTCTTCAAACCAATTGATCTTCTTGGCACACCTCAAGATGTTCGAATCTATCATAAATGAAGCAGACACAAAGGCATGGTAGATTTCTTGCTAACTTTATGATTGACCACATTGAACAAGGAACGTTATGAATACTGAAAAGAGGGCCCAATTTATGTAGTCTGGTCCAAGATTTGGTAGCCCTAAAGATGTCCATCCCCACTGCACAATTAATCAAGCAATTACTCAATCTGTCCCTCAGTTTGCATGAGTTAAGTTTGGCCCAAAAATGGCTTCATAAGATTCCACATAACCATTAAGGAAATTGCAAGGCATAGGAACAGAATGAGGATTCCTTCACTGTCCACTCCTAACAGAATAATGATTCCACATTCTGCTTTTTATCTTTCTAGTTGAACCAGCATGCACTAGTAATTTTATGTTTATCATCATCATGGACAATTACAACTATAGGCTTTCCATGAGGTAGAGTCTGGCTTTTGTATTTTTATTGCCATCTCCTTTACATGTACACACACACACACTTGACTTGTTTGATGTTGAATGAAGCATCACATATCCTACACACTGGGTAAATAAACTATAGTAGGGGCCCGACAGAAGTTTTGTTTGGTAAATTCAATACTCCTCCGACAGAAGTTTTGTTTTGTTTTGGTGTATTAACTCATTTATATCAGAAGTTTGGATATATTATATATCCCACATGCTGTGTTGCGTAGGTGCTTCGTATCCAACTTGAAGTTCCAGTTTCAGCCTTATCCACACCAGAGCTTCTCATGCCTCGTATAGTTAAATATCTTGCAGTTGCATCTTCAATATCACACAAGCAAGAGACTCATGACCATACAATATCCAATAAAAAATCAATGTGGCTGCAGCCCGTACTTTTGAGGCTCTTGGTTACTTGGCTTGCAGATTGCCCAGATGCTGTGAATTGCTTTCTTGAATCTCCTGCACATCTAACATGCATGATAGAGTTGGTTTTGAGCCGTAGCTCTGCAGCAAGTGTTCATGTCGCAGGCTTGGCAGCTGTTCTTTTAGGTGAGTGTATTGTGTTCAACAAAGCAGCCAGGGACAACAGAGATGCCTTCATGGTAGTTGATGCCATCAGCCAAAGGATCGGACTGACAGCCTATTTCCATATTTGGGAGGAAATGCAAAACAGTCCATTGTTTATATCAGCAGCTTCTGCATCACGGCTTCCAAAACCATTGACAAGATCAACAGCTGCTGAAGCTGTTGGTGTTTCAGATGTGCAAGATGGAGAACAACAGTTTGAGACTGATAAAAGCAGTACAAGCCCTGTAGACCCCCTGTTGACTTCATTTTATGATGCAGCATTTGTTAACTTTATTAGACACCTGGAACCTCTTGTAAGGGAAAAGATTGTAGAGCTTTTTAGCCGTCCCAAGAGTAAGGTTACAATAATTCCAGCAAGTTTGGAGCAGAAAAGTGGAGAGAGTGACAGTGACTATATTATACGGTTAAAGTCATTTATGGAAAAACAGTGCCATGAGATGCAGGTAAAATGTTTCAAACATTTTTGAAAAATCGCATATACTTGTGTTTTTAGTGTACGCTATACTTGATGCTTGAAATTTTTTTAATTGCTTTATGCTCACATGCAGGAACTTCTTGGCCGAAATGCTGCTTTAGCTGATGACCTTGCAAAAACAAAAGGTGATTCCAACTCATTTATAAAAGGACATAACGGTGCAATGCAAGGCACTGTAAATGGGATCACGTCAAGACTTGAAGCTGATAATCTTAGGCAGGAACTTCAAGAAACTCGAAATAGAATTGAAACACTGAAAGCTGAGAAAAGAAAATGTGAAGATGAGATCTCAACTTACAAACAGCTGGCTGGAAAATATGAAGCAGATCTGAAGAGCTTGTCTGATGCATACAACAGTCTGGAGCAAACCAACTATAGCCTTGAGTTGGAAGTGAAGCATGCAAGAGGTGGTAATGAATCCATACTACCAGATCTTGAAGCAGTTCGTGAAGAGGGAAGACAGGAAGCACAGAAAGAGAGCGAAGCTGAACTGAATGACTTACTGGTTTGTCTGGGTCAAGAACAGAGTAAAGTGGAGAAGCTAAGTTCAAGACTCACAGAATTAGGTGAGGATGTTGATGCTTTACTTGAGAATATTGGTGATGAAGGTGAAGTTCAAGGGGATGATGAGGAAGAGGACTAAAATTCAAATGAATTCTTTATTTGTTTTCATTCCTAAAAATTTCGTAAGGCTCAAATTTGGAGTTTTGTCATAGCTTCTTCAACCATTTAAAGACGGGTTCAACTGTAATAACTTTTATCATGCCCGATCTTATGCCTATCAGGCTCATGTATATTAGGTATGTCATTTGTGACGATAATATATATTAGAAACAAACATTTATTGGTGCCCCTTTACATCCTTGATTCTTTGTTTATGTTGTTACAGGCCTTAACCTTACTAAAGTTTCATTGAGGCCTGAACAATTTGTCTAATTTAAACACTTTATAAGGTTTTGCCATTTTGCCTCTTGTAAATATACAAAATCGTCAACTAAGATCATTAACTGTGCCAAATCAGGCTTTGTACCATCTCTGTGATATTTACGCTCTCAATTGACATGGTTTGAAGAGTGTTGATGGTTTTTTGTTTCTGATTTTTCTCTTATTGCATTTTAAATAAAAATGAATATTCCATTCAGTCCAGTTTATACACTTTTGAAAAAGTCTACAATTACAGAAGCGATAAAGCTAGTTTTATTTCTTTTAAATATTGCCATGTTATAATTGATCAAGGGCAGTTGTACATGTTAACTATAGCATTTTCGACTGTTTTGTTGCTGTCGTATACAAGTCAAAAGATGACTATTTTGGCTCTTTATTTAACCATCATGCCAATCTAGCCTTCCCAGTTCGCTTTCACCTCCAGTCAATATTCATTGTAATTACTATTTGCCCTTGATGCTAACATCTATTATGCATGTTTAAAGAAGAAAACAAGGCTGTTTTTGGATGCACATTGGGCAATGCAGTAATTGGCTCACCCTGTTGAATTTTGAGAGCTTTTATCGATTTGCTCTATGTTGTTTAAGGATTTAAAGATCTGTTAAATAGACAAAATATATGGACAGATGTGTCTACGTGGCAGGTATCTCTATGTAGCAGATGCTTAAGGATTGTGATTAGTTGGGGTCTATATTTCTAACACTCGACCAGAAATTTTTTCATCACACAAAACAACTAGATGGTGGGAGCTGCCTAGAACAAATAGGCTTTTTAGCAACCGATGAACAAATATAAACATTTAAATAGTAATGTCTTCTCAAAAGTACACAAACTTATCTTTGCTCAAAGGTTTGTTGAAGACGTGGCAGCTGATCTGTGACTGGTTTATAAACTAGCTCAATCACTTTATTGAGGGCATGTTCACAAATGTAATGATAATGCACTTCAATATGCTTTGTGTGATCGTGAAACATTAGCTCCATGGACATCTTTAACACACTTCGATTATTACGATACATAATTATGGGATCAAGTTGTGGGTGGCGAAGATCTTTAAGAAGTTGAAGCCATATTGCTTCATATGTTGCTGCAATAACTACCTCATTATTTGCAGCAAAGGATGGCAATGCAACATTTCCATGAAGAATGGTGGATCCGTGATCGAAGCAATAATCAAATGTCAATTTGGAAACTTCATTCTTACATATTTCATTTTGAACTTTTGCACTTTTCGACAAAGTAATGTCCCTAAATTATAAATACCCAATTTTTTCCATACGTCACAATTTCTAATTGAAGCAAGTAGGGTTTAGAGATACCTTTCACTTTGGTTATGGCCCTGCAAATAAGTTAGGAATCATTTATAATAATAATTTATAAAATATATTTTTTTAGTTAGAAATATGCATATATTAGAAGTGTAGATCTAATCACTAAATTGCTTAAATCAGTCTAAGAAGACTCAATCATAGAAGAGTTCAGAGAGAGTGCCCTAGAGACCCTCTAACCTAGGCCTAAGAGCATATATAACATCCCTTGGCCTCATGCGGCATGTGCCATTCATATGAGGTGGAGTACCTTGTGAGGTGCCCTATAACTGTTCCCCTCAATCTTGTCACTTCTATCCTACTTACAATGATTGAGTATCCTTAATGTATTCACTTGTCATGACAAAGAGCACAAGGAGTATTCACAATAGGGTGCCTTGAATGTCCATCATTCCTAAGCCCAAAGGTAGTAACCTTTGTACCTTGTTGGCACTATGGGATTCCCTGATCATATACCATGAGCTGGAGTGCCTAGAAGATTACCCCATCACCATTCCCCTATTCGTCATAGGGTGTCCTAGAAGTCTATCCTTTATAAGCCCAAAGACAGTACCCTTTGTACCCCTTTGGCCTCATGGGACTCTCTAGTCATATACCATGAGGTGGCATACCTAGAAGATGACCCCATCACCATTCCCCTACTTGGTTGACCTTAAGAATGAATTGGTACATATAAAGTTCAATATTATGCATGTATTTTGTATATGTGATAATTAGTTACCAACAACATATCCTAATCAATAATGAGTAGGTCAGTGCACTAGTCAAACACTCCTTAAGAGCTTTAAATGCTGCCACACATTGCTCAAACCATACAAATGTTTTCCCTTTCTACTAAAGAGAAGTGCTAGGGTGTGCCAACTAAGAAAAATCCTCCATGAATTAATGGTAATATCTCACAATCCCATGAAGCTACATATTTTTTCCACACTAGTTGATGTTGGCCAATCCAAAATGGCTTGAATCTTAGAGAGATCCATTGTGCTACCCTCTCTTGAGATATGACCCAAGTACCTCACCTTAATGTGGAAGAACTCACACTTTGGCCAAGTCAGTGTATTGTTGATTGTCACATAAGCACTACAAAACCTGACACAAATGGCGCTCATGTTCCTATATGAACTTTGAATACACCAAAACGTCATTAAAAAATACTAAAACAAATTGCTCCAGATATGTGCAGAACTCCATTCATCATGCTCATGAACATTGAAGGAGTATTTGTCAACCCAAAAGGGACAACCGTGAACTCATAATCTTTGTAACATGTACAAAATGTTGCATGATGGATGTCATCCTCAAGAATGTGAAGTTGATGGTACCTTGACTTGAGGTCTATCTTGGAGAACTCTCCAACTCCCTTCATATGATCAAACAAATCATCAATCCTCGGTAAGGGATATTGATTCTTTGTCGTCACTTTATTCAACTATCAGTATTCAATGCACAAACAAAGAGATATATCCTTCTTAATGAAGATGATTGGTGCTCTCCATAGAGAAACACTAGGACAAATAAGGCCCTTAGCCAACAACTCCAACTATAATCGAAGCTCACCTAACTCCTAAGTGGTCATATGATATTGTGCATGAGAAATAGGTTCAGCTTTAGGAATAAGCTCGTGCTTAAGCAACATGCCTAGAATCTCACTTGGTAACACATCTACATACTCTAGGAGAAGTGGGTGATCATCAAGAGACCTCATGACTCTCACCCTCATCTAGATCACTCATTGAGACTGCAAAAATTGACACCCCTGTTCCAAAATCCACTTTAGTTGCATACGTGAGACCATATAAAGAGAAATGGGTCTCTGAACCCCTACTAGCTCCGCTCTCGCACCTATGTCATCCACACAATGAACCATCTTATGTCGATAATCTATGCAAGCTTGATGGGAAGCTAACCAAACCATGCTCAACACAATTCCTTAAGATCCCAACGGTAGGGCGTGAAGGTCAACAATGGTGGTGAAGGCACTCAAATCCAACACAACCTTGAACAATAGAATCTTTGACCACCTTGGCTACTCAACCTGTCAATCATCCATTTGCCTTGCTACCACTAGTCCACATTGCCCCATAAGAGAAGGGGAAATAAAAGAATCAAAAGCACCAAAATTAAATATAACTGAAGTAGAAATCCAACACAACACACCTAAAGTATCAACAATAGTGCGCTAATGCTCATCTAGACAATTATCAATTGTTGCAAACAGCCTGTGAGATCTACCTGCATCCCCCACAATAGACTCAAATATTGTCTGACTTGGTCCTAAAGATTATCTCTAAGGACATGTTGTTATGTGACTATGTTGTCCACATGCAAAAGCTCCTCTACC
The DNA here is from genome assembly GCA_027943335.1 of Chamaecyparis obtusa. Classification (NCBI taxonomy): domain Eukaryota; kingdom Viridiplantae; phylum Streptophyta; class Pinopsida; order Cupressales; family Cupressaceae; genus Chamaecyparis; species Chamaecyparis obtusa. Next base: position 358,340 of record BSBK01008159.1, on the reverse strand, counting down.
AACAAAGTTATGTCCCCACAAAAGGAGCACTAGAATGATGTGAACTAGCTCCACTAGCAGTTTGTTGGCCACTACGAGATTTTCAATTATGCTCGTAGCAGTGCACACGATGCCTATTATGCTATCTCCTAGATGGAGCTCTTGTATAACAACCATTCTAACAACTCTGTGTAGATCTTTGTTATTGCCATGACCTAGATGGTGTTGCTTGTGCCCTGGATGATCCAACCGATTGTGCCTTAGTAGTTCACGCACTTGATCTTGAAGAAGCTGCACTACCTATATGCAGACATGTCTGTCCTCCAAAGCTCTTAGCCACATTTTCCTCTGCTAACATCACCTTCTCCATGGCCATCTCCAAAGTTTTAGGCTAAAACATATGAACTCCACCACTAATGCAAGCCTTAAGGCCTCTAATGAAATATTGTATAAGAATAAACACATGATCAAAATGTATGGCATACTACTTAAGCTCAAAGAACTTACACTCATACTCATCCACAGACATAGTCAATTGTCTCAACTCATGAAACTCATCTACATGACTCTATCGATACTACTCAAATAGAAAACAAGCCCTAAACTGATCTAGGAAGAGCTCTCATGAAACTGTAGCAATATCAAGATGGAGCTTCTACCCCTCCATATGCCACCAAGTAGATGCAAAGCCTCTAAGGTGCATGGGGCCTTCATGTTGCTTCTGTAAGGGTGCATAGAAAAACATCAATCTAGATCTATCAACCATTATTTCACCTCTGTATTTCCACACTTCCCATCAAAGGTAGGTGAACAAGATCACAATAAGTCTCTCATGAGGATGCTAAAATAGCATCCTCATCCTCTACACAACTTCTCCTATGAGAACTTTCCATCTCTCTTGTGCTCTATCCTAGATGCACTCGGGCTACAAGAATGCTCTCACTCTCCTTGACCACTTTGATGTCCTTGAGATTCCTTATGCTTAGAAAAATCCTGTCTAGGCTCCAATTATGCAATGATCTCCTGTAATATATTGAGGACCCGAGGACCCCCAAAGCCATCATTTTTACCTCCCCTCTGCTCTGCATTATGCTAATCTTCTTGTTGTTCATCATGTTGGTCATTTTATAGTTCGTTCTGTTGTTCTTCCTCATGATTGTTGTTAGTCATGACGAGGATTTAGTTTTGTCCCCATATGAGGACTTGCATCTCACCCCAACTTCTATTCTTTAGAGTCGTCCTTCAAGATAAAACAAAAGTGTATCGGAATCCATCATAAAAAAACATATTTACATAGAATCTAAAACACAAAGGAAGCAAAACAAATGCTACAACCACACACGCTAATCATGAGCACATATACACCAGAGCTCCTAGTGTATGAACTTGGCTCTGATACTAGATGTAATGCCTACCAAGAAATCCTTGTGATTGAAGGACAAAACACATGCTAACAAAGACAAACCAATTGTTCTTTTATAAACAATAACATTCTTATATATGATACGTAACAACACATTCTTACATTCAAGAGTTACTCTTACATCAACAAGTGGAATAAGAAACGATCATACATGGAAGACAATCAATCATATCCAAGGGTCCTATTACTCTTAACCCCAAATTCAATAGAAGTACCATACCAAGTGTTCCCACGATATTAGTAGCACATTAACTAATAATCCAAGAAGCTTATGACAAATATACCATCATATAGCATCATCTAATAAGACGTACTTACAAATTTAGACATCCAACCTTGACGTTTTACCTTACTAAGCATAGGTGCTAAAACTCAATCAAAGGCACCAAAACTCACCTTTTCAGCCTCCAGACTGTCTCAATCCAAAGAGGTTGAGGTGCCAATGTGCAAGCTGAGGTGCCAAACTAGCATAGGCACCAAAATGCAAGCACAAGCCCTAATCTAGCTACCTCACCCCCAAAACCATGTATAAAAGTTCAAAATGAAATCAAATTTGAATTAGAACAATACTTAACCTACTCTATTATAATTACATCTTTTTACATTTTAACGAAGTATTATGCACTAGAATTTAAGGCTATAAACATGCTCACATCATTCATCAAATTACATGGTGATACAAGTACATCACAGGCATTTGCATAATGTCATATCAACTTCTATTGTGTGCATGGTAATCTATAAATTGTGCCAAGCTAGTGCATCTGAATAATCGTTGCAGATGTGGAATAATGAGAATATATCGAAGAACCTTGCAAGGCACCTTTTTTGTTATTTGATCTGATTGATATCTACTAATATGACAATCGGGGCATTCTGTTAAAAATTATGTTGTTTATGATATATAATATGATCATTCAAACATGCATGTATTGTTTGATTCTCCATTCCAATTTCTTTCATAATGGTAGATAATTCTTGGTACGAGCGATGTAGAATGTTTGATGGTGGTAACAAACACTCACCTATCAACCTACGACAAAAAATATAATTTTTAATATAAATAATATTAATTGGTACATGATTCACCCTTTGTTAACTATAAGGAAATTACAACTAAAAAGATGAAAAAAGATGACATATATGGCATACCTTAACATACGTGTGATTGCTACGTTGAATAATCCATTCATAACCTTCAAGTTCACCAAAAAAAATACAACGGCAAGAAGAGTTGTTTGGGAGCCTTCGTATAGGGGCTCATATGCTTTCTCAAGTATAGGTACATCAAGGTCATCTTCATCATCATTATCAGTTGTGCCTGTACCATCATCTTGATCATCATGATCAGCTGCGCCAGTACCATCTTCTTCAATTGTGTTATCTATCACAGGATCATCTTCTTCTATAGGATAAGGACCCGAAAGCTGCTAGGTTTGGCACATATGAAGAAGACAAAACAAGGATAAAGACAGACCTAGTTATTGGAAAAGTAACAAAGAAATCCAAGAAAATGATAAGTAATTTGGTGAAGAAACTTGGAGAAGATGCAGTTGATGTCGAAGCATCTGAGAGCATACCGGTTAAGGTAGCAACCGAAGGTCAGTTACTTCTTTCTGAAAAACCATATGATGAGGAGGCAACCAAGTCTAATAAAGATGCAGATTCTACACTGGCTTTGCCCACTCCCACTCCAAAGAAGAAGCAGACAGAAGTGCAAACTAGGAAACTAGGGCACGCACAAGGTCAACAACTACAGCTTCACCTCCACTGAAGAAAGGAGTTGTGAAAATATCTAGGCCAACACCGACAAAGACTTATAAGAAAAAAGGTACTAAAGCTACTACCGAGGCCCCAAAGAAAAGAAGAAAGTTAATCAGAGGTAAAGATGATATTGATGATGATAAAGATGATACTGAATAATTCAAGGTTGTTGTTAATACAAACCGTTCAATTGATGAAGCTGTTGAGAATATTATAGACAATGGAGGTCTAAGTGATCCACAAATTAGTCGATTTGAACACTTTTCAACCAAGGATCAGAATAAAATTGAAGAAGCTGTAATTCAAATGATGATTAAGTTCAAGCAGGTACCCATTGAATTTTCTAAGTATGTACCTAAGGCCTTATATGATAGAATTTCAGTGAGATGGACCTATGCATTGAATACCAAAAAGAGAATGAGGGAAAAATCCCTAGTCATGGCAATGCCTACATTGCCAGTTCCTAAAGTTGAGGACTTGATGAAAACATATTCAAAACTATTTTTAGTAAAGAGCCAAGCATTGCAGATGCTTGATGAAAATCTGGCAGATATTGATGAACATAGTCAACTACTTTGGACTTCAATACTACAAGCCCGAGATGAGACAGAAAAGATGGCTTTGGTCATAATCCCTAAGAGGAAGCTAAAGACAAAAGGTAAAGAGATCCATTCAGATGATGCTGATCTAGCACCGAAGAACACAATTGAACTATCAGATACTGAGGTACCTAATACTACTAATCCCACCAAACATAAATGTAATCCAAGATGCACCCGAGCAGGTAACAATACAAGGAATCAATGATGACTCAAATTATGTACTCATTGAGGACATTACAAATGGTGATCCTGACGACATCAAGGATGATGAGGATGTTACAATTGTTGGAGCTCAACAAGAATATCAAGTCCCTATCGAGCCAGCAGTAAGTATCATACCGGTTGACCTTCCAATTTTGGTTCAAGTAGTTGAAATAATTACACAAAAGGAACCTGAAGGCTCAATCCTCGAGCAACCACAAGATACAACAGGGGAACATGGAACAAGTACTTCAAATATTGTAGAGACAGATATACCTATAGAAAAAGAGGCTGATACACAGGCACATGATGACCCTAAGCCTACCGAGACTACACAAACCAACACTACATCAAAAGCTCCATCTCAATCGACCGAGACACAGGTCACCGAGGAGCAGAAGAAGGAAGAAACAATGTCTACCAAGCTAGACAAGCCAAGTGTCGAGTTAAAGGAAATAGTTCCATTTGTAAAATCATCCCCTCAAGAGTCCAAGAAGAAAAAGAAGAAACATGGAAAAGGGCCAGTCACTCTTGATGAAGTCATTGAAATTCCCGATTATGACCCAAGGACATTAGACCCCGAGGAATTGAGGAAGTATGGGGGAATTGTGCACCAGAAAAGAAGCACAAGAGAAGTTGAGGAAAGAAAGTAAGGGCAAGAAAATTCTCGAGGATGTGAGAGATATTTTGTAGCGAATTTTACCCGATGTCCAAATCAATGAGGAAACACCCATTTTGGACCAACTTGCAACTCTTGCCAATCAAATCAATGCTCGGACATAGATGTCGAGAAGAGAATTGAAGAAAGGGTAGAGGAAAAAATGTAGAACAAATTAGTAGAGAAGATCAGCCAAGAAGTGGCAATTAATAAGGTCAATCTTTCTGAGGTAATCACCGAGCTACAATCCATTACTCAGAAAATAATTCAAATTTTGTTCAAGTTATGCACTGTGGAAACTTTCACTGTTGAGGTCAGTGAAAAGATAAAGAAGCTGGATGCAGACGTCCTAGCTAGTGCTAATGCATCTCTAACCAAGCCAAATGCTTTTCAAAAGCATATTCTCAAAGTAAAAGAATTACGACAGTTGAGAGTTGTTTTGAGGAAGCAGGAAGACAATATAAGTGACCAAGTCACCAAGCTGCAAGCCGAGCTTCTTCCACACCTCAAGATTATAGAGTGACACATCATGAAGGAACAAGACTTAGTTGCTACACCAAAGATATCAGTGTTAGAGAACATCTTTGATATGCATGCACAACTCGGTCTTGAGCACATTACTCTCACCAACTTGAAAGAGGAATGGGAAAACCTCATAGATTCTTTGATGAAAACCCACAAACATATTTTTGATAAGCTATAAGTACAAAAAATATTTTTGGCATTAATCTCAAAAAGGGGGAAATATAATGTGTATGCCAAATGTACTTCTATATGCCAAGTGTAATACACTACATACTGGGAGCATGCACCGAGGGGGAGTTTTGTAGAAGAGTCAGTTATGTATATGTATATATGAAGAGTTAGAATATTTTTGAGAAATATCAGCTTATATACATTACAATTTTGATACTAATGCCAAAGAGGGAGATTGTTATCTCTATTTGAGCATTAGATGTTGTCATTAGTATCAAATTAGATTAGTTGGTTATCTAAGTTGATCAGTTGGTAAATGATGGAATAAGTAACTATAGAATGCTAGTCGGTTGAACAAACAAAGCCTTTATACCGAACAGTCACAAGGTAGAACCAAAAGATAAAAGGAAACAAGTTTAACCGAGTACCAGAGTATGTTTACCGAGCACCGAGTCAGTAAACACCGAGTAATCTACACACCGAGCACCAATGTATTCACTGAACAAAGAACACTGTGTTTACTAAGTTATTCAGGAAATTACATAGTAATCAGGAATGACACATTTATCTATGCAAACGGTTTACACAGATCCATAAAATGTTTTACCAAGATCGAGACTTATTTATTATGGATGTAATCATTAAATATTGTGATGATTCCTATGTAATAGTTAGATCTAGGTTAATTTTGTATACCGTAGATCTTAGGTTTTCTAAAATGTTATAAACCTAATTAGGTCATAGAAGTCATAGTAGTTTTCTATATAATTGTAATTGATGTCATTTTGACATGGATCGATCATACATGACAAGGAGATCATGAAGTAGCAGCCGCCTATTAGGACATCAGAATTCAGATAAGGTTTACATGATTGAGCAAACATCAGAAATAGAGGTGAGTTTATTCACAACATTCAAGGCTACCGAGAAGAACAAAGAATAATTTACTACATATAAAGGTGATATTTATTCAGTATATCATAGATCTGATTCAGACAAAGTAAAGTTGTCATTTACAGATACTTTCTGTTATTCTCTAATCATTATAACAGAGTTATAAATCTCCTAATAGAGTAGACTTAACAGTTTGATTGTAAATCTCTTAACCGAGTGCACACTTAATTGGTGTTGCTAAAATCCTCTCACAAGGTAGATCTAATCAATCTTATTGTTACTCCTAACAGGGTAATATCACCTTAAGTGATCACACTTGTAGCCTTAACCGACATAATTTATTTATTGTAGTAGTGAAGAATTTATGGGTGTCATCCCCACCATAATTTTTACCTTCTAACAAGGGTTTCTGCGTAACCAAAATACTTGTGTCAAGCGTTACATTTTATGATTGATTTATTTTTTGTTTTCATGCACTTTACATCTACAAAGTCATTTGAATTAATATTGCAAACAATGAATTTGGTTGGATAGTTAGTCACTACTATTGCAGATTGTTTATTCAGTAAAAGTTTTTGAGGGTACCGATTCACCCCTCCCCTCTCAGTACCTTATCTTTCTATCCCAACATGTGGATGGTTCGACATTTAAGGAAATAGAAGAAACTTGGCCACACTTTAAAGAAGAACCTCGTAATCTCAAGCTTTCATTGGCAGCAGACGGTGTCAATCCGTTTGGAGAGATGAGATCTGTTTACTCAGTGTGGCCTATTTTTGTTATCAACAATAACATTCCTCCTTGAATGTTCATAAAGATGGAGCACATAATGTTGGAAATGATTGTTCTAGGTATTTTTTCATTTAATAGTCATCTAAATTAATTTATTATAAATACCCCATCAAAATAGTCATAATAATTGTGTAATACTTTTGTTCATTCAACTAGGTAAGTACTAAGTTAAAGATATGAATGTATATATTGATCCCCTTATTGATGAGTTGTTGGTGTTATGGAATGGGGTCACTATGTATGACATCTCTAGACCAATGGGACAAATTTTAATTCCATGCAATGTTTGTATGGACAATACATGATGCCCCTAGGCTAACACATTTTTGTGGTATGTTCTCTTGTTAACACCTCTTTTGGTATGTTATAGTGCTAACATATTTTTTGTATGTTTAAGTTGCGCATGATAATTGTAATTATCAAAATTAACATATTTAATCCAATTATACACGATCTTGTAGGTCTTTAGACAAAGGAAAAATTTGCATGTCTATTTTGTGGTCCAAAAATAAAATCTTGTCATTCAAAAAGTTTAAGAAAGTGGGTGTTCGATGAATATAGACACTTTCTCCACATAAATCATAAGTACCAAATTACTGAAAAAAAATATTTTCAATGGGAAAGAAGAGACTACATCAAAGCTATGAAGAATGACACCTCGTCTATGGAAGTTGGAATACAATAGAATAATTCGTTGAGCTAATATCATTCCATCTGATGGTTTTTGTTTGAAATTTATATTTTGATATTATTTTTTGTTTACTAATGATGTAATCGATGCTCATGAAGGTCGTCAAGGCATTAATTACCAACTTACAAAAGGACTAAAATTTATCCTACATAATTTAGTAGATTGTCGTACTACGAGAAACTCTCAATCGTGCATTTGTTTGATGCTATGCATATTGGAAAGAATGTAACAAAGACATTATGAAAAATATTGGATGGAAGACGTGACAAAGATAAAATTGTCAAAATTTGTAGTGACATTGAAGAATCCAACCATGCAATGAAAAATTTCATTCGATCAAATAACAATGGAGTCCAAATTGATATAAGTGCCCTTCCTTGGTTATTGTTGGAGCAACAAAGAAATGTTATAAAAGAAAAATGTCATTCGATCAAATAACAATGGAGACCAGATTGATATAAGTGCCCTTCCTTGGTTATTGTTGGAGCAATAGAGGAATGCTATAAAATAAGTCATACAAAAAATTTAATTTCCCACTGGATTTCTTGCGAACATAAACAATCTCATATCAAAGAAAAGTGAATTTGGGTCAGGGATGAAAACACACGATTGGCATACATTTATTAAGGTAATTCATGTTATTTTGTATTCACTATATATTTTTATACTGCATGTAGTTTTCATTGTATTATTTTATAAAATATTGAAAAGATAAATTTATAATTATTGCAGTACGTTCTATCTCTATCTCTCCCAAACCACTTCAACAATAGTGTCAAACAAGTTATATATGATCATGAAAAATACATAAAGTGGTTGTCATCAAAAGAAATCAATAAAGAAGATATAAAATATTGAAAGAGAAAAAATCTTCATCTTATGTGTGAAATGCAAAAGTGTCTACCTTCAACTTTTTTTAATGCACAAGAACACTACCTCATACATCAAGTTGAGAAGATTGAATTGTGTGAACTTGTACAAATTAGGTCAATGTGGATGGTTGAGAGACACTTGAAATTTTTGAAGGGCTTGTTCAACAAAGAGCACATCCTGAGGGTTCTATGGTGGGAGGATATATGGTATACTGGACCATGGTGTACATTAGTGAATATCTTCCTAAGTTTGTAGCAAAGATCCATGTAGATCGTATTTGAGATCCCAACTCCATTAAAAAATAATAAGGGGAGTACTTGATGGGGAAAGGTAGATTGAGGAAAGTGAGAGGTGATTATAAGATGTTATTATAGTTAATTAATTCTTATTACTCATCAATATAAGTTATTTCTAATTGGTCTATTTTTTTATACAATTGATCGAGAGTGAGACACATTACATTTGTATATTGTGAATAATCTTCATTAGATGATGGTATGGATTAAACGATGTCAACAAAATGGTCGCTCATTAACATGGGAAGGTGTTGCTTCATTGGTTAAAGAAGTTCATCGTAATGGAGATTCCAATGTTACGTCAATTGTAATTGATTTAGCATATGGTTTAAGAGGTAGACAGGTACATAATTAAAAATTTATTAATCATCATGACCCATATGTTTAATATCAACTCACAATGCAAATAATTTTCACACGCTTAAAAAATTTCAGGTCAAGCACCACAAAGCTATGTACTATCATGGCCATAAATTTTGCATAAAAAAGTTGGATGACACGAATAAAACTTGTGATTCTGGGATAACTGCAGTCTTCGAGATCACTAATATTTCATCTAGAAACGACATACATCCTCAACAATCTCAAAATAGATACTATTACATCTTGATGGTATACTTAAGTGCGATTTTAACTCCTTCAAATTAGTTCTATTCGTCATCAAATGGTACAAACTACGACTAAATCAAAATGATCCTGATAGAACTGTTATTGAACATGATAATGAATTTACAATGATTAATACAAGGTCATTTGAGTCAGTTGGAGACGACCCTTATGTTCTTCCAAGACAATGTGAACAAGTGTTTTACTTAGAAGTTCCACATAAACCAAGTTGGTCATTTATTGTTAAACATGATCCAAGAGGAAAGTTGGTAAAGTATAATGTGATGAAAGAAGAAGATACCAAAGATGAAGAAGAAGAAGAAGATGATGATGATGATGATAATGAAGATGGTGGTGGTGGTGGTGGTGGTGGTGGTGATGATGATGGCGATGATGATGATGGTGGTGGTGGTGATGATGATGATGATGATGATGATGATGATGATGATGATGACGATGATGGTCATGATGATGAGATGGATCAAGAAGATGATCAATGACATGATTGAAATGTACAAGGTATGTGATTTGATTATTTATATATATTTATATTGATTAGTATATATATTTAATATTGATTTATTGATGTATTCAACTCTAATGTCATGGTATAATTAATTCATTGTGTTCAATTATAATGATTACAACATATGTGATTTATGATACACGTGTTTCAATTATTGCTCATATATTTAATGATGCTCAATTAATTGGTGCTGATTACATGTATATATTTTGTGTGATTGTCACCCTTTGTGGAAACAGACAATTGACTACACACATGGATGTCACCCCTTCTGTTGACGATCTTGCATTCCACACATAAGGTAAAGACAAGGAATTAAAAATATACAATTAATTCATTGTGTTCAATTCTAATGATTACAACATATGTGATTTATGATACATGTGTTTCAATTATTACTCGTAAATTTAATTTATTTATTGTTTAAAAAATTACCAATGTATTGCTCATGATGCTCAATTAAATGCTATTGATTACATGTATATATTTTGTGTGATTGTTACCCTTTGTGGAAACAGGCAATTGACTACACACATTGTCAACCCTTCTGTTGACGATCTTCCATTCCACACATAAGGTAAAGACAATAAATTAAAAAATATATAATTAATTCATTGTGTTCAATTCTAATGATTACAACATATGAGATTTATGATACACGTGTTTCAATTATTACTCGTATATTTAATGTATTTATTGTTGAAGAAATTACCAATGTATTGCTTATGATGCTCAATTAATTATGGTCGATTACATGTATATATTTTTTGTGATTGTCACCCTTTGTGGAAACAAACAATTGACTACACACATCATCACCCCTTTTGTTGATGGTGTTGCATTCCACACATAAGGTAAAGACAAGGAATTAAAAAATATACAATGATTATGATGAATGCATATTGTTCATGTTGTCTTCTACGTGATTTGTAGCATACTTATCATGTAATTTGTAGCATACTTATCATGTAATTTTTAACTAATTTAAGATAAATGATTCACATATGCAGTAAATTTAACCCTTTTTAGGAGGATCCTGCATAGTGACATGAATCAACAAGTATAAGTCAATACACCCTATAGAAATAATTTATTAATTTCTTTCTTTCTCTTTACGCTCATCTTCATTGAGTGGTTTAATAATAAGGTATTAACCTGATCATGAGCTAACACTACTACCCTCAACATCAATTTTAGGGCCGACTTCATCAACATTACTCTCATTTAGCAAAATATCTCCCTTCTTACCAACTATATATCTCATTTGATGGACTGCAGGAACCACCAAATAGGTACTTGTTAGATATGTCTTCCTCGAGTGAGGGAAATGTGAGAATAGAAGATGAAAGTTCGACATGTAGTAGACCTAAAATAGAGAGATCAACTAGAGGTCAAAAGATTAGAAGAAAATTCAATAAACACATGCAATTTTTCCTTGCTAAAGGGGGGTCATGTTTTTATGATGATGAGACCAAAGGCAACATCAAGGTGCCCTTGAGGTACACACATCTTTAGAAAGAATAGGTACCCAAGGAACTATCTCCAATTAACACTAATTTTTGAGTTAACGAGAGGATATATCACATAGCTCCATCGTCATTACATGGTTTGGGCCTATTTTCCATGGATGGAATAAAGGTATGTTACAAACAAATTTATGAATTGATGGAGTATGTCGGACCTTGTTACTATTACAGTGATTGGACATGGATTTTTTGATATAAAAAAAGTATGTGTAGGTATGCATTGTCATCAAATTATATACAATGGAAAGAAAATGATCAAAGTAAAATATTTTCTATGTACATTGACGGAAGACCAAAAGCAACAAGGAATATTGAAGGTTTTATAAATAGTACGCAACTTGGGTCAACTAATGAGCGACCCAATTGCATATTCGTGGCATGTGAGGGAAATCATGTTTTTGTATGTGTGATAAAATCAATAAGTGAAGGGGAAGAACTGCTAATAGATTACCATTTGAATCACATAGATACAAATAAAGTTACTATCATGGGGGTGGTAAGTACTATATGCCATTTAAACTAACCTTTGATTTATGACTCTAATATACCATTTTATTAATAAGTTTTTTTGCTTAGTCTATTGCTTTCATTTTGTTGAAGTTTTTATATTTAATATTTGTCACAGGACAACATGGATCCACCACATGACAAAGGTGGGGATGTTACTTCCACCCATTCTTCAGCAAAGGTAAGCCTTATTGTAATTGTAAAAATTAGATAGAAGAAAAATGTTATATTACTATGTTCTTTTCTTTAGGGTTTTGGAGTTATTCTTATAGTTTTACTGATATTCATGTCACAAATTAATATTCATAGAAAAGGAAATGTGTCTGCAACTATAGACATCAAAAACTGGGCAAGTGCTTTTAAATCATCAAAATTGCAAAATCTTAACAAAATACTTTAATTCTCATTAAAATGGATCGGATCAATTTTAAATGGACATTTATTAATCAAAATTGGACAAAATCATTAAAATCAAAGGAAAAATCAAATAATGACTTTAAATAATTAAATACAAGCTTAAAGGGGTGATTTACATTATATAATTGATTTTAAACAATTAATTGTATAGTTGTTAAATCAAAAATCAAATTGAACCTATTCCCTTACATGGCTAATTTAATTAATTAATAGAATTTAATTAATCATAATATCTTTCAACAAAATTTGAGCAACCAATGAGAATTGAGAACAAAAGCACATGGATCACTCCAAAATAGTTGAATCTCAATCACACATTTCAACTTTACATCTCAACCACTCAATTTTGTCTATTTGTCCAAACCTTTGAGACAACCATTTAAATTGTCCCCCCATTTAAAAACATTTCAAATTTTTTGACTCAACCAAGGCTAAATCATGATTAAATAACTCTACCCCCTACTCTTGGGATTTTAATATAAATAAGAGTCATTTTGAGAGCAATGATATACTAGAGAATTCAAGTGCAAAGCATCATCATTATAGGCAATTTGAGATCAAATTGAGAGCATTTTCATAGCAATTGAGAGCATATCATGAGTATTTGGATTAATCTTTGTATCACATTTGAGAATTGAGAGCTAGATTAGGTATTGTACTATCATTTTCTCATTCTAGGATTGTCACTAGTAGAGAATAGGCTGAGAGCTCTACTTACCAAGCTTGGATAGAGAACCATGAGATTTCATGGATGTTAATTTCAATTTTTAGATCAAATTTTTATTATATTTTCATAGAATTGTAGTTGATTATCATAATTTCATGAAGGTGTTAAACATTTACACACAAATGGCGCCCATTGTGGGGCTTTGAGCCTCATTTCTATCATTTTTATCAAATTTTGTGTGTTTTTGGCTTCACTTTGACATGAATTTTGTAGAAAATAGGAGAAATGACACCTCCGCAGGATCTGATGACGCTTGTGAGCACTTTGACGATGCTTGGAAGTAGTTAACTGACGCCTGAGTGATTCTGTCTCTTCTATCTTTTTCTTCTTCTGACTCCTGTGCGATAAAGTGTTACACTTGAGAGCATAAAGCAATGCCTACGATCTGAGAAACAACGCCTATTAGCTTTCCTTTGTCACCTGTGATGATTTCTATTATGCAATTTACAGTGATCTGTCACTCCTAGTAATGTTTAACTGATGCTTAGTATTTGTTCTTTTCCGCTTTAGATATTTTATCTTACGCAATTTTCAACTACTTTTACACCTGTCAGTTAAATTGTTATGCTTAGTGATCTTTAAAAGTCACTTGAGTCACTAGAAAGTGACGCCTGTGAATTTTAAAGTCATGCTTGCTAATTGTTAACTGACGCTCTTTAGCTGATAAATGATGCCTAGCATTTTCTGCTTAAATTTTCTATCAGATTATTAAATTCTATTTTCGTACTCTCTGTCCATGTTTTTCCTGCAGATGAGCAAACACAGGAAAGTACAAAAACTAGAAAGCAGAGTCACACAAGAGAGCAAAGAGGTAAGAATCCAAATAAAACGTCAAAAGGAAATTCATAGTGCTTCAATTCTAGAAAGTTTGGGATTAGAAGAAAAGTTGTATGCTCATTACATTAAGGTGTTAGATGCTTACAAGAAGAAATTCCCTACGTTGAATTAAATTTGCTTGCATTAAGTTGTTGAAATTTCTTGGAAAAATCTTGTCAAAAACACTTAAGTTGCAATTTCAATTGTTCCTTTGGTTTCTTTCATTTTGTATGGTTGTGTTGACTAATTTGTTGGAGGATTCAAAGCGGGAATGATAGCCACTAGGTGAGTAAGCAAACAAATATCAAAAACCTCATAAAATCACCTAGCCCTTGCTAGCTACACGAGAGGTATTTCTCACATCAAGCTTGCTTTGCTTAAATTGTGGCTTTTCATTGGATCTAGCTTAATAGGAAAACCTTACTATCCTCCAAATTGAATAAACATTAGGCATATGCTCTCCATTTTTTGAAGTGGATAAAAAAGACAAAAGTGTGAGTTTAATTTGGTAGAAAGAAAGGGATGAGGAATTAACCAAACATTTCAATTATAAGAATCTCCTTGTCAAGAGATTGAAAAAGAACAAATTGTGCTTGAAGTGTTTGGAACAAGGAACAACAATAGGGATATGCTCTTCGCTTTTTAACTGAACCAAATTCCCAAACTTGTTGAACTAAGTTTGATTTCTTGCTTTTCTATACATGCTAGTTAAATTAGATCATTAGAGGGCCTTCCTCCTGAGAATTTCCTTACGAGGATGGTGAGAGGGAATGACCCAAGTGGGAGACAATCACTTTAGCCGCGATACTATCCGACCCACTATAAGCAAATACTTTCTTCCTTAATAGGAGAGTGACTAGGTTGTGTACAAGTGTTCTTCACTTCCTCTGGTAGTCATTTTGGATTGCACCAAATCGTGCTTTTGTGCATGTGGGAAGCCCGCAAGTGGGTAAAAGAGCTTGACATGATTTAGAACGGAGGTGTTCATTAAAAACTTGCTAAGTAGTAATCTACCTTTTAGAGCCAAACGTGTTTAAAAGCCAAATATGACTCTAGGTAGATTGCTTGGAAGATATTCTTGTTTATACTTGTGAAAAATGACCGAGAACATACACTTTTAGTGTGGTTTTAGGGATATGGTACAAATTTGATGTTTGTGTTGCATTTGTACTTCATTTTCAAGCAAGAATATTCTGCAGACCTGATCTTACAACTTTTAAAATTTAAAATTTACAACCTAGTCTACAAAGTGTCACCTGCACACAGAGAAACACTGCTTATAAATAGTAAATTCATGCTTGTGACTATTCAGGAAATGCCTGTCAATAAGGAAGTCACACCTGTGACATTTTGAGAAACACCTAGAAAAGGTTAAGAAACACCTATCAATAAGGAAAAGTCATCTGCTGACCTACAGAGCGCTGCTTAAGAATATTCTAGTAACTGCGTACTAATTGCTAAGTCACGCCTACACACTGGCAAGTGACACCCGAAAATAGAAAAAGGGAAAACAATAAGCATTTCTCAGGAGTTTCAAAAAAAATTGATTTCTTATTCGGATACCCTTTTGGCCATTCTATCTGCTCCAATATCCAGCCTGGTCAAAAATCCTGGTATTGAACAATTTTGAAAATTTTGTAAGGATTTGTCTACAAGCAAGTGAGATCAAGCCCATTTCCAAGAGATTTTATGCTCATACCGGCTTTCACTCAATCATATTACGTAAAGAAAACCTTGCAAGTAGATGGAACTTATCTAAGGCAAGAACTTCCTTTTTCGAGTGATACATTTACTGCTCCAAGAATACCACAAGAACCCGTCCAAGAAGTAAAAACCAACATGATTTATTTCAGCAATTTGGGTTCAGATCAGACCAACAAAGGTAACCATGGTAATAATAACAATGGAGGAGGTATTGACCCAAACAATCCAGAGTCAAATAACAATAACAATGGAGGAATAGACCCTAACAATCAAGGGTTATACAATACTAACAATGGGGTGAATGGTGAACCAACTACTGAAGATGCAACCAATGAAAAGGTTAATGAAGCCATACAAAGCCCATACTTCATGAAGCTTATGGAAAAAGCGTTAGAAAGAGATAAGGAGAAGTATTTTCTAGACCTAGGTCAAAAAGGTCTTAAACTCCTGCATGACTATGATGTCAATTAACATAAGAAAGAGAAAGTTGATGATAATCCGATTGATACCATGAATAAATAATTTAAGTTATTCCAAACACAATTGGACACAATAAAGAAAAGTGGGGCTCCAAAACCCTTTTCAATAGAGGCATTGTGTCCTTTTCCATTTGACAAGAGTTTGATCATGATACCATTCCCTAGTAATGTTGTCTTTCCTAAGTATGACAAATATGAAGGAGCATCTGATCCCCAAGATCATTTAAGGGAATTTTGTGCATTAAGCTTAGAGTTCATGCATGACACCACTTATTTAATGAAGTTGTTTCCTATAAGTTTGAGAGGCATGGCCATGGAATGGTTTTCAAAATTATCTTCTGACATACGAACCTTTGAAGAGCCGGCTTCTAAATTTGTAACACACTATTCATATAATATCAAACATGAAGTTACAATGATTACTTTATGCAACACCAAGAAAAAGGAGGGAGAAGGATTCCTACTTTTTTTGTGTTGTATACTGATCATAAGGCTTTACAATATTTGGGTAGTCAGAATAAGTTGAATCAAAGACATATGAAATGGGTTGAGTATTCGCAGAGTTATACATTTGTGATAAAGCATAAGGGTGGAGTCACTAACCGAGTTGTTGATGCACTGAGTAGAAGAAGATCTTTGATGACCGAGATGAAAATTGAAGTTCTTGGTTTTGATGAGATGAAAGATTTGTATGAAAATGACCCTGATTTTTCTGAGCCATGGAGAAAGTGCAGAGCACCTATTCAAGATCAACAAGATACTAAATGGGATGAATATTTTATTCAGGAAGGTATGTTGTTTAAAAGTATTCAGTTGTCTATACCGAGAGGAGTAATGAGAACTAATTTGATAAAGGAGAAACATAGTAGTGGTTTGGCTGGACATTTTGGTATTGATAAAACATGGAATTTACTTAAGGAGAAGTACTATTGGCCGCAGTTGTATAAAGATGTTCAGAAATTTGTGAAAAGTTGTGGAATTTGTCAAGTTGCAAAAGGAGTAAGTCAGAATATTAGATTGTATACACCAATTGTTGTTCTTGAGAAACCTTGGATTGACATCAGTATGGACTTTTCCTTGGCTTACTAAAGACGGTAAGAGGTAATGATTCTATATTTGTTGTTGTGGATAGATTTTCTAAGATGGCACATTTTATACCTTGTAGAAAGACATCAGATGTAGTACATGTAGCAGATCTTTTCTTTAAGGAAATTGTCAGATTGCATGGATTACCGAGGAGTATTATCTCTGACCGAGATAGTAAATTTGTGGGATACTTTTGGAAAACACTTTGGAAGAAATTTGGCACTGAGTTGAAATATAGTTCTACATTTCACCCACAAACTGACAGACAGATTGAAGTTGTGAATAGAATTTTGGGAAATCTTTTGAGATGTTTAGTTGGAGACACACCGAGTAATTGGGATTCTGTGTTGGCACAAGCAGAGTTTGCATACAATAATTCAATGAATAGAATTACTGGAAAAACACCATTTGAGATTGTGAGTGGCACACAACCGAGAGGAATATCTGATTTGAGAGACATTGTTGATGAGAATAAGAAAAGTGCTAAAGGAGTAAAGTTTGCTAAGTACATGAAAACATTACATGAAGATTTGAAACTGAAGCTGGAAGACAGTAATCAGAAATACAAAGACAGAGCTGATAGATCAAGGATACATAAAACTTTTGATGTTGGTGATGAAGTGATGGTTCATTTGAAGAAAGGTTTATTTCCTGTTGGAACATATGGGAAGTTGAAGATGAAAAAGTTTGGACCTTGCAAGATTTTGAAGAAATTTGACAGTGGAAATGCATATGAAATTGAGTTACTTGATGACATGGACATATCACCTATTTTCAACATTGTTGATTTGTATGAGTATCATGAACCTGATGAAGAAGTGATAGTACCGATAGAATATCCTAAGAAGTAGAATGATGGAGTTGAATAGATTTTGAAGGAAAGAGTTGGCAAGAGTACAAGAGGAAAACAGTATATGGAATATCTAGTTAAGTGGAAGAGTAGACCGATGGAAGACAGTTCATGGATTTCACAGTCTGAGTTGGAAGCAGATCGGACCAGACCTACCTAATGATTCAGAGAATCATTTCTAAATAACCCCAGGTGTCTGATGCAAGAGCATCTCGGGTCCTTGGCAATCTTGTGTCACCAAAAACAATTTGGAGTTTGTCTGTGTTGCTTGGTTCCTACTTTGACCGAGTTGGTTAGTAGTTGGTCAGTTTCATTTGGTTACCGAGTGTGGTAGGTTATCTCTTGGGCGGTCGGTTATTTCACTGGTGCTTAGCTTTGCCTATCTGCTGCTCAGTTATCTTGCTTACCGACGGGTTTAGTTTTAGTTCCTGTTGTGGCCGACTTGTACATTTATATTGGATCATGGATTTAATGTTGGTATCTATCATTGGGAAGCGTGTGGTCGTAGATCTGACTGTTTCTTCCATTGATTATGGATCTAAAGGCTGACTCAGTTCGGTAGCTTCTTGTATAAATGTAGATGTTTGGTTGTAGATTAGGAGTCAGTTGGGGGATAGAAGATAGTAGACATTAGATTGGAGATTTGTAACAGATACTCACATGTTTGAGGACTTATGAGATTCATTGCAATATCAGGCCATAACCGGGAAGGACTTATAGCTCGGCATGTATGATACAATTGATGATAATATATGAAAGTTTTTGCATTCTCTCTCTTGATGTTGTTGTTTATTGCTTTTGCATGTGTTGGGCAGGCTTGGATCATTAGGGTGCGCCATTTTTTGGCCCCTCTTGCTCCCTACCTTGCATCATGTTAGGTGTGACCTGGTTAGAGGATTTATCACTAATAGTTAAATTTTGACCAGCATTCACGATGGGGTCAACAAGATAACACTTTACATTCAATGAATGTCATAGGGTATTACAATAAGACTGTTTAGTCCACTCAGTTAAGAGATTTTTTGAATGAATGGTTAAACTGATATAGTACTAATCTGATTCAAATACAACTCTATTGAAAATATTCAGATCTATGCTAAGCCCTTAAAATCCTCTGATCATTAATCAATTCACTTCCTCAATATTTCTCAACTTACTTTCACTCAGTAAATAGTTCTCTGACGCTCGGTAATGTCTGTAACTTGGTTCTTTCACTAACCAGTTTGATCAGGCATGCATGAATATAGTCTTCACACAAAATCTCTGCAGTCTCCTTTTTGTCTGGCATGTTTCAATAATGAAACTCATATCTCTTATATAGACAAGTAAACCATTTTCATATCATCCATTATATTTTTCCTCTTAATCTCCTTCATCCATTTTTTGGCTTAAACCTTCCTCGACAGATGTGTCCATAACAAATTTCAATCTCATCCTTTAGATCATCTCTTAATTTTGTCAGTCGTGGATCTCATAACTAACTTCATCCTTAACCTCAAAATCATAAAAATTTTCAGCTCATCAAATTCAGTTGGTTATTCTTAGCATTTAATGTTTTTATCCATACTCGGTTAATATAGAACTATGTCAGTGATAAATAGCTCGGTTATACTGTCACTCAGTATACATTATACTAGCTCGGTGTATATAGAAATCTTCAATTACCGACACATTGACTTGTTCAAATTCATGTCTTTTCTTCATAATAGATTAATGTAACATGCTCAAGTCAACAATATAAATCCACAGACTCATCAATAAGTTACCTAATGTTTACCTTTTCGTCATGTAGATATCTCAGTTCTTCATCGTTTCTTCCTTCAATAGATGTTCAAATGGTTGTAACTATCATGATAAGTACTTTCAAAACTAGTTGACATCAATGAAAACATATTGACTGATTTAATCATCTTACATATCATTTGAGTAGCTCAATGATCTCTAATCATTGCTTCTTCAGTTCATCTAGATATTCAATCAGTTGTAGCTCATCAATCTCTCCATTTGGCATTAATGGAAACACAAGCAATATGAAAATATGTCATACACATACCAAACATGTATTCTACAACTATGTAAGTAAACTTTGTAGCTCAGTAAGCTCTTCCTAGATTGACATTTAATATGTTTAATCACTACAAAACAAAACAACATTACATACAGACTCTCCATGCGGATTTGATCTTTTCAGTTCTCTATGTTTTTGTTCTGAGCAACAGCTATTCAAGTCTCTCTCCTTTTTGTAATCTCTCTCTGATCTTCTCTCTGATTTTCATATGCAATTGCTCTCCCTTTGACAACAATGCCAAAGAAAATATACAAACATCTCTTTAGCAGCCAAGTAATTCTTTGTTGTTCGGTTCATATCAAGTACCTTCAGTGTACTGATAAACAAATTTTTGTTTGAGCTTCTACAATCTTTCACAACCTTAGAAAAACTAAAATGTGAGCTATGTGCATCAACATGAATGATCTTCCTATAAGTATAGTTTTATGCAACCTACTGATCACCTCAGTGACCAATAGATAGGGGACGGACCCCAAGTCTAGTCCTTAAATATTCAAATGTGTCCTTCGGTAAGGGTTTTGTAAAGATATCAGCAAGTTGTTCTTTAGATGTTACAAATTTCAATTTTACCTGCTTCTCTTGAACGTGTTCCCTTAAGTAGTGATACTTAATAGATATATGCTTTATTTTTTAATGCATCACAAGATTCTTGGAAATATTTATAGCACTAGTGTTGTCACAATATATAATCATTGGGTCAGTGATTACCTCATTCATTCCTTCCAACACTCGTTTAATCCAAGCAATATTAGAACAATTTGCAACAGCAGCAACATACTTTGCTTCAACAGTAGACTGAGAAATGTATGCTTATTTCTTACTTATCCAAATCACAAGCTTTTCCCCTAAAAATAATGCTCCACAGGTTGTGCTCTTCCAGTCATCTATGTTTCCAGCTCAATCTACAACGATGTAAACTCTGAGTTCAAATTTTCCTTCTTTAGAGTACCATAAACCATAGTCTTTAGTCTTCTTCAAGTATCTCAAAATTCTTTTAACTGCAACCATATGTGAATCTTTAGGATTTCCAAAAAATCTTGCCACAATCCCAACTGCTTGTGCAATATCAGGCCTACTATGTACTACATACATCAGTTTTCCAATCATAGATCGGTACAGTGTCTGATTTAGCTCAGTAGATTCATCATCCTTTGTCAATTTACATCCAGTTACCATTGGTGTTCCTACTAGTTTTGCATCTTCAATGCCAAAAATTTTAACACTTCTTTAATGTATTTTGATTGAGTGATGAAAATCCCATCATTCTATTGTATAATCTGCAAACCTAGAAAGAATTTAATCTCTCCAAACATTGACATCTCAAATTCCTTTCTCATTTCATCAACAAAAGATTTGAAAATCAGATCTTGTCCACCAAAGAGTATATCATCCACAAATATTTCAGCAATCAAAATGTTATCATCAGAATCTCCTTTCATGTACAAATTATTGTTTTCACTAGTTCTTACTACTGATAAGATAAGCATGTAGTCTTTCATACCATGCCCTCGGTGCTTGCTTCAATCCATACAAAGCTTTGTGCAGTCTACATACCATGTCTTTCTGATTTGGATCAACAAACCCTTCTAGTTGTTCTATGTAGACCTCCTCCTCAAGAATTCCATTTAGAAAAGTTGATTTCACATCCATTTGATATACTTTGAATCCCTTATGTGCAGCGTATGCAAGTAGTATACGAACTCCTTCAAGTCTTGAAATAGGTGCAAAGGTTTCACCATAATCAATACCTTCTTCTTGTGCATATCCCTTGCAAACAAGTCTTGCCTTATTCCTAGTGACCTCTCCATTTTCATTTAATTTATTCTTGAAAATCCACTTAGTACCAATAAAATTTTTATCTTTCAGTTTAAGTACTAATGTCCATGTCTTATTCTTCTCAATTTGTTCAATTTCCTCATTCGTAGCATTGATCCATTCCTCATTTTCAAGTGCATCCCTAACATTCTTAGGTTCAAACTCACAAACTAAGCATGTATTATGTCTTAACTTACTTCGGGTCATCATGCCAGTTTGCTTGTCTCCAATGATTTGATTCTCTGGATGGTGTCTTTAAACAAATCTTGCTAGCACTTGTTCTCTTCTTTGTTCATCATTCAATTCAGATTCATTTTCCTGCTCGGTAGCTTCTTCCTGATTCTCGATTTCCATTTGTTGATTCTCAGTAACATTTTTCTGATGCTTAGTAGACTCAGCTTGTGGCTTTAGTAGATAATCTGGATCTTCAACATAAGTAAACCTGCCATAGTCTTTTGATTCCTTCATGCTTTCTTCATCATTATTTTTAGAAAACTCGTCAACTGTTACATTAGCACTTTCTATCATTTTATTAGTAACTTTGTTCAAAAATTTATAAGCTTTACTCTTAGTATAATATCCCAAAAATATTCCTTCATCACCTTTAGAGTCAAATTTACTATTCCTATCATCTTTCAAAATATAACACTTACTACCAAAGATTCTAAAATAACTTACACTCGATGTGTATCCAAACCATAACTCGTAAGGTGTCTTGTGTGTGTCCTATTTAGTTGAACTCAGTTTAGGGTGTATATTACAGTGCTAACTACCTCTCTCCACTACATTTGTGCAACATTTTTCTCAATCATCAATGTTCTAGCACAATCAACAATAGATCAGTTTCTCCTTTCAGTAATTCCATTATGTTGCAATGTTCTAGTTGCAGAAACCTACCTTTTTATTCCATGCTAATTACAGAAGTTAGTGAATTCATCAAAAACAAACTCACCTCCTCTATCAGACCTTAAGCATTTCAATAATTTCTCGGTTTCTTTTTCAACTTTAGTCTTATACCATTTAAACAATTTGAATGCCTCGGATTTTTCTTTCAAGAACATTACTATCATCAGTCTAGTATAGTCATAAAAAAATAAAATAAAATATCTATCACCATAGTAGCTTTGAGTTCTCATAGGACCACATAGGTCAATGTGTACCAACTCCAAAATACCTTTAGATGAATAGTCCTTACTTTTAAAACTAGATTTGGTCATCTTTCCTTTCTGACATTAATGGCACATAACATGATCAGGTTTGGTTAGAATCGGCAATCCTCTAACTTTTCTCTTTCTACTGATCTTAATCATGTTATCAAAATTTACATGACATAACCTCTTATGCCATAACCATGCATCTTCATTTTTCACTAGTAAACAAGAATTTTTAGCATTGTCAAGATAAAATAAATTACCTTTTGATTGTCCTCCAGTACCAACAAGCTTTCCATTTTCATCATAGATTTTCACCTTTTTTCTTTCAAATGAAACTCAGTGACTTGAGTTATTCAGCTATGCTACACTCAACAAATTGTAGTTAAGTCTTTTTACCCAGTATGCATTATCACATTTGATTCTATCATTCAATAAAATAGATCCTTTTCCTTTTACCAAACAAGGTGTATCATTTCCCATTTTCACTGATCCTCCATTATAATGCTCAAGATGTTCAAACTTATCTTCATAACTAGTCATTTGATGTGTACAGCCACTAGCAATGATCCAAGTATCATTCTTACTAACTTTAGAAATAAGTGTTGTTTCTACATACCTTTCCTCCTCTTCTGAACCATCTTTCATTGCAACAAATACTACTTCAACATCATCATCAGTGTTGGTCTCGGTGTCGTCTTCATTTTCTCCAACAAGATAACATACCTTTTTTCTTTTTTCTTTGTAATCTCGGTTGTCTCTATTGTACTATCAGTTTCCTCTGTTATTCCTTCTGCCAAACTTTCCATCACTAGATCGATCTTTATCTTCCTCTTTCCTATTAGGACATCTAGCAGCAATATGGCCAACCTCTTTACAATTAAAGAAAGCTAAAGGTAACTTTCCCTTATACCTTCCTTTACCTTTCTGCAATCTCCGGGCCATAAGTGCTTCAAGCTTGTCAAGCTCATCTTTAGTGTTACTGTCACTTTCATTCCTTATATTATGCTTACTACTAGATTTACCAATCTTAAGAGATGACATAAAAGAAGACCCAACACTCAGTACAACACTATTGTCAAAATTATTCAGCTCAAAAGTTGTTAACTTTCCAATCAGACTATCAAGAGTAAGAGTGCTATTAGGTGCAGACCTCATTTCATGAGTAGCAGATATTCTGATTACATAGATAGGCAATAAGGTTCTTAGTATCTTACTTACCATTGTATCTTAAGAAATAATACCTCATGTTGCTCGGATAGCATTGACTACCTCTTGATTCAGTTTGAGTATTGTGTGATGTTCTCTCCTTCTTTCATCTTCATGTCATCAAATATGTCTCTCAAGATTTCAGCTCTAGCTCTCATCACATTCAAATCACCACCATAAACCAAAGAAAGTTTATCCCACATTTTCTTCATTGTAGTGCAATCCTTGACATCCTCAAATTCAACATCAGATAGAGTAGCAACAATCTCTATCATAGTAATATTGTGTTCATGTTGGTCTTTCAACTAATCAAGAGTCAAAGGTCCAACTGTCGGTTGTAAGTAGCCATGGTCAAGTAAATGTAAAGCAGAATCTCTGATTCCAGATATGTGAAGTCTCATCCGGATTTTCCATGTGGTAAAGTTATCTTTGTTCAACTTTGGCACTTCCCTCTTATACATCTTGTGATCTTTTTGCTCAAGTCCTTAAAACTTTCTTCCAAGCAACCAATACACTCTGATACTAATTTTTAGAATAACTAAGAGGGGGGTGAATCTGTTAGATCAGTTATCCTACAGTCCCAAATACAAAAATGTACCTTACAAAACAATTCCAACAAATTATCCAGCTCGGTAACATAAAATATCAATCTGTCTGTCCACTTTACCAATTACCAGTAATTATCCAAATTGTGATTACCGACTAAATCAACTATGCAGTATGTAAAGTATGATAGCAAAATAATCATAACACATAACATAATGATTTAACGTGGAAACCATGTTAAGGGAAAAACCACCTGGGACTGGTAACCCAAAAATAATTCACTCTTCTAAAGTGAGCTCAGTGAAGAGCCAACCCTATTAAATATTACAATACACACTGTTAGGTGTGACCTGGTTAGAGGATTTATCACTAACAGTTAACTTTTGACTAGCATTCACTATGGGGTCAAAAAGATAACACTTTACATTCAACGAATGTCATAGGGTATTACAATAAGACTGTTAAGTCCACTCGGTTAAGAGATTTTCTGAATCAATGGTTAAATTGATACAGTACTGATCTGATTCAAATACAAATCAATTGCAAATATGCAGATCTATGCTAATCCCTTAAAATCCTATGATCATTAATCAATTCACTTCCTCAATATTTCTCAACTTACTTTCCCTTGATAAATAGTTCTTTGACACTAGGTAATGTCTGCAACTCGGTTATTTCACTAACCAGTTTGATCAGATATGCATGAATATAGTCTTCACATGAAATCTCTGTAGTCTCCTTTTTGTCTGGAATGTTTCAATAATTAAACTCATATCTCTTATATAGACAAGTAAATCATTTTCATATCAGCCATTAGATTTTGCCTCTTAATCTCCTTCATCCATTTTTCCACTTAAACCTTCCTCGACAGATGTGTCCATAACATGTTTCAATCTCGTCCTTTAGACCAACTTTGAATTTTGTTAGTCATGGATCTCATAACTAACTTCATCCTTAACCTCGAAATCATAACATTTTCTAGCTCATCAAATTTAGTTGGTTGTTCTTAGCATTAATATTTTCATCCATACTCAGTTAATATAGAAATGCGTCGGTGATAACTAGCTTAGTTATACTATCACTCGGTATATACTGTAATGGGTCAGTGTATACAGAAATCTTCAATTACTGGCCACATTGACTTTTTCAAATTCATATCTCTTCTTCATAATAGATTAATGTAACATGCTCAAGTCAACAATATAAAGCCATAGACTCATCAATAAGTTACCTAATGTTTACCTTATCCTTCTCTGTCATAGCCATCTTTTCCTCATGTAGATATCTCAGTTCTTCATCTTTTCTTCTTTCAACAGATGTTCAGATGTTTGTAACTATCATGATAAGTACTATCAAAACTAGTTGACATCAATGACAACATATTGATTGATTTAATCATCTTACATATCATTTCAGTAGCTCGGTGATCTCTAATCACTATTTCTTCAGTTCATCTAGATATTCAATCAGTTGTAGTTCATCACATTCCTCACAAGCCCAACTTCTTCTAATCTTGGAATACTTGTGATCATCTTAGTCTCTTGGTTGAAACTACTTTGAAATATGCCCATAGAATATGTTATAGAAACTATTCCATTGCTACAAATTGGAGCATCGTATATACATTGTTCATCAAAATTCTTGACTTGATATCTTGTTGTTCCTTTTGATCTTCTTTAGAATAATGTGTCTCATTTGAATAAGGAAATGTGGAAATACCATGCTAAATTTCATTTTCACAAAAGGTATTGATTCCTTCAACAATTTGCATGATCTCCTTGATATTAGTATTAAGACCATCTTCCTTGTGAATGGCTGCCATAGAAATCTGATTTTCAGCCTTAATTTAATAAATAATATGTTATACTCAGTTGAAGACAAAGATCATCAACCTCATCTCTATCATATGCAAACTTGATTGCAATATCTCTATCTTTGAACAATTTCAAAGAATCTAATTTTAATATTTTCCAATGTTCTTTTAATTGTGTGAAGGTATAAACTATTAATTTCACTCGCTATTCCCTTTCCCTTTCCTCGATTTGAATTTCCCAATTAGTTTCTTCAATGTTTTTATGGGTATTATCAAAAAGCACTAAGGCTGCAACAATTGTATCATCTGAGATCTTTAAATTATCTTCTAAATTACATGCTCTAAATTCTTAACCTAGAAGTAAATGTTATACACTAAGTTTGCACCCTTGTTTCAAGCTCTCTTGGTCTTGATAATCTAGTATAACATGAGAATCATTTCCAGGTGTGGGACCTATGCTAAATGAGATGAGACCTCCAGGTTCTAGGCTAGTTCCTCTTGGATAATCACCTTAATTTGCTTCTTGATAGGAAAGTAAATTCTTGAGGGGAAAAGGGATAGAAGGAATGCTTGAAAGGGAAATGACTGAAAGCAAACTACCTACTAGGTGATACACCGAAATGATGGTACGAATTATAGTATAGAGAATGAAATCAGTGCACAAACTCAGGTCTAGGGGATCACAACTCACTAAATAGGTTCCCATCAATATTTCATAGAAGGGTCTACAATAGAAAGAGGCTATTCAGGGAAAGAGAGAATTTCATAAACAATAGCATTCCTAAGAATTTAGACACAATCTATAACCTGCAAACAAACATTCACCTCTGCAACTAGGTATAGGAATGAGATAGATTGTCAGGGGGTCTAAGTATACCCACAAGATCATTCAAATCAAATCATCCACAGGAATACACATGAATTGCAGAAACAAAGAGGGATCAGGAACCCTAAGATATTACTAAAAATATACATATACTCAATTCATTAAGAGAAAATTCAGACAAGAATGCATAGGGACAAAAAGAATGTCACAAAATACCTTTGCAATATCTAAACATCAATGAAAGGTTACAAACTGTAGAAAGCCAGAGGGCAGAAAGAATGCCACAGATAACTCCTCAAAAATAAAATCTCTCTTTTACAATTGTAAACTCTGAGCTCTAAAAGCTCCAAAAAACAATATATACATCTCACTTTGCACACAGGCAGGAGCAAAATATCTAATTAGGGTTACATAGATTTTCATAGAATAATGGAAACTTTAACTCTGTCATTTCTTATCATAAATGTATCACTGAAAATATCCTAATCGATTAGATATCTATTTGCGTGTCCATTTCATCTCTATATCTACCTGCAGACAAGCCGCCTTGATCCATCTACCTTTCTACAACTCAGCCTCGCCATAACTGCTCAAATCTGGTACTTCAGATATTTTGAATTTAAAAATATAAATGGTCATAGATGGCGCCAAGCCTTTATCTTTATCAACGGCTAATATTTGAAGTTGATCTCATTTTAAAACATGGTCATAGATCTTTCATTTTTACCGCAGCACCGCATTTGATCTTAACCCTAACTATACCTTCACCTTAGGTTCTCTTTTCCCTTTAGTCGCTGAATCTCCTAAACTTTTCATTAACTCTGGCTTGATCTAGCGATTACGCAACAAGCGTTGATCCTTACTTGATCTAACGGTAGTCGCTGAATCTCTTGATAGCTTCAAAATATTCCTTCTGCATTATGAGATTGCCTGACTAAAGAGAACCTAGTCACTGGATAAAAAAGAATATTCTCCTTTTAATTGGGTGATCACCCGACTAAGCTCACAAACCTGGGCCCATCCTCCCACTTGTCATCATAATACTCAGGCACCTCAGATCTGTCTGACATAGGACCCACCTGATAGGAGCGCTGAGTTAGAGAGAGGATCAACGGTTGTTGCTATACCACGACACTTAAAAAGGAATCATCTTTACCCAACTGTATAATGATAGTCATAGATCATGCTCTAACCTTAACTGCTTCAGAACTGAGACTACTAGAAATAAGATAACCACTCACCAGATCACTGGATGCTAAGGACTTGACCGCTAGGAATAAGAGATCTCATGAAAACATAGTCTCTTAGTCACTGAATAATGTCTTAACCACCTCAAAAATTGGAGACCTAGTGACTGCATCTTTTGAAGAACTGGGCCCGCCCTGCCAAGTGTCACTATGTTATTTTCTTTCAACTGCCTTATTAGCTCTGACAACTGCCAACTGTTCTGACAAAAACTCAACCTATCTTAACCGTAGGAGATCTGGAGATTGGGCGACTATGTATTCGCTGGTTCACTGAAGGATTTTCTTAACCTCAGTCAAGTCTGGAGATCACGCGAACACTGCATTCATGAGGTTTCCAGATAGAATTCTAACCCTTGAGTTACATCTAGAGATTGGGCGACAACCGTTGATTTTCTTTCATCTTACAGTCCTCACTGAGTCACTTGATCTTTCTTAACTTAGTCGCTGCATTTCAAGACCAAGAGATAACTGTGTCACTGAATCTTTGAATGTGAAACATAACTACTAGTTTCTGACATGTTTCAACCTTTATTTAACTCAGGCATATCTAGAGATTAAGCGACAATAGATTTTGTTGAATCTCATAATCCTTCTCCTGACTGGGGTTAAACCCTAAGAATACATGACCAAAGCAATCTCCAAGTCATTGAAAAACTTTCTCTACCTTGGGTTATAGCTGGAGACTTCCCGACTAAGGGCTTTCTAACTCATATTTAACATGTATTTGAATTCAAAGATCTAGTGACTAGCCTTCAATCTCTAAGCCACAAGACATCCTGGAATATTCCCTTTCTGTTCTGAGATCACTCGACTGAAGCCTTAGTCACTGAATCCCTGAAAGATTTTAACCTCTCCCAAGACCTGACCACCAACCATCTGGAGATCACGCGACTGCACAAAAATCTCTAAGTCACTAGACATCAAAGAATATTCCCTTTCTGTTCTAAGATCACCTGACTAAGGCAAATCTCATTGTCGCTTGATAGAAAAGAATATTCTCCACAGATCTCACAACTTGGAGACTAAGCCAATAGAGCCTATGCCCACCAGAGACATGTGGCACCTCATCATTTGCCATTGTCTTTACCTTGAGCTGACCATCCTTTCACCATGATCAAATCTGGTGACCTCACGACTGAAGAAAACTGAAGTCTCGTGAAGATTTGGATGACCACAGTTAACTCTCAAGATCTCCTGACTGAAGAGATACCCTTAACCCGGCATGACATGAGTTATAACTATAGTAAGGAAAATCACTTAGTCACCAGATCTCTGGAAGAATTGCTGACCTTGGGTTTCATTAAGAGATTGACCGACTAAAGTGAAATCACTGAGTCACTAGATAGAAAGGGAATATTTCATCTGATCGGGAGATTAAGAGATATAAGGTAGTCACAAGATCGAGAGGTAGAAAGGAATATTCTGCTGAGCTTAAGAGATCTCGCGACTAGCCTCAATATGGAAAAGCGCACATGGGAAATATAGAGACTTAAGTGGCTGGAAAAGCAACGGTAAATTAGAAAGGCCATAGGGTTTTTAGGGATTTTCTTCTCAATGGTCACATTTTCAAAATAAAGACTTGCAAACCAGGGAGTTAAGTGATTGCAGAGACCAGACAAAAAGGCATAGGACCACGAAAAATTCTCAAGGTGTTCAACATGATTAAAATGTAGACCCTTGAATAGAGCCCAATCTATGGCCAAATTTGTATGGAACAGAAAAAAAATTGGGTAACATTTTGGCAATTTTTGTTGGATGTCAGCCTGCTAGACATTAGATCAGTGGCCTTAATGCAATTCATTGGGCATACAAGCCATGATGTGAGCACAAAAATTTCCAATAGAGAAATAGACCTGGCACTGGGAGGAACAAAAAAGTGTGCACAAGCACTTCTTGGAAAACAGGAAGACTAAACTAGAAAATAGGGACAGAAAGCAGGAAAAAATAACCTATCCTAAACTAACCAGTGTAGAAAACCGGTCAAACAAAGCCATTCACTGGTAGGCTAAAATAACTACCTTTCCTCATTAGGATATTTTGCATTGAGTGCATAAGGATAGCTACAAGGAAATGAGTCATATAGAGATTTATCAAATGAGGATGAACTACCTCTGCAAAGATAGGATCAAGTTTACTCACCTCAAAATGATCATGTGGAGATGTCTCAGTAAACTCCTTCTGGCCCAAGTATCTGATAGGGCAGCCTCTTGAAAGTCTGAAAGCAAGACTTTCCCTGATGGTTTCTTTTTTATCTTCATGGTTGCCCTTTATTATGGATAGCCATGTCAACTCATCCTCTATAGATAGGAGACTGTCATCCTCTCCTTTTAAACAAGCAAAGAGCTCATCAAAGTTGTCAATATCCTCTAGATCTGGAACTGGCTCCAACCCTTTCTCATGTAGCAGCCTCTCAGAAAGAGAGCAATCCAAGACTATGTCTCTTTCAACAAGCACATAACTTTGAGTCTCCACTCCAAGGAGTAGGGATTCATCATTCAATTTGTTACAAAAGACCTCTATGATGTTGGAAAAATCATACTCTTCAGGGCATTTGTCTATGTTCTTTTCTTGGAAAAACACCTCCATCACTTTATTCTATTGCTCAACAAAATGAGGTATCTCATCTAATAAAAGCATAGCATCCTCTTCTATATCAACCTCCTATTGATGGTGAACCTTTTGTTCTGATTGACCTTCAGCCATAGGTAATGGCATGGTCTCTTCTTCATCATCGAGAAAGAGGGGGGGCTCATCAAACAAACCAACCAAGAGTTCAGGCTGAGCATCAACCTTCATTTCTTCACCCTACTGGCTCACTTTATCACAGTTATCAGTCACCACTGATACCTCAGATTTTCTGTCCTCTTCATCACATGAAAGCTCATTTACCATTGGTCCTTGCTCAGATACTAGACTAGTATCTTTGAAAAGACTTGGCATCTGATAGCCAGGAGGTAGAGACCATTGGGGAATCCATGACACTTCATCATCTTGAGAGACCAGAGGGGCCTCTCAAGATAAACAATTTTCTTGCACAGACTACTCTTGCAGAGTGGTAGACTAAATCTCAAGTAAAGGCTCTTGGAAAGAATTTTTTGCCTTAAAACTTGGGATGTGAAATTGAGAGGGCCCAGAGGGAGGCATTGAAGGCACAGACAAATGGGTCTTCCAACTTAGGATTTTAGGTCTAAGAGCCTCTTGTTCACTAATTTGTGATCTCAGCCTTGTTGACTCAATATCAGCTCGGTGATTGATCTCTTCTTAAAAAAAAATTATTTGTTGCTCATCAATAAGAGCCTCTATCACTTGGTAGGGAACTAACCCTTGTTCATAACTTTGAGCCTCCATCTCCTACTGCTCTTTGATCTCAGACACTTGCTTAATCAAATCAAGCAATAGATTATTTGTCTCTTCTTTCTCTTTTGTAAAGTTTGAGCTATGAATCTGTTGCCAATTAGGCTAAGAAGGGGCAGGTGGTTGGTAATTATGATGAGACAACTGGCTTTCCATTTTTTGTTGTACCATTTGTGCCCATGATCCCTCTTGTTGGAGAGCCCACTCATAATCTTGTACAAGGGCATAATCATTTGGGGCATGTTGGATATATTGATAGCCTTTTATAGTATGAAAGCTTGGGGTAAAAGTAGGCTTTAGGTGGCTTTGATAAGGCTGATAACTAGCCCATTGAGCATTGTCCTCATAATACAATGGTGAGTAACCTGACTGTCCATGATAACTTGACATGTCTACTCATGTATTTAGCCAGAATTTGAATGTGCAAGATTTGATAACATACCAGCACTTAATCTTTGGAACCAATAGAAGTCCAGAGTTTTCGGATATGTAGCACAATGACCTCTTCCAGGTTTGTAGTATGTTATCAACATATCAGAGATAGCATAACTTTTGCAAATAGACTTCTTTTGTCATAGTCAGAAATGTTATGCCCAAGGTGACATATCTTTGAATCTAAATCCTTGGACTTATAGCAGCACCTTTGAACATAAATCTGAACTTTTATCCCACCGAACATGCCATAATTGTTATGCCCAAGGTGGGGTGTTTTATGAATTTGAATCTGATATTAGTCCCACTGGGCGTGCCAGAATTGTTATGCCCAAGGTGGGGTGTCTTCTTAATTTGAATCAAATCTTATTCCCCCCAGGCATGCCAAAATTGTTACGCCCAAGGTGGGGTGTCTTCTTAATTTGAATCTAATCTTAGTCCCACCGGGTGTTCCAGAATTGTTATACACTAAGTTTGCACCCTTGTTTCAAGCTCTCTTCATCTTAATAACCTAGTATAACATGCGAATCATCTCCAAGTGTGGGAACTATGCTAACTGAGATGAGACCTCCAGGTTCTAGGTTGGTTCCTCTTGGATAATCACCTTAATTTTCTTCTTGATAGGAAAGTAAATTCTTGAGGGGTAAAGGGATAGAAGGAATGGTTGAAAGGGAAATGACTGAAAGCAAACTACCTACTAGGTGATACACCGAAATGATGGTATCATTTATAGTATAGTTAATTAAATCAGTGCACAAACTCAGGTCTAGGGGATCACAACTCATTGAATAGGTTTGCATCAATATTTCATAGAAGGGTCTGCAATAGAAAGAGGCTATTTAGGGAAAGAGATAATTTCACAAACAATAGCATTCCTAAGAATTTAGACACAATCTATAACTTGCAAACAAACATTCGCCTCTACAACTAGGTATAGGAATGAGACAGATTGTCAGGGGGTCGAAGTATACCCACAAGATCATTCAAATCAAATCATCCACAGGAATACACATGAATTGCAGAAATAAAGAAAGATCAGGAACCCTAAGATATTATTGAAAACATACATATACTCAATTCGTTAAGAGAAGATTCAGACAAGAAGGCATAGGGACAGAAAGAATGTCACAAAATACCTTTGCAATATCTAAACATCAATGAAAGGTTACAAATTGCAAAAAGCTAGAGGGCAGAAAGAATGCCACGGATAACTCCTCAGAAAGAAAATCTCTCTTTTACAATTATAAACTTTGAGCTCTAAAAGCTCCAAAAAACACTATATACATCTCCCTTTGCACACAGGTAGGAGCAAAATATCTAATTATGGTTACATAGATTTTCATAAAATAATGGAAACCCTAACTCTCATTTTTTATCATAAATGTATCACTGAAAATATCTTGATTGATCAAATATCTATTTGCATGTCCATTTCATCTATATATCTACCTGTAGACAAGCCACCTTGATCCATCTACCTCTCTACAACTCAGCCTCACCATAACTGCTCAAATCTAGTACTTCAGATATTTTGAATTTAAAAATATAAACGGTCACAGGTGGCACCAAGCCTTTATCTTTATCAATGGCTGATATTTGAAGTTGATCTCATTTTAAAACATGGTCGTAGATCTTTCATTTTTACTCAGGCACCACATCTTATCTTAACCCTAACTCTGCCTTCACCTTAGGTTCTCTTTTCCCTTTAGTCACCGAATCTTCTAAACTTTTCATTAACTCTAGCTTGATCTAGTGATTACGTGACAAGCATTGATCCTTACTTGATCTAACAGTAGTCACTGAGTCTCTTGATAGCTTTGGAATATTCCTTCTGCATTATGAGATTTCCCGACTGAAGAGAAACTCGCAGTCGCTGGATAAAAAAGAATATTCTCCTTTTAATTGGGTGATCACCCGACTAAGCTCACAAACCTGGGCCCATCCTACCACTTGTCATCATACTACTGGCCAGGCACCTAAGATCTGTTTGACATAGGACCCACCTGACAGGAGTGCTAAGCTGGAGAGAGGATCGACAGTTGTCGCTATACCGCAACGCTTAAAAAGGCATCATCTTTACCCAATGGTATAATGATAGTCGTAGATCATGCTCAAACCTTAACTACTTCAAAGCTGAGACCGCTACAAATAAGATAACTACTTGCCAGATCATTGGATGCTAAGGACTTGACCACTAGGAATAAGAGATCTTGTGAACACATAGTCGCTTAGTCACTGAATAATGTCTTAACCAACTCAAAAACTAGAGACCTAGCAACTGCATCTTTTGAAGAACTGGGCCCACCCTGCCAAGTGTCACTATGTTATTTGCTTTCAACTACCTTATCAGCTCTGACAACTGCCAACTGTTCTAACAAAAACTCAACCTGTCTTAACCGTACTGGAGATTGAGTGACTATGTATTCATTGGTTCACTAAATGATTTTCTTAACCTCAGTTAAGTCTGGAGATCACGCGAACACTGCATTCGTGAGGTTACTAGATAGAAATCTAACCCTTGAGTTACATCTAGAGATTGGGTGACATCTGTTGATTTTCTTTCATCTTATGGTCCTCGCTGAGTCACTTGATCTTTGTTAACTTAGCCGCTACATTTCGAGACCAAGAGATAACCATGTCATTGAATCTCTAAATGTGAAACATAACTGCCAGTTTCTGACATGTTTCAACCTTTATTTAACTCAGGCATATCTAGAGATTAAGCGACAACAGATTTCGCTGAATCTCATAATCCTTCTGCTAACTGGGGTTAAACCCTAAGAATACATGACCAAAGCAATCTCCAAGTCACTGAAAAAATTTCTCTACCCTAGGTCATATCTGGAGACTTCCCAACTAAGGGCTTTCTAACTCATATTTAACATGTATTTGAATTCTAAGATCTAGCGACTAGCCTTCAATCTCTAAGCCGCCAGACATCTTGGAATATTCCCTTTTTGTTCTGAGATCACCCGACTGAAGCCTTAGTCACTGAATCGCTGAAAGATTTTAACCTCTCCCAAGACTTGACCACCAACCATCTGGAGATCACACGACTACACAAAAATCTCTAAGTCGCCAGACATTAGAGAATATTTCCTTTCTGTTCTGAGATCACCCGACTAAGGCAAATCTCATTGTTGCTTGATAGAAAAGAATATTCTCCACGGATCTCGTGACTTGGAGACTAAGCCTATAGAGCCTAGGCCTGCCAAAGACACATGGCACCTCATCATTTGTCATTGTCTTTACCTTGAGCTGACCATCCTTTGACCATGATCAAATATGGAGACCTCGCAACTGAAGAAAACTGAAGTCTCGTGAAGATTTGGATGACCACAGTTAACTCTCGAGATCTCCCGACTAAAGAGATACCCTTAACCCGGCATGACATGAGTTATAACTGTAGTAAGGAAAATCACTTAGTTGCCAGATCTCTGGAAAAATTGCTGACCTTGGGTTTCATTAAGAGATTGCCCGACTGAAGTGAAATCATTGAGTCACTAGATAGAAAGAGAATATTCCATCCGATCAAGAGATTAAGAGATATAAGGTAGTCATGGGATCAGGAGGTAGAAAGGAATATTTTGATGAGCTTAAGAGATCTCATGACTAGCCTCAATATGGAAAAGTGCACATGGGAAATATAGAGACTTAAGTGGCTGGAAAAGCAACGACAAGTTAGAAAGGCCATACGGTTTTTAGGGTTTTTCTTCTCAACGATCACATTTTCAAAATAAAGACTTACGGACTAGGGAGTTAAGTGATTGCAAAGACCAAACAAAAAGGCATAGGACCATGAAAAATTCTCAAGGTGTTCAACATGATTAAAATGCAAACCCTTGGTAGAGCCCAGTCTATGGCCAAATTTGTATGGAACAGAAAAAAATTGGGTAACATTTTGGCAATTTTTGTTGGATGTCAGCCTGCTAGACATTAGATCAGTGGCCTTAATGCAGTTCATTGGGCATACGAGCCACCATGTGAGCACAAAACTTTCCAACAGAGAAACAAACCTGGCACTGGGAGGAACAAAAAAGTGTGCACAAGCACTTCTTGGAAAACAGGAAGACTAAACTAGAAAATAGGGATAGAAAGTAGGAAAAACTAACCTATCCTAAACTAACCATTGTAGAAAACCGGTCAAACAAAGCCATTCATTGGTAGGCTAAAATAACTACCTTTCCTCATTAGGATATTTTGCATTGAGTGCATAAGGATAGCTACAAGGAAATGAGTCATATAGAGATTTATCAAATGAGGATGAACTACCTCTACAAAGATAGGATCAAGTTTACTCACCTCAAAATGATCATGTGGAGATGTCTCAGTAAACTCCTTCTGGCCAAATTATCTGATAGGGCAGCCTCTTGAAAGTTTGAAAGCAGGACTTTCCCTGATGGTTTCTTTTTTATCTTCATGGTTGCCCTTTATTATGGATAGCCATGTCAACTCATCCTCTATAGATAGGGGACTGTCATCCTCTCCTTTTAAAAAAGCAAAGAACTCATCAAAGTTGTCAATATCCTATAGATCTGGAACAAGCTCCAACCCTTTCTCATGTAGCAGCCTCTCAGAAAGAGAGCAATCCAAGACTGTGTCTCTTTCAACAGGCACATAACCTTGAGTCTCCACTCCAAGGAGTAGGGATTCATCATTCAATTTTTTACAAAAGACCTCTATGATGTTGGAAAAATCATACTCTTCAAGGCATTTGTCTATGTTCTTTTCTTGGAAAAACTCCTCCATAACTTTTTTCTCTTGCTCAACAAAACAAGGCAGCTCATCTAATAAAAGCATAGCATCTTCTTCTATATCAACCTCCTGTTGATGGTGAACCTTCTGTTCTGATTGACCTTCAGCCATAGGTAATGGTATGGTCTCTTCTTCATCATCAACAAAGAGGGGGGGCTCATCAAACAAACCAACCAAGAGTTCAGGCTCAGCATCAGCCTTCATTTCTTCACCCTGCTGGCTCACTTTATCACAGTTATCAGTCACCACTGATACCTCAGATTTTTTGTCCTCTTCATGACATGAAAGCTCATTTACCATAGGTCCTTGCTCAAATACTAGACTAGTATCTTTGAAAAGACTTGGCATTTGATAGCCAGGAGGCAGAGTCTATTGGGGAATCCATGACACTTCATTATCTTGAGAGACTAGAGGGGCCTCTCGAGATAAACAATTTTCTTGCACAGACTGCTCTTGCAGAGTGGTAGACTGAATCTCAAGTAAAGGCTCTTGGAAAGAATTTTTTTCCTTAAAACTTGGGATGTAAAATTGAGAGGGCCTAGAGGGAGGCATTGAAGGCATAGACAAATGGGTCTTCCAACTTAGGATTTGAGGTCTAAGAGCCTCTTGTTCGATAATTTGTGATCTCAGCCTTGCTGACTCAATATCAGCTCGGTGATTGATCTCTTCTTGGAATTTTTTTATTTGTTGCTCATCAATAAGAGCCTTTATCACTTGGTAGGGAACTGACCCTCGTTCATAACTTTGAGCCTCCATCTCCTACTGCTCTCTGATCTCAGACACTTGCTTAATCAAATCAAGCAATAGATTCTTTGTCTCTTCTTTCTCTTTTGTAAAGTTTGAACTATGAATCTGCTTCCAATTAGGCTGAGAAGGGGCAGGTGGGTGGTAAGTAGGATGAGGTAGCTAGCTTTACATTTTTTGTTGTACCATTTGTGCCCATGATCCCTCTTGTTGGAGGTCCCATTCATAATCTTGTACAAGAGCATAATCATTTGGGGCATGTTGGATATATTGATAGCCTTTTATATTATGAAAGCTTGGGGTAAAAGCAAGCTTTAGGTGGCTTTGATAAGGCTGATAACTACCCCATTGAGCATTGTCCTCATAATAGGATGGTGATTAACCTGACTATCCATGATAACTTGACATGTCTACTCGTGTATTTAGCCAGAATTTGAATGTGCAAGATTTGATAACATACCAGCATTTAATCTTTGGAACCAGTAGACGTCTAGAGTCGTCAGATATGCAGCACAATGACCTCTTCTATGTCTGTAGTATGTTTTCGGCATATCAGAGATAGCATAACTTTTGCAAATAGACTTCTTTTGTCGTAGTTAGAAATGTTATGCCCAAGGTGAGGTATCTTTGAATCTGAATCCTTGGACTTATAGCAGCACCTTTGAACATAAATCTAAACTTTTGTCCCACCGAGCGTGCCAGAATTTTTACGCCCAAGGTGGGGTGTTTTCTAAATTTGAATCTGATCTTAGTCCCACCAGGCATGCCAAAATTTTTACGCCCAATTTTGGGTGTCTTCTTAATTTGAATCTGATCTTAGTCCCACCAGGTGTGCCAGAATTTTTATACACTAAATTTGCACCCTTGTTTCAAGCTCTCTTGGTCTTGATAACCTAGTATAACATGGGAATCATCTCCAGGTGTGGGACCTATGCTAACTGAGATGAGACCTCCAGGTTCTAGGCTGGTTCCTCTTGTATAATCACTTTAATTTGCTTCTTGACAAGAAAGTAAATTCTTGAGCGGAAAAGGGATAGAAGGAATGCTTGAAAGGGAAATGACTGAAAGAAAACTACCTACTAGGTGATACACTGAAATGATGGTATGAATTACAGTATAGAGAATGAAATCAGTGCACAAACTCAGGTCTAGGGGATCCCAACTCACTGAATAGGTTTGCATCAATATTTCATAGAAGGGTCTGCAATAGAAAGAGGCTATTCAGGGAAAGAGAGAATTTCACAAACAATAGCATTCCTAAGAATTTAGACACAATCTATAACCTGCAAACAAACATTCACCTCTACAACTAGGTATAGGAATGAGACAGATTGTCAGGGGCTCTAAGTATACCCACAAGATCATTCAAATCAAATCATCCACAGGAATACACATGAATTACAGAAAGAAAGAGGGATTAGGAACCCTAAGATATTACTGAAAACATACATATACTCAATTCATTAAGAGAAAATTCAAACAAGAAGGCATAGGGATAGAAAGAATGTCACAAAATACCTTTGCAATATCTAAACATCAATGAAAGGTTACAAACTATAGAAAGCTAGAGGGCAGAAAGAATGCCACGGGTAACTCCTCAGAAAGAAGATCTCTCTTTTACAATTGTAAACTCTGAGCTCTAAAAGCTCCAAAAAATAATATATACATCTCCCTTTGCACACAGGCAGGAGAAAAATATCTAATTAGGGTTACATAGGTTTTCATAAAATAATGGAAACCCTAACTCTATCATTTCTGATCATAAATGTATCACTGAAAATATCTTGATTGATCAGATATCTGTTTGCGTGTCCATTTCATCTCTATATCTACTTGCAAACAAGCTGCCTTGATACATCTACCTTTCTACAACTTGACCTCGCCATAACTGCTCAAATCTGGTACTTCAGATATTTTGAATTTAAAAATATAAACAGTCACAGGTGTCGCCAAGCCTTTATCTTTATCAGCAGCTGATATTTGAAGTTGATCTCATTTTAAAACATGGTCGTAGATCTTTCATTTTTACCCGAGCACCGCATTTGATCTTAACCCTAACTCTTCCTTCACCTTAGGTTCTCTTTTCCCTTTAGTCACTGAATCTCTTGAACTTTTCATTAAATCTAGCTTGATCTAGTGATTACGTGACAAGCGTTGATCCTTACTTGATCTGACGGTAGTCGCTGACTCTCTTGATAGCTTTGAAATATTCCTTCTACATTACGAGATTGCCTAACTAAAGAGAACCTCGCACTCACTGGATAAAAAAGAATATTCTCCTTTTAATTGGGTGATCACCTGACTAAGCTCACAAACCTGGGCCCATCCTGCCACTTATCATCATACTACTGGCCAGGTGCCTCAGATCTATCTAACATAGGACCCACCTGACAGGAGCATTGAGCTGGAGAGAGGATCGACGGTTGTCGCTATACTGCGATGCTTAAAAGGGCATCATCTTTACCCAATGGTATAACGATAGTCGTAGATCATGCTCGAACCTTAACTACTTCAGAGCCAAGACCACTAGAAATAAGATAACCGCTCACCATATTGTTGGATGCTAAGGACTTGACCACTAGGAATAAGAGATCTTACGAACACATAGTCGCTTAGTCGCTGAATAATGTCTTAACCACCTCAAAAAATAGAGACCTAGCGACTGCATCTTTTCAAGAACTAGGCCCGCCCTGCCAAGTGTCACTATGCTATTTGCTTTCGACTACCTTATCAGCTCTGACAACTGCCAACTATTCTGACAAAAACTCAACCTGTCTTAATCGTAGGAGATCTGGAAATTGGGTGACTATGTATTCACTAGTTTGCTGAAGGATTTTCTTAACCTCAGTCAAGTCTGGAGATCACGTGAACACTGCATTTGTGAGGTCACCAGATAGAAGTCTAACCCTTGAGTTACATCTAGAGATTGGGCGACAACCATTGATTTTCTTTCATCTTACAGTCCTCGCTGAGTCGCTTGATCTTTCTTAACTTAGCCACTGCATTTTGAGACCAAGAGATAGTCGTGTCACTGAATCTTTGAATGTGAAACATAACTGCCAGTTTCTGACATGTTTCAACCTTTATTTAACTCAGGCATATCTAGAGATTAAGCGACAACAGATTTCACTGAATCTCATAATCCTTCTCCTAACTGGGGTTAAACCCTGAGAATACACGACCAAAGCAATCTCCAAGTCACTGAAAAAATTTCTCTACCCTGGGTTATATCTCAAGACTTCCTGACTAAGGGATTTCTAACTCATATTTAACATGTAGTTGAATTCAGAGATCTAGTGACTAGCCTTCAATCTCTAAGCCGCCAGACATCCTGGAATATTCCCTTTCTGTTCTGAGATCACCCGACTGAAGCCTTAGTCACTGAATCACTTAAAGATTTTAACCTCTCCCAAGACCTGACCGCCAACCATCTAGAGATCATGTGACTGCACAAAAATCTCTAAGTTGCCAGACATCAAAAAATATTCCCTTTCTATTATGAGATCACTCGACTAAGGAAAATCTCATTATCGCTTGATAGAAAAGAATATTCTCCACGGATCTCGTGACTTGGAGACTAAGCCTATAGAGCTTGGGCCCGCTAGAGACACGTGGCACCTCATCATTTGTCATTGTCTTTACCTTGAGCTGACCATCCTTTGACCATGATCAAATTTGGTGACCTCGCAACTGAAGAAAACTGAAGTCTCGTGAAGATTTGGATGACCACAGTTAACTCTCAAGATCTCCCGACTGAAGAGATACCCTTAACCTAGCTAGCATGACATGAGTTATAACTGTAGTAAGGAAAATCACTTAGTCGCCAGATCTCCGGAAGAATTGCTGACCTTGGGTTTCATTAAGATATTTCCCTACTGAAGTGAAATCGCTGAGTTGCTAGATAGAAAGGGAATATTCCATCCGATCGAGAGATTAAGAGATATAAGGTAGTCACGGGATCGAGAGGTAGAAAGGAATATTCTGCTGAGCTTAAGAGATCTCGTTTCTACCCTCAATATGGAAAAGCATGCATGGTAAATATAGAGACTTAAGTGGTTGGAAAAGCAATGGCAAATTAGAAAGGCCATAGGGTTTTTAGGGTTTTTCTTCTCAACGATCACATTTTCAAAATAAAGACTTGCAGACCAGGGAGTTAAGTGATTGCAGAGACCAGAGAAAAAGGCATAGGACCATGAAAAATTCTCAAGGTGTTCAACATGATTAAAATGCAGACCCTTGGATAGAGCCCAATCTATGGCCAAATTTTTATGGAACAGAAAAAAAATTGGGTAACAGTAAAATTTATGATTGGTCATCCAAATCAGCCCCATTAGTGTTATCATCATGGCCTAGGTCATGTATACAAGTTTTGATAGCCCCTTGGTTGGAAGGAATTTTGTTATTTGCTACACTATTTTCATAATTTTCCTCCATCTCAAAATGCATGGCCACATCCACTATTATGCTATCATTTTCAAATGATTTATCATCTTCGAAAGATTCAT
This sequence comes from Chamaecyparis obtusa, assembly GCA_027943335.1. Taxonomy (NCBI): domain Eukaryota; kingdom Viridiplantae; phylum Streptophyta; class Pinopsida; order Cupressales; family Cupressaceae; genus Chamaecyparis; species Chamaecyparis obtusa. The sequence goes on along the minus strand of BSBK01008159.1, from coordinate 315,765 downwards.
CCTTCCTTGAGAATATCTTGGAAATAAACATCCTCATTTAAAGGCTTGTCAATAACAACTTTCAAGTCACCAAATAAGAGGCTTGTATATCCCTTACTATTAACCACAGTTGATTCCATCTCCTTGCTAGTTTTGGTGTTACTTTGTTGGATTCAAACTATTAATTTCTTATCTCCTTCAATGTTGGCCTAAATTTCTTTGGTTGTCTCTTCTTCCTTGGTGTCCCCATAGTTGTGATCAAGTGACCAAGTATGTTGGCATATAGAACTAATTTTCTCTCTTCTCATTTGGTTCTTTCTCATTTTTTGAGATCTTGCAACCTTGCCCACTAAAATTAGCTCATTTTGAGTCATGTGCTCCTTGAACCTTTCAATCTTATGTTCAATAAATTCATCTGTGAACTCATAAGCTATAGGTGGGATTTTATGCTTCCCTCTCCAAATTGCCAACAAATCTGATTGCAATTGGTTACAGATGTCATCTTCCTCATCTAAGATCAAGGACATGATAGTTTTTATATAAATCCTCACATTATCTGGATTATGCTTCCTAAATCCACTAAATAAAATTTGGAACATTTGGAAAATCATTCTTTCAAAATTGATACCCAACATGATGATAAAAAATCTAGCTTTTTCCATAGGTTCTAAAGTATTAGCCCTCTTACCAAAGATAGGCCCTTGAAATCATGTAATCCACATAAGTTGTCCACAATCAGTTGTAGAACCCTTTTCAATATACTATTATTATAAAGTGCAACAAGAGTTATTATTCTTGTGATTTCACTATGACAAGAAGCAATTGTTAGTCTCACATCTTCACATGGATGCTCCATTAACCTATGTTGGACTAAAGAAACCATTAAGGGCTGCAAAGCCCAATTCAAAAGCCTCCAATCAAACTGGTCCACTTTGGATAAATATGAATCCAATTCTTCCAACTTTGAAAGAATGTCATCCATAATTTTCATAGACTCCAATTGCAATCTAATGATGTACAATCCATTTCTCATTTCTTCCTCCTTCTGCAAGTCCCTTAGTTGTTCATGGTTAAAAGTGTTACTAAATTCATTTGAGAACACATTGCTTTTCATATTTTCCATTGTCTTTATTTTATTTTGTTTCCACCAAATCTAATTTACCAAAATTTACCACTAACACTGCTCTATTCTGTCTTTTTATCTCACATAAAATTTGTCAAACATTTTGCATTCAATCTCTGAATCAGAACATTGTCATGCTGGCCTAAAAACCTTTGTTTATTATTAGATGTTTTTTTAAAAATAATTTTGACTCAGATTTATCATTTAGTTTTCATAGAGTGTTGACAATAGATAAAGGATAAAGACTTGAAAATATTGAACACAATGAGAATACATAGGTTTATGAGAAATTAGTTATGAATTTTCAATTGCCAAAACTTAAATTATAACATTTGATAATTCTATGTATAACAATTATCAAGGCCGAGATATGTAAATATTGTAGAATTCGGTACCTAACCTATTTAGCTATTTGAAAATAGTCAAATGCACTCACAACTGTAAATTATTTGTAGCCAGCAATGATAATCTTATTTGATGCATGTAATAGAATACCACTAATAATTCAGATATGAATAGTCCCTTAGGAATGGGTAGGTACAATACCACGTCAATTTATAGAGGTAAGTCTCCTTTGAATCACCAGACTCCACAAAAAGATGTTTCTATGAATGGTTGTAATATCCTATGTGAGTCTCAGCTATGAATATTTCAATTTTCTTATTTGAAAAACTATGGCTATGGTTATTTCAATAGTGATTATTGGTGTTGTCTTTTTTATCTCCACCTGTACTAATGTCTACCTATGTCTTCCTTGCTCAAACATAACAATGGGCGTGCAGATTTATGACAAGAATGTTTAATGCAAGTTTATTGAGATATAGCTGAATGTTGATAATTTCTAGAATACTTTCTATGGAAACGCTATCCAAAAATGTATATAATCAAACATAACAATAAATTCTATGGAGACGATCCACTTCGGATAATATTTAATCATTTTATTGAATCATACAAATTTCTTAACATTTACTGGAAATACAATTACAGGGAGATTAAGGAGTACCAACCGTGCACCACCGATTTGCCTATACTGGTGAACATGTCAATGTTGGCCTAGCATATCTACCCGCTCTGGCTTGGGAGTCCAAGACGTTCACTATCTTCTTCCTCCATCTAAGTCCCAGGTGTTTCCTGTCAGTCACCTACGTGGACAACAAATATAGCTTGTCTAGCATGCGCTCCTTACCACCAGCTTATATAGCCATTGTGTGTAATACCCCCAGCGATGGAGTGTGGACTGCAACACACCACTCTCCTCATTCATTCTTACTTGGTGTCATCTTGACTTCACCCTATTGGCTGGTGTCTAGACCCCAGTGTGGATATCCTTGTGTTGGCTACGACGTATCTAGGTCTCAAGTCACGTATGCCAGCTAAAAATGTTATCGCATAGCTAGTGTCCAAACCGCATTAGCTTGTGGTAGTTGCTTCTTGTACTACTGAGTTTTGTAATTGATTTGGGTTCGAGCTCCAGTGGTGACTAATCTGTTCTTCCTTGTTCCTGTAATAACCTAAAAATGGACAAAGACAATTGAGTACTACATCAAAGCAAATCAAGGACAAAATTGAAGTAAATGAATCACAATGCATAATTAGCCAATCAAAATTAAAATCAAGTCTTAATTCGAGATAAATCAAAATTGAGAGCATTTTAATCAAATGCAATCAAATCAAAGTGCAATTAAATCAATTAATTGTATAGTCTTGGATTAAATCAAATTCAACCCATTCAAGGGGTACATGGCTAAATAAATCAATTAATAAATCCTAATTTCCCTCAACAACCACAAAGGGGGGAAATTCAATCAACCAATAGGATTTGAGGAAAGGCATTCACATGGATCAAGCCAAATTCAATCTCAATCACTCAAAGTGAGAAAGAATCTTGTCCATTGATCTTGTCTACTTGTCCCAAGCTTTGAGGACACAAACTTTACATTGTCTTCAAAGGGTGGAATGAAAGACTCAACCAAGGCTTAATCATGATCAACTACACTACACCCCCTACCATTAGGAAAATCTATAAAAGGAAGACCAAAATCTTCATAATTCATAACCACACATCTAAGAATTGCATAGAACCTCTTGCATTTTATAGCTAGAAAGGCATTTTAAGAGCTTAATTAGCATTCAATTTGATCTAATTTTTATCTTTAGCTTAATCTTTATCATTTCTCATTCTAGGACTGTCATTAATGGTAGCTTGTTGAGTGCTTCTATTAACACTCTTAGATAGAGAGCCATAGGATGCTCAATTGATCTTTTATTTGCTAAATAGTTGCTATAATTGTGGTTTATTTAGTTACTATTTCATTTATTATCAATACTAATTCTATGAAGGCACATTTCCTTGTACACAATTCCAACAGTAAATGCGACTGTAGGGATTATTTTCTTCTTGCTCCTATGATAACAACCAGGGATTTTTTATGCATACTAGGAATGATCAACTCTGAAAATGTATAACTCCTTGTCATTGTGAGACCAAGTTTATTCACATTACCAAAAACAATTATCTTTCTCTGCAAATAAAATTGCAATTAAGAATGTCTTCTTACCAATAAGTTTAAATTTCTATTGTGAAACCTGTGTGATTCCACCTCTTGAAGAGATGTTGGGGCTATGTCCAATCTCTCCACAAATTCTAAAGGGTTTGTGTCCTTGGGAATAACCAGTCACAAATGCAACCAGATTTTCTTTTCTTTATTTTATAATATCTCATGGTGTTTTTCCCAATGTGTACCTTTTTCTTTTATAATCTCAAAGTGAGAGAAAGCACGCAAAACTAAGCCATGTGGGATAAAAGCTCACTTAAGTCACTTTTATAAGATAAATAAGATAATGTAACTTTAAAATATAAAGTGACTTTATAACATCACTTTATAAAATAAAGTGATTTGACTTTAAAAATAGAGCATTTGCCCACATAACCCTAACTAGCTCGCATCCTCCCAAAAAAAGTCATTAGCCTATCTGAAAAGAAGCCATTAGCCTATCCCGATGGGTAGATAGACTAAACAAGCATCAAAATGGCTTACTACTGAGAAGGGGACATTACAATAGCTTATGAACTAAAAGCTCTTCTATAAGTCACCACTCCATATGGATAGCAATTACACTAGATTGACTGAGTCCAAAATACAGAGCATCTTGTTAATGGTTCCTTGAGAAAATGTTAACTCCACTACTATCCCCACCTTTTCGTGACTTCTAATTCTCTATTGGTGTTTTCCACATTCAACAGCTCACATGTGATTCCCAAAATGAATAACAAGATGAACACTTATTGCCTACTCCATAGACAGACTAAGACACACCCAGTTGTTCACTGGTAGCACCTCTATATGAATGTCACCATGTTATTCAGCCTATCTGTATTCCTTCAATACAAAAGCTGACTCCAGTTGATTATTTTTCGATATAGAGAAACTCTATGGTTACGCTCCAATCTCGGTAGAGATTCTTGCCAATTCTAAGCTCCACATTGTTACGGTCAGAGAGAATTTGAATTTTATCCGACAACCCTCCAATCTTATTACAAACACAGCTCAGAATGTTCTTTTAGAATATATGGATCCATGCAACCATTAAAATGGTGCAATCAATATTTTCCAGGTCACTGCTTATCAAATTAAGAGCCCTCATCCAAGACTCACAATTTCCATTATTGAACCATTCACCATTGTTGATGTTGTGCTTAACAGGGAAAACCATGCCTCAGATGTTACAAATATCTTTGTCACATGATGAGCATAAATATTTCACCAAAACTATGTGATAGCCTCCCAGTATTTCCTCAAACCCAAACACGGCAAGCACACATAATCAAACCTTTGACAAGATTTTGCAATAAAATAAGCACTTAGAACAGGTCGCCCAAAATTCAATTCGAAACCTGTGTGTGAATTTTGTACCTAGTTGTAGACACAACACTTCAATAAAACATTAGAGGTTAGCCAAAAACCAAAATCATGCAATGAAATGGAAACTAAACTAACCAAGCGATTTACTGCCTTCTAGTAGGTGTGAGTATGATACTCTCAGATCAGACCGAGACCAGTGACAATGCAACACCTAAACAAAGGATTTGAATGCAAAGAATGAAAACTATATGAACGCAGATTTAATCTATATTTTTGGTATTTTTTGTGCAATAATATGAATGAAAAATTGTATGAAGCTAAGCTATATGAATGAGATTAGAATGCAGATTTAATCTAAAGATGTTATGAATGAGTATGAAACTATGAATATGAAACTATGCAAAAGCTAAATGATCAACTATGAAAGATCTCACAAATCGCCTGTCGCAAATGCTCAATCCTTCAATCACCAATTCGCCAGAGAAATTGTGCAAATTTGAGAGTTGTAATTATGAAGAGCTGAGCCTTGTTTTTATAGAAATCCAGGGCTTTGAGGATGCAAGAGAAAAGCCATAAATCACTCTTAATAAACTCAGGTTGATTTTTGAGTTATCAGGAAATCAGAAATAATTAAGTCACAAAATCATGCAAAAGCATGCAAGAACAGCTTTTTAACTCAAATCATAAGTTTAGATCAGCTTTGAACTCAAAATAGAGTGTTGAGTTTCCAAAAGTTAACAACTTGCATTGATTTCTTGATTTTGAGTTTAACTCCTCTTTGAATGTGCACAATTAATTATGAATTAATTAAATAAATAAAGTGATTTATTCTTAACTTAATTGATTTTTGAATTAAAACAATTGATTTATGGGTTAATCAATTATTAAATCAAACTTTATTCAAAAACTATATTATTAAAAATTGACAACTGACTTTAATTAATTAAATAAGAATTTAATCAATTAGTCATGAGATTTGTTATTTTATTGTCAAAATTAAATAATACAATTTAGGAATAATTTAATTAAATTTAATAAAATAATTAAGTGGTAGTATTAAATCTAATTAATTAAATATTCAAAATATTCAATTAATCAAACTTTAGGATAAATAGGATTTATCACCAAATAAACATTAAATTAAGAATAATTAGGATAAATAGGAATATTGCTAGGAATATTCACCGATGCAGAATTTAGGATAATCAATTAGGATTCAATAATGTGCAGATGTGCCTTAGGCTAGGACTTCGATGTCGATTTCATTCGAATTGAAGATGTAGGAGGTTAATTAACCTATAGCCCATTTTTGGGGTATTACATTTTGCCCCTCTTTGAATCATTGTGCAAAGCGTAGTGGTTCAAAGAATAGCCTGTGTATGATATATGTATGAAACTGATTTGAAAGATTTGAAAGATTAACCGATTCTGAGACAGAAACTGATTTAAAGATTTAAAGATTCAAGATTTAAGATTTAGGTCTTGAGTGACCAAAGATAATGTCAACTATAGCAACAATGAACCAATGATTTCAAAAAAGTGTCAAAACATCTGATTCTGAACCTTATGGTTGCAAAGAAGTGAGTGACCGATTCCAGACCTCAATGTCCTTGTATGAATCATATTGGTATCACATCCTGAACCCATCAGTTACGAAGAACCAAGGAAATGACGCTAATGAACCGATAGTTACAAAAAGCTTATACAGTTTACAAGATAGATTTAGGATACCAGATTGCAATAGATTTTCCCTAGGAGATGATAGATTTGCCCCAAGCAATGAGGACTTTAGATGAATTAGCAACTAGACGTGGTTGTTGTCTTGATTACTAAGAAAGATTGATTGACAGAATTGAGTTACAGACTTTGAATGATGTGCAATACCATGCCCCCTTCGGAATGAAAATTGAAATCTGACAAGAAAAGTTAGCATTTGTAGTTTAGAATCATGTTAATTGATTTGAGAAGTGGTTGTGCACGTCAGAGAATGCGTTCTGCATCATTTACAGGTCCAGAAGACCAAATTTGACTAGGTTTGACCATGTGTTGACCATGGTTGACCAAGTTGAAATTGTGATAGTTTGATGTAAGATAATCAATTAAGTTTAATTCTAGATTTATGTGATGATTGAAGGTTGATTATGCAAGCAATCAGACATCTTGGGTCCGAAAATTTTAAATCACAATTTTGACAGTAAATAATCTCAGATTTCAATTTTGATCCCAAAAATGGGTTCAAAACATTGAAATTAGCCAAGGGTGCAATTTTTGTGAAAATGGAGCACTTTTGAAAATTAGGTCAAAAGCTATATAAAGGCCAAAAGGGTCATTTTCAAATCATTTTCACCGTTGACTTTTGAAAACCTTGTGGAGCCCTTTGAGTGAAAAAATGGTAGCAATGAAGGTACTTGTGTCTTCTCACCGTTTTGAGCATAGCCAGAGGCATCAGAGACCTTGACAGTATGGACATCCGGTAGGTGGACCTCTTTGCTTCTCTGAAAAGTTAATTTTTCTTTGTTTATAGCATTTTTAGCATTTGTTTCATACATTTTCAACTTTTAATTTTTGCATGCATGAAAACTCGTACGATTGTCCTTCTGGGCTCATACAACTTTTCAACTCTAGGTAGATTGTCATTTCATTAACCCCCAAGACTCGTATGAGAGGGACCCAAGAGTCGTACAACATTTCATCGGGTCCCTCCTTACTCGTACAAGGAGATACATAGTGTCGTATCATCATGATTTGTCATACGATAACTAGTGAAAACTCGTACGAGTTTTCCTACCAGTCTTCTTTGTCGTTTGAAAAATAGTGAGCCCAAAACTCATTTCTAGGGAAAAATTTTAAATTTTCTAAACTTTAGCTTGATTACTGAGTCTTTGATCTACCTTCTGAAATAGAAAACTATTCCATTCTTGTATGTGTAGCTTGTTTTTCAACTAAAATACTGATAGGGTTCCATGTTTCTGTGTTGTGTAGGTCATATATCTTGATGTTCATGTACGCATCTCTCATCTAGCCACTTAGAGGCTCTATGTTTCCTTGCTTGATCTGATGAGAGTACATCTTGCTGCCTACAATTTTGAGTATCTTATCCATTTACCCGAGATTAGGGTAAACCATGGTCTTTTGATGACATTGATAGAGAGGTTTCATTCTAAGACCCAGACATTTCATCTTCCCACTGGAGAGCTCACCGTGACTCTAGAGGATGTTTACAGGATTTTACAGATTTCATTCCATAGTAGTCAACATCCAGCGTATGTGAGTTCAGGGAACTCTGGACTATTAGCTTTCAGACATCCCTTTGAAGATGACACTCAGTTGACTGGGTCTATTTCATGGGAGACCCTGGTGCAGCGTTATGGACAGTCTCACAGACTAGAGTGTAATATAGTCGGGATGGTGGTATCATCATGTCTGAATGTCAGTAGAACAGTCTTTTGATGGGCTGGGCCCTGATGACTATACGTCTGATGGTGACTCCTTCCAAGTTAGCCTAGGGTCAGTGTCTTTTGGCCCACATGTTCTCTGAGATGCATGAGGTAGTGTATCAGGAGAGCAAGACATTTGCTGCTGGTACTCTTGTTTTACATATTTGGGCATGGGAGCATATCCCTATTTTGAGACTAGTGTGTCAATCACAGAGGCAACCACAGGAGCCTATGATATATATTTATGCCGGATATGTCATACAGGGGCACATGGGCCATGTAGAGTATTGGAGATGATGTCTTGATGACATGACCTTTGTACGATGGAGGCCTATTTAGAGATTGAGCCTTGGCCTACTACATGAGAGTAGTTTAGTTTCTTCTTTTAGAGTTAGGTGTTGATAGGATGATCGTCCTCTATGCTGGAGAAATTTCTTATCACCAGGGTGTGGTGAGAGTATGGATGAGTGCAGGATGCACCACAGGATTATGCCACATATGCTCAGATAGCTCGTGAGCTCAGACTTGGATGGACCCTGAGGCTTTCTTATGCCTTGTGTTCACAGGAGTATAGTGCTATCATTGGGAGAGATTGGGAGTATAGATGACAGATTACAGATGTCGGAGTTATAGATGGTTTTATTGCATGGCTTGTTGATCATCCTGTACACGGATTCTCTGACCCTACAGAGCTGATACCCTCCATGGAGGAAGTGATGGATGTCACAGGTGCTTTGATGGGACAAGGTCATAGACCCACACAGGTTCTGATTGTACACCCCACACCTCTGATATCGAGAGTGATGGCTCCTCCACAGAGACCATCAAGATAGATGAGGCCCCCTCGTCCCACTAGTTCCATAGCAAGTAGATCTACAGGTTCATAGAGATGGACTAGGGGAGAGGGCGGTACTTTAGGGATTGTTGGTACTGCCAAGGAGGTACTTGCAGCTAAGCAGGTTGTAGGTGGTGATACTGATCCCATACAAGAGGATACCAATTTTGATCTGGGTGTAAAGGTTAGACATCGTAAGGTGCAGAGAGAAAAAACCATAGAACAACCGGCTGAGGATACTGACATGCCTACGGAAGATGTTGATCCCAGTTTTCCATTTTCTACACAAGAGATCATGAGGAGGCTCAGATTACAGGTCCGGGACCTGAAGGTTTGTAGTGCTCACTGGGAGGAGAGATATCTAGAGGCAGATAGACAATGCATTGAGCTTCGTGGTGAGGTTCGGAGATTACAGGTAGAGGTTATCCATCAAACCTCCAGATCTGCTTACTATGTTTTTGCATACTACATAGTGGTTCCACTTGCTCAGAGAGTTCCTTTGTACTCTCAGTACATGATAGCATCAGAGGGAGCAAGAGCACTTAGGGCCAAGGCAGTACCAGATGCACCATCACCACCTCCACCAGATGGAGAGGATCAGGCCGACAGCTGATCTATCATGATATTGTGATACTTTTGTTGCTCTTTTGATATTGATACTATTCTGATAGCTCACATGAGCTCATTCTTTTGTACATTGTGCCAGTAGTGCACCCCTGACTATTCCGAGTTTTATGATATATATATATATATATATATATATATATATATATATATATATATATATATATATATATATATATATATATGAGATCGAGACTTTTGGGTTGTGAATTCATTTGTACTTGTCATGTTTTTTATGTATGATGATATCGTGTGATGTAAATGCTATGAGTAGAGTAGAATGTATGTATGGATTCATGCAATGCAATGATTGTCTTTCATATGTATGAATGTTATGCAAATGTACTTGATTATGGAAAGTGTATGTATGGAAATGAATGTAATGCAATAGATGGAATGAATGATTATGAATATGTAATGAAAATGCAAAGATACACATGATATTTTTTGAGGGTATTGATGAAGACAAGTACTCAGTCTTATGTCAAAAAGGATGTGTAACCCGGGATTTTGACTACTTGCGTTTCTATGAGAAAACCTTTGTATGAGATTCAACTCTTCATTTGCAGTTTAAGTATAGTTTTAGAAGGATTCATTTAAATATTGTCAAGCAATTTGTGAGATCATGCAAAGTGCAAAGTGTAAAATGTCATGCAAAATGAAATGCAACCTAAGACCTAGGACCTAGTCACTGATCATGTGTTGGTCATTTGTCATCATTGATTTTTTTTAGGTAACCGGACAAATCAATACAATGTCCACTAGTTAGGAAACTATGAATACTGATTTTGTATGTGTAGGAATCAATAGAATGCCCACTGGTGAGACAACCATGGACATATGAATATTGATTTTGTTTTCAGAATGTTGGATTAGATATAAGCACCAAGGCATAAACGCCAGGATGACCTGAATATCATGTCCATTTTAATATAGCAATTTGTATAAGCATCAAAACATAAACATCATGATGACCAGAATACACCTTGCTGAAACAAACACATCAAGCAGTGAAGAGATCATTCTAAGTCCAATGTGAATTACCCGTAGTGACCCTTGATCATTCACATCCTTAGGTAAGATCATGTTTCACAGTAGGAGAAAGAATTCACTCAAAAAGACAATAGTTAGATCAAACTTACTTGAATTTTCTGGGTATCAATGGTCGAGGTACTCATGGCCATCCAATTCGAGATAGAGGCTCCTACAGACGGACACCATTTCAATCTAGAATTTCCAAAGTTGTTAGATTTTTCCATACAAGCAGAAAACAAAGAAAAGATTATGCCCCTAGTCATCACTCTCTAAATCCTATAAAGGACATCATCAAAGAGCTCGAAAGGACCCAATATGCAAAAATCTCAATGTGAATCAGTAAGCATACAAGGAGATAAAAGCATGTAAAAAGAATAGATTGTTTTCAATTTGTGTTGATGTTTGATTGTGTTGTTGTAGATGCAAAATCCTTTCTGGAGAGGAGATTGACTGACTGACTCGAATGAAGCTTCAAAGGACTCTGACTAGATATGACATGTCTAAGGTACATTGGAGGCCATAAGATATGACTTTGATTGCCCCCAAGTTTGGAACATTGATAGGATACAGACACGTGAGCTAATTGGTGTACAGACTGACTTATTGAAAATAGGAATGCGGAAACAAACCGGGAGATATGTACAAACTAAAGCAAGATTGAAAGCTGGGAAAGACCAAGATTGCACCGATAGATGGAGCATTTTGAACAAGTGGCGCTCATTTTCTAGGTTTTCACCATCTTGGCAGAGATTCTATTTTTTCTACCAAGGCGCCTGTTTCCAAGTTTTCACCAAGGCACTTTTTCTTTTTCTCATTTTTTTTGTATTTTTCATATTTTCAAATTTTTTTGTACTTTTGATATTTTTTACTTTTTTTGTGAATCATCAAGGTGCCCATTGCTAGGTTTTCACCAAGATGTTCATTTTTTCAGGACTTTTTCCAATTTTTATAATTTTTTCAGGACATTTTACCATAGACTAAATGCCTTAGGCATAGAATTTCTTCAGATGGAGAATGTTGATTGGTTCTTGGAGTTGTTATCCTTCAGTCATTGAGATTTGATAGGCACCAGAGCCAAAAGTAGCAGTGATTACAAAGGGACCCAGCCAGTTGGGTTCAAACTTCCCCTTGCGCTCTCTATGTGATTGATTTTTAGGATTCTCTCTCAAGACTAGATCACCAATCTGAAATTCTATGTGTCTAACTTTCTTGTTGTAGCCTCTAGACATTCTCTTCTGATATACTCTGAGATGATCATACGATGCTTGTCTACGCTCATCTAGTAGTTCAAGTTCTTGCAACCTAGACACTCTGTAGTTGTCATCAGTTACTAGACCATGCATTCTAATTCTTAGTGATGGGATTTCAACCTCAATAGGTAGTACCACTTCAGACCCATAAACTAAAGTGAAAGGTGTAGCCCCAGTAGGTGTTCTGATACTTTTTCTATAGGCCCAGAGAGCTGGATTGATCATGAGATGCCAGTCTCTTCCTATTTTATTAACTGTAGGGTGCAAGATTTTCAATAGATTCTTATTAGAAGCCTCTGCTTGTCCATTCCCTTGAGGATAGTAGATAGATGACCAATGTTGTGTAATCTTGAATTTGGCACATAAATCATCCAAGTCTTTATTCTTGAATTATCCACCATTATCTGTGACTATAGAATGTGGAATACCAGACTGGCATATGATGTAGTTCAAGATGAACATAGATATTTGTTTCCCAATTGCTTGTGTTAAGGGGACTGCTTCTACCCATTTTGTGAAATAATTTGTAGCTGTGATTATATGGGTATGTCCATTAGAAGAATGAGGATGTATGGATCCTATAAGATCAAATTCCCATTGATGAAAAGGCCATTGAGTAGTGAAGGGAATGAGATCTCTTCTTTGAGCATGAATTAAATTGCCATGCACTTGGCACTTTTGACAGTTCTTAGAAAAATTCATAGACTCTTTCTCCATTTCAGGCCAATAGTACCTAGCCCTAATAAGTTTTTGAGCTAGTGTTAAACCGTTTGAGTGTGACCCACAAATACATCATGGACTTCCTCTAATGCACATTGAGACTCTTCCCATTCTAAACATTTAAGTAGTGTACCATCTAGACCTCATTTGTACAGATCATGACCAATGATGACATATCGAGAGGCATTACGGATAAGGTATCTCTTTTCATGATGGTTAAAGGTATCGGGAATGATTTGGTCTTTGAGATAGGAGAATAGGTTTTTATAGCGGGAGGAATCATGACCCACAATAGTGCAGATCATATGAGTATCAGGGGAGTCATATGAAAGATAAGATAGTGCTTCCACCAAGAACTTGTAGCGTAGCTCATGTTCAGGCTATTGTAATAAAGTAGATAATGTTACCATTGCATTGGCAGCCTTATTCTTTGTTCTAGGTATTTGCTCAAACGTGATAGATATGAAATATTTCTTTAGATCATCTTCCATTATCTTGTATGGAATGAGCTTTTTATCCTTTGTTTGGTACACATCATTGACTTGGTGTATTACAAGTTGTGAGTCTCCATGAATGTGTAATTCTGTTACTCTCCACTCAATTACTATTTTCATACCATTCAAAAGGGCTTCATATTCAGCAATATTGTTTGTACAAGGAAATTTAATTATGAATGCCTTAGGGATGGAGTATCCTTGAGGAGTGATAAACAAGATACCTGCTCTAGATCCATTATGTGTATAAGAGCCATCAAAGAACAATTTCCATTCTCTAGAAGAAAGATTCATGATAGAGGAATCTGGAAATTCCATTTGCATTGGTGTTTCATCAAACAAAGGTGCATCTGCTAATTGATCAGCAATAACTTGGCCTTTAATAGATTTTCTTTCAACATATTCAATGTCAAATTCACTTAAGAGCATGACCCATTTGGCTAATCTACCCATGAGGGCAGCTTTGCTTAATAGGTACTTTAGTGGATCAATCTTAGCTACTAAATGTGTGGTATGAGCCAACATATAATGTCTCAATTTCTGTGATGCAAAGATCACAGCTAGACAAGCCTTTTCAATCATAGAATAGTTCTTTTCGTATGCCACCAATGTTCAACTGATATAGTATATATCTCTTTCCTTTTTGTTCTCATCATGCTATGCAAGCAATGCCCCCAGTGATGCATCTGTTGTGGAGACATAGAAGATCAATGGTTTCCCTTGAATAGGAGGCATCAAGATGGGAGGATTTGATAGATACTTCTTGATATGATCAAAATTCTTTTTACATTCCTCGCTCCATGAAAATGTCACACCTTTATGTAATGTCTTTGTAAAAGGTTGTGATGTGTCCGCTAGCTAAGATATGAAGCATCTGATAAACTAAAATCTCCCTTGTAATGTTCTCATTTGGCTAATGTTCTTGGGAGGTTGCATCTCCATGATAGCTTTAAATTTATCTGGATCTACTTCAATTCCTTTCTTTGAAACTATGTATCCTAAGAACTTTCCAGAAGTGACACCAAAAGCACACTTCTTAGGATTTAGTCTAAGACTAAATTTTTCCATTCTATCTAGTATCTTGCTCAAGTCATTTAGATGTTCAGCTCTAATCATAGATTTTGCTAAAGTATCATCAACATAATCCTCCATAGTCCTATGCATCATGTCATGAAAAATAGAAGTCATAGCCCTCTGATATGTAGCACCAGCATTCTTAAGCCCAAATGGCATGACATTCCAACAGAAGGTACCCCGCGCACATGTGACAGCAGTTTTCTCTTGATCTTCTGGAGCAATTTTTATTTGATTATATCCAGAAAACCCATCCATTAAAGAATACATCTCAAAGCCCATGGTCATGTCCACTATCATATCAATTTTAGGTAATGGAAAATCATCCTTAGGGCATGCTTTGTTTACATCTCTAAAATCTCTGCATACTCTTATTGATTTGTCTGGTTTAGAAACAGGTACAATATTAGAGATCCATTCTGCATAATCAATAACTCGGATAAATCCGGCTTTCAGAAGCTTCTCTAATTCAGCTTTTACCAAGAGTGCAACATGTGGATGCATCTTTCTCAATTTTTGCTTAGTAGGTTTGACATTTGGAGCTATAGATAAATGGTGCATTATAAGATCAGGATCCAGTCCTAGCATATCTGAATATTTCCATACAAAGTTGATCATTTTCTCTGTTAAGAATGTTGTAAATTTTTGCTTCTCTTCTTCTGATAAGGATTGTGCTACATGGATCAACGGTGGTTCTTCTGTTGTTCCCAAATTAATAGATTGAGTGGGCTCAATTAGAACTGGAGATCTGTCCTATAAATGACTTGGAAGGACATCAAATATCTCATCCTTAGGCACCTCAGAGAGGTTTTCACCATCGGATACATCTTTTATTTATACTTTTGTAGGTTTTGAGACTGCCACAAAGTGGTTTTCACCCTCAGAACTCCTTTTCTTTTTATTCTTATTCTTATTTTTCTGACTAAGATACTTGATGTCCGACTCCATCATGATAACGCTCGGTTCACTGATGGAAGTCCTCATAGGTTCAATTGCATTTAGGTAGCGAGCAAGGGCATAGTCATTGGGAAAGGTATAAATACCTTGGTTCAAGTTTGTGGACATTATGTCAAGAAGGTCAGGGCGTTGGATAGTCAAAGTGGTGAAAGATTGGGAAAGAGTGTTTACGGATATGGATCTGTCATCATTGGTCCTAACTTGACGCTCGAGTTCAAAGGTGATATTACAACTTAGGACATTCAATTCATGAATAGGCTCAATGTCATTGTGGAAATCCACTTCAACCATTGGTGGATCAGACTCGATAAGTTCATCATTTTTCCCTAGACTTACGTTGGGTTTAGGTGCATATCGGTGAATAACATCAACATGCTTTTCTGTAATAAGTTCATCTAGTTCTGGAATGATTCCCCATTCATAGTCATTTGATTCATCTTTTGTTTCTTCATCTAGACCTCTAGGAAATCTGAGAACATGAGTACAGTCAAGATGAATACCCCAAAAAGGATTTCCCTCATATTCTAATTTGAATTCATACTCATGGGAATCTATCTCAGAATAGGTACCATCTTCCTCTTTCTCTTTTTGATTGCCTTCGCGATTAGCTGGTTCTTGTGTTGCAACTATCTCTTGCGCTATAGTAGGTTCTTGTGTTTATACTACATTAATTCTTTTTATTGGATCATCTTCAACTTCAAGGAGGTCTTTTATTTCTTTAGGAAAATGCTCATAAGGAATGAGCTCATCGGTGGTTTCTAAATCATCACTATCATATTATTTAGTTATTTCTGCCTTTAGTTAATTTTCTACAAAGGCTCAATCTGTTCTAAGACGTGTGGGGAGTTCTTGCTAAGAAAGGAAGGGTTTCTTCGTGTATCCTAGACCTATTGTATTCTTGTTTTATCTGCCACGATGATCAAGAGGTGACAGAAGACCTTTACCCTATAGTCCTAGAGGTCCTTTTCCTTTATATCCCATTTTTGTGATCAATTTGTCCCCTAGGCCATATGACTTAGAAGGGATATTCAGTATTTTAGCATCACATTTTTTAACAACTTGAGATTTAGGTTCCTCTTTGTATAGCCATGTGAGCATAGCTTCATCCTCTTCAAACTCATGTTTAGATACTTGTTCTGCAACAAAATTTCCTTTATATGCCTCAAGAGGTTCTTTAGACTCTATTTTAGATTGTTTTAGAGTTTGCCCATAAGACTTAGGAGAGATAGGGAGAGATGTCAAAGATAAGACTGGCTCTATAGTATATTCTCCCATACCATTTTCTTTGATCTAAACCTCTTTAGCAATGTCTTCCATCTTAGATGTTGAAGCAACATCTAGCTGCTTAGTGGAAGATTCTCTATTATTGGGAACAAGTTTATCAGCACTCTCTTTCAAGGTATTGCAAGCTGTATGCAGATCAGCTGGAATCGTCACCTTGACTCTTTCATAAGGAAATTTCAAACACTGATGGAATGTAGAGGGAATGGATTTCATGTCATGTATCCATGGTCTTCCTAGGAGGATATTGTAAGCCAAAGGTATATCAAGAACTTGACATATAGTATCTCTGATGACAGGACCTGCTTTGATAGGTAGGACAATAGTTCTCTTAGAAGATCTTTCTTGCTCATCATATGCTTTGATAGTTATCTTCTTCCTAGGATCAATGGCCATTTCTAAAAATCCCAATTGTGTAATCAAGCTGAAAGAACAAATGTTTAGGCCAGCGCCCCCATCTATCAACACACGCTTGACACGATGGTTTTGGATCAAGACTTCAATATGCAAGGGTTGGTTATGCGGATGACTCAAGGAGTTATCATCTTCCTTTGAAAAGGAAATGTACTATGGAGACGTAAGATGACCAACCATAGTCTGGAATCTGTCTAGATCAAGGTCATCAGGAACATTGGATCCGAGCAAAGCTTTGTCTAGAATGGCTCTATGAGCTGGAGATATTCGAAGCAACTCAAACATGGAGATTTTAGCATTTGTGTGCTGAAGTTGTTGAACAATATTGTATGAAGTAGGCCTCGTGTCTTTAGGATTTGAAGGTTTAGATGTAGCCTTCTATTTAGAAGTAGATGAAAGATTGAAAGGCACCTTAGGGACACTTGATGAATCTGGTATTTATCCTTGTAGGTGTGCCTAAGCTTGTGATCAAGTAATTGCATTAGCTGATTGATTATCTCTATCTCTTCTTACAATTGTGATGACATTGCAACACTCAGATAGGCATGGTTCAACCATATTGATAATAGCATTGTTTCCAAAGTAGGCATAATTGACTTTAGCACCCATATTAGGTTGAGAAGAAGACTCTTCTTTACCATGTTTAGGAAATGGTTATGTGAATGTTGTATGATCATTATTACTCTTATGATTGACAATCGTGATGTCGACATTATTAATTTTGTCTTGTGTAATTTTCTTTAAGCAAATGCAGTTATTAGTCTTATGACCTTTATTGTGATGGAATTCATAGGAATAGTTCTCTCTCCACCATTTCGGTTTAGGTTCAGGATCAAAGACTTTCATCTTAGGCAAGTAGATGATTTTGTTCACCAATAGATTTTTCATGGCAGATTCCAAGGATTCTCCAAGAGGAGTGAATTTGCGATTAGGATCGGTAGCCCAAGGTTTGTAATCAGATGTATTTGACTCTATGGCTTTAGCTTCAGAAGCTTTGATGGCTTGGGTACCAACAGTAAGATTGAAAGTAGGTGCCTTAGATGGGGCATAGATATTATCAACAACACCATCTGTGACAACGCCTTTATTCTTGTTCCAATTTTTATTCTTTTCCTTAGAACTAGATCCAGATTCATACTTGTCTTTTTGAAGTGTGATGTCTCCTTTTTTCACAAGTACTTTCTCAATTTTGATTGCATTATCTACCATCTTGTCAAAAGATGTATGATTTTGCATTTGTAAAGGGTAGTTGATTTCTGGAACAAGATTGTTGATGAAGATTTTCAACTTCTTAGTTTCAGGAATGGGTCTAGCATATAGAGAAAATTTCTTCCTCCACCTCTTGAGAAATGTCAGGAATGGTTCTCCTGGATATTGTTTCAGATTGCAGATGTTGATCATAGTGACCAGATGTTGAATATTGTAGGAGTATTGTTGATAGAACAGTTTGATTAACTCCTCAAAATTTTTGATAGTAGGAGGCATTCTAGAGAACCAATGAATGGCTACTCCTCCCAGTGATCAAGGGAAAAGATGCATTAAGTAGGTTGGTTCATGTATAAACTCCATAGATTGAGTACAGAATTTTTTGAAAAAATCTTGAGGGCCAGAGTTTCCATCATACTTATCATATTTAGGCATCTCCACTCTTTTAGGGAATGGCGGCATGTAAAAGTCTTTATCAAATGGAAAAGAGCATAGAGCTTCCATGGAGAACTCCTTAGGTTCCTTTTCTTTTTCAAGTTTGTTAAGTTTGACTTGCATGGCATGCATCTGTTTCATCATAGTCATGATAGGAGTTTCTTCCTCATGTGTAATGATATCTTCCACATTAAATTTGGGAGGAAGTTTAGCTCCTTGATGAGCTAACTCTAGAAAATATGCCTCTCTATCTTCCTTCAAGAAATGTTTCATCATTCTTTTGAAATCATCATCATTTTGATATTGAACAATTTTAGAAGGTGTGGGTTCTTGATCCACAACATGTTGAGAATGGTGTCCTTGAGACCCGTGTTGTGTCCCTTTATGAGACATGTTAGGATTTTTAGGACTCCCTAGGTTAGATTGAGGAGGGGTTTGTTGATTACCTCCGTGAGTTGATGGAGGGGGGACGTAACTAGTTTTCAATCAAAAATTGCCAAGACCGTCATCTTCATAAAGACCAGAATTGTAGAGTTGCTCAAGAATGGGACCCTTGTGAATAGTCAAAGGTGCAGTGCCAAGTACTTCTCTAGATTTCTTGTGTGACGAAGCTCTAGTTTCCACCATTAACCTTGGGTGAAGCAAAAGAATAAGATGAAGACAACTGAAGAATGAATTGATTCTAGAAGATCGAATGACGCAACCTTGTCAAGATTGAAGTGATTGAGGATTAGATTGGATGTAAATGAAGGATATTGTGCCACAATAGTGTGGGTAGACGCCCAACAGATGGCGGGCATGAGCTCACAACACTTAGTCATTTTAGTAACAAGACGAAATTTGATGATAATTTTGACAAGGTTTTGACACAAGACCAAAAAGACTCAAATCGATAACCCAGAAGGCAAGATCAAACTCAAAGGCTCACTTTAGGAAAATGAATGGATTCATTCTAGTTTTTTCTCTATTCCTGACATAGTGATTGGTTCAACAGATTTTGGAAATAGGCTGTAAAAATTGAGTTTCTGACAATTTTGACCACTTTCTGACAATTTTTCTCAAATGAATTTCTGCAAGATCGTACGACAGTGGGTATGTTGTGAAATGACAATTGACAAACTCTTACGATAGTTGCAAAACTTGCACGACAATTGATAGCTAATTTTTGGCTTTTTGTTTTTGACTGGTGGCAAAACTCATACGACACTATACAAGCTATCATACGACAACACAAGAATTCTGAAATGACACTTTCCAAAAATCGTACGACTTTCTGACCCTTATGGGATGACTTTTGACTCCAGAAAGGATTTTTACTTCAGATTTTGCAAAATTTTGGTTTTCAATTTCAGATTGTTCACAAATTTCTCTGTCCAAGTTTGAAGATTATTCTGAGATTGTTCATTTTTGGTAGTCAGATAGATAAACAAGCACACAAAATAGCAAGAAAGAGATTCCAAGCACATCTGAAAACAATGAACAGGGGACAAAGCAACCCTGTGCATGAACAATCAAGTGACTGAATGTGCTAATCCCTAGGAGTTCTATTTGTGCATGTTGCAAAAAGTTTTTCAATAATGCACATATTCCTAGAAAAATGAAAATTTGGCCTCACTAGGGTTTGTAGTAATGGTTTGACTCTGCAACTTTTATGATCTCAAGAGGGCAAACTCCAATCCAGGCGCATCAGAGTTTTGACATAGTCTAAAAAATTAATCAATCAAGAGCTGCTAGGGAGATCTGACAGCCCAACAAGAGACCACACCTATGAAGATTTCCTCCACAAGGACATTTATATAGCGGCTGCTGCTACCACAGCGAAAATGGCTATTACCGCTTGAGGTTTCATCCATGTGGTTGACCCAATTAAGGGAATGTCCACTATGGTTAACCCTCTCTAAAGGTGACTCAAAATATACCACATGGAGACTGGTTCTAGATTCAAGGATCTGAGTTTCTGATACTACCCAAAAAGGGAGTAGAGCATAGTCCTCTAGCCTTTCCACTTTTAACCAAAACCAAGCAGACAGATTAATCTGACACGCTAAGGCCAAGATTATCTCACAAAGATCTATGATGTCAACCGCTTATGATCTATCAACCTCTCTGGAGAGAGAATGTATCAATCAAAAGTTGAAAACACATGAATCTAGTAGAACGTGAGACTCTCTCAGTACCTTCCCTACCTACAAGGGGATCCTTCGTCAAGAGGAGCTTTGCATGAATAAACAAGCGAAAGAAGCTCAATCTCTCAAGATCATCCACAAATAGTGTTCATAGGGCCTATTTACTATGTGTAACAGATATGTAGAAAGCAAATCTATGTTCATTTTATGGCCCAAAATGAAGTCTATGATATGAAAGCGAGAAAATCACACAAGCTTGACACATGAGAGTTCATTTTAATCCAAATCGAAATGTTATCAGCTTGAGAAGAATACCTGAATTCCTCACAATGCGCTTAGTAGATTTTTACCTATTTTAGCAATTTAGTTGTGCTTTTCCCAATCAGATTCAACAAGTATCAGTCAAAAATAAAAGATTTCAATTGTTAAGGTTAGCTATCGGTCCAAATCTGAAAATCAAATTTGGAAAACTGTCAAAAAATTTGAAATGACAATTAAATAAATGGAGTCAAAACTCATACAACAATGGGTTACCTCCCAGATGACAGTCTAGAAACTCGTATGACTGTGGGTGTTTGTTAATATGACAATCGGGCTTCCAAATGATAGTGTGTACTCTCTGTTATGAGCCTTGAAATCTGAACCTGTCATATGACAATGGGTATCTCCCGAAATGACTTTCTAACAAAAGTCATACAAAAAATGTATGGATAGAAAATAAAAATCATAGTTTTAACCAAAAAACAACAAGAAAGTGATAGAAATTGATAGAAAGATGATGGAAACCCATTTCAGGGCCCCACGGTTGGCGCCAGAAATGTGTGTGTGAATTTTGTACCTAGCTGTAGACACAACACTTCAGTAAAACATTAGAGGTTAGCCAAAAACCAAAATCATGCAATGAAATGGAAACTAAACTAACCAGGCGATTTACTGCCTTCTAGTAGGTGCAAGTATGATACTCTCATATTAGACTGAGACCGGTGACAATGCAACACCTAAACGAAAGATTTGAATGCAAAGAATGAAAACTATATGAATGCAGATTTAATCTATATTTTTGGTATTTTTTGTGCAATAATATGAATGAAAAATTGTATGAAGCTAAGCTATATGAATGAGATTAGAATGCAGATTTAATCTAAAGATGCTATGAATGAGTATGAAACTATGAATATATGAAACTATGCAAAAGCTAAATGATCAACTATGAAAGATCTCACAAATCGCCTGTCGCAAATGCTCAATCCTTCAATCGCCAATTCGCCAGAGTAATTGTGCAAATTCGAGAGTTGTAATTATGAAAAGCCGAGCCTTGTTTTTATAGAAATCCAGGGCTTTGAAGATGCAAGAGAAAAGCCATAAATCACTCTTGATAAACTCAGGTTGATTTTTGAGTTATCAGGAAATCAGAAATAATTAACTCACAAAATCATGCAAAAGCATGCAAGAATAGCTTTTTAACTCAAATCAGAAGTTTAGATCAGCTTTGAACTCAAAATAGAGTGTTGAGTTTCCAAAAGTTAACAACTTGCATTGATTTCCTGATTTTGAGTTTAACTGTTCTTTGAATGTGCATAATTAATTATGAATTAATTAAATAAATAAAGTGATTTATTCTCAACTTAACTGATTTTTGAATTAAATTAAAATAATTGATTTATGGGTTAATCAATTATTAAATCAAACTTTATTCAAAAACTATATTATTAAAAATAGACAATTGACTTTAATTAATTAAATAAGAATTTAATCAATTAGTCATGAGATTTTTTATTTTATTGTCAAAATTAAATAATACAATTTAGGAATAATTTAATTAAATTTAATAAAATAATTAAGTGACAATATTAAATCTAATTAATTAAATATTCAGAATATTCAATTAATCAAACTTTAGGATAAATAGGATTTATCGTCAAATAATCATTAAATTAAGAATAATTAGGATAAATAGGAATATTGCTAGGAATATTCCCCGATGCAGAATTTAGGATAATCAATTAGGATTCAATAATGTGCAGATGTGCCTTAGGTTAGGACTTCGATGTCAATTTCGTTCAAATTGAAGATGTAGGAGGTTAATGAACCTACAGCCCATTTTTGGGGTATTACAGAACCCACAAATATTTAGGCACAAGAGAATAAAGTCACAACAGAATTGGAAGCACCTGCTAATTATTTAACTAAATGTCCACTAAAACAATTTCTTCAAGTAAATATTTATGTATTCATTGGATGCCAACATATGCTCCTCTTGTTTTGTTTTTTTATCAACGGCCCCTACACAAGGAAAATAAAATATGCTAACATTCACGATACCACCAAAAAAAAAAAAACTTCGATTAACTCAACACAAAAATAATACCAGCAGTCTTATGCTTTTGTGCATGCAACCGTTAGGCTATAGGAGATTTGATTTTCTCCTATAAAATTCTATGTCACATGAAGAACAAATTGTGATGAGGAAAGGACCAATAATTTCATTTGAAACAATCTTACTTACATTGAAAGTTTTAATCACTGAAAAAGCTCATGCAACCAAATCGCATGGAAAGTTACCAAAATATTATAGATGTTTCCTATAATTTAATATGTTAATTACACTCAACAAGAAACATTTTGTAATGATGTTTAGATATAAAATATCTCATAAATTCCATTAACCATATCAAGTCATTGATTATAATAAAATTTTCATAACTATTTACATTTCTTTTCAAATCTAGCATGAAATAAATTCATCATATATTGAATTACATAAATTATCATTTTATACTTTCAAATATTTTTTAATTACATAAACATATCTTGTTTTTTTTAATGGGATGACTAATACATCATATGCATATACATATACATACATGATCATTTTTTTATACTACAAATTATTACACTTGAATATATCTATTTCTTTGGATGACATAAACATTATAAAAAAATTACATTACCGTATATATATATTTTAAATGTAAACCCGAGCCTCCCCCTTGAACTATATATTTTTTAAATGTGATGTGATTCACTAATAATCACTTGGGGACTTACATTAGCTTTTTTGTGGAGGATCTATCAACTTCTTGAATGTGAATAGTATACTAATTGAGCTCTTCAAACTACTTCTAACAACAATTCTAAAAAAAATGCAATGAGGATGAAGGTTTAGAGATTTAGGCTACTTCTACTAATGCATGACAATGTTGATGTTGTGGTGAGACCAAACCAGTCCTTGATTCGCCAATTCAACAACGCGTAGGAGGGTGCAATCTTCTAAGGGTGTGAGTATGATTTTCAAACCACTTTTGCTCATCAAAACCATAAACTATGCAAATCAATGAACATCAAGTAATTGAAGTAAATCACTTGCAAGGTTCTGACCAGCCTTACACTGTTGTTTGCAATCAACAAACACCAAAAGGTATGAACACTAGTTTCACCGGGGTTCAACAACAACAATATCTTTCATCTTATTAGTTAGCCAACTACTTTAATTCAAATATTTCAAACTTATAATCTACTTAATCAAATTTAAACTAAGTGAGGAACTAACAAACTAATGAGAAGATTTACTAGGTGAAGACATTGAATGTACTTCACATGCCAGCTTGGAATAATTTGATTAGATTAACTTGGACACATGGAATTGGGATCCTTTGATTGGTTGAAGATGAGTGGGTATCGCCTTAGCATGTTTATCTTATAAATCTCATAAATTCATTGTAATGAAGGGATATCTCTTAAAACTCAATATTATCAAGCCTTCAATCAATTTTGATGGCTCATAATTCCAAATTGTTTCACCTTCATAACTTTTCTCCACCATTTGAAATCCTTCATCATTTACTTGAACTTGTACCTTGCCCTGATCTTGTAGAAGTGATGAGGTCCTTCATGTATCTGGATCCTTCTACTTGATCATGTATTTTTAAAGGAAATTCAAGATTGTGATAATCTTCTCCATTTGTAAGCTTGTTCATTTCCCTTGCACAACCTACTCTTTGAATTCCGTCTTAATGAATTCTTGCTTGCTTGATAATGTCTTACAAATTGTCAATGCTCCATATTATCCTTGAAGTCAAACACATGAAAATCGTGCCCTTGAACACCACTCTTGCACATGAACCACTTAGCTCCTCCTTATGCATTTGCTCGAGCTTTAGCTTCCAAAGCCACCTCCATGTATCCTTGTAAAATTAAAAAAATGTTAGTGTTAAGTTTTTGAAAAGATAAATGAGAACAAAATTAAAACACTCTTATGACAAAACACCCCTTCCTAGTTACATGATTTCAACTTGACATTGAAGTTACACTTGAATGAAGAAATTATATTGGCTCACACTCTCAATGTTACCCATGCATCAACATTAAACAACCTCATATTTTGGATGTGAATTCTGATTTTCCAAGTCTTAAACGTCCGATCATGCCCAAATCTACAAATTCACACCTATTTTCTCAAGATAATATTTGATTTTAACACTTCAAATTTGTTTGAGTTTTTCAATGTCTTCTTCAAGTTAGCTTTCAATGATTTCTAATTTCTTCTGAAATTGTCTAGCAAGGTGAAATTCACTGGTTGTTATTAGTGATATGTTATGCTTATAAATCAAAATGTTTGTTTGATGTTGAAAAGCTTGATCTTGTTGCTTCTTATATAGGCTTCCAACTAGGCTTGGAATTTGATGGCCTATTGGCCGTTTTTTCATTTTTGAACCGTATATGACAAGCTAGAAATTTATTGGACCGTATTGATTGACATGTTAATTTTTTATAAAACTGTAAGTACGACACTTAAATTTTTTAATAAACCATCAAAATCTGTTATAGGTAATATAGTATTTTATTTAATAATATAAATATATTATTTTATAATATGTATGATATATATAAGATATTTTATAATATATAAGTTTCTATTTTATTATTATATTAATTTAGAATATGTTTGAAACAAAATATTATGTTTCTAATTTATGTTTATATATTGATATTAATTTAAAATCTTTAAAAGATAAAATATATGAAAGTTAGAAAATTGCTTTACTAATATGCAATATACAATTAAAAGCTTTTATACAATTGATTGTATATTATTATTATTATTATTTTCAAATCTTTCTCAAATAAAACATATGATTTTCAAAAGTTGCTTATATTTATATTAATTTAGAACTCTTTTGAAATAAAATATATGAACTTAGAAACATGCCTAGTTAATTTGATATTTTTTAATGTGAGTAATTTATAGTTTTTTTTATTATTACATTTAGGATTTTTTCAAATAAATTATACGAATTTAGAAACTTGTTCCTATAAAGTTGCGATTTTTGGATGTGTTACTAATTTGTACTTATTTTCTAATTTTACATTCTTTCTATCTATATAAAAAGTTCATATCACTAAGAATTTTCATTTCTTATCAATTGACAATTGTATCTAAATTTTATTGTTGCTTCAATCTCTTTCTTGCTCATAGTGAATCATAGTATCTCACAAGTGTTGGTTTGATAAGCTTCTCCAACATTTGCAACATACTACTTCAAATAATGTTAATGAATTTGAATCAACATGTGATGTTAATGGTTGTTGTAATACCCCAAAAATGGGCTATAGGTTCATTAACCTCATACATCGACACA
Source organism: Chamaecyparis obtusa (assembly GCA_027943335.1). Lineage (NCBI taxonomy): Eukaryota > Viridiplantae > Streptophyta > Pinopsida > Cupressales > Cupressaceae > Chamaecyparis > Chamaecyparis obtusa. The sequence continues at coordinate 289,270 of BSBK01008159.1, read as the reverse complement.
TCGAACGAAATCGACATCAAAGTCCTAACCTAAGGCACATCTAAACATCATCGAATCCTAATTGATTATCCTAAATTCTGCATCAGAAAATATTCCTGGTAATATTCTTAATTATCCTAATTATCTTTAATTTAATGATTATTTGGCGATAAATCATATTTATCCTAAAGTTTGATTAATTGAATATTCTCAATATTTAATTAATTAAATTTAATTCTGCCACTTAATTATTTAATTGAAGTTAATTATATTTATTCCTAAATTGTATTATTTAATTTTGACAATAAATCCAAAATCCTATGAATAATTGATTAAATTCTTATTTAATTAATTAAAGAAAGTTGTCAATTTTTATTAATATTGTTTTTGAATAAAAGTTTAAAAAATAATTGATTAATCCATAAATCAATTGTTTTATTTTTTAAAATCAGTTAAGTTGGAAATAAATCACTCTATTATTAAATTAATTCAAAAATAAAACATGCACAATCACAAAAGAAGACAACTATCAATTATCAATTAAAGCTAAACTCTATTTTGAGTTCAACTCTGCTTTTGCATGTTTTTTTGAGTTAAATATCTTTTATTTAAAAATAACTCAAAAATCAACCTGGGTTATTTGAGTGATTTATGGCTTTCTTTCATGCACCTCCAAAGCCCTGGATTTCTATAAATTAAGGTTTTAGCTCTTCACAAATCATCCACAAGAATTGCATAATCACGCTGCTGAATTGGAGACTGAAGAACCATCTTTGCGAATCCAAGCTTTGTGAGATCAATATTGCATAGTTTTTCATATCATATTAGTTTTCATTTGTTAGATCATTTAGCATATCATAGCATATCAATTTTTACATATCATAGATTCATATCAATTTTTCATCACAATTGCATAGAAAATCAAAAAAATAGATTAATTGCATTCATATTTCATATCAATTTTGCATTCAAATCCTTCGTTTAGGTGTCGTCAAGGTCACGGATCTCGATAACAATCTGAGAACATCATACTCACACCTATTAGAAGGCAGTAAATCACCTGGTTAGTTTAGCTTTCAATTCATTGTATGATTTTGATTTTTGCTAACCTCTAATGTTTTACTGAAGTGTTGTGTCTACAAATCAGGTAAAAAATTCACACACACATTTCTGGTGCCCACCGTGGGGCAACCCACCTTTACATGTTGGTTTTGGTTATTTCTTTGGAGCTAACTCCCTTGTGCAGATTTACTTGGAGACTAAAACCCTAAATTTTCAAAGATTTAATTTTATCTCCCAAACAGTTTGGATTTTCAATCTGAAATTTTTTTTGCAGGTTGAAGACATATCAAGAAAGTTTCAATAAAAAATTCAAAATTTTCTAAGATGTTTTGAATTTTTAATAAAAAAATTTTGATTTTTCATAAATAATTCATTTTCAGCACAAATCATCATTTTTTTTAGAAATTTTTATATTTTCAGAAAGCTCTTCAAATTATACAGGGGGTCCATTCTTTGTGTTTTAAATTTGGATGCAATATAATAGCTCAAATACTCAATTTACAAAAATTGGTTTGTTTTGGTAAAATGAGTCTCTAGGGCACAAATGAAGAGATTTTTCTAAAAAATTTACATTTTTGAAAATCTCTCTATTTTTTAGTAGGGGTCTCTATTTTGAATTTCTATTTTTGTGGCTGAAATCATATCAAAAAAATCAGATCTTGTTGACTAGGTCAAATGCAACAAAAAATAAATAAAAATTTTGTGATGGGTATGCACTTATTTTTCATATGATTCAATGCATGATATGAGTTGTCGTTTGGATTATTTGTTGGTTATTATTTCTCCTAACAATTAGTTTTCAGATCTAACCCTAGGGTTTGCATAAGTTGAATATACCTTGCATATCTTGTTTGCTTGTTTGCTTGTTGGAGAGTTCGTGGCTTGCTTGCATGGAAAAGCTCAACAAAAATTGTTAAAATAGGTAAAATCTACTAAGCGTGTTGTGAGGAACTCAAGTATTCTATTACATCTGATAACACTTCATTTTGGGACATAAAACAAACTCTCTTGTGTCAAGCTTGTGTGACTTTTCTTGCTTTCATATCACAGACTTCATTTTGGGCTCTAAAAAAATGAACATAGATTTGCTTTCAGCATCTTTGTTACACATAGTAAATAGGCCCTATGAACACTATTCGTGGCTCTTGAGAGAGTGATTTTTCAGTGAAACTCTTATCAACGAAAGAACCCTTGTAGGTAGGGAGGATATTGAGAGAGTCTCACGTTCCACTAGATCCGTGTGTCTTCAACTTTTGATCGAGGCATTTTCTCTCCAGAGAGGTTGATAGATCATAAGGGGTTGATGTCATAGATCTTTGTGAGATAATCTTGGTCTTAGCGTGTCGGATTAATCTATCTGCTTTGTTTGGGTTAAAAGTGAAAAGGCTAGGGGATTATGCTCTACTTCCTTTTTGGATAGTACCAGAAACCCAAATCCTTGAATCTGGAACTAGTCTCCATGTGGTATATCTTGTGAGTCACCTTTAGAGAGGGTTAACCATAGTGGACATCCCCTTAATTGGGTCAACGACGTTGACGGAACCTCAAGCAGTAATAGCCATTTTCACCGTGGTAGTGACAACCACTATATAAATGTCTTGTTGGAAGAAATCTCCACAGGTGTGGTCTCTTGTTGGGCTGTCAAATCTCCCTATCAGATCCTGAAGATTAAGTTCTCGGACTGTGTCAAAACCCTGGTATGCCTAGATTGGAATTTGCCCTCTTGGATCATAAAAGTTGCAGAGTCAAACCATTACTAAAAACCCTAGCGAGGCCAAATTTTTATTTTCTAGGGTATATGTGCGTTATTGCAAAATATTTTTAGAACATACACAATTAGCTCTTCTAAGGATTAGAATGAATAAGTCACTTGATTGTTCATGCGCAAGGTTGCTTTTGCCCTTGTTCATTATTTTCAGACATGCTTGAAATCACTTGCTTGTTATTTTGTGTGCTTGTTTATTTATCTGGTTATTGAAAATGGACAAATCTGTTACAATCCTCAAATCTGGACATTAAAATTTGCAAACAATCCGAATCTGAAAACTCAAAATTTGCAAAATCTGAAGTAAAATTCTTTTCTGGAGTCAAAAGTCATCTTAGGAGGTCAAAAAGTCATACAAGTTTCTATCAAGTGTCATTTCATTACTGCCCATCTGTTGTATGGTAAAGAACCCAGTGTCGTACGAGTCTTTCTACTAGTCAAATTCAAAAAGTCAAATCCTGCTAGCAACTGTCGTGCGAGTTTTGCAACTATCGTGCCAAATACTTAGCTTTTTTAGCCTATTTCTAGAATCTTTCGAACAAATCATTGTGTCAAGAACAGAGCAACAACTACTAAGAATCCAATCATTTTCCTAAAGTGGCCTTTTGAATCTGATTTAGCCTTCTATTTAATCAATTTGAGTCTTTATCATCTTGTGTCAAAACCTTGTCATAACTATCAATCTTCAATCAATCATCAAAAAGACTAAGTGTTGTGAACTTGTGTCCGCTATCTTTTGGGAATCATACACATACATCTAGGGCACAGTCTCCCTCATCTAAGTCAAATCTAAGCTTCAATCAATCAAACCTTGACAAGGTTGTGTCATTTGATCTTCTTGAATCAATTCATTCTTCAGTTGTCTTCATCTTGTTCTTTTGTTTCACCCAGGGTTAATGGTGGAAACTAGAGCTTCCTCACACAAGAAATCAGGAGAAGCATCTCATACCTTACCTTTGACTCATATCCAGGGTCCAGCTCTTGAACAACTCTACAATTCTGGTCTTTACGAAGACGATGGTCTTGGCAAATTTTGATTAAAAACTGGTTACATTCCCCCTCCATCAATTCAAGGAGTCAATCAACAAACTCTACATCAATCTATTCCAGGGAGTCCTAAAACTCCTAACATGTCTCAAAGAATCAATACATATGAGGAAGAAATTCTAATCACAGTTATGATGAAACAAATACACGCTATGCAAGTCAAGCTTAACAAACTTGAGAAAGAAAAGGAACCTAAAGAGTTCTCCATGGAAGCTCTATGCCCTTTTCCATTTGATAAAGACTTGTACATGTCACCATGCTCTCAGATAGAATATGAGCAATGTGATATTCCTTTTGATACCTCTTCCACAGAGAGTGACATGCCCATCTTTGAAGACTATGATGACTATGATGATAGACAATGTAATGATACCTATGACACCTCTGTTCCTAAGAATCCTCCTCGTCGTGTGTTCTTGCTTACTACAAATGGGCCGTCACATTGGATAGATCATGAGGGTGATCCATATGATTATGATTTTGAAAGAGACTTTGATGACTTTTGTGAACAATACCTAGATGACGCGTCTATTTCACTTGAGGAAGAGAAAGTTTTTCGTGCTGATTACAAAAGTAAATACTATAAGAATCTCCCCTCTAAGAACTCTTAGGCTGAAAATAAAGATTACACTCTCAAGCAAGATCATGTTAATGTTGGACCTTTGTCTTGTGATGGTTCCCTTCCATCTCCTAATTCCTCCAATACCCATACATTTCCTAAAGCTTTCGAGTCTTTCAGATCTTTCACAGAACCTTCATCCAACACAAACCCTGATACTTTTCATATGGTTCCCTATAGTTATCCTTCAGGGCTACCCCTTAAAGAAACTCAAGCTAACCTTCACTTGGTTGCAAATACTTTCAATAATGCTAAACCCAAAGAGCCTAAGCCTTTATATGCTATAATGCCTACTTTATCTAGTCCTCCACCATCTCTTCCAAAGTCTTCCATACAATCCCAACATGCTTCCTTGCCCTTAGAAGTGGCTCCATGTCAAGAGGACTCTAAAAATCATAAAGAAAAGAACATAAAGAAATATCAAGATCAAGAAACCTCCATGTCATCCAATCCTTTTCATGATGTCTCTTATTCGTTCCATGGTTCTTTTGATCCTGCACACCCTTTCTCATTCATTCCACCATGTCTTAAGTCTTTTCCTAAGCAAGATCAAGCTACTACTTACACTGTTGAGCTTATTGACAATCAAAATAATCTTACTACACTTACACTTTTCAAAGATGATACTTCCATTAAGGTTGGTAAAAATGGTGTTGTTACTTCCAATGTTAAGCCTATTGAAAATCAAGAGAAAAATTATGCGCTTATGTTATCCAAAGATCCTTGTTAAGATCAAAGTCTTCCATCTTCTTGTTCTACCACTCCATGTTCACTTCCACTTTCTACTCTTCCTAAGTCTTTGCAAGCTTTGAACAATCCTATCAAACAAGGTGCTCATATTCTAGATGTCCACGATTCTATTGAAAATTTTAATGCTCACTCTAAAAATGCTGATATCCTTGGTTGTCATATAGATGCTGATGAACTTATTAATTATCCTTTTGTATCTTCCATGCCCATCCTTGGACCTCCTCCACCAATACAAAGGGCTTCACGTCTACCTTCCATCTTGGGTCCTTATGTCCCTTCACTTTCCCCTCCTAACTCTCCTAATTCGTCATCCATCTTGGGTCCTTACACCCCTCCATCTCCCATCTTCCCTCAAGATCAACATAGATGTATACCCTTGAATCATTTTCATCCACCCACCCATTTAAACCAGTCATATACTCCTTCTTCTTCCACAAGTCCCAAGTTCTTTGGAAGTAACTTGAATGTTCAATACAAGAAAAAGAAGCAATACAAGAATCTATCAAAAATAGAAGATCACCATGTCTCCTCTAATAGACATGGAAACATAAAGTCAAAAGAGATATCTAAGAAAAAAACTACAAGACAAGTATGGGTTCCAAAATCCATCATTGAAGGTATTCTCTCTAGATCATCAAAAAGAAATGAAAATCCTATGGCTATATGGATTCCAAAATCCCTTTTGAAAGAGTCTGGTGTTGAACAACAAATGAAGTTGACATTTAAGCTTCCAAAGGCTTCCACTTCATCTTCTTCCAAAAACATTCTTCCATTCCATGCGCCTAAACCACAACCTCTGCTATCCATTCGCCATATTCTTTCACGTATTCTTTCATTCACGTTTTCTCCATCCTCTCACCACCCTTCAAGGTGTGTGTTGATGTTGATCTTGTCTTCCTTTCCATCTACCCTTTCACGATCCTTCCATTCATTATCCTTCTACCTTCTATCCTTTTTCCTCATTTGCCTATTCCTCCTATCTTCCAACCTCACTCGCTTTACATAAAACCCTATCCTCCATTTTTCTCTTCCATATTCCTTTCCCTATCAGCATCTTTGAGCATATCATTTGAATCCTTTGCATATCATGGTTTCTCCTTTCAAGGAGCATTATCTAAAAAGCTTGCCTCCTTCCAAAAAAAAAAAAATCAAATGAAAAAAAAAATTAAAAATGTGCCTTGGTGAAAACTTGGAAACAGGCGCCTTGGTAGCAAAATTAAAGAGAAATAAATTCACCCTATGGTGAAAACCACTCCCTTGTGGTGCCTTGGATAAGTACCATGATGAAAACCTGGCAAGCAGGAATCATGTGTAGTTCTTCTACATATTTCATCCATTCCATCTTCTCTCTTTGATCTTGACAAGGTTGATCTATACATAAACATTTAGCTATTTTGTGAGCTATCTTATGATGATCTTGCTTTCATTCCTTTCATGTTTAGCCTTCATGTCTATTTTCCTCCATTCATTTTCACCTATCGCTATCCTTTTCCCCTTTGGTCTTGATCTAGAAAGAAAAAAAAAAAAGAAATAGTGAAACACGGTGCTATGAAGCCTCTTGACATGTCTACTCCTTTGGACTACATCCTTTCCTTCTTTGGCATTACACTTTTTTGACTTATCCTATGCTGGTCTTTCATTGCTTATCCAAATGTGCTTTACATGACATTTTTTTCCCTAGCTTGGGTATTCTTGAGGAGTTTGCCCTTGAGGATTTCTTCCCTTCATTCTCCTTCATTCTCTTGTCTTCCATGTCTTCCACCAGCTTGCCAATCCCTCTTGTTCTCCACCTTGCTAGACATTGGGACTGCACGATATGATCTTGCTTGGGAGTTTGCAATGGAAAAAGATGCTATCAGGTATAACAAGTATTAGAACAAGTATCAGAACCAGTATCAAAACAAGTATCAAAACATCTACTGGGGCTACACCTTTCACTTTAGTTTATGGGTCTGAAGCGGTACTGCCTATTGAGGTTGAAATCTCATCACTAAGAATCAGAATGCATGGTTTAGTAACTGATGATGACTACAAAGTGTCTAGGTTGCAAGAACTTGAACTACTAGATGAGCGCAGACAAACAGCATATGATCATCTCAGAGTATATCAGAAGAGAATGTCTAGAGGCTACAACAAGAAATTCAGACACAGAGAATTTCAGGTTGGTGATCTAGTCTTGGGAGAAAATCCTAAAAATTAATCACATTGAGAATGCAAGGGGAAGTTTGAACCCAACTAGCTGGGTCCCTTTGTTATCACTACTACTTTTAGTTCTGGTGCCTATCAACTCTCAATGACTAAAGGAGAACAGCTCTGAGAACCAATCAATGTTCTCCATCTAAAGAAATTATATGCCTAAGGCATTCAGTATTTGGTAAAATGTCCTAAAAAAATCTTAAAAGTCCTGAAAAAATGAACATCTTGGTGAAAACCTAGCAATAGGCGCCTTGATGATTCATAAAAAAAAGTAAAAAATACAAAAATACAAAAAAATGAGAAAAAGAAAAAGTGCCTTGGTGAAAACCTGGAAACAGGCGCCTTGGTAGCAAAAATAGAATCTCTGTCAAGATGGTGAAAACCTGGCAAACGGGTGCCACTTGTTTCAAAATGCTCCATCTATCAGCGCAATCTTGGTCTTTCCCAGCTTTTAGTCTTGCTTTAGTTTGTACATATCTCCTAGTTTGTTCATGCTTTCCTATTTTCAATAAGTCAGTCTGTACACCAATCAGCTCCAGCGTTTGTATCCTATCCATGCTTAACACTTGGGGGCAATCAATGTCAAATCCTATGGTCTCCAGTGTATCTTAGACGTATCATATCTAGTCAGAGTCCTTTGAAGCTTCATGTGAGTATGTCTGTCTGTCTTGTCTCTAGAAAGGATTTTGCATCTACAACAACACAATCAAACATCAAACTAAAAATAATCTATGCTTTTACATGCTTTTATCTCCTTGTATACTTACTGATTTGCATAGAGATTTTTGCATATTGTGTCCCTTTGAGCTCTTCGATGATGTCCTTTACAAGATTTAGAGAGTGATGACTGGGGGCATAATCTTTTCTTTGTCTTCTACTTGTATGTGAAAATCCAACTTTGGAAATTCTGGATTGAAATGGTGTCTAACTGTAAGAGCCTCTATCTCGAATTGGATGGCCATGCGTACCTCAACCATTGATACCCGAAAAGTTCAAGGAAGTTTGATCTAACTATTGTCTTTTTGAGTGAATTCTTTCTCCTACTATGAAACGCGATCTTACCTAAGGATGTGAATGATAAAGGGTCACTACGGGTAATTCACATTGGATTTAGAATGATCTCTTGACTATTTGATGTGTTTTCACGCAAGGCATATTCAGGTCATCACGACATTTATATTTTAATGCTTATACAAATTGCTATATCAAAATGGACATGATATTTAGGTCATCCTGGCGTTTATGCCTTGGTGCTTATATCAAATCCGACATTCCGAAAACAAAATCAATATTCATATATCCATGGTTGTCATAATCAGTGGGTGTTGTATTGATTCTTGCGCATACAAATCAATATTCATGTCTATAACTAGTGGGCATTGTATTGATTTATCCGGTTACCTAAAAGTTCAATGATGATAACAAATCGACACATGATCAATAAGTAGGTCCTAGGTCTTAGGTTGCATTTCATTTTTCATCTTTGCATGATCTCACAATGATTAAATGAACTTCAATGCTTAAATGATTCTTCAAATTGCATCTTCAAATCTAACAAGAGTTGAATCTCACGGGAAGGTTCCTCCAACGAAACAACAAGTAGAATCCTTTTTCAGGATCAAAATCAAAATCTAAGATTGTTCATATTATTAACTACTTGCATAATCGACCTTCCATCATCATAGAAATCTAGTATTCAACTTAACTGATTATCTTACATCAAACTATCAAAATTTCAACTTGGTCAACCATGGTCAACTCATGGTTTAACCTAGTCAAACTTGGTCTTCAGGACCTCTAAAATGATGCAGAATGCATTTTTGAACGTGTATAACCACTTCTCAAATCAATTAACATGCTTCTGAACTATCAATGTTGACTTTTTTTGTCAAATTTCAATTTTAATCCCGAAGGGGGCATGGTATTGCACATAATTCAAAGTCTGTAATCTAATTTTGAAATCATATCTTTCCTCAGTAATCAAGACAACAACCACATCTAGTTTTTGATTCATCAAAAAGACCTCATCGCTCGGGGCATATCAGATTCATCGAGATCCATATCAATCTGGTATTCTCTTAATCTTGTAAATTGTATCAGTTTTTGTAACTATCGGTTCAATTGTGTTATTTCCTTGGTTCTTTGGAAACTGAAGGGTTCAGATGTGATACCAATGTGATTCTTATCGACAATCGGGTCTGGAATCGGTCACTCACTTCTTTGCAATCATAAGGTTCAAAATCAGGCATTTTGACACTTTTTCACAATCATCGGTTCATTGTTGTTATAGTTAACATTATCTTTGGTCATTCAGGACCTATTATCTTCAAATATTTCAATCAGCTTCTATCTCATATCACAGGTTCTGCTTCATATCAATATCAATTTCAAACATCAGTTTCAATATCATACACAGACTGTCTTTGAACCACTGCGCTTCACACAGTAATTCAAAGAGAGGCAAAATGTAATACCCCAAAAATGGGCTATAGGTTCATTACCCTCATACATCGACACATCGAATGAAATTGACATCAAAGTCCTAACCTAAGGCACATCTAAACATCATCGAATCCTAATTGATTATCCTAAATTCTGCATCAGGGAATATTCCTAGTAATATTCCTAATTATCCTAATTATCTTTAATTTAATGATTATTTGGCGATAAATCTTATTTATCCTAAAGTTTGATTAATTGAATATTCTTAATATTTAATTAATTAGATTTAATTCTGCCACTTAATTGTTTAATTGAAGTTAATTATATTTATTCCTAAATTGTATTATTTAATTTTGACAATAAATCCAAAATCCTATGAATAATTGATTAAATTCTTATTTAATTAATTAAAGAAAGTTGTCAATTTTTATTAATATTGTTTTTGAATAAAAGTTTTAAAAATAATTGATTAATCCATAAATCAATTGTTTTATTTTTTAAAATCAGTTAAGTTGGAAATAAATCACTCTATTATTAAATTAATTCATAAATAAAACATGCACAATCACAAAAGCAGACAACTATCAATTATCAATTAAAAATAAACTCTATTTTGAGTTCAACTCTGCTTTTGCATGTTTTTGTCAGTTAAATATCTTTTATTTAAAAATAACTCAAAAATCAACCTGAGTTATTTGAGTGATTTATGGCTTTCTTTCATGCACCTCCAAAGCCCTGGATTTCTATAAATTAAGGCTTCATCTCTTCACAAATCATCCACAAGAATTGCATAATCACGCTGCTAAATTGGAGACTGAAGAACCATCTTTGCGAATCCAAGCTTTGTGAGATCAATATTGCATAGTTTTCATATCATATTAGTTTCCATTTGTTAGATCATTTAGCATATCATAGCATATCAATTTTTACATATCATAGATTCATATTAGTTTTTCATCACAACTGCATAGAAAATCAAAAAAATAGATTAATTGCATTCATATTTCATATCAGTTTTGCATTCAAATCCTTCGTTTAGGTGTCGTCAAGGTCACTGATCTCGATAACAATCTGAGAACATCATACTTGCACTTATTAGAAGGCAGTAAATCGCCTAGTTAGTTTAGCTTTCAATTCATTGCACGATTTTGATTTTTGCTAACCTCTAATGTTTTACTGAAGTGTTGTGTCTACAAATCAGGTACAAAATTCACACACACAATTGCAAAAGGGAGATAAACTCTTTTGTTGATTCATTGCATTTGAGTTGTGAGGGTTTCAAAATGAAAGATGCAAGGAGAGTTTTTCGTAACACAAAATATTTGGCATAGAAGTTAGATCTTCATATGATGAAGTTATGGCAGGATGTGCTTACTATTTTTGCAAGTACTATTGATTGTGAAAGAGTATTTTCAAAACAAAATATCATTAAAGATGTCAGAAAGTTAAAGTTGGGTTTGGATATCAAATCTAGAAGAACACAAAGTCGAGAAGAGTTCTATGTTATACTTTTGAGTGATTTTTATAAAAATTATAATTTCTATTTAAAAATTAGTTAGCTTCAAATCTATATAATAATACATGTTTTAAAATAGTAATTAGATTATTTTGCACTACTTTTTAAAGGATAAAATCTTTATTATATTATATTTTATATATGTATTATAAATTATATTGATAAAATATTTAAATTTAAAATAATTTATTAAATTATTCATAAATTAAATATTTTGACAATAACTCATAAAAAAATTGACAATTGATATTTTATTAAAACGTAAAATAAAAGACACTAAAATGATCAAACCGTCATAAAAAATTCATATAACAGACAAGGGTGACTGTCAAATTCCAGGCCTACTCCCAACATCTCCTTGAAATGTTATTGTTGCTTCTTATATAGGCTCCCAACATCCCTTTGAGTTTTGATGTCTTCTTCAAGTTAGCTTTCAATTATTTATAATTTCTTCCGAAATTTACTACTAAGGTAAATTCTCTAGTTGTCATTCACGATCTTCTCGACTTATAAATCAAAATGTGGTTTTGTTTGATGTTGAAATGCTTGATCTTGTTGCTTCAGTTGAATCGACTTTCATTTAATAATGGTTATTTCATTTAATAGTGGTAATTTTCATTCAATAAAATTGATTTAATTTATTCATTCCCACTCACCACTTTTCATTGTTATTTTCCATTGATCAATCATCCATTCCATGGTAATTTTAGAGCTCCAAAACACTAGCAGAATTTAGTGTGCAGAAATGAGGGTCCAGTTGGGCTCACGTCAATATCTTTGGAAAAATTTGGTGCTTTGTTGGGCTTTTCCCCACATGTTAAGCAGAATTAAAGACTTTCTTGGGCTCGCCCCAAACTTTGGGCGGAATTGAGCTTGCACTTGGGCGGAATTTGTAGTGTACGGGCTCCATATGTTGTCTTGCAAAAATCTCCTAGGCTTTGGGCTCATAAAACAAGTGCTGGAGCAGACTTTTCTATGCTCTTGGGATTCCAATCATGGTTGAAATTGTAGCCTTATTGGGCTCATGCCTCACACTAAAGCTGAGCAGAATTTACCCTCTCCTTGGACAACTTCAACACAAGGCAGAAATAAGGACCTCTTGGGGCTCAATCAAAGATGGCGAAAATTGGCATGGTCTTGGGCAAGTTTAAAACCAGATTGGAAATTTGAGGGTCCTTGGGGAACTTTACTCTTGGGTGGAATTAAGTAGGTTTTTGGGTTTGTTTGGTCGATGCAAGGAGGAAATCTACTTGATTTTGGGCGCAAGATCACCACTTGTTAATATATATTTTGATGATGTTGGGGCTCTCTCAAGTGCAAGATCACCACTTGGTAATATTTTGATGTTGTTGGGGGCTCTCTCAAGTGCAAGGTAGAAATTAAGGCCTCTTGGGGCTCATGAAATATGGGCAGAAATTAATGGTGACTGGAGCTCCACACCAAATTACAAGCGGAAATATGGTACTCCTTGGGCTTACACAACTAAAAAAAGACCCCAAATTTTCTTTAAGTGTTAAAAGAGTTAATGTATTCTCACCTCGTTATGATTTTAATCCAACACTATAGTTAATTTCCAACCTTGTATTACCAATCTATCTTCCAATATATTCATGTTTTGAAACGCTTGGAGCCCTACAAAAGTGGTGGAAATTCACCTTCTATTGGGCTCTATGACAAGTGTTGAACAATTTGTGTGCCTCAGCCAGATTTTCACCTTGTTGTGAGGTTTTCCCTTGGTTGTGATAAGTCATTCATGTTGAAATTCACCTCTTGTCCACCAAAATTGGCTTCACTTACCAACTCCCTCCATGATCAAAATTTGTCTAAGCTTTGGAATTTGAATGTGTTCAACTCGGAAATTTCCTTAAGCTCAATCCAACTACTCATGTGCTTGAGATCAAAATTTTGGCTAATTGTGGAGAATGTCTTGGAATTAAGAACTCTCCATCTTGCAAGATCCTGACTTACAACTAAGTGCCTAATTTGCACTTGAAACTTGCTCAATTTTTCACGTTACTAACTCTTGAAACTTGAAAATGATGCTTAACTACAACTAATACTAAACAAACTATTAACTACCAAAGCAAAAAAAAAATGGGGTCCCCATTTGCAATGGGACGATGGTGTGAAAAAGGTCTAGCACCTAGCATTGCTAGTGTGAACTTTCTTGGATTTTTATTTCTTCTCTAAGACCAATCTTTTTTATCACCCCAACATGTGCTTCTTGCTTATCTATTGGAATTTGGTTGTCCTCGTCTCTTGTTGGTTGTCCTCTTTGGTTGTTGTTGGACCTTCTTTCTCTCTACCATCTACAAACTTTCTCCTACTTACTAACATCACCTTACTATTGCTACTATGACAATCTTCTTCTGGCTCTTGCAAATGCAACAAGGTATGTTTCACACCATCCTTCTTCAGAGTATAAGTGTTATTTATTCCATCATGTATGGTCTGCCAGTCAAATTTTCAACATCTACCAAGCAACACATGACACACATATATGGGTATGATATCACACATCACACTATCCTTATATCTACCTATTTGAAATTCAACCAAGGCTTGCTCATCTACCAACAAGTAATGCCTCTTTTGTAACCAAGAAACTTTGTAAAGGTGTAGGAATTTTAGTTCTCTTGAGACCTAGTTTATCCACCATTTCAATGGCCACTAGAATATTAGTATTGTCATTGTCTATAATAAGTTTGCAACACTTACAATTTTCCTTACATGTTGTTTTGAATAAGGATCTCCTTTGTATTGATTCTTGACTTTCCTTTGGTGGCTTCAATAGCACTCTTTTGAACAACGAAGACTTTCCTGACTCAAGTTCCTCATTATGATGGGAAGGTGATCCCACACTTTCTTGATATACTTGCACAACTTGATTGCTTCTTTCAAGCCTTGTATGTCCTCCTTGTAGAAACTCAAGCCACCCCTAACTTCTATGACTAGCATATTGGTTGCACCTAAAATATTTACCAGTGAAACATCTTCCTCTTCCTTGATAATTGTATCCCAAAAAGTGCAGTTACTTCTATAAACCATTACACTTGACGAAATCCATGAAGAAAGAGATCTCAAGAAGCGACTTATAACTTCCTATCCATGATGAGCAAGAATCATGTAGATTAAGATGGTGGTTCTCAAATGAACCTTAAAGAAAGGCCCTTGCAAGGTGCACCATATAATGGAAGATTCAAATGATAATGCAAAGTAGATCTAAGATGAAATGCAAGATCTAAGCTAAAATGATGTGCAATAAATGCAAAGAAAGTATATCTAAACTAGATGAATTAAGTTAGATGCAAGAAAGCAAATGAAGATGATGATGCAATGCTCCAATATGCAAGATTTAAGAATGTAATAGCTCCAAAATGTCAAGATTGCAAGACTCCAAGATTCCAATATGTTAAGATACCAAGACTCCAAGAACCTACAATAAGATTTCAAATAACTCAAGAAGCTAAGAATGCTATGAGGATGGGATATCTAAAAGTGAGGAGAGAGTCTCCTTTCAAAGGATAAGTGGACGATCAAGATTAAGAGGCAAAAAAAATTAGCAAGGGTGGAGATTAAATCTTGGTTGATCCATGTGCTCAAGATTCTCAAGAGGCAAAATCAATGGATATGATTAAGAGGCAAAATAATAAGTGGTTGAGATAAAAAGGCAAAAGCCTTTTTCAAAAGTCAAAAGATTTCATCTCATTAGAAAGTGCACTTTTCTTTTTATTTTTAATTTATCATTTATTATTTTTAAAAAAGTGATTTTCATTATTTATTTAAAAGGGGTTTTATTTAATTAAAAGGGGACATGTTCTTTTAATTAAATGTGGCTTAAGATAAAGTGATTTTATTATTTAATTAAAAAAAATTATTTAATTAAAAAGGAGCATGTTTTTTTAATTAAATAAAGCTTAGGATAAAGTAGTCAAGCTTTAGGATGTCATCAAATAAATGATAAAATGACTATTTGATCAAAAAATAAGAGATTAAATAAATATACAAAATTGATTAAGCACAAGATTTAGTCTAGTATTTAATTTTAATGTTTAGAAAAGGGTTTAAAGTTTAATAGACCATTTTTGGGTGATTACATTTGCCCCTCTTTGACTAATGTGTGAGCGATCTAGGAACACATTGAGTCAGAGAATGATGATGTTAAGGTAAGTAATAGAGATTTGACTCCGAATTTGATGCACGAAGAGACAACTAATCATGAACTTGATCGAACAAGAACTAGCAAAGATAATAAAATACCTGATAAAGATTTGACTCTGAACTTGATCGAACGAAGCACAGAGAGACAACTAATCCTGAACTTGATCAAAGGAGAACTAGCAAAGATAACAAGACTCCAATGTACATTTGAAGCGAAACTGAACACTGAAACAAAGATTAAAAGTCAAGACAATAAGATAGCATAATCAATTTGTAGCTTTGAAAGATAGGTTATTCCTGTCCCCTCAAGATCGAAAGCAAAATGAGGTAGAGGAGATGCAGAAATGAGATAGATTTGATCAAATTGGGATAAGAGAAGGTTCAAGATGATTGATACGTGCACAAGATCAAGTTTGACCACCAAGTGATGAAAATTTGCCCTAGTTTGAATAAGGTTGACCAAAAAGGTATATCATTAAAATCATGTCAAAGCAAGTGATTATGAAGAAATGTGATCAATGTTTGTCTCAAGGGATGAAAAGATAAGCCTTAAAAGAATAGCAAAATAAACTTGAATTTTGGTTTCAATCCCGAAAATGAATCGAGAATGCTAAAAAAGAATGACCAAAGTTGTCTAATAATGATGAAGGAGACCCTCTCCTAAATCATATGCAAACTAGAATGAACCCTAAAAAATGCAAACTATGATGAAAATGCAAAGTGAAACTTGCAAGAGTCAATAAATAGGTCCTTGTTTTATCATTAAGCCTTATTAAGGGACATTGCAAGATCATACAATCATCACCAGTGCAAGCGTAGCTATGAAGATATGAATATGATCTATACCAGATATAATGTAGGAAACATATGTAAGCATCGAGACATAAGAGCCAAGATGACTTGAACATGGTTTCTAAATTAATGTTACAAGTAACCATAAGCATCAAGGTATAAGAGTCCAGGATGACCTAAATGGTTCTTGCGTAAGAAAACAAAATATAACATTCAAGGAGATGATTTCAACTTCACCTAAGTGTCCAAATAAAGAAAGTCGAGGTATGTGCAGCATTCCAATCATGATGAGGGCTCTTACCACAGACACCTAGTTTATTAAACAACTTAAGATCATTGAGATCACACCACAGTCAGAAATCAAAGAAAACATATCTCATGCCCCTAGTCCTCTAGTCGTAACATCATGGAGAAACCAAGGAGGGAACATCAGTGAAAATCTTCAATAACAGACAGCATACAAAAAAATATATCATTAAGCATAGCTCAATCATTTTAATTTAAGCGTAGTGTAAAAAAGATAAAGATAATCACTGACTCGCTAAGACTCATGCATGTAGGTGAGAAATATCGTGCAATCCTGGACTGCAGACAAAGCATTGACTCAAGGTAGCATATCTGATAAGTGTTGAGAAACACTCGATGTCAAAGGAAGTGTTGAGAAATACTGTTTGGGGTAGTGTTGAGAAAAACTAGTGTGTTCTAAAGATAGTAATGACACGGAATTGCCCCCTAGTGAGACTTGGGCGAAGACCGATTCCAGACCATAGAGATAAGTGTTGTGAAATTCAATTGGTTCATGGCCAAAGCCACAAGCTGATAGATGGAGCACAAAGGTACAAGTAGCGCATGTCTCCAAGTTTTCACCACTTGGAAGGACTATTTTTGCTACCATGACGCATGTTTCCAGGTTTTCGTCAAGGTACTTTTTTTTATTTTTGTTTATATATATATATATACATCAAAGAGTTTGTTTGCCAAGTTTTCACTAAGATAATCATTTTTTTCAGGACTTTTTCTACTTTTTAGAATTTTTTCAAGATCATATATCAATTTTTTAAAAAAAATTTCAAAAATATTTTATAAAAATTTTAATTGTTTAGAGATTAGCAATTCTCAAGAAAGATCACATTGGTTTGCTCCTAATGTCTAGCAAGGTATAGGACATGATAGATGAATTAGCAAACTGATGGAGGAAGTGAAAAGACAATGCAACCCTCATGGACAATCTCGTCAAGAGTACCCAAGCTAGGGAAAGAGAAAATATAGCAATGTAAGCTCATGAAGCGGTGTTAGGTAGCATATAGGATAATGACCTAGTGTCATGGAAGCATGTGGTCCAAAGAGTGGACATGTCAAGAGACACTTATTAACAGATTATATATTTTTTTGTTCATTTTGATCAAGACCAAAGGGTCAATTGGATATGATAGTGATAAGATAGCACAATCATGATAAAGGATGATGGATATTATGAGTGAATGATTTGGGATTACAGAAAGACTGCTTAGGAATAATGATGGCAAATTCTGGATAAGCAAGATCATGATGAGGGTAGCATGGATGGAAGAAAGTGAGTAAGTTGATGGAAAGGATAGCAGATAGTAGGATATATGATGCTTGTGGATAGTTCAACCTTGTCAAGATCAAAGGCAAAAAAGGAAGTATGGGTGCATATGAAATAGCTAGTGTGGATGCATCTTTCCCCAAGTGTAGAGTGGAAGATAGAGAAACTACGCATGACACTTATTTGCCAGGTTTTCATCATGGTACGTGTCCAGGCGCCACAAGTAGTGGTTTTTACCATATGATGAATTTATTTATCTTTACTTTTGCTACTAAGGCATTTATTTCCAAGTTTTCACCAAGACATTTTTTCTATTTTTTATTTGTATTTTTCATTTTTTTATTTTTAAATTTTTTGAGGAAGTCAAAGCTAATGCTCTTTAGATAATGCTTCTTTGGAAAGATATTCTACGATAGGCCAAGGCCGCTGAGAGGTATGCTCAAGGATGTTGATAAGGTGATGGTAGGGAAATGAGATGAAGGGAAAGATGGCAGCTAAAGATTTATGTGTAAGATGAGATAAGGATAATGAATGAGAGGATAAGAAGTATTTCTTTGTGCAGATGTGAGAAAGGGGATAGAAGGATAATGAATAGGAGGATAGGAAGTATTCTCAAGATCAACATCAACACACACCTTGAAGGGTAGTGGAATAATAGAGAAAAAATGGATGAAATAGCTTGAGGTTTTGATGTAGGAAGTGATGTGGATTTTGGGACACAAGGACCCAAAATGGATAAAGGACAGGATGTAAGATGTTTGGAAGAATATGGAATGAAAATCTTTCGAAACTCGGATGTCAACTTTGATTTTTCTTTTATATTCAAGTCCTTTAAGAGAGACTTGGGAATCCACGTAGCTTTTGAATTTTCTTACTTTTAGATATTTTTTACCACAATTCTTCAATGATGGATTTAGGAACCCTTTTTTTTTTTTAATTTCTTTTTGTCAAGAACCCTTGAGGTCTCTTGAATAGTTTTTTTCTTTGTAGCCACATGTCGATTAGATAGGACATGGTGATCTTCATATGTAAGTGGATTCTTGTATTTTTTATTTTTACAATGCACATCCAAATTGCTTCCAAAAGACTTGGGAATTGTGGATGAAAGAGGTTGATATGGCAGGTTTAGATGGATGAATGGATGGAAATTTCCCAAATATGTATATCTTATTTGATCTTGAGGTATGATGGGGGAAGTGGATGAAAAATTGTGATGAACTTGCACTTTATTTGCACATAGCTCAATGCATGATTATTATTTTTTTGTTTTTGACCTAGTTAACAAGATCTGATTTGTTTTTTATAATTTCAGCCCTAAAAATAAAAATGCAAAGAAGAGACCCCTATTAAAAATCTGAGAGCTTTCCAAAAATATAAAAATTTCATAAATATCCCTTAATTTGTGCCCTAGAGGCCCATCTTACCAAAGAAGACCAGCTTTCATAAATCGACTATTCGAGCTATGTTATTGTATCTAAATTAAAAACACAAAGAAGTAACCCCCTATAGAATTCGTAGACCTTTCCAAAAATATAATTTGTTTTGAAACATTCAATAATTTGCGACCAGAAATGAATTTTCATGAAAAATCAATAAAAAAATTATAACTCACAGAAAAATGATTAGAAAAATCTGATTTTTGAACTGAGACACATTTGATCCATCCTCGACTTGCAAAAGCAATTACAGATTAAAACTCCAAGCCGTTTGTGAGATATGATTAAATCTTTCAAAAACTTAGGGTTTCGCCTTCAACTCTACATGCACAAGGGTTAGCATTAAAAACCAAAGTGAGTATCCAAAAATGTATTAGTTTTCCCCATGGTGGGTGTCAAAAAATGTGTACCAAAAAGTGTGGTCACTTCTATAAATCATTACACTTGAGGGAGTCCATGAAGAAAGAGATCTCAAGAAGCGACTTATAGCTTCCTATCCATGACGTGCAAGAATCATGTAGATTAAGATGGTGGCTCTCAAATGAACCTTAAAGAAAGACCCTTGCAAGTTGCACCATAGAATGAAATATTCAAATGATAATGCAAAGTAGATCTAAGATGAAATGCAAGATCTAAGCTAAAATGATGTGCAAGAAATGCAAAAAAAATAGATCTAAACTAGATGAATTAAGTTAGATGCAAGAAAGCAAATGAAAATGATGATGCAATGCTCCAATATGCAAGATCTAAGGATGTAATAGCTCCAAGATGCCAATATTGCAAGACTTCAAGATTTCAATATGTTAAGATACCAAGACTCCAAGAACTTGCAATAAGATTTCAAATAACTCAAGAAGCTAAGAATGCTATGAGGATGGGATATCTAAAAGTGAGGAGAGAGTCTCATTTTAAAAGATAAGTGAATGGTCAAGATTAAGAGGCAAAAAGAATGAGCAAGGGTGGAGATTAAATCTTGGTTGATCAATGTGCTTAAGATTCTCAAGAGGCAAAATCAATGGACATGATTAAAAGGCAAAATAATAAGTTGTTGAAATAAAGAGGCAAAATAATAAGTGGTTGAGATAAAGAGGCAAAAGCTTTTTTCGAAAGTCAAAAGATTTCATCTCATCGGAAATTGCACTTTTCTTTTTATTTTTAATTTATTATTTATTATTTATTATTTTTAGAAAAGTGATTTCCATTATTTATTTAAAATAGGTTTTATTTAATTAAAAGATGACATGTTCTTTTAATTAAATGTGGCTTAAGATAAAATGATTTTATTATTTAATTTAAAAAAAATTATTTAATTTAAAAGGGAGTATGTTCTCTTGATTAAATAAAGCTTGGGATAAAGTGGTCAAACTTTAAGATGTCATCAAATAAATGATAAAATAATGATTTGATTAAGAAATAAGAGATTAAATAAATATGCAAACTTGATTAAGCACAAGATTTAGTCTCGTATTTAAATTTTAATGTTTAGAAAGGGGCTTGAAGTTTACTAGACCATTTTTAAGTGATTACAATAATCACCTCTTTCAAATGATATACTTATGTGTTTTACAACTTCCACTTTCTTGATTGGTTGGTCTACTAGAATTATTGGTCTCGTCATCTTGATGGTGGTGTTCTTCTCTATTATTACACTATCCTCTTCCTCTGTAGCCTCTTCCTCTAACTTTTTCTTGTTGAGTTTTCTTTCTCATAAGCTTCTCCTCTCCCTTAATGGCGAATTGATAAACTTCTTCAAGCGATCTAGGGGACACTAAACTCAGCTCATCCCCCATATTGTATTTCAAACCATTAAGGTATCTTGCTGCCTTTTTCATATCCTTTTCTCTGTGGCCAAATCAAATCGCCAATTTCAAGAACTCTTCTGTATATTTTTTTACTAACATATCATTTTGCTTAAGATTTTTCAATCTTTTGAACATATTAATTTGATAATCTACTGAAGGGAAGTTAGCCTTCAACTTGGCAACAATTCTATTTTATGAAGTTATTTTCTCCATGTTCTTTCCTCTTTCGGATTGAACATAATCCCACCACATCATAGTGTGGCCTTTAGACCTTGTAGAGGCAAACTTAACTCTTCTCTCTTCTACAATCACTTCATACTCAAATACTTGTCAAGATCATTGATTTAATCAATGAGTTCTTCTTTACTGAGGCTTCCAGAATACGTGGGAACCTCTACCTTCAGTTTGGCTCCAACACTCGTGATTACTTTTATTAATCTCTTTTCCACTCCTTTTGGTTCTTCTAGAGCATAACAACTGCCCACGATTCCTCTTCGTCTTCCACATCACTAATATCTTATGCTACAACTCCTCTCCTATCTCCTCTCCTATGACATGTTCCATGTTATTCAATCTTGTTGTAATGTTCTATAATATCTCAAGTATCCCTTCATCATGGCCTCTTCTACCAACTCCTATGTGCATCCTTCTTGGTGGCATTTTAACCAATCCCTCACATTCCCAGTCTCCTCCTTTGGCTTTGATACCAAATTTGATGACAAATTTAATTGATGGCAACCTACTTTCAAACGAGTGTTAAATTGTTTTTGACAATGCTGATAGAAACTCGTAGTGAAGACAAGAACCTTCAATTAGTAACAGGAACTCGACAGAAGGTAAAAAATAAAACTCGGCCAGAACATAGAAACCCACACACATAATTTTGAGACAATCAACAAATCAGGCAAATTAAACCTCTTATTTCTGCATTTACAAAATACACTGCTTATAAAGCATTGATTAGTCTCAATCAAGCATCACTGCCCTCGTGCTTTCTAAGCCGTTCATTTGCCTTTCTCAGCCGCTGCAGTAATGAATGTGTCTTTTCCGTTCTTTGGATGCCAAAAACTTTCTCCCCAAAAACTGCTCTGCCCCCCATATCTCAATTGCTCAACCATTTTTTAACTCTCATGACTGCAGCCAACTAAAGTTTGCAATAAGGGGTCAATGTTTCTGCATTAGCTTGGAAGGAATAATTACTAGTAGCTGCAAAAATAACCAAAAACAAAAAAGTTAAAAGAATATTTAAAGAAGAGCACCATAAGTGAAAAGCAACTCAAAAGTTTCAAGCGAGATAAAAAATTTCAAGTTAGGGTAGTCTTTGTTCATATCTAAAAGCATTGTTTTCATTTAAATTTTGTAAGGTATGAATATAAGATAGAGCTCCAAGGTGTTAAGTATCTTGCAGGTTTTCAAAATGATAAATTGCAACACTTGTCAAAAAGAAAGATGAAGGCGGCAATGTGTATTAGCTGAAGAGGAGAAATACGATAGATCAAAAAAATAGATAAAAAAATAAACAAAAAATCTTTGTTTTAACTTTCACAAAATGTTTGAGCTACAAATTCGTGGTACATTTTACTTATCCAACATGTTTGATGCAAGATCATCCATGTTCACAAAATAAGATGGCTAGAAAAAAATTGATTTTGCATCTGTGAAAAAATTTCACAAGTCCATAATTTCTTCCCCAAACTGAAAATAGGATTTTCTTATAAGTTACATTATTTAAATCTTTGCCACAAGCAAGACATTAATTGGTTGACGATTGTGATATTATATCCTCAAGAGACAAAACAGATGAAGTTTTGAACGTGAAAAGCCTTTCGTCCCATTATTAGCTTAGGGACAGAATTGATACAGAAAGTTGCTTTGTTATTTGTTCATAAAAGGTGCAGGATGAGTCATGGGTGAGTTCTCCTCACTCAAAACACTAAAATTGAAGATGTCAACATAGAGAATTGTTGACAGCAGAGCAAAGTTACTCCTCTACATAAATTATAAATGAAGGGAGTAGAGGTAGATCAATCTGGAGATTACAATGGCCATTAAAGTGCAAAATCTAATTCATGGAATTTCTAATCTTAAATTTTCCTTTGTTCACACCTACTGTGAATCACCATCTCTTTCTACCACTAACGAGTCTATTGGTATGAAGATTGGGCAGAAAACTTGCTGTGAAGATGTTAATGGATATCAACAATCAAAAGGAACCAAGGATGGTCCTCCTCTTTTGGTGGCTGTCGCTATAACTGATTCCCAAGGATATGAAAGATGAAGATTCAGAATGGATACCTCCTCTGCCTGCTGAGAATCTCACAAGTGAGACATTAAAAACTTAGAGAATCGAAGACTTTTTTGAATTTGTTTTTAACTTCCATTGCTTATTACATTTCTACTAAGAATTTGATTACTGCCCATATAAGATATGGATATTATTGCACCTTGTCTTCTACCAGTGTTACTCTGTTAGGGAAGCTTTTTTTCATCTGAAAGGTTGTTGATATTGCTTCAGTTTGTTTACGTGCAAGGTAGAAAAAATTAATGTCTTAAATCAGTTTGCCATGAGATGCTTGGTATCTTTAGCTTTTCAAACATCTGTTTTGATATAGATGTGTAAACCCTGCTCATATTTTCTGAGCTACTGTTTTGACATGGGAAAAAATCAGTGACTTCATTTAATTCTAGTCTTTCGATATATAACAGCACCATATGTAATCTAATAATTGAACAAAAGAAAAAGAAAAAAAATTACACAGTTGAATTTTAATAGTTGAGTACAAGATTTACAATAGTTGAATTTCATTACAGTTCTTATGAAATTTTCAAAAAAAAGTAATTTTTGTGAATAGGACCTTCAAAACAAAGAGAATTGAAGACTTTTGAAAGTCTTTACCTTCTATAACTTCATATATTCGTAATAAGAATTTGTTTAGTGCCTGTGAATATTATGACATTTTGTCTTCCAGCATTGTTGCTCCATTGGGGAAGCCTTTTTTTAATCTGAAAGGTTGTTGGAATTGCTTTAGTAAAAAGTTTAATTGTCTTGAATTAGTATTCTCATGAGATGCTTACTTAGGATGTTTATCTTTTCAAAGGTCTGTTTTGATATTGATGTACATGCCCTACTAATATTTTATGAACTAGCATTTTAACATATGAAAAAAACCACGGTGATTCCATTTAATTCTAGTCTTCAGTATTCATAAATAGCGCTGCATGTCGATTGAATATGAGAACAATATAGTTGCACATTCTAATGGAGTGCAAGATTTGCAACAGTTCAATTTAATTACAGTTCTTATTACATTCTCAATAATTATTTAATTTCTATAACATGTAAAATTAAATGTTTCCTCGGTAACAGAGGCTTCCAACAGGCCAATCACGATAAAACTAGATCTTATCCCAATATAATTAAATATCTGGATAACAAGAAAAATAACATTGTGTATGTAATACTAGGCAAATGCATTACAACCGAAGGATAGTTGATGCAATTACAGAACTATGCACTAATGTTATATCAGTGTAAGGCATTCTTCATCAATAATTTCCAACTACATGTTTTTGAAATGTCTATTGATCTATGTTTTCACCTGATACATCATAGAATTTAGTTCTACACATAGGTTCAAAGCTGATTCATCCTAATTCTTCAGGTTAATGAATTCAGAATTCTACCTTTTAAACAAAATTATGATTTTCAAGTTCAGTAGTATTGATCCTTTCTGAATATTTCCACATCAAATATGTATATTAATAGAAAAAGTTTATGCGAACAATTACAAAAAATATGAACATGAATTGACAAATGAATACATTGACCATGACCGGGTTTCAGAGATATTTAGAAACTATACACACGTCTCAACAATTTGACACATTTCAAAAAGCTTTAAAAACTATAAAAAAGGCACTACGATTCTATGACCATGACAGGGGTGCCAAAACAGCATTATAGAGATCCTCTAAGGCTTACAAATTTCTTCCTTACATATATTAATGTTGGGCTTATAATGCCAGTTTCACTATAAGATTACATGATAAGGAGAAACATGTAAGTGGAATCCTGGCCCAATCCTACTAGTGAAGGAATACTAGCGTAAGGACTGACTCGGGCACCAGATTTATAAGAATTATGAATTCTGCATTACAACTTAAATCTAGACACAAGAATGACAGATATTTAACTTTGGACAAAACCTGGATTATTTCATTTTAAAGTTAATGCTAGAAATACCTACATGTTAACAAACTAAAGTTGCAAACTGCCAGCAACTTTGACCCGACAGGCAGCCTAGGACCTAGCATTGAGTCCATGCTTTGCATACAGCTATACAGAGTGAAGTTTTAGAAGCTTGCATTCTAAATAACAAAAAGATCATTATTCTTGAAGATTGCAATCTAAAAAATACTTCAATTCGAAATGAGAAAAACATTTAACGAAAAAACAAAAAGGCATTTGAAAATTACCATTAATATGAATCCCCATTTATTAGCAATATTAAATGCAACTCATATACTATTGAAACTGAAGAAAGCCAGCTTATACTAGTACAGCTGCACCTGACAATATTCCAATCTTAGAAAAATAAAAATTCAGAAATGCAAAACAGACAAGCAACAAGATCTGAAAGGAAAATAATGATTAAAGCATGAAATCCAGCAGTTACAATTACCTTTACAGCCAGGCCACAATTATCTGGTCTGGTACCTAGGACAAGCAGCTTCTCTAAAGTTCCCTAGGACTAGTAGCTTCCCTGAGTTCCCTTATCATAGGAATCATGTTAACTTTGCAACCAGACTTGCCTTGTACAGTACCCATTTGGGTAAACAAGGGTCTAACATTGACCGTGAACATTAACCAAGACAACATTATAATTTACATCCATCTAAATTTGAATAGCTCCATAGCCACAAGTTTAATCTATATTGAAAGTAGTGTGAAGCTTCTGCCTACTTTTTGCTTTTCAGAGCAGCTAAACTGTACATTACACTAATCCCACCAACTGGCATGTTTTGTGTACTGTAAAATTCAAACATCATTAGGTGAGCACAGAGTAGCAACTATTCCAATTTGATCAGGTAAACCTTCCTGGCTCACCAACCATTTTTAGGCATGATTTCTATCATACACTGCCTTCCTGTAAACCTGCAACCACAACCCAAATTATTTTGCACTTCAATGCTTCCTAACAAACTCTAATGATTTTTTTTTTGTAATTACAGTGAATGAAAACTCAAGGGAAAAGCCAAATGAACTTTTCTTGAGTATGAATTCCAGAAAATCTTCAAATTAATTCCAATTAGGCACCAATCTACATGTAAGTTAATGCTTGACCTGTCATTCTTGCAACAGAGTCAACAGGTCGGAATTCATCCTCTGATGATTGAAGCATTTTTGCAGGACCAAATGCATCGCTACCAGCTCGGTTTATCTGGGTAAATTGTTGATTCCGAGGCTGAGGCATTGCTGGAGTGGACAAAGTAGCAGCTGAATCTACTGGGTGAGGAAGAGAGAGTAGATGTGAAGCTGCATGGGAATGTGGGAGTTGGTGTGTGTTTACGATGAAAGGTAGGGAGTCCCTCTGCTCAAAACTTGAGCCAGAATGAGCATGCTGAAGGACATCAGTCATATTGACACGAGTTTGGCTTTGATTGATGTCTCCATGTTCAAAGTGACCAGGCTCCTCGGCATTTAAACCAGTATGCTCCTCATCAGATTGCTTGCATATCTGCTGATCTGAAGATTCTGATATAAAATCCAGTCTGGGTTTCTTCTGTGGCGGCTGCCCACTCCTTGAACTTTCCTCGGGTGAATTGGCCCTGCTAGATGATTCATCATCTCCAAGTGATTCTGATGATGGTGGACCCTGCTGTGAAGAAAGTGACTGAGATTCATCATGTGACAAGCAATTGAAAGATTGCTTTGCCACTAAACTGGAAGTTCCTTCAGCCCCTGTACCATCTTGGGAAGCCACTGAACCAGGAACTAAACTAGAAAGATTCATTTTAGCATCAGGAGGCTGTTCAGATAGCACCACAGATGCAGGCAAACTAAAACCTGATGAAGTTGTACCATCTTTCAATGCACCGCTTAGTCTTTGTTGTTCTTCTATGATCTTCTGCAGATATTTCCCTTGTGCCTCAATGCGCAACTGTAATTGCCTTTGCACCTGAATGTAACTTTATATTAATGCCTAGAAATAATTTAAAGTTAAGATAAACGATTAAGTAATACAGTTCACCAAATATCAAATTCATGTTAATTTAGAGAGTTAAACTATTCCGTGTGGTTACCAACCTAGGGTTTAAGAGTAATTCAATTTCAGACCTAATACATAGTTCATTCATTTTTCTTTTATTTTTTCAACATCTTCAAGATTTTCCAATAAACGCCAACCAGTATAGATATGAGGAAGATTAAGCTACAACGAAATCTCAAACTATTTTTTTCTCATTCCTGAACACGATTATGTTCTAAACTTCTAGCTTGACTTTTGCTCAAGTAAAACTCTTGTCTGGTGGATATCAAATAGGTGATAACGCATGGTTGCAGCTCCTTCACCTTGGTATTATTCTCAATAATGGCCATTAAGTTTCCCAGGTACAAACAAACAGAATATCCACTGCTTCCCAGTTGAAGTCCATTCAGGAAAAGGAGGTCAGTTCCATTAGGAACCTCGGGAAAGACTTGAAAGCCAAATTGCATAACCACCAAACGGTTAGTAAAAGCTGTTTTTTTCAAAAATATGCTCAGTGTGATATTTGAAAAAACCTCAATATAGCTAGAGATAGTCATCCATATATATCAGACTCTGGAGGAAATTTCACAAGCACAGATTTTGCACCCGTTCATGTAAGAATGGAAGATAGTAACAGTGGCCTTTAAGTTGTTACACGAAAGTGGATATATAGCAATTCTGCTTCTCCCCAGGCATATATCAAAAACTACATCTACTGTCATAACCAGCCATGGAAAGAGTTAAATTGGACATGTTTGAACATGAGACAATTTTTGAACTGCAAAGTTTCATACATACATACATATTTACATAAGTTGAGGGAAAAGAAATTTTGTAGGAAACTGAACAATAAGAATATCAAAACATAGGTGCCTCAGATCCAGAGAAAATGTCAAGCTGATTTTATTTTTATGTTATGTGTTCCCACAAACTTTAGAGCAGACAATAAATAGGCTTATTTTTGCTCATATATGATCTTTAATGGGTACTTCCAGAAAATGATTACAAACCACTTCTTCCCTCATAACAAACAATTATTGTGTTCATATAAGCAGGCTGTATCAGACCATTCAAACATTAAATGAAAATGCAAAGCACAAATATTTTACAGTAGAAAATCTACCTCAAGTTGCTCATGCAGGCGTTTTTGTACTTCCATCTGCATCTGCAATGCTTCTGTAATTTGCATTCCCCTGAAAAATAAGAGAATATATAATTACCATAGTGACCAACACCAAACTCCCAAAACAACATTGAAATACATATATATGTGAATAAAAAAGAGACTTTAATCACCCACAGGTAGGTCTACCCAGTGATCAGTGATGCAGCACTTTAGCAATAAGGAAGAAACTACAATGAAGATGACCTATGTTGGAGAAATCTACAGGAATATTAAGAGGCTGGATGTAGATGAATTTTGTGTACAGAATGGGAAAAACAAATGGGACAAGTAGGTAAGAGTTTAAAGTAATAAAGACAATTCTCTACAGGATTATTGTTAACTTTACATATTACTACTAGGCTAAGAGGAAGCAACTCAGAAATGTCTGGCCTGTTGTTGAAGCACCTGCCAGATAGTCTTGATATTAATTTTTTGTTTGACTTATTATATTTTACACTATTTAAATCTGAGATGAGATCGGTAAACCATTAACTATTAACTAAAATTATTTTACACTAATTATTCATAATAGTCAATTTATTCCACGTGTGAAACCATTCATACAAATAATTTCACAAATGATAAAATTGTCTACATCAAATGGTAGAGACTCTACCATGTGTTGACATAAATTATCAAAACTGAACCATCAACTGGAAATCAGGTACCAAATTCTCAAATGGCAGACAAAACTAACCTGAACAAGGTCATGGAGAAATCTGTTCTTTTTAATAGTTGCCTCACTTTCATGCAGCTGTCAATTAAGGTCACATCCTTTTCTATTTAAGATTAAAAAAAGATATTTCCCATTTATCTATCCTTGAAGAGACTGGTTCTGAACAAGGACCTTGATGACATTATGACAGCTAATGTGACCTGCCAAGGTCTAGAATTCTTCCAGTTGCCCAAGAATTTGATTAATACAAAGAAATGGAAAAGTTAAACTAATGACCAAAAATGACTAAGTTTAATAAGAACTCTAGGTTTTATAAAGTAGCTATACAAGAAAACAGTGTAAAACTAACTAAATTGGGATATGCTCAATCTAGCGACAATCCAAAAAAAAAATGATCCAATAACAAGTTAAAAATAGCCATATGAGGGAAAGTCAATTAAACAAGAAATAGATGACAATCAAAGGTAGAGACCAAGACTAGAAACTAGTTAGCAATGCCTTGGCATGGAATACCAATGGCATTGGCATCTGCCACCAAAAGAAGATTAATGAAGGACCTGACAATATCCATAGAGAAAACCCCAAAGCTATGAGGCCTATGAGGCCAAGCTAGATAAATCTAGAATACAAGTAATGCCTCATGAAACCTCTCCTAAAGCCTAAGGCTGATGAGCCCCCATAAATAGAGAAAAAAGCACTGATCTAAGTTGCTAGTAAGGAAACTAGAAGGCCCTTGATGCTAAAACAAAAGAAATCCATGAAGCACACCTAGAACAAGAGTGATGAGGTTTGGCATGCCTTGGGTATAGTACTAAAAGATGAACATAGACTTCTTTTTGTCCTCATTTGTCTCCATAGGGCACTCACTGTGACACCCCGTGACATTACAGAAAGCAATCAGAACAGCAGCTTTAAGGGTCCTATTGGAGGTTGCACTTTTTACTTGCACTTCTTTCCCGTGGATCCCATAGTATTCCAATCATGTGATACACCTTCGGGCTGCCATTTCTCATTAAATGCCCTACATTCATAAGTTCTGAAATTCACATTTTATTACTTTGGAATAGGTGCCTTGATTAAGTCAGCCTATCCCCTTTTCATGTGTAAAGAACATACCTACTACCATTTCATCCAATTAATCATGATTAGATTATTTTCTTCATTCATGGATTCCAGTGCCAGAGGTATCAAGGATTTCCCTCCAATCATATCTTCTGTAATCATATTATTTTTTTGGCCTACGGGTATCATCATAACTATTCATGTTCTTCTGTTCATTTGGGAGTACTTCATTTATGTAAATTTCAATTTGAGCTGAGCAACATCTCTTTGACTTCATTGGTTATGGGTATCAAACTTTTCATAGTATCAGAGCAAGAGTGAAACCCTCAATATTAATTCAGAAGAATTTTGCTTTGCAGATTACATATAGTTGAATTTCAAAATAAAACAGTAAAGGTTCATTTTTAGTTCACCTAAAAATCCATCCATTAAGGGTGGTACATTTCAACCTAAAATAGAAGTATACTTGAGCATCATGGTTTGCTTTTTACTTGAACTTCCAAACGAAATAACTTTCACATCTGAGTTCTGATTGAGTTGGCATTGAAATGTTGGTTCAAAGAATGCATTTATATGCACTTTGATAGTCATTTTTAAGATTAATAACCTTATCCGTCCAGTACAGCATCTCTTCCCAATCTTATTGGCTATTTTTGTCGTTTTCTCTCCTTTTAATTAAAAACTCCTTAATCCATTCCTCTGTCACGTCTGCCACATGCCTTTTACTGTCAAGTTCTGCTATTTGTTCTTGGTAAACTAATGTCAAATTCACTGGCATGTCTATGGGGACTTGGCCTGGACCCACAAGGCTTTTGATTAAACTTTGTAACTGGGAGATTTGGTCATTTAATTTCCTTTTCCTTTTCTTATCCTTTTTCATTCTTGCTGCAGTTGCATCATCATTATCTCAAAGTTCCTCAATCTCCTGCTCTTTTGTAGCATGACACAAATCTAGTCATTATTTAATTATCCTCATTGCCTATTTATTTTTCTCAATTAATGGGGTGGCTGTCTGAACAATTTGAGAGGCTGATGCATCCCTTTTTACTGCTGACATTACCCTAGCATTCCTCTTTGGTTTAGGTATCTCCTCTTCTTGAAATAAACTTTTAAAATCTAGTGGAATGATTTGCACATTTTGCACGGGTTGCAACTCAGTGGCAAGTCAACAGGGAATAGCAGTCCCTGATACTTCTCCTTGACTTTGTCCCTATTAAGTCTTACTTTGCTCTTCTTGTGTCTGTTCTTTAGCTAGGGACTGTTGCTGGTCTAAACTCTTCTCATCATGATTATCATTATCCTATATTTAGTCTTCATGCTCAGGAGGAGTATTCAGTTGCAAATTTTCTTGTCCAGAATTCTCATGTTCTTGAACATTCTCTTGCTGTTCTTGTTCTCTGTCGGAGGAATGTCATGCGTTTAACATTTCCTTTTCCCAATTATCCTCATCCTGTTCCTGTTTTTTCTGATGTTGTTCAATATCTCCTTATTCCGCATCCTTTTCATCTTCTCTGTGCTTTTCTCGTTCTAACTTTTGGCTTATGTTCTTTAATTCTATTTACATAGGAATTTTTTGTTGTTGCTCATCATCCTTCTCTTTAGGATGATCCCGTATAGTCTCAGCTGTAGGGTCATCTGTTTCATCTTGAAGCCCATGCTGTTGTTGATCAACCATGTCATCTTCTTGTGCCTTTTCATCATTAACTTTTTATTCACTTCTTGAGATGATGTGTCCAAAAGAATGGATTGGTTTAATACATCTGCCATTGGTTGAATGTGAACTTCAGTAGGTACTTCTTTATTCATTTGTTCTACTTCATCAAGAAAAGAAACTGTTTCACCTGTTGCATGTGATAACTCTAAATGAGTATTATGAAGCCCGAGAAGAGATCACATATCTACATTCATTTCCTCCTCCTCAACTGCTAGGTCAATAATTTCTGGAAGAGGAAACTGGGCTGCTTCTACCTACACTTTCTCCTTCTGAACATCTTGTTTTTCCTGTTTAACCTTAACCAATTGACGTTTCTCTTTTGTAAAAGGGATATTTTGTCTTCTCATATCCGAGGGGGCTTCTTTAGTTATCTATTTTTCTGCCCTAGTCCTTTGTCCCTGTGGCACAGGTTGTGAGGGGAAGGAAACTGCAGGTGATGAAATAACAAGCTCTTCATTCTGTATTGGAGCAAAAGTCTCCAATACATCTTTACCCTTATCCTTGTGCCCTTCTTTGGATATGTAAGTAATGACCCCTCAATGCCTTGCTGCAAGGTTGGTGCAACCATTTCTACTGATGGCTGGGTTAATGTACTAGAAGAAACAATTGTTGATGTGCCAACTAAATTCATGGGGACAGCCCGGACTGGTTGAGATGAACTTTCAAGCACCTCAGCAATACTTATCTGTTCAGTAGAGGCTATTTATTGATATTCTTTCAACTTTTCCATTTTATCTGTCCAGCAGAAGCTATTTATTGTTTTAAAGACATCAAAATCTACATCATTTCTCGCTTTTCTTTTTCCTTTCTTACCGCTATCCTTTGGATAAGTCATGACCTACGTTACCGGATTCGGACCCTTGAACCGGGTCCAGGTCTGATCCAGATCCAGCACGGACTCGGGGGGATCCAGCGTGGACCATCAAGGATCCCATGCGAACCCAGGGGCATCCAGCATGGACCCTCGAGGATCCCGCATGGATCCACGCAAATCCCCAGGGACCCACGGCCAGGCAGCTTAAAGTTTTTTTTTTAAATTTATTTTGCTTCTAACCCTAAAACTTATTATGGAGCCTCCAAACACATTTCATTTCCAATGATGATGTTGATCAACCTCTTGCCAGGGACCCGAGGCCAGGCAACTTAAAAAGTGGGTCCAAAACACTTTTAAAAAGTTTTTTTTATTATTTATTTTGCTTCTAACCCTAAAACTTATTATGGACCCTCCAAACACATTTTATTTCCAATGATGATGTTGATCAACCACTTGCAGCTGCTGAAGACCCCATTGATCCAGACTTTTTTGATAATCCATTTGATGATTGATGAAATGAAAACTTTAGATGATTGATGAACATTGAATCATGTTTCAAACTATAATGAACTATATTTTGAATTTTCACCCTGTAATTCAGTAATTCAATGTGCTAATTTTCTTTGGAATCGTGAACATAGATCAATGATCAAGTATACTATTTAATTTTTTTGCGTTTATCTTTGACATTTGGCATTGATCAATGATCAAGCATCATAGATTCATACTATGAAATGATTTAATTTTAGAATTCTGTATATTTCTCTCTTTTTTTTGTATATATAATGCATATATATATATATACACGAACCCATATGAATCATAATGGGGAAAAAAAATCACGAACCCACGAACCGGATTCTCATAACCGGATCCATCCCTGAACCCAAACCTGCAACTTAGGTCATGACTATACCTTTTAATTTCTGAATATGAAGGAAGCTTTCACAAGATGGTTGATTTGTTAATCACTGGTTTGGATTAAATGCAGCAGATGGAATTGGAGATAAAGCATCTGGTATGTCCTTATGGGACTCGTTGTTTTCTAATTCTATGGGAATTATTGAAATTGAGCATCAGCTTTTAATTAGCCTGGGTATGTGTGTAAATTGTTATTGGACTTCTCTAATGCTGATCTTCATAGTGATGGTCTGATTTCAAATAGCACAATTCTTGGATTTGACTTCTTTCATACATGAGACAAAGTCAACCACCAGCACGCGTAATTGATTCAAATTATCTCACACGTGAGACAAAATTCCACTCTTTTTTGAATTGCTATTATCTATAAAAAGAATCAAGGTTTGTCCTTAACATCCACAAGCCAAAGCAAATGAATTTCAGCACATTTTCATTTTTCTCTTCAGCATCAGTTTGATGCTTAAAGAGATCCTATTCCAAGAGGATGGTCAGATAAGCTTGACACTTAAAGGGCCTAATCAGTCTTAAGGGGGGTATTGGAGATTGTAATTAAAGATACCATCCTGTTGCCAACATGCTGTACAACCATAGTTTAAAAACTTGGTGACTACTCATCAAACTGATGAGTTTCTACAAAAGATGAGCAACTCTGCTGTAGAAACTCACGAGTTACTTTAGACTAACTTAGATCGGCAAATACAACGAGGAATCTCGGCCACCACATACAACTTTTAATTTTATAGTCAACAATTTGGACCTCAATGAAAAGGACAAACAATTGGTTAAAAGCAATCAAAGATCATGTGCCGTGAAGGTCCTTGTGGCCTTGCGGGCCTTTGTTTGGGCAGTGCCCCTTGACCTAGCTAAGGACTGCAGCACAACCCACTATAGTTTCAAAAAAAGTGAAATAAAATTGTTTTGGGGAGTGTTGCATGGAAAAGAAATGTTTTTTCCTTTTATTTGGCTTGAATTAGTTATATTTGCACCATCATCCCCACATTGTTCCCCATCATCCCCAAACTTGGGTCCATAGTCGCCAACCGTAAGACCCATACCTACATTCCCCCATCCCCCTAGTCTGACACTGTGTTCTTTAAATTCATTTGTATGCTACTCATGCATTCTTAGGCGATTAAGATGAGACAACAGAGTTCTCCTCAAGATGTTCTAGCTTTCCCTCTTTCTTCTCCCATATTAACTACCCGCTGCCCTCCCTCCCTCATAAATTTCCAAAACATATAGCCAGTTCTCAAACCATGCACATTAGTGAGTATGAATGAGGGAAAATTACACCAAGGCATTAAAAATGAGAAGGCAGGGAGTGGCAGCAGAGCTGATGAATTTCCTTTTTGTTTGATTTAAACCTGCTTTGGTGCAAGAAAGGAGGTGATGAGTAGGGAAACAAAAAGAAATCAAACCAATGACTATCTCTGAGTTTCTATTAAGTATTTGACCTTGCACATTTTTATTCAAGCCAAAAAGGTAACAGTTTAATAATTACCCAACTGCTGTCCAAGTTCTTGCAATAACTGTCTTACAGATTAGAGTAACCCCCCACTTAATGCTATAGTCTTCAAACAAAGTTCCCTATGACTATCGACTTTGGGTACTGTTAAAAGATGTTTAGTATGTGGCACTAAACTTCAGTATTCAAAACAGAATATCCAAGATGCATGCACACCCACAAACACCTGTGCACGCACGTGCACACGCATTGGCACACGCACAGACACACACAAACATAAACAGTAATATCCTCAAATCTGTAACATGAATCTTCTAAAAAACAAACAGCAATGGAAAAAGTTTAGAAATCCACTAACGATGCAGCATCCAAATTGGAGAGGATATCAGCAGAGTCTTTCTTTTCTGATTTGTCACCTACACAGAACACAAACCCAACGGCAAGTTATCAATCTCTTTTTAGTTGGTCTTCTATTTACAAATTTAAAGAGTAGAAGGCAACAGCGTAAATTTTTAATATAATTAATCATGTATCCTTCATTCAAAACCTTTTGGCTAATACCCTAAATACAATTAAAAGATTTCTCTGAACAATTTTGTGTACAAAATCTGTATCATTATCTTCAAAAAGCAAACTAAACTTTATTTACCATCAGCTCCAGAGTCTGGTAGGTATTTGGATAGGCGATACTTCTGCATAGAAAATCAGCATGATGTCAATTCAAGGGAAAAAAATCTAAATCTAAATGAATGTCCCTATTTTTGTGGAAAGTAAAGCATCAGTAATAAATACCTGTAAATGACTCTTCACATGATAGATAGTAAGACCCTGCACACCCATAACTCTTAAAACGCCTTTTGGAGTTGCTCCTGCAGAAAGAAAAATCGGCATATGTGATATAATCCATTCAGACAGATAATACAAATTTCACTAATTTCTGCAGTTGTCTCATGCTTCTTCCAAATAATAATGCCTCTTCACTAATTTCACTAATTTCACTAACTTTCTTTACTTAAATCTTCTTTCTAAGAGTCTTCTTTCCTTGTTCTAATGAATGCATAAGCAAGATGATATGCTAAATTGCTTTACCTATTTAAAACAATGGTAAGCAATAACATGCTACTTTTATATGACCATGAAGAAACAGAGAATTACTAGGATTATGCTTTTCGTTTTGGTTGTATTCTTCTGTTGGAGGAATTATGGATCTGACCCTTCCTTAAGAAATACCATAGAGTAGAACTTATGAGCGATTTGCTAGAATAGCATATTTAGAAATTCTTGGTTTATTGTGTGCATTTTTCTGGTTCCATTACTTTATTATTATTTTTTATCTGCTATCACATGGTGTTTTCTTGTCTTGGTGAGAAGTAACACCAAATTGCTTGACTTATTTAAGACTTTCAAAAACAATAACATTATATTTTCAGATTACGTCAGACCATTACTATCTTATATTTTCCCTAGAAGCAGAAGACGAGGATTATGCTTTTGGTTATATTCTTCTGTTGAGGAGCTATGGATTTGATCCTTCCTTAAGGACTATTATTGTTGTATTCCTAGCTTAAGAGTGATTTGCTAGAATAGCATATTTTTCAATTATTAATATATTGTACATTTCTCCTACTTGACACTAGATGTGAGTGTTTGTTCTACTTGACACTAGATGCGAGTCAAGTAGATGCGAGTGTTTGTTCATACTTCCTTCATTAATTAATCATCAAAATGTCATAATGCAGTGAGAAGACAACTAATAACACTTATCTCTATAACTAATCAACAAATTGGATGAAGCAGGGTGAGAGAAAGAATAATTGAAATTGGAATTAATATCCAAAAATGGCCTAACTAGGTTAGTGAGACTCAAAGTACAGTAAGTTACAATAGCATGAAGAAGTGATATAAGAAACAACTGTAAACGCATCTAAAATTCCAAAGGAAATCAACCTCAAACAAGTAAACCCTAGACAAGTCATACAAAACAGAGCAAATAATTGAAATTTACAAATAAACATGTCAAAATAAGACCCTATAGACATAAAATTAGATATTTTGTTACAGCATTAAGAAAAAAAAATGTAGTGCTCCACCCCTCCCCCATTCATGGGATTATTGACACGAAGCTTGATTGCTATATCTTTGTGGATGCAGGATATTTGTCCTGTTTTCCTAGATATCTTTTACCACCCACCATAACATTGTATGAACCAATCAAATCTAAATGTGTGGACTTGTAATGAACCAGCAATCAGTCAAAGTAAGCCAACAGTGAAACAGCTTCGTGTTTTTTAAATCAATGACAGTTTGTACTAAATTAGAAGTTCAGTTAGGATTTGTACACAGTTAACTAAACAGATTGAGTTCCTAAAATAAAGTGGCACTTAGGGTGTAGTTAGAAATTTCTAAAATAAAAGACATTAACTCCTAGATAGAATCAGTAAGGATTTGTTGCATAGCATTAACTAAATCAATTTGGGATTATTGATTAAAGGCGATTGCTCAGTCAGGGAAGATTATTGCCAGCACATTTCATTAAAACATGCAAACAGTTGCACAATGCATTTTGTTTCACAGACATAAATGTGCAATAATGCATGCATATGGATACACATAATTGAGACAAAGTTAGTCTAAATTCACCATAGTATATTGCATCCTTAATGTTCCAATTTACTTCAATTCCCTAGCTTGCACTCTGATGAAATTATTAAACAAGTAAAATCTCTTGCACAGCCCATGTAAGCTTGTTTCCCAAGTTTTCCCTATGGCATATGTTAGGAGGAACTCCTATGTTCCAATCAGTGTTTCTACAAGTTTTGGGGACAGAGGGAAGGGGTTTTGTGGATGGCAAAAGAAATTTGAGTTTTGAGGAGTTGGGGAAGGTTGGTTGAATGACCAATAAAATAATATATGAAGGTTTAATATTTGATGGTTTCAAATACAAATAAATCAAAAATGGAAAACTAACTTAAACAGACTAAACAAAGGTGGATCTTAAAATCATCATCATTTGAACAGGTCTACTAAAAATATAAATGAGCATCGGATTTAATTATAAAGTCTGTAAATTCAACTTGCTTGGTGTCAGTTTGAATGGCAATCAAATCTATTTCCTCTGAAAAGCATAAAATAAAGATCTATTAGTGGGTGGCCTTGAATGCTGTAGTAGTTTAATGTTGACTTAACCTCCATCTAGAACAAGGCTCTTATCTGGCAATCAAATAAATAGGACACCCATAACATGAGATCACAAGTTTTGTTTCCTAAGCAAATTCTCAACTTCTATTAACAACTATATGTTTCATTTCTCACTTCTAACCAGTGATTCCCTCAGTTTCACATTCTTGCTTTTGTAAAGCGAAATGCCAAGGAGTTGATGTTTATCATTTTGTTTAATGCATTTGGGTTCAAGGACAAGCCTCAATGTTGTTCAAGAATAACCATGGCAAAAAATCATAGATTTTGCTTGCTTCATGGAACAAGTCTTACCAGTTCCCATGCAAATGAACTGGAATTACATGATGATGAGACAAATTCCAGCAGTTGAGCACTACCAATTTATCTTTTTCTAGATATAGAAAGTTATCTATATTCTGCACTCTCCTCTCCACTCCCCCTGAGAAGATTGATCTTGGTCAGAAAAAAATCAATGTATACAGGCTTTCCACTATTTTTTCCTTGTTTAAAAGTTGCAGCCATGGGTGGGCAGCTGACATCCTGAGCAAACCAGAAAGCCCTCAATTTAAGCCAAAAAGGGTGACACCTGATCCACAAAAGGATCCGGGCTTTTACTTCATTGAAATATTTGAAGAGGTTGTGTAACAAGAGACAAGCTCTTGTATGCTAGAGTATGTATTAGATGGTATGGGAAATTGGCATGCATGCTTTGGCAGAAGGGAGAAGCTGATCATTTGAGTGTTCTTGTTTCTGTAGTGAATTCAACAGTTGCCACATGCAGAAAATTCGAAATTGCCACTCCACAGAAACTAGCAATTTCACTCTAAGATAAAAAGATGTCACATGGCATTCCAGATTTATACTACATCAAACATGAAGGGATTCTTCTTATGCATTCAAAGGGCATGTAAAGGGATTTAAATAGCATTCTAAACATGTTTCTAAGTTCTTAAAGGTGACTACTGCAAACGCAAGTACCAGGGCAGTGGGTTGTGAGAGTTATTAGGAATCATAGGAGCTAATACCAGTCAGTTCATGCTTGTTCATCAAGCCCAAGAAGCTGGGACCTTGAATTGCCGTTTGGAGTAGATTTATGTGAAAATTTGCTCACATTCCCAGAGTTTTCACCCATACATAGGTTACCCCAGGGTATATCTATGTTTAATTTTCAAGGTGATGCGTGTTTCTTTCATCTATTGCTAATTCTTGCTTAGCTCACTTCAGTATTTGTTGTCCTCTAAAATTGAATCCATATCAGATGCACCATCGAATGGAATTTCCATTGAAGTTTATAAATCAGATGGTACCAAAGCAAGTTCTCTTCCGGTGGATGTTCCTGTGAGTTTTCACAGGTAAAACCCAAAGAAGTGGAGAAGGTTGTGCTTTTATCAAAATGACACTGAATTCCCAAAAGAGAACCTAAGGCATGGGTTGAGAAGCATCAAACTTTGATCAAAAGACAAGTTCCCTCAAGCTACCAATGTTGCCAAAATATCTCAATCAGTGGAGACAACATGAGGCCTAATGGAGACTCTCATGAACAAATTTTTTATGCTTATTGAACAGCCCAATTTGAAGAAGAAAAAAATTTCCACGATGAATCTAATTTACCACACATGCCTCAATAGAAGAGCAAAGCAACAATTGAGATTTGGTCATTTGAAAGAAATGTGCGATTAGAAGTATATTTTAGTTTGCACTCTCATAGTTTACAAGAAAATATTTCTCTGCAAAATTGAGACTAGCAATCTATGCTTTGAATTAGTTTGAAAGACTCTTGTATTCTATGGCTATTGAAAAGCATGTTCCTATTAAATCTTGTGATCAATTTCAGAAATTGTTGAGGAAACAATTTAACCTAAAATTTCGTGAAGGTCATAAGTGTATGGCAGTCAAAGAAAAATGTGCATGAGCTAGTAGTTCTCTGTCATCCTCAAAGACGTGTGGAGCTACAGCCAAGACAAAGAAGGCAAGTTCTTTAAGCATGAAATCAAATGCAGTTAAAAATTATGGTGGTTATGGGTAAGATAATCATTTGGAATACTCGTGATGGAAGTTGCTTCCTAAAATGGGCCCTCATAAGGAAGGTAAGAAGGGCGAGAAAATTCCTCATCTCTCCATTGGAAAGGATGAAGAGATAGATTGCACTCCAGACTTGGATTCAAGGATTGTTTGTAGTACTGAGAAAGTTGATTTGTCGACTCAAGAAGCCTGGCTTAACATCAAGAGTAAAGTTACAGGTTTAAGATTATTGCATTTCTTTATTCTTGTTCCCAAGCTAAATTTATTACCCGAGATTTGGTTGAAAAAGTTGGCCTTGTAACTTCTAAACACCCTAAGCTTTTGGGATTTGGTTGGATCAAAGAAGGTGCTTACGCATTTGTTAGGGGGAAATATAGTATGAAGCTTGCTGTTGGTTCCAAGTTTGTTGATGAAGTGGTTTTAGATGTTGCTCCTTTGGCTGTATGCGGTGTTAATTTGGCAGCCCCATCTTAAATGACCAAAAAGCAATGCATTATTGGAAGGGCAACCAAGTACCAACTCATCAAAGGCAGAATGAGCTTCATGTTGTTCTCTTACAGAGGCAAAGAACAGCTTAGGCAGCCCTGGAATCTTCATAAGAAGATGTCAAATAGAAACACAACGATCATAACCTTAGAGAAAACTGATGTTGATCAAGTCCCTCCATGTTCAAGTACTTCCTCATTATATTCACAAACAAGTCCCTCCATGTTCAAGTACTTCCTCATTATATTCACAAACAATTGGAGACAAAAGTGTTCCAAATTTTGGCTAAGTCTTATTTTGCACAGCAAGGTGCGATTGCATTAATGTCGTCAATTGAGGGTTTCATCCTCCCTCTCCTGTTGAGTCTCTCAAGCTTTTAGGCACCAAAAGCCTCCATATTGGTGAAGCATGATCCATATAAGGTTCTATGTTTTTAATGCATGGCTGTATTTAAGGAGTTTTTGGAAAAGAGACAAGCTCTTGGATGCTGGAGTGTGTATTAGATGGTATGGGACATCAAAGTGTAGGCCTTGGCAAAAGGGAGAAGCAAGAAAATTTGAGTGTTTTAGTCTCTGTGGCAAATTCACTGATAGCCACATACAGCAAATTTGAAATGAACACTTCGTAGAAACTAGAAAGCGATAATTTAAACTAGCAATAAATAAGCATTGCATGGCATACCAAATTTCATTCTTCTGATCATTTTTGCTTTCTACTGCATTGTAATGTTATGTACAGGCATTGCAAACACAAATGGATTATTTTATGCATTCAGAGGGCATGTAAAGAAATTTAGATAGCATTCTATGTAAGTTTCCAAGTTTTAAAAAGGTGACTTGCAAAGGCAAGTAGCTGGGGATAGCTTGAAAGAGTTCTCAAGGGTCATCTGAGCAAATATTAGTGATAGTTCATCA
This sequence comes from Chamaecyparis obtusa, assembly GCA_027943335.1. NCBI lineage: Eukaryota > Viridiplantae > Streptophyta > Pinopsida > Cupressales > Cupressaceae > Chamaecyparis > Chamaecyparis obtusa. The sequence goes on along the minus strand of BSBK01008159.1, from coordinate 247,472 downwards.
AGCTCAAGGGGCATAGATCTTTTATTGCCACTTGGAGTAGGTTTAAGAGAGAAATTGCTCACATTTGCTTAAGTTTTTGCCCATAAATGGGTTTCTCCAGGATATATATGTGTTTTACTTTCATTGCCATGTGCTTGTCTCTCTCAGTTGTTGCTAATTCTTGCTCAGTTCACTTTTATTGTCCTCTAAATTGAATCCATAATTGATGAGCTATCAAATTGAATTTCATCGGATGTCCAGGTTTTGTTTAAGGAGAAAGTCAGAGGGAGTTCAGTAAGGCTCATCCCATCCCCAGAATTTCCTGGACATCTGAGATGGACGTCTAGGCCCTAAGGATACAACCCGAGAAACACAAGTTCCAATTATTTTATAATTTGTTATTTTAGTGGTGTATTTGTCTATTATTACTTGAAACCAAAATAGAGTATACTTTTAAGTAGTTTCTGAATCTAGAAGTAACTTGTATTGCCCATAACCAGTAATGGATAGTCTTCAAGACAAATTATTTAAATTTCAGTTAAGATGACCTCTACACCTTAAAAGTTAACATTGACCAATATAAAGAAATATGACTGTAGACCTTGAATATTGAAAATTGTGGTCCAGACTCCATCATATAAAAAAAACATATATCTGAATTGTCATGAATTGCTACTAGAAGTAAGTTTCTGAAAAAAAAATAATGAAACATTTTTCATACATAACATATTACAACAACAATGACAAGGTCACAAATACCCACTATCTGGTCCACCAAGTTCTGCAACAGCGTCTACAAAACGCTCGTGTAATTCAGGAGTCCATCGCAAGCGTTGTTTTGATGATGCCATTCCGGAAGTAACAGAACTATTCATTGCATTGTTTGAGCCCACTGGTACTACAGCTCTTTCATGCTGATCAGGAACTTGGGACCTGGGGGGCATCAAACTAACTGCTGGATATTTCCTTGCATTGTACATCTTCAACAAACTGCAAAAATGAGTAAGGGAAAAGTTTGTCAGACAACTACAAGAATCATTGAAGAACTCCTTCTGACATATGATAGAGCATAAACAAAAGATAGGAGAAAACGGTGAAGAAAATTCTTAACAATACCATAGTTGATCTGGTTTGCAAAGTAGCCTTTAGATAGGACAAAAAATAAAATGTCTCTCCTTTTCTGGTTGTGCCATTTCTCTAATATGAAGCAAACTTCCTAGCAAAAGCATACAGTATCGTCCTAATACAGTAGAAATTTATCCTGACAAATGGGCAAAAGGTAGCACTGACAACAAACCTACCACCTATTAAGATTTCTAGAGGATTCACTTTGTGTTTACATTCAAGATTCAGGGATGCAAGTTCCACTTTTAACTTTTCTAAAACATAAATTATTAGGCAAAAATAAAGAATGTGTTCAATGTTACCAATTACTCTCAAGAGTCTCAACTTCTCCGTCAAATTAAAAAGCTCGGCTTTAAATGCAATAAAGATGGCATAGACAAAGGCCCAGGGTTTAAAGACAAGGGAACAAGTTTTTAATAAACCTGTAGTTTATTAACAACATAAGATTTCCACAATCCATTAGTAATGCAAAGTAAGTTTTCTGGATTCGATTGTGTAAGTATTTTTAGCATCCAGAAAACTTACACAATCGAATCCAGAAAACTTACTTTGCATTACTGCAGTTTATTCACAGGTCATTAAATAACCCACAAGATTTTTCTGGCATTTTCCAAAAATAAAACTAAGGTTGATGAAAAAACCAGCCAGCTGGTTAAATTCAGCATAGTCCAGCCCCAGGTGAGGAATACCTGTGGGTTTTTCCCAGATAATTACTACACAACGACAGATAAGGCACACAAATACCACTTCGCTGGAAAAATCAAGTTTGCAATGAAAGAGTTTTAACTTTTGCCAATTGTAGCTTGGGAGGCCAAATGCAGGTCTCTCTAATGACAGGATTTACCAATGATCTCACAATCATGGTGTGTAAAATTAGTGGAAAGCAGAGATCCAATTTGCAGGACACTACCTATGGCTCTTCAAAATTGAAATCAATTAATATTGTGGCAAAGCCCAAACTTTTTAAGGGCCAAACATTGCTGATCAAAATTTCTGGGTTTGAATCCTACCTGTTTCACGACTTACTATGAGTTTTGAGTGCAAATCAATGTTGGGACCTAAACTCCTTGCAACGAAATGGAAAAACAAGTAAAGAAGATGAAGTAACATCCAACCTCAACACCTAAGTGTTAAGATGAAAAAAATGAAATGATCAAAATGAATTCTTCCAGATAACCAGAGATGGAAAGTTTGTCTTCATCCAGATGATGCATCTCTTAGTGTGACAGAAAACCCCGGTTAAAAATCATGAGTTCTCCATAAGCTGAAAAACATTTTTTTCTATTTGTATTGGGTTGTGGAACCTTTGAAACACAAAGAGGTGTCTCTGTTAACAAGTGGTTTTAAAGCTCAACTAAGAGAGCACTTCGGTATAATTACCAGCTACGGAACCATTATTACAAAATAACACGCATTTCCACATAGCATCACAGGTCTAAAAACTAAATCTCAAACAAAAACAATGTTAAGGGTTTTACTGGGCATTCAAACAAAATACAACTGCATATCAAACACAGGAATATTCGTCTCGTCGCTGGCAAATACTTCATTCAACTTAAACAACAGAAAACAACCACTGTTTATGCTTAAGAAACTCATAAATTGTCCAAGAAACCCTAGAATTTAAAGCTCTGAACCCCACGTAGCTCAAAACCACAAAGACCAGTAAAAGACAGCTGGGCATAAATGCCGTACGAGAACGGACAGTTTCAAACCGCTAAAACTAAAAACAGACACAGTAATGTCATTTTATATATTCTGTCGAGTATTGGAGGCCATAAACCCATCAAAATGTAGAGAAAAAGGCACTGAATTAAGACAGGCTGAGGCCCTCGGCTCTGAGATCACTTACCTTTATGAATTGCTTATGGAATAGGTCTCCGATTACTGATCATCGTACACTATTTTCTCGCATCCCTTTCTAAATATGATTTTATGGATGTCAAAGAATGCGCAAAGTCCGAGAGATTCAACCCGGCGTAGCCTAACCCTAGTCAGACGGAGGCTACAACGTGTGCGTTAAAAGGCTTGGAATCGGCAAGATTCCCCGTTTCAACTTTAACTCTGGTTAGGTTGGATTGTTCCTTGTGTTCCACTAGGTCAAACATATAATTTTTTAACTAAAATAAATGGTTGGTACACGTGTGCCTTCCTGGTTAGTCCCATGGTTGTTGGGATGGTATAAGTTGGCAAAATTGCCATCTAGCGTTTGTCTGGCATATTCCATGGAATCTTGGTGCGGTTTTGTCCTTTTCTATGCTTAACATGTAAGGTTTTATTATTATTATTTATTTTGATAATATGTAAGGTTTTTGTTTGTCTCCAATTTTTAATTCCCTTATTTTTTGTTTTTATTTTCTTAATATTGAAACAAGTTAAGATTAGGACAATAAATGTGACCGAAATAACTATCTTTTGGAGTTTTGAAGGGTCAAGTAGTGTGACTTCTTCCTTGCTCCAAAGTTCACATTGTTTTCTCTTAATATTGATTTCCAAGAATTTTTTGGTTTTATCCATATTTAGAATTAGATTTGATTACATTATCAAAGAAGAATGTGCAGAGTGTGTAACAAACAAGAAGAAGGATATGGAGAGTGTGTAACAGACAAGAAAGACTTCCTAAAAAAACAATGTGAAGGAACTATGTGAAGTGTGTGGCAACCAAGAAGATAGAATAGGTAGTTTTCCATCTTTCATAAAAAATTTAAAAAAAGATTTATATAATAAATAAATCATATTGTCAAAAAAAAAAGGATGAATTGATTTGATGTATATATGTATAGACAAATGTATATTTGTGTGTATTAACCAATATATTTCTAATAAAATATGAGGTGAATATTCAATTAAAAGGGGGAGGAGGATAAAAGTTTTTAGTAATTAGTACATTAAATTTATTAGATTTCCACAATCTATGGTGTTCATTGTAATTGATTTTTGGATTCAAATGTATAGGAATTATTAGGACATGTCATGATAGAGATTATATAATTGTCCATCTAAAAATGAACTAAAATATATTAGTAAATCTTACCATTATATATTTTTTCTACTAGAGTTTTTCACAATATCTTCTGTTAAGGTTTTAGGATAATTGCAAATGTAATAGCACTTCTATGTTTTTATGTGTTTTCCAAATGCAACAATCTCTTGCATTTATATCTAGAATGAGCCAAGAAGAGACATGTCTATATATATATATATATATATATATATAGACATATCTTGAGTATTATATTAACTTCTCTAATATTTATATAATAATAATAATAATATTTATTTTATCAATTTAACTATTTAGTTATTATGAGAATAATTATAATCTAACTTTATATATACATATATATCAATGTATATAGTAATATCAATTATTATATATATTGATATATGTATATATATAATAAATCATTTCTCATAATAATAATTGTAAGATATAAAAATATATCTATATATCTATGTTTAATGTGTGTGTGATGTTTAGGAATGGAAAATGTTGCGGACATACAAAACTTAATAAAACATAAATACTTATCTTGAAAAGGAGTAGATTCAGAAATCACTATTTTTTGGCGTTTGTATTCAATTTTGGGAAATTCTACAACCGGGTCTGCCTTGGAAACACAGAAACAAAGAAAACCCAGAAACCTTATGCTTTTCTGAGAAAGGTTGACCTTGACCCAAAACAGGGGTAAGATCTTACCTTGGGGCACAATCTTACCTCTTTATGTCGACCTTGACCTACACTATTTTGACGGAAAATCTGTTCACGAATCCCAGAAGTTCACCAAAAAGGGTACTTAGATTTGATATGTGATTCGTTGTCTCGCACATGTACCTACAAGAAAAAGGGTTTTGTTGTTTGGATGAGGGGTTTGCCTTGGTCAAACCTCGGTTTGGAGTCAACCTTAAAAATGAAATTGAAATAAAGAATGCTAGGAAGTGGTAGAAATAGATCTAACAACGAAGCTATGATATTCAATAGATATGCACCTGTATTCAGAATGTAAACAAGTATGTTGATATGAAAGCTTAGACTCAACACTAAAAACCATAAATGTAAATCAAAACCTCCATGATTGTATACTTGGAATCCACCTTAAAGGGAGAATGAATAGATCTTGAAAATGAACAAAGGATCTTGAAGGAAGATCACACCACCATGATGGATAAATATAGGGTTTGAATGATGAATCTTGAATGCTTGAACCAAATCCCTCTAAAGGTTTGAATGCTTGAATCCTTGATCTTCAATGGAGAACTTGAATGCTTCAATGCTTGATTGATTTCTTGAATGTAATGGAATGCTTGATCTCGCTTGAGTTGGAATTGAAGGATTGCACACTTGATTAATGATTGAAAGATGGATTGAAATGAGAGAGGAAGGCTTCCTTTTATACTAGTCTAGGGCACAAACTTCTAGAGAGGTCAACATAGGAGAATTAAATTCTCATTTAACCTTAACCCCTAGAAATGGACCTAAATTAAATATAATTTAAGAGTTTACCCTTTCAAAGCCCAAAACAGTCGACCCAAAAGTGAGAAATAAAACTTTTCGAAACCCGACATCTAGAAACTTCTAGATTTCAAAATCTGGACCCAGGGTCAGGGTTGAGGTCGACTCTAACCTAGGTCAGGGGGGAAAACAATATCCAAGCCAGTGATCCCATGAAAGTGTCTGACATGACCCCAAACTACCTACTCGGAGGGCTAAACCAATCCTAAACAAAAGTGTTTCCATTTTTTGACGATACATTTAGCCCCCACTTTAGCAAGAGTATGGATTCGATGCAAACTCTTGGTAAAGGAGAAGAAAGATCCAAGTATTCACAATGAGATAAAATATCACTTAGTTAAGGACACGAGCCCCCAAGCTAAGGATTCCAAATCAACATACACGTAGGAGGGTGCGAAAATAAAGAGAAAACTAAAAGACACAAAAAGAGGGGTTAGTACAAAAACAAACCCAAATCAATTAGAAAAGGAAACCTTGCTAAGAAATGCTTCCTATACTAATATCATATTTGGAAAGCTTTCATAGAAGCATAAATGATTACATAAGAAAGACAAGAGCAACACTATAAATAACATAGCTTCATGATCTAATCCTACTAGCATGAAAGCAAAAAGAGAGAAAAGGATAAGAGTGATTACCTCGCCCAATAAGATGCCCACCTTACCATGAATCACCAAGGAGGGAGAGGCAACAGGTAGCAAAACCTGATAGTTCACCCAAAAACTGTGCTTTGTAATTGTAATGTGTCTTCTAACGGCTTTTGAAATACCCATAGATCCACATTCTTGTATCACTGTGGAATGTAAAATGTGTGTCTCTTTAGGATTTAGCAACTTATGTGCGTTACATTCAGAGGATTTAGCATATTTGAAAATTGAAAAATGCATGTCTCTTCAGGATTTAGCAACTTATGTGTGTTACCTTCCGAGGATTTTGCATATTAAAAATTGAAAAATGTGTGTCTCTTCAGGATTTAGCAACTTATGTGGGTTACCTTTTGAGGTTTAGCATATTTGAAATTAAAAAATGTGTTTCTCTTTAGGATTTAGCAACTTATGTGCATTACCTTCTAAGGATTTAGCATATTTTTAATTGAAAAATGCATGTCTCTTCAGGATTTAGCAACTTATGTGTGTTACCTTCGAAGGATTTAGCATATTTGAAATTGAAAATGTGGCATAAGGGAGAGCATATATATTCACCCCTCCTTATTGTGGTTGTCTACTAGACATGATAAGGAAGAGAAGGAGGATACCTACTTCTTGAAGTAAGGAGATATCATGTTTAACAATAATGTACACTATATTCTTATCGAAGGGTATTGACCCTTACATCCAAGAGCATAGATAATCATGAAAAGGATATGTCACTTAAGGAAAAAGGACCCTCAAAGAAAGAGATCTTATCAACAAGACCCCCACCATAGAGGAGTTCTTTTAGATAAAATATCATCTTTTAGATAGAAACAAAGATTCAATCATCCAACCCCCTATAATCAAGAGGAAGAGGAATCTTTCAACCAAGCAATCAAACTCTAACCCTACAACAAGGGCAAGAATGTATAAAGAACATAATTTACAAAATAAAGAAGAGGTGATGACCTAGGACAACAACCTCTCACATAAAAGGATATCCATAGCCAAAACCTTAGTCAGGATAATGAAATAATGTTGCAAAATAAACAAATGCCACTAAGCTAAGGAAAGTGGATCCCTAGACAAAGAGAAAAAAAAAAAGGAAGACCTTGCCCCCTAGAGATGAAAGCAAGGGATACCTTTGCAAAACAAATGTCTTTAGAAAAAACATCTTGAAATAAAAGAGAATCTATGGATGATTATGGACATAATACAAAACCATAGGGAGGAAAGATAGAAAGGATAACTAATTAAGCTCAAGACAAAATAGATGCTAAGAGCCTAATGGATCCTAAAAGACTGGATGAAATACCTCTTGCCCCCCAATCAAGAAACAAAAGGATAAAAGATCTATCTTATGGAAGAGTCAAGGGGATGCCCTTTATCAAAGTTATGAAGGAATTGTAAAACCGTACGAGAGTGGGATATAATTCCTAAAGCAACTCTTTCTATAATATATAACTTGAAATACACACAATCAGCAAGTAAATGTGTATTACTATAGTGAAAAAGACATTTGTTCTTGGAGAGAGCATCTTTCAACATAGGTTTAAAGATTTCTTTCTTGGAATTCATTAACTGAACATGCACCTTATTAGCCACATATTGAGGAGTATTAGTGTAATCTAAGGTAGGTGTTGGAAGAAGAACATGAAGAGGAGGAGGATGATTAAAATCAACCACCTTAAATTGAGATTGTGAACAACCAAGACCACACATGTCTTGTTTAGGGGATATATGAACTGGATACTTAATTCCATGCTCATTAACACCAAGTCCTAAACCTTTATATTCTTGTTTAGCCATCATATTATATCCTATAGTGTACATATCATGTAAAGCTTATGCAGGAGGTGATTGTTTATTGTGTTCATGAGTAAAGGTTGTATAAGGTGGAATAATAGGTTTAGAAGAAGTTGCTTTTCTCTTCCCTTTAATATCATCTTGGATCAGATAAGAAAGGGAAGGTAAATCCAAGAAATTCTTGCACATCTGCATCATGAACCATAGTTTGAATCTCATCATAAGTATGGGAAGAACTAGGAATAATAGATGGAGAATTAGGAATGTTAGGAATATTAGGAATCGGGTTAGGAAGATTAGGAACTATATTAGGGATGATAGGATTAGGATTAGGAAGATTAGGAGATGGTGTACCATCTACTAAATTCTTCACATAATCCAAAAGAGTAATAAGTCTGCCACATAAATCTTTAATGAAAGTTTTGAAAGTAGGAAGACTAGTATCAGCCAATCTTGCAATAGCATAGGTAAGTGAAACATGAAGAGTGACAAACATAACGAAATGGATGATACTCTCATAAACATCATAAGTATGATAAAGAGATGCTAAGAGGAGGATAATAAAGAAAATAACCACACACCAAAGCATCTTAAAGATCTTCATAGCAAATGAAATGCAAGAAATATTTTTGTATTTTGTAAAATATATAGATTTTTTTTTTTGAATTTTAAAATGCAAGAGCATAAAAGAAATCTATTCGTAAGGAAAGAAAGCAAAGCATCTAATACCAAAAAGAAAGATTTGTCTATCGTAGGTTCACCAAAATGTAAGATATAAAAATATATCTATGATATATTTTTATATCTATGTCTAATGTGTGTGTGATGTTTAGGAATGGAAAATGTTGTGGACATACAAAACTTAATAAAACATATATACTTATCTTGAAAAGGAGCAGATTCATAAATCACATTTTTCTGGCGTCTGTACTCAGTTTCTGGAAATTCTTCAACTAAATCTGGCCTAGAAACACAAAAATAGAGAAAACCCAGAAACCTTCTGCTTTTCTGAGAAAGGTTTACCTTGACCCAAAATAGGGATAAGATCTTACCCCGGGGCACAATCTTACCCCTTTATGTCGACCTTGACCTACACTGTTCTAAAAAAAAATCTGTTCGCGGATCCTGGAAGTTCGCTGAAAAGGGTACTCAGATCTTATCTACAATTCATTGTCCAGCACCTGTACTTGCAAGAAAGAGGGTTTTGTTGTTTAGATGAGGGGTTTTCCTTGGTCAAACCCCGGTTTGAAATCAACCTTAAAAATAGAATTGAAATAGAGAATGCTAGCAAGTAGTAGAAGTAGATCTAACAACAAAGCTATGATATTCAATAGATATGCAATTGTATTCGGAATGTAAACAAGTATGTTGATATGAAAACTTAGACTCAACACTAAAAACCATAAATTTAAATCAAAACCTCCATGATTGTATGCTTGGAATCCACCTTAAAGGGAGAATGAATAGATCTTGAAGATGAACAAAGGATCTTGTAGGAAGATCACACCACCATGATGGATAGATCTAGGGTTTGAATGATGAATCTTGAATGCTTGAACCAAATCCCTCCAAAGTCTTGAATGCTTGAATCCTTGATCTTCAATGGAGAACACGAATGCTTGAATGTTTGATTGATTGCTTGAATGTAATGGAATGCTTGATCTCGCTTGAGTTGGAATTGAAGGATTGCACACTTGATTGATGTGTGTGTGAAATTTGTACCTAACTGGAGACACAACACTTCAGTAAAATATTAGAGGTTAGCAAATCAAAAATCTGTAAATATAAATGAAACTAGCTAACCAAGCAATTTACTGCCTTCTAGTAGGTGCAAGTATGGTATTCTCATATTCAAACCAAGATCAGTGACAATGCAACACCTAAACAAAGGATTTGATGCTAAAAGATGAATGTAGGATGAATGTAGATTAATCTATTTTTTTGTATTTTCTATGCAATTATATGAAAAATTGTATGAATCTAATTTAGAATGTATGAAATTGATATGCAGATTATTCTAACAATGATGTGCTATGATATAAAAATGGATGCAAAGCTATGAAAAATAATGAAAGATCTCACAAATCGCCTATTCGCAAGAGCTTGATTCTTCAGATGCAATTTCGCCAGAGTAATTGTGCAAATTTGAAAGATCATTTTGTGAAGAGCTGAGCCTTGATTTTATATAAATCAAGGGCTTGAGGATGCATTGAGAAAAGCCATAAATCACTCTTGATAAACTCAGGTTGATTTTTGAGTTAACAAGAAATCAGAAATAAATCAACTCATAAAATCATGCAAAAGCACTTTTTGACTCAAAATAGAGTTTAGTTCACTTTTTCAACTCACCATCAGCTGATGAGTTTGGAAAGTTAACAAATTGAAATTGAAAATTGATTTAAAGTTGACTGCTTTTCTGATTGTGCATGATTTAATATGAATTAATTTAAAAATAAAGTTCACATTGTTTTTTCTTAATATTGATTTCCAAGAATTTTTTGGTTTTATCTATATTTAGAATTAGATTTGATTACATTATCAAAGAAGAATGTGCAGAGTGTGTAACAAACAAGAAGAAGGATATGGAGAGTGTGTAACAGACAAGAAGGACTTCCTAAAAAAACAATGTGAATGAACTATGTGAAGTGTGTAGCAACCAAGAAGATAGAATAGGTAGTTTTCCCTCTTTCATAAAAAATTTTTAAAAAGATTTATATAATAAATAAATCATATTGTCAAAAAAAAAAGGATGAATTGATTTGACGTATATATGTATAGACAAATGTATATTTGTGTGTATTAACCAATATATTTCTAATAAAATATGAGGTGAATATTCAATTAAAAGGGGGAGGAGGATAAAAGTTTTTAGTAATTAGTACATTAAATTTATTAGATTTCCACAATCTATGGTGTTCATTGTAATTGATTTTTGGATTCAAATATATAGGAATTATTAGGACATGTCATGATAGAGATTAAATAATTGTCGATCTAAAAATGAACTAAAATATATTAGTAAATCTTACCATTATATATTTTTTCTACTAGAGTTTTTCACAATATCTTCTGTTAAGGTTTTAGGATCATTGCAAATGTAATAGCACTTCTATGTTTTTATGTGTTTTCCAAATGCAACAATCTCTTACATTTATATCGAGAATGAGCCAAGAAGAGACATGTCTATATATATATCTTGAGTATTATATTAACTTCTCTAATATTTATATAATAATAATAATAATATTTATTTTATCAATTTAACTATTTAGTTATTATGAGAATAATTATAATATAACTTTATATATACATATATATCAATGTATATAGTAATATCAATTATTATATATATTGATATATGTATATATATATAATAAATCATTTCTCATAATAATCATTGTAAGATATAAAAATATATCTATATATCTATGTTTAATGTGTGTGTGATGTTTAAGAATGGAAAATGTTGCGGACATACAAAACTTAATAAAACATAAATACTTATCTTGAAAAGGAGTAGATTTAGAAATCACTATTTTCTGGCGTTTGTATTCAATTTTGGGAAATTCTGCAACCGGGTCTACCTTGGAAACACAAAAACAAAGAAAACCCAGAAACCTTATGCTTTTCTGAGAAAGGTCGACCTTGACCCAAAACAGGGATAAGATCTTACCCCGGGGCACAATCTTACCCCTTTATGTCAACCTTGACCTACACTGTTCCGACAGAAAATATGTTCACGAATCCTGGAAGTTCACCGAAAAGGGTACTTAGATCTGCTATGTGATTCGTTGTCTCGCGCATGTACCTACAAGAAAAAGGGTTTTGTTGTTTGGATGAGGGGTTTGCCTTGGTCAAACCCCAGTTTGGAGTCAACCTTAAAAATGAAATTGAAATAGAGAATGTTAGGAAGTGGTAGAAATAGATCTAACAATGAAGCTATGATATTCAATAGATATGCACCTGTATTCAGAATGTAAACAAGTATGTTGATATGAAAGCTTAGACTCAACACTAAAAACCATAAATTTAAATCAAAACCTCCATGATTGTATACTTGGAATCCACCTTAAAGGGAGAATGAATAGATCTTGAAAATGAACAAAGGATCTTGAAGGAAGATCACACCACCATGATGGATAAATATAGGGTTTGAATGATGAATCTTAAATGCTTGAACCAAATCCCTCTAAAGGCTTGAATGCTTGAATCCTTGATCTTCAATGGAGAACTTGACTGCTTCAATGCTTGATTGATTTCTTGAATGTAATGGAATGCTTGATCTCTCTTGAGTTGGAATTGAAGGATTGCACACTTGATTAATGATTGAAAGATGGATTGAAATGAGAGAGGAAGGCTTCCTTTTATACTAGTCTAGGGCACAAACTTCTAGAGAGGTCAACATAGGAGAATTAAATTCTTATTTAACCTTAACCCCTAGAAATGGACCTAAATTAAATATAATTTAAGAGTTTACTGTTTCGAAGCCCAAAACAGCCGACCCAAAAGCGGGAAATAAAACTTTTCGAAACCCGACATCTGGAAACTTTTGGATTTTGAAATCTGGACCCAAGGTCAGGGTTGAGGTCGACTCTGACCTAGGTCAAGGTCACGGTCAAGGTCGATCTCGACCTTGACCCAGAAGGTCGACCTTGACCCTGAGGTCAAGAATCTCAGGGTTTTAGGTCAGGATGCCAAAAATAGGCTGGAAAGAGGTGGAGAAAGGGGCAGAACAGGGGGGAAAATAAGATCCAAGCCAGTGATCCCATGAAAGTGTCTGACATGACCCCAAACTACCTACTCGGAGGGCTAAACCAGTCCTAAACAGAAGTGTTTCCATTTTTCGACGATACATTTAGCCCCACTTTAGCAAGAGTATGGATTTGATGCAAACTCTTGGTAAAGGAGAAGAAAGATCCAAGTATTCACAATGAGATAGAATATCACTTAGTTAAGGACATGAGCCCCCAAGCTAAGGATTCTAAATCAACATACACGCAGGAGGGTGTGAAAACAAAGAGAAAACTAAAAGACACAAAAAGAGGGGTTAGTACAAAAACAAACCCAAATCAATTAGAAAAGGAAACCTTGCTAAGAAATGCTTCCTATACTAATATCATATTTGGAAAGCTTTCATAGAAGCATAAATGATTACATAAGAAAGACAAGAGCAACACTATAAATAACATAGCTTCATGATCTAATCCTACTAGCATGAAAGCAAAAAGACAGAAAAGGATAAGAGTGATTACCTTGCCCAATAAGATGCCCACCTTACCATGAATCACCAAGGAGGGAGAGCCCAATAGGTAGCAAAACCTGATAGTTCACCCAAAAACTGTGCTTTGTAATTGTAATGTGTCTTCTAACGGCTTTTGAAATACCCATAAATCCACATTCTTGTATCTAAAATGCATGTCTCTTCAGGATTTAGCAACTTATGTGTGTTACATTCAGAGGATTTAGCATATTTGAAAATTGAAAAATGTGTGTCTCTTCAGGATTTAGCAAATTATGTGTGTTACCTTCCGAGGATTTTGCATATTAAAAATTGAAAAATGTGTGTCTCTTCAGGATTTAGCAACTTATGTGTGTTACCTTTTGAGGATTTAGCATATTTGAAATTAAAAAGTGTGTTTCTCTTCAAGATTTAGCAACTTATGTGTGTTACCTTCTGAGGATTTAGCATATTTTTAATTGAAAAATGCATGTCTCTTTAGAATTTAGCAGCTTATGTGTGTTACCTTCCAAGGATTTAGCATATTTGAAATTGAAAATGTGGCATAAGGGAGACCATATATATTCCCCCCTCCTTATCGTGGCTGTCTACTAGACATGATAAGGAAGAGAAGGAGGATACCTACTTCTCGAAGTAAGGAGATATCATGTTTAACAATAATGTACACTATATTCTTATCGAAGGGTATTGACCCTTACATCCAAGAGCATAGATAATCATGAAAAGGATATGTCACTTATGGAAAGAGGACCCTCAAAGAAAGAGATCTTATCAACAAGACCCCCACCATAGAGGAGTTCTTTTAGATAAAATATCATCTTTTAGAGAGAAACAAAGATTCAATCATCCAGCCCCCTATAATCAAGAGGAAGAGGAATCTTTCAACCAAGCAATCAAACTCTAACCCTACAGCAAGGGCAAGAATTTATAAAGAACATAATTTACAAAATAAAGAAGAGGTGATGACCTAGGACAACAACCTCTCACATAAAAGGATATCCATAGCCAAAACCTTAGTCAGTATAATGAAATAATGTTGCAAAATAAACAAATGCCACTAAGCTAAGGAAAGCAGATCCCTAGACAAAGAGAAAAAAAAAAAAAAGGAAGACCTTGCCCCCTAGAGATGAAAGCAAGGGATACCTTTGCAAAACAAATGTCTTTAGAAAAAATATCTTGAAATAAAAGAGAATCTATGGATGATTATGGACATAATACAAAACCATAAGGAGGAAAGATAGAAAGGATAACTAATTACGCTCAAGACAAAATAGATGCTAAGAGCCTAATGGATCCTAGAAGACTGGATGAAATACCTCTTGCCCCCCAATCAAGAGACAAAAGGATAAAAGATCTATCTTATGGAAGAATCAAGGGGATGCCCTTTATCAAAGTTATGAAGGAATTGTAAAACCGTATGAGTGGGATATAATTCCTAAAGCAACTCTTTCTATAATATATAACTTGAAATACACACAATCAGCAAGTAAATGTGTATTACTATAGTGAAAAAGACATTTGTTCTTGGAGAGAGCATCTTTCAACATAGGTTTAAAGATTTCTTTCTTGGAATTCATTAACTAAACATACACCTTCTTAGCCACATATTGAGGAGTATCAAGGTAATCTAAGGTAGGTGTTGGAAGAAGAACATGAAGAGGAGGAGGATGATTAAAATCAACCACCTTAAATTGAGATTGTGAACAACCAAGACCACACATGTCTTGTTTAGGGGATATATGAACTGGATACTTAATTACATGCTCATTAACACCAAGTCCTAAACCTTTATATCCTTGTTTAGCCATCATATTATATCATGTAGTGTACATATCATGTAAAGCTTCTGCAGGAGGTGATTGTTTATTGTGTTCATGAGTAAAGGTCGTATAAGGTGGAATAATAGGTTTAGAAGAAGTTGCTTTTCTCTTCCCTTTAATATCATCTTGGATTAGATAAGAAAGGGAAGGTAAATCCAAGAATTCTTGCACATCTCCATCATGAACCATAGTTTGAATCTCATCATAAGTATGGGCAGAACTAGGAATAACAAATGGAGAATTAGGCATGTTAGGAATATTAGGAATCAAGTTAGGAAGATTAGGAACTATATTAGGGATGATAGGATTAGGATTAGGAAGATTAGGAGATGGTGTACCATCTACCAAATTCTTCACATAATCCAAAAGAGTAATAAGTTTGCCACATAAATCTTTAATGAAAGTTTTGAAAGTAGGAAGACTCGTATCAGCCAATCTTGCAATAGCATAGGTAAGTGAAACATGAAGAGTGACAAACATAATGAAATGGATGATACTCTCATAAACATCATGAGTATGATAAAGAGATGCTAAGAGGAGGATAATAAAGAAAATAACCACACACCAAAGCATCTTAAAGATCTTCATAGCAAATGAAATGCAAGAAATATTTTTGTATTTTGTAAAATATATAGATTTTTTTTTTTTTGAATTTTAAAATGCAAGAGCATAAAAGAAATCTATTCGTAAGGAAAGAAAGCAAAGCATCTAACACCAAAAAGAAAGATTTGTCTATCACGGGTTCACCAAAATGTAAGATATAAAAATATATCTATGATATATTTTTATATCTATGTCTAATGTGTGTGTGATGTTTAGGAATGGAAAATGTTGTGGACATACAAAACTTAATAAAACATATATACTTATCTTGAAAAGGAGCAGATTCAAAAATCACTATTTTCTAGGTTCTGTACTTAGTTTCTGAAAATTTTGCAACCGGATCTAGCCTGGAAACACAAAAATAGAGAAAACCCAAAAACCTTCTGCTTTTCTGAGAAAGGTTTACCTTGACCCAAAACAGGGATAAGATCTTACCCCGGGGCACAATCTTACCCCTTTATGTCGACCTTGACCTATACTATTCCGACAAAAAATCTGTTTCGGGATCCTGGAAGTTCACTGAAAAGGGTACTCACATCTTATCTGTGATTCATTGTCTAGCACCTGTACCTGCAAGAAAAAGGGTTTTGTTGTTTGGATGAGGGGTTTTCCTTGGCCAAACCTTGATTTGGAATCAACCTTAAAAATGGAATTGAAATAGAGAATGCTAGCAAGTAGTAGAAGTAGATCTAACAACAAAGCTATGATATTCAATAGATATGCAATTGTATTCAGAATGTAAACAAGTATGTTGATATGAAAGCTTAGACTCAACACTAAAAACCATAAATTTAAATCAAAACCTCCATGATTGTATACTTGGAATCCACCTTAAAGGGAGAATGAATAGATCTTGAAGATGAACAAAGGATCTTATAGGAAGATCACACCACCATGATGGATAGATTTAGGGTTTGAATGATGAATCTTGAATGCTTGAACCAAATCCCTCCAAAGTCTTGAATGCTTGAATCCTTGATCTTCAATGGAGAACATGAATGCTTGAATGTTTGATTGATTGCTTGAATGTAATGGAATGTTTGATCTCGCTTGAGTTGGAATTGAAGGATTCCACACTTGATTGATGTGTGTGTGAAATTTGTACCTAATTGGAGACACAACACTTCAGTAAAATATTAGAGGTTAGCAAATCAAAAATCTGTAAATATAAATGAAACTAGCTAACCAGGCAATTTACTACCTTCTAGTAGGTGCAAGTATGGTATTCTCATATTCAAACCAAGATCAGTGACAATGCAACACCTAAACAAAGGATTTTATGCTAAAAGATGAATGTAGGATGAATGTAGATTAATCTATTTTTTTGTATTTTCTATGCAATGATATGAAAAACTGTATGAATCTAATTTAGAATGTATGAAATTGATATGCAGATTATTCTAACAATGATATGCTATGATATGAAAATGGATGCAAAGCTATGAAAAATAATGAAAGATCTCACAAATCACCTATTCGCAAGAGCTTGATTCTTCAGATGCAATTTCGCCAGAGTAATTGTGCAAATTCGAAAGATCATTTTGTGAAGAGCTGAGCCTTGATTTTATATAAATCAAGGGCTTGAGGATGCATTGAGAAAAGCCATAAATCACTCTTGATAAACTCAAGTTGATTTTTGAGTTAGCAAGAAATCAGAAATAAATCAACTCATAAAATCATGCAAAAGCACTTTTTGACTCCAAATAGAGTTTAGTTCACTTTTTCAACTCACCATCAACTGTTGAGTTTGGAAAGTTAACAAATTGAAATTGAAAATTGATTTAAAGTTGACTACTTTTCTGATTGTGCATGATTTAATATGAATTAATTTAAAAATAAAGTGATTTATCTCAACTTAACTAATATATAAATTAAAAATAACTTATTTATGTGTTAATCAATTATTTAATCAAACTTTTATTCAAAAACTATATCATAAAATATTGACAATTGGATTTAATTGATTAAATAATAATTTAATCAATTATTCATAGGAGATTTTGATTTATTGTCAAAATTAAATAATATAAATTAGGAATAAGTATAATCAAATTTAATTAAATAATTAAGTGGCAAAATTAAACTTAATTAATTAAATATTCAGAATATTCAATTAATCAAATTTTAGGATAAATAGGATTTATCACCAAATAATATTCAACTAAAGATAATTAGGATAATTAGGAATATTCAAGGAATATTCCCCAATGCAGAATTAGGATAAAATCAATTTTTGATAAACTGATGTGGAGATGTGTCTTAGGTTAGGACTTTGATGTCAATTTTGTTTGGTTTGAGGATGTAGGGGGTTAATGAACCTATAGCCCATTTTTGGGGTATTACATTTTGCCCCTCTTTGAATTATTATGTGAAGCGCAGTGGTTCAAAGAATAATCCATTTTTGATAAAGATGTGGACTCGTTTATGTGGTGGAAAAACTGATCTTGAAAGATTAACCGATTCCGAGACAAAAACTGATTGATAGATTTGAAGATGTTGATGATTCAGGTCCTGGTTGACCAAAGAATCAAGATGATGCTAACCATATCAACAATGAACTGGTGATTACGAAGAAGTGTCAAAACGCCTAATTCTAAACCTATGATTACGAAGAAGTTATTGTCTTGACTCCAGGCCTGATTGTCCAAAGGAATCGAAAGGATGCCAAATCTGAACCCTTCAATTATGAAGAACCAAGGAAATAACACAATTGAACCGATGGTTACGAAGAGCTAATACAGTTCGCAAGATAAAGAGAATACCAGATTGATATGGATCTTGATGAATCTGATATGCCCCAAGCAATGAGGACTTTTGATGAATCAGCAACTAGACGTGGTTGTTGTCCTAATTACTAAAAGAAAGATTTGATTTACAGATTTGATTGATGTGCAATACCATCCCCCCTTCTGGATGAAAATCAAAATCTGACAAGAAATGTCAGTGTTAAATGGTTTAGAAGCATGTTAATTGATTTGAGAAGTGGTTGTGCACATCCGGAGATGCATTCTGCATCATTTGGAGGTCTTGAAGACCAAGCTTGACCAGGTTTGACCATGAGTTGACCATGGTTGACCAAGTTGAAATTTTGATAGTTTGATGTAAGATGATCAGTTAAGTTGAATTTTGGATTTCTATGATGATTAGAAGGTCGATTATGCAAGCAGTCGGCCGTCCTGGGTTTGAAAATTTTAAATCATGATTTTGACAATATAAATGATCTCAGATTTTGATTTTGATCTCGAAATGGGTTTAGAACGTCAAAATTAGCCAGGGGTGCAATTTTCATGGAAAATGGAGCACTTTGAAAAATTAGGTCAAAACCTATATAAGGCCCGGAAGGGTTATTTTCAATTCATTTCAACCTTTTATCTTTTGTGATTTCTATGGAGCCCTCTAAGTGAAAAATGGCTGAAATGGCAGTACATGTCTCTTCTCATTGATTTGAGTGTAGCCAGTGATACTAGCGGCCTCCCCAGTATGGGAACCTAGAAAGTGGATCTCTGTGCCTCTCTAGCATTCAAAATTTTCATGTTTTTATGCTTTCTAGGGATTTTTCCTATGCGTTTGAATTTTTGAATTTTGCTACCATAGAAACTCGTACGACAGTCCTTTGGGACTCGTATGACTTTGGAATTTGCTTTAGAGTGTCATCACAGGTCTATAGGAAACTCATATGAGAGGGACCCATGTGTTGTACGACATTTCATCGGGTCCCTCCAATATCATACGATAACCTATTTATTGTCGTGTACTCATGGAATGTCGTACAGGAACTTGTAGAAACTCGTACGAGTTTTGATACCAGTCTGAAAAGTTGTATGGAAAACAATGAGCATTTTTCACCTCCTTAGGTCAAATTCTTGATTTTTCTGATTTCTTAGGCTAATTCTTTAGCATTTAATGTACCTTCTGAAGTAGTCAACTTTTCAATTTTTGTACTTATAGCCTAATTTTTTACCAAGTTACTGATAAAGTACCATGTTTCTGTGCTATGTAGGTCATTTATCCTAATGTTCATGTCTGTATATCACACCCAGCTACACAAAGGTTATGCGTGTCACTGCTTGACCCACTGAGAGTGCACCTAGCTGCGTGCGAGTTCGAGTACCTCATCTATTTGCCTGAGATTCGGGTGAACCATGGATTACTAACTGCTTTGATTAAGCAATTTCATTTAGAGACACAGACTTTCCACTTGCCTACTGGAGAGATTAATATCACACCCAAGGATGTTTATAGGATATTGTGTATTCCATTTCATGGTCCTCGTCCTGATTATGTCAGTGCGGGGAACACTGGGCTTCATGCGTTTAGGACACTATTTGGAGATGATGATCAATTGGTGCAGTCCATATCCTGGGAGACTTTGACACAGTGATATGGATAGATCCATAGACTGGAGTGCATTATAGCAGGGATGATCAGAGGGATCATCATGTCCGATCGTTAGAAGAATGGTCTCTTAATGGGCTGGGGCCCTATGGTAGCTCGTCTGATGGCTACTCCTTCTGAGTTGGGTTGGGGTCAGTGCATGCTCGCACATATATCCTTAGAGATGCACAAGATTGTGTATCATGAGAGAAAGTCATTTGCATCAGGTGTGTTTGTTTTACAGATCTAGGCATTGGAGCACATACCCATATGTCGACCAGTATATCAGAGTCAGCGGCAGCCACAAGAGCCCATCATATATGTATATTCTAGATATGTGACATAGGTTCGCATGGGTATCACTGAGTACTGGAGGTGGGTCCTTGATGACATGACCTTTGTCATTTGGCGACCATATTTACACATAGAGGCATGGCCTACTACCCGATCTCAGTTTAGTTACTTCTGCCAAAGTCGAGTATTGATAGGTCGATCTACTACAGTGTTGGAGAGATTTATTATTACATGGGTGTGGCAGCAATATGGTCTCATTTAGGATGCCCCACAAGATTATGCTACATATGCATGGTTTATCCAAGAGATAGGACTAGGATGGATAGCGTGGTTGTCTTATGCTCTTTGTAGTTAGGAGTATACAAGTATTGTGCCGAGGGAGTCAGATTACATACCATAGGTAGTAGATGTCGGTGTTACAGATGCATTCATTGGTTAGCTGGTAGAGCATCCCATGTGTAGATTCTCGGATCCTACTGAGCTAATCTCAAGCATGGAGGAGGCGGTAGATGTTACAGGTGCTCCTATGGGCAGGGGTCAGAGATGTCATGATACATAGATTTTGGTGATGCAGCCTACACCACCAAGACCTAGGGCAGTTGTTAGTCCTCAGAGGCCAGCTGGACACATGAGGCTACCTCACCATTCTAGTTCTACAGCAAGCAGATTTGCAGTTTTGTAGAGGAGATATACTAGAGGAGAGGCTGGTACACTTGGTAGTATTAGGAGTTTCGATGAGGTTCTTGGGGTACAACATGATGTAGACCTTAATACTGATACTACACAAGCAGATCCAGATTTTGATCTTGGTGTTGAGGTTGGACGCCGCAAGGTGTGCAGGGCAGAGGCTGTTGATCAGCCAACTGAGGACACATATATGTCAGTTGCAGATGTGGATCCTGGATTGAGGCAGACTCCTCAGGATATGATTAGGAGACTCGGACTATAGGTTTGAGATTTGAGGGCACAAATCACTACTCTTGAGGTACAGCGCAAGGAGTCTGAGAGGCAGCGTGTAGCACAAGAGGCATATTGTAGACGGTTGCAGGCAGAGGTCACACATCATACTACATGGGTTGTGTATTATGTGTCTGCATACTATGTTTTTGTACTTGTTGCATAGAGAGTTCCTACTTACTCTTACTATATGATTTCCTCATAGGGAGCTAGAGCACCCAGGGCTGACCCCGTTCTAGATGCACCTGTACCACCTATACCTAATGTAGAGGACCAAGTAGACAGCTGATCTGTCTTGTGTTTTCTAATTTTGATATTTTTGTCCATATATACTAATCTTCTCTGATAGCTCACATGAGCTCATTATTTTGTACCTTGTTCCAGTAGTGCACCCTTGACTATTTTGAGTTATATATATATATATATATATATATATATATATATATATATATATATATATATATATATATATATATATATATATATATATATATATATATATATATATATGAGATCAATTGATTTTGGTTGTCTTCATTTGTACTTGTCAATTTGTGTATGATGATATATCATGTGATATAGATGGTTTGAAATGATTTGAGTAGTGTAGAATGTATAGATTTATGTAATGCAATGGTTTCTTTCAAATGTATGGATTATACAATGCAGTTGATTGATTATGGAAATGAATGATTTTATTATGCTTTATGGATGCATATGTATGTAATGCAATGAATTGGTTATGGGAAATGCAATGGAAATGCAACGATACACATGATATATTTTGCAGGTATTGATGAAGACAAGTACTCGGTCTTTTGTCAAAAAGGATGGTTAACCTAGGATGGTGACTACTTGCAGATCTGTGAAGAGACCTTCGTGTGAGACTCAGCTCTTATGTCATGTTTTGGATTAGGTTTTGAAGAATCGTTTAAATGTTGAATTTTTTT
This sequence comes from Chamaecyparis obtusa, assembly GCA_027943335.1. Lineage (NCBI taxonomy): Eukaryota > Viridiplantae > Streptophyta > Pinopsida > Cupressales > Cupressaceae > Chamaecyparis > Chamaecyparis obtusa. The sequence goes on along the minus strand of BSBK01008159.1, from coordinate 225,180 downwards.
TTAGCAATTGTGAGATCATGCAATCATGCAAAGTGCAAAGTGAAATGCAAAATGAAATGCAAACCTAAGACCTAGGACTTAGTCACTGATCATGTGTTGGTCATTTTCATCATTGAATTTTTAGGTAACTAGATAAATCAATACAACATCCACTAGTTAGGAAACTATAGACATATGAATATTGATTTGTATGCTCAAAAGTCAATAGAACGCCCACTGGCTAGACAACCATGGACATATGAATATTGAGTTTGTTTTTGGAATGTTAGATTAGATATAAGCACCAAGGCACAAATGTCAGGATGACTTGAATATCATGTCCATTTTGATATTGCAATTTGTATAAGCATCAAAACATAAAACGTTGTGATGACCTGAATACGCCTTGCAGTGCAAACACATCAAGCAATCAAGAGATCATTCTAAATCCAATGTGAATTACCCATAGTGACCCTTTATTGTTCACATCCTTAGGTAAGATCACATTTCATAGTAGGAATAAGAACTCACTCAAAAAGACAATAGTTAGATCAAACGTCCTTGAATTTTCTGGGTATCAATGGTCGAGGTACTCATGGCCATCCAATATGTGATGGAGGCTCTTACAGATGGACATCATTTCAATCCAAAATTTCCAAAGTTGTTAGATTTTCACTCAAAGTAGAAAATAAAGAAAAGATTATGCCCCCAGTCATCACTCTCTAAATCCTATAAAGGACATCATCAAAGAGCTCGAGAGGATAGAATAAGCAAAAATCTCAATGTGAATCAATAAGCATATAAGGAGATAAAAGCATGTGAAGCATAGATTATTTTCAGTTTGTTTGCTGTTGTTATTTGTTTGTGTTGTTGTAGATGCAAAATCCTTTCTAGTGAGGAGACTGACTGACTGACTCAGATGTAGCTTTAAAGGACTTTTTACTAGATATGACTCATCTGAGGTATACTAGAGACCATAGGATATGACATTGATTGCCCCCAAGTTTTGAACATTGATAGGATACTGATGCTTTTGCTGACCGACTTTATTGAAAACAAGGATATATACAGATTAAAGTAGACTGAAAGCTGGGAAATGCCAAGATTGATATACAGTGGAGATTTGAATGTTAAGAGAACTAGAGCAGAAATCCTAAGAGGTCACTTTGATGATATGAAGATGAAATAAGGTGAGAACATTGTGCAATACACAAATAGACTAAAAGAGGTAGTACATGCTATTAGAGAATCAGATGGAATTATTGAGGATGAAACAGTGATAAGCAAGATTCTTAGAACTCTACTACCAATTTATGCAATCAGGATCTCTACAATTCATGAAACAAGAGCTACATCCAACCTTACTCTTGACACACTGATTGGTAAGCTTACAACCTTTGAATTGAATAACTTTGACAATAGTGTTGTACCTTGTGTTGAATCTGCTTTCATGTCTTCTTTGAAGATTGGTAAATCTAGTAGCAGGAATAATAAGAATAATGATAGTGATAGTGGTACCGATGAAGAACTTGATGAGATTGAAGCCCTTATGGCTAGAAGATTACCCAAAGGTAAAGGAAGGTATAGAGGTAAGCTACCTTTGGCATGCTTTAATTGTAAAGAAGTTGGTCACATCGCTGCTAGATGTCTGAATAAGAAAGATGATGATAGATCCAAAGACTGATCTGAAGGAAGCTATGGCAGAAGAGTCAACAGAGGCTACCGACACAACAACAGAGATAACCAAGATAGCTATGATAAAGGGGAAAGGTATGTTACATAGCCGAAGAATTTGAATCTGAATCTGATACTGATGATGATGTAGAAGTAGTATTTGTTGCTATAAAAGATGACTCAGAGGAAGAAGAGAAACATGAAGAAACAACACTAATCTCTAAAGTAAGTAGAAATGATACATGGATCATAGATAGTGGTTGTACACATCATATGATCGGTGATATAGAGAAGTTTGATCTACTTGATGAATACGATGGAGGATCTGTTAGGATGGGAAATGATGCACCCTTTATGGTAAGAGGTAAAGGTTCACTGATGATCAATGATAGAATAAAATGTGAAAATGCATACTGGGTAGATGGACTGAACTATAATTTGTTAAGTGTGGCATAGCTGAATAACTTAGGCCATTGACTTGCTTTTGAGAGCAGGAAGGTAAAAATCTATGATGATGGATGAAGACTTGTCGGAACCGGTACACAATCTAGAGGTAATCTATTTTATCTTGATATTGATCAGTCTTCTTGTTTATTAATGAAGGATGAAGATCCATGGTTGTGGCATATGAGGTTATGCCATGTGAACTATGATAACATGATCAATATTAGTAAGAAGAAAAGAGTTAGAGGGTTGCCTAACTTGTCAAAATCGGATCATGCTATGTGTCATGAATGTCAGAAAGGTAAGACGACTAAGTCTAGTTTTAAAAGAAAAGACTACTCAATAAAGAAGATACTTGAGTTGGTTCATACCGACCTATGTGGTCCTATGAGAACTCAGAGTTATTATGGTGATAGATACTTTATTCTTTTTGTTGATGACTATACTAGACTGATGACAATTATGTTCTTAAAAGAAAAATATGAAGCATTTAAGATGTTTAAGAGGTATAAGGCAAAGGTAAAAAAAGAGACTGGAAAAGAATTAAAATGCTTAAGATCTGATAGAGGAGGTAAATTTATCTCTGATGAATTTACTAATTTCTGTAATGAGCATGGTATCAAAAGACAGGTCTCTACACCAAGAACACCTCAGCAGAATGGGATTGCTGAAAGAAGGAACAGGTCAATAATTGACTGTGCAAGAACACTAATGTTGCAAAAGAATATTTTTCAGACATACTAGAGGGAAGCTATCAATACAGCTATATATGTGCTTAACCGAGTACAACTGAAGAAGGACACCAACCGGACACCCTATGAGCTATGGTTTGGACACAAACCTACTGTAAGTTATTTTAGAATTTTTGGAAGCAAATGTTTTATTCTGAAAGATGAGAGAAATGGGAAATTTGATTCAAAAGGTGATGAAGGAATATTCTTAGGATATTCTACTAAGAGTAAAGCATATAAATGTCTGAATAAGGTTACAAATAAGATAATTGAAAGTACTAATGTCCGCGTTGATGAGTTTGATGACAAGAACATAGAGGAAAGTAGAAAAGAACTGGAAGACTATGGTAGATTCACTTACATTGAACTTCCTGATTATCTACCGAAGTTGCAACCTGTGATAACCGGTCAGCAGGAAAATAACCCCGAGGAACAGGAAAGGGAAACCAATGAAAAAGATGGAGCTACCGAGCAAGCACATGAACCTGAATAGGATGAACAAGAAAGGAGAAACTAAGTACTGGCTAGTTTTGTCAGAAGACATCATCTTGAGACACAAATTATTGGAGACAGACAAGCTGGCATGTAGACAAGAAGCAAAGCAAGACAAGGTACATGTCTAGTTTGTGAATTTGAACCAAAAAATGTGAAAGTTTCATTAGAGAATGAAGAATGGGTTAATGCAATGAAAGAGGAAATGGAAAAAATAGAGAAGAACAAAACTTAGTCCTTAGTACCCCAACCTAAAGATAAGAATGTTATCAGTACTAAGTGGATATTCAAGAACAAACTGAATGAAAATGGTGAAGTGACAAAAAATAAAGCTAGATTGGTATGCGAGGGATATACACAAGAAGAAGACATTGACTATGGTGAGACATTTGCACCTGTTGCTAGATTGGAAGGAGTTAGAATGCTACTTGCATATGCTACACACAAGAAATTCAAAGTTTATCAAATGGATGTGTAGTCAACATTTCTGAATGGTATACTTGAAGAAGAGGTCTACATAGAACAACCTGAAGGATTCATTGATCCAGACAACAAAAATATGGTATGTAGATTACATAAAGCTTTATATGGTTTGAAGCAAGCACTAAGAGCTTGGTATGAAAGGTTGCATACTTACTTGTTAAGTATTGGATTTGTAAGAACTAGTGAGAACAACAATTTGTACATGAAAGGTGATACTGATGACACTATTCTTATTGTTGAGATATTTGTTGATGATATTATTTTTGCAGGTCAAGATCATGCATGTAAATATTTTTTTGATGACATGAGGAATGAGTTTGAAATGTCTATGTTTGGAGAGATTAAATTCTTTCTAGGACTACATGTGATTTAGCAGAGTGATGGGATATTCATCACACAGTCTAAGTACATAAAGGAAGTCTTGAAGACATTTGGCATGGAAGATGCTAAACCTGTGGGAACACCGATGGCTACTAGATGTAAACTGACAAAGGAAGATGAAACTACAGAGGTAAACCAGACACTTTATTGATCCATGATTGGTAAGCTAATGTATGTAGTTCACAGTAGACTAGATATAGCACATGCTATGGGAATTATTGCTAGATTTTTTGCTAACCCTAGAGAATCACACATGATTGCTACTAAAAGGATCTTAAGATACCTGAAAAATAAAGAGGATTGTGGTTTATGGTATCCTAAGGAAGGTAAGTTTGAACTGATGGTCTATACTGATGCTGATTGGGCTGGAAATGTGGATGACAGAAAAAGCACCACTGGAGGAGCATTCTTCTTTGGTGAAAGACTTGTAACTTGGACAAGTAAAAAGCAGGCTTGTATTTCTCAGTCTATAGCTACTAATTGCTCAAACATTGCATATATCAAGAAAGTGTTGGAAGGAATGAATGAGGTAATTACTGACCTGGTGATTATATACTATGACAACACAAGTGCTATCAATATTTCAAAGAATCCAGTGATGCACTCTAAGATAAAGCATATATCAATTAAGTATGACTACTTAAGAGAACAAGTGCAAGAGAAGCAAGTGAAGTTAGAATTTGTTACATCTAAAGAACAACTTGCAGATATCTTTACAAAGCCTCTACCAAAGGACACATTTGAATACTTGAGGACTAGACTTGGGGTTCATCCCCTATCTACATGTCACTAATGTGATCTAGATGTTGCATCAGCTTAAACTTATCAGAAGATCACACATGTTAATGCAACATAGTTCACACTTTGGATAATGTTCAAGGTTGTGATTAAGTTTGAAGAACTGAAACAAATTGGGATATCAGTATACAAAGATACAGAGACTGTATTGGACAATAGAGAGTTACTTAGATACTACAGAGATGATTATTTATTTGTTTCTTTGGCATTGTTGTCAAAGGGAGAGATAAATAAAATGAAAGAAAAGTTAAACATGCACTGATGAGAACTATCTAAGGGAGAGATAATCTGAAAGAAATAGAACATTGAAGATCAGTTACAGAGAATAGAAACAAAACCTAAGAGCTGAAAAGATCATATCTATAGAATGAAAAAGTTATATTTTATAATGATGTTTAGTAACGTAGTGATTAAACATATTAAGCTAGGGAGAGCTTGTACAACATTTGTTCACAGAGTTGTAGAATACATGTTTGGTATGTGTATGGTACACTTCATATTACTTGAGTTGCCATCAATGCCAAAGGGAGAGATTGATGAACTACAACTGATTTAGAACCTGAATGAAGAATTTGTGATTTAAGATCATTGAGGAGTATTAGATATGCAAGATGATTAAATCAGTATTATGTTGTCATTGATGTCAACTAGCTTGACAATACTTATCTTGTAAGTTACTATACTGAAACATCTAAAGAAAGGTGAAAGAGATGAAGAACATAAATATCTACATGAAGAAGATGTATATGTCAGATGAGGATAAGGAATACACTGAGTAACTTGTTGATGAGTCTATGACTTGATGATATCGACTTTATTATGTTGCATTCATCTATGATGAAGAATAGAGTTGAAAGACACAAAGCAGTGTTGTCGGTAAATGAAGCATTCCAGTATACACCAACGGAGTGTAGTGTATACTGAGCACAGTGTTAACCGAGCTTGTGTTCACCGACCCATTTCTTTGTTAACTAAGCAGAACATAAATGAGTTAAATGATTAGTTTAGCCGATAAATTGATGAGATGGAAAGTCTATGAAATCAAGGTAATAGACAAGGTTTGTTATGAAGATCGACGACTAACTTAATTCAAGGAAGATCTAATGGAGCAGATTGAAACATGTTACTGACACATCAACCGAAGAAGGTTAAAGCGGAAAAATCAATGAATGAGATTAAGCGGCAAAATCTGATGGACAAAAAGAAAATGATTTACTCATCTATATAAGAGACATTGGTTTCATTGTTGAAACTATGTCGAAAGAAGAAGATACTGCAGAATTATCACGCGAACAAGTTTTCATGCATTCTGATCATACTAGTTAGTGAGAACCGAACTGTAGAATAGTTACCGAGCTACAGAGAGTAATTACCGATAGATAATAAGTTGATATTATATTGAATTTGAAGTGACATATTGATCAGAAAGATTTGAATGAGTTGAACATTGATCTATAAACTGCAATTGAAGTTGTTTCAAGGCAGATCATCTACTCTTACATATTTAACCATTGTACGTAGTCAAATCTCTTAACCGAGTGGACTAAGAAAGTCTTTGTGTGTTTTATTCATAGAGTGAACATTGTTATCCTGTCAACCCCAGAATGACTGCTGGTTGGACAATAACTTCTGGTCTAAAATCCTCTAACAAGGTCACACCTAATAGTGTGTTTATAACCTTTAATAGGATTGGGTCTTCACCGACCTCACTTCAGAAGAATGAACATTTTTGGGTTGCCGGTCCCAGGTGGTTTTTCCCTTCACAAGGTTTCCACGTTAAATCTCTTGTGTTATGTGTTGATTGTGATATTTGTTTGTTATCATACTTTGCATATTACATGTTAGATTTGATCGGTAACTACTATAAGTTTTAGACTGATAATCGGTAAAAGCACAGACAGTAAAAGTATTTTATGTTTACTGAGTAGCAGAAGTTGAAGAATTTGTTTTGGATTATACATTTTTTTGGGACACTGGATAAATAATTCACCCCCCTCTTAGTTATTCTAACAGAGCTGACCTCATGGATTGCACCATCGAGCAGGTAAGGGTCCAATGGGACCCTACTGATGAGTTGTCAATGACTTGGGAGGACGTAAACATATTATGGGGTTTATATCCCTATTTGTTTGTAGGCTTCTAGGAGTAAGCCTAATTTTAGCGGGGGTGGATGTACTGCCCACCCATAGTTTACTTTTTAGTTTTATATTGCCAAACTCTTTTAGGCCACTTTTATGTGTGCATTGATTATTTCAGTTTTATTATGTGGTTTTGGATGTATAACATTACATGGTGATTTGATATTGGTTAATTATGGATATCATATAATTGTAGTTAGATGATGTTAGTTACTTTGATGATGATCATTTATATGTTTAAATTTTTTTTTTTTATGTTTATGATATTACTTACCTCATACTTGCATGTGTACAGCTATCATGTATGCTTTTAATTTTCCTGTTTGATATGGTTGAGAGACGCAGTCATAGTTAATTTCTTGTGGGATCCACATGATGTCTCGATCCCTGTCATATATATATATATATATATGTGTGTGTGTGTGTGTGTGTGTGTGTGTGTGCATGCTTGTCTTTTATGTAGGTTTGTAGGTATCAAACATCAACTTCCCTAAATTGCTAGGATGAGTGTGCCCTATCGCAAGTCTCAATGGTAAAAGAGGGGAGATAATATTCAGATCCAAATCCCAACCTAATCCATTTTATTATCCTGAAATAATGGACAAGTTTCTTATATTTTACCATTCTAAATTTGTCCAGGTGATGTGAGTTCATAACCTCTCCCTTGAGCATGATTATGGTTTTATTAGTTTCCAGTTGGTCTCTGGTTGGTTGGTATGTTTGTTGTGATTAAATAATTTATAAAGATTAATTATGTGGTTTAGATAATTAGATATTACTAAATATAGATAATTAAATGTGAAAAATTTTAATTAATAAAAATTAATTAAATACATTTATTAAATTTAAAGATTTAATTAAGAGTCTATTTGTGGAAATAAAAGTATTTACTTAATGAAAATTAATGAAATACACTTCTTTAAAGATTTAATTAATCATCAAAATTCAACATTCAAATAGGAGATAAATTTATTATTTGAAAATAAATTATCATTGGAATTAAAATAATATTATTAAATTGATATGCAAGTTAGTTGCACAAATCAATTAGAATAAATAAATAAAAGCATAAAGTAATTAGGAGTTAAGTGAATTGATATAAACAAGGAATGCAAAAATACTTGAGTTGGGAATCAGAATTGAGTAAATTATGTGAAAAAGGAAATTGATGGAAACAAAGTTGTTGAGTTGAGTTGAGTTGAGTTCCATAATTGCATGGTTGAGTTAGAATTCCTATATTGGGAGGGCTTGGCCATTGTTTTCAAACACACAAGTTTGTAGATTTGGGTGGAGGAATTGAATTGAAGGATTCTTTTGTGAAAGCTTGGGATTTTTCTACGTTTTCTGGTCTTCGTCATATTTCTTCGATTGGTGGTTTGAGGTAGGGTTTGGAAACCCTCATAGTCTTAATTCTAGTATTTCAAAAAGATTATTTTCTTTGTGCTTGTTAGATCTAGGTGTTATGGCTATTTTGTGATTTTCTTTTCATGTTTGAAATTTGGGAATTAATTTTGTGAAATTTGGTGCTTGAATGAATTCCCATAATTAAATTTTGTTTTTAATTCAACTAGGGTTTGAAAGATTTATGGCAGAAAACCTTATGGTTTGAATTGTGTTATCACTGTTATAAATTTGTCTAGCTCCATGCTAATATTTTTGAAAAATAATCCTATTTGAGGGTCTGAGGGTTAGTCTTCATGTTAGAAAACCCTAAGTTTTAACGAGAGCCCTAGTTAAGCTGTGACTTTGTTATATTTTAGCGTTACCTTTTTGGCTCACTAAAATTTCTAAATACGCATGTGCTATTTTTCACCCCCTTTGACCCATCGCTTCATAAGTTATATTGTTAGGTTGTTTGGCGGGGTGCCTTTTAATTTATTTCATTCAGAAGCCTAAGTTTCAGTATTATTTCTCAATAGTTTGTTCTCTCTAAAATGTGTGGTTGTCGTTGAACCGCAAACCTTCCCATTGTCAGAATATCTGACATGCGCTTTAGCGACAAGGTGCCACCTGTCCAAGCGGGCCCGACTGGTAGTAAGATGTGCTGGCGTTTAAAGAACAAATTGATCCAATGGCTGTTGTTATACCATTGGACTGAGATGATAACCATTTAAGCATCATGGTGTAGCGACAGTTGTTAGATGTTTTAAGGTGGATGAGATGGTAGGTGGGATCTTGAACTTCCAGGTCAATATGACATGTACGTTCATGATTGGTTAAGGTACAATGATGTGGCGGTTGACTAGACTTTAAAATGATAAAAGGGATTTCAAGAAAGGGGCCCGCCCATTTGTAAACATGGTGTGTTATGATTCGAGTATAGACAAGTGATGTGTCAAGCTGTGGGGTCAGACTTTTCAAAGGGTTAATCATTAGATAGATCTAACGGTTGTCGTTATATCGTTAATGAAAGATGTGAGGAATTTAAGCTTACGGTATAGTGACGACCGTTCGATTCTCTTTAAACATTGAAGTGTGAAGTGGGCCCTAAAGTGCCAGCTCACTCCAACATGTTCACTTTCTATTGGTGCAATATATTATGATCTGGTGATTGTCAGGGTTTTTGGTGCTGAGAAAGAAAGGTAAGAAGGGGTCCACTTGCCAGTTTTTGCAACGTGGCATCTTTTCATTTGATGGAAGTACAGTGATGTGTCACATAGGGCCATTTTTCTTGGGTAGTTAAAATACAATGTGATCTAGCAGTTGTCGTTATACCGCTGCGATAAAGTGCTTGATGTTTAAGGTCAGCGGTATGGCGACAACCGTTGATCTTGTCTAAAGAGGAGGATCGTTTGGTGGGTCCTCTATGTCAGAACTTTTTGATGATGTGGTCATTTCTAATTGGCTGAAGGTATTGGTGACATGTTAGGGTTGCCAGTGTGTCTGACACCAGGGATGAGGTGGGGTTTTCTGCCTGCTGACTTGTCTGACTTGGCACTTCCTGATTTGTTGAAGGTTTTTAAAGAAAACAGTGGGTCTAGAGTTTTATTAAAATGTGGTGATCGTCTGATCAAAATGCATTGACGATTGTTGTTATATCTTGAGATGGTTTTTTTGACAGTTTTTGGTTAGCGCTTTAGCGATGAGGTGACACCTGTCTGCTCGAGGCAGAGTAAAGTTAAGTTACTTTTTTTCTCCACATGGTTATTTTGAAATGTTCTCATTGGTCGAGAACTAACTTAAGGGAAAGTAGTACAAGGACTTGCTGATAGACTTGCCAACCGTCCAATGTGCCGAAAAAGAAATAAATCAATAGCCTAAATTCAAATTTTTGCTCAACGATGTTTTCCGCATCCTGTGAATAACTGAGGCCGCCAAATTTCAGTAATGGTAGATTTAATGTGTTATGTGCGAATAGATTGTAGGTAGTTGTCGGTGCTATACATCAAATTTGAATCATTGTTTCTATTCACCGTTCTCATAAGCATTTCTGGCAAGCTCATTTTTTCTCTCGAGGCAATTTCAAGCAGAGAATTTGTAGGTGCCTGGTAGGTTTATTTTTTTGATTTTAAAGAATTGCTTCAAGTCTGTGAAGGTTTTGCAAGGAAGTTTTTGTTGCCAGTTGATCGCATTTAGGGTTTTCTTGAGTATTCATATTTTGTTTTATAAAGTCCTATTTTCAAAATGCTACCAAAAAGGAATTTGTCCGATCAGACGGAGTATAGCAAGAGAGGGGTTTTTGAAGATTTGATGCAATTAATCCCGCATTCTGATAATGGGGTAGCGAGGATGAAAGAACTTGTCCCAAGAAACCCTAGGGATTCTGTGGCTGAGGCACTCCATGACAGAGGTAACTGGATGAGAGATGCCAGAGTGGGAGAGAAGCATAATGGTCTTATTTTATTCAAAGCAGCTTATTCACAAAGAAATTCTTGTGCCTCCCTCAGTAACATATGGTAGTTTGATGTTGGGAGGTTAATATGCCCTGGTGTTTTCATGGATGCTAAGTTATTGATTCAAATTGCCAAGTGCTATGATCCTGTGACAAGGTGTGTCAAGGATGTCAATGGAAAGAACCTAACTAGCATTTCAGAGGATGAGATTAGGGAGGTTTTTTCATTAAATGACCCTTTTATTGGGTTGGACAAGATAGATTTTAAAGAATTTATAGAGATATATGAGGTACAAAAGGATATCTTGAGAGCCGAGCCTCTAAGGGATTTTATTGATCAAATTGGATCAATGTGCATTATAAGTGCAAGCACCCTAGAGCCTTTCAAGCTAGATTTGTTTAGTAAAAGAGCACAAGAATTTTATAAGTCTATTACTCTAATTCTAGGGCATGATGAAGCAACTCATATGCTAGTCCCATACATGTTCATGATGGTACAAACACTGCACCCCCAACTGGCACTAATTTTTGATTTTGCATCTCATCTTGCTGATTGATCCATGAGGGATTGCAAGGAATCAATGACATGAAGATTACTAGGCCATTTGGATGGTATTCAATGCTTATGCACATGTTCCTATACAAAGGTGAGTAGTTCTTTAGCTCAACAATAAATATTGTGAAAGAGAGAAATGAAGAAACCCTCCTGGTCCAGCTATGGACCACAACTCTATCATGGGATAGAGTGGATGCTAGCTATATTGCTTTTGATAGGGATTTTGCTTCCAGACTTAGAACTTTGTTATTCTTTGATAATCCTAGAATCCCAAGGGAGCTATTGAGACTGATTAGACCAAAGGAATATTGCCAAGACATCACCATTGTCCATAATTTTGGGGATATAATCTTATATCCAGTTTCCACAATTTTCAGAGTGTATGGTTACAAGGTAGCACCTTATATTTTACCTTATCAAGTCCCATTGAAGTTGGGATATGCATAAATCTTAAGAAAAATTGGTGACTTGCAGGAGTCCACTCTTACTAGTAAAGGAAGGAGAACCTTTTTCCTGGATATAACTATTGCACACCAATATGTGATTACTAAAGGAGGATGGGTGCATTTGAATAAGGTCTTGCAACCCTATAGAATGTCCAAAGTAGTGGTGAGGTGTGCAGACACAGAGGGTTTTCTTTTAGGAATGTTCAGAGACAAGATTAGGTGTCCTCTTATAGAGCATTAGTTCAATTTCCCTGAGGACATAGTAAGAAATGAGTTTGACCTTCAAACTCAAGAGATTAAGAAAGAAAAATGGGTTGTCTACAAGAAGACTGTAGACTTTATAAGAAGTTTTGATAAGGCCTATGACCCATTGAAAGGTTTTGAACCATGGGCTAGAAAAGTGGATGCCCTTGTAGAGCATTTTGAAGCCATCATGCATGCTGTAAATGAGAAGAAGGCTACAGTAAGTAGGACAGACCCTAAATTGGCTAAACAAATTTTGAGCCAGCCTAGATATATGAAGTTGACTCCAAAGGGAGTTTACATAGTACAGAGGAGGAGTGGTTACAGTGTCCTTGTACCACCACAACAAAGGGGTGAAGATATTCCCTCTACTTCTAAAGGGAAAAGGCCCATGGATGATCCAGCAATGCAAGGACCTTCTCCTAAGAGGTAGAAACAAGAAAAAGTAAGGCCAGGGGAGGAGGCTTATTCCCCTTCTCAGTCCCCCATCCAGTTAGATGAACATGGGGTAGCAGAGAAATTGATACAAATGAGGAATAAGGGAGACATCTTGGTTTCCAGTGATGAATTGCGAGAAGGGATGCCTAAGGCACCTAAAGAGGTGGCCATGGACCTTACTGTTGATGAATTTGAGGGTAAACAATTGGACCCTATCTTGAAGCAAGCTAGTGATTCTTTCCTTGCTGATGATAAATTTGTTAAGACTAGGGCATTTTCCCAATTCCTATGGAGAATGAAAATAAACCAATACAAGGAGATTTGTGAAAAGAAAAAGGAGGAGCATCCTGATAAAGACATAGCAGAAATTGAAAATGAAACCAAGGTAGAGATGGCCAAATAGTTTGAAAAGATTACTCTTGAAAAAGGAAGGGCCATGGTTCATACTGTAGGGGTGCTAATTCTGCTAGAGTGGGACATTGCTGATGCAATTGTCTTTGATCAGATCAGAAAGAGTAAGGTAAAGACTCTTGTTATAGCAGAGTAGGCCAAACAGGCTGCCAAGGGAACTATCTTTTTTGATGATCATGGAGCCTTGGTAATGTGGTCCTTAAAGAGGGAAGAAGATAGAGGAAGAAAAGAAGCTCTCTCTACAGGGTATACAAGCAGTTTATTAGTGCAAAGAGTAGGAGAGACATCTAGTGTAGAGGCATCAAATTTAATTTTAGAGACTACTAAATTTAATGTTAGTGTGGCAGAAAAGGATGCCAGAGAGAAAGAAGAGCTTAGGCTCAAATTTGAAATGGTCCTTAAATCTTATAATGAGCTCAAGGTTGAGCTAATTCAGAAGGACAAATTGATTGCACAGTTGTCAGGGCCCTTAGATCATAGGTCTCCTTAGTTGATGATTTTTGATAAGCCTGCAATGGCTTCATCTTCAAGCCCAATAATTGAGCTACCACCATCCCCCTACCCAAAGATAAATTTGGATGCAAGGGTTACCTGGGAGAAGCAAAGACTGACAGAAGAAATGAATAAGTTGAGGGAGATAAGAGTGCAACTTGAGAAAGAAAAGGATGAAAACATAAAGGCCACAACTTTAGAAAACCAAAAGTATGAGGAAAAGATAACAGATGCAATCATGTAGTTTGCTATTGATTTAAAGCCCTCCATTCTCCATAGCCATGCCAGTAAGTTATATTCATTACTTGAAACTTTGAATAAGGAGAAGACAGAGTTATCACCAATTTTGAAGAAGTGGATTGAAAGGTCTCCTAATGTAAAGTTATTTCATATGCTGTCAAAGGGACAAGAAGATCATGATCCATTGATCAAACCAGTACATCAGATTGTCAAGAAAATGGTATAGTATGGGATCATTTTGGATAATTTCATCAGAAAATCAAGCATGTTGAAAGCTGAATTGATGCTTTCAAACTATGAGCTGGTGCCTACCATTTTCACAGATAAAGGAAAATTTAAAGAAGCACATCAATGGAGAGAAGAAATGGACGCACTTTTTTCAGAAAGGGTGACTGGTGTCCTAAGTGGCACTTTTTCTATTAGCAGTGTTATCAAGTTGTTAATAAATGCTAAATCAATGTTTGACAATTTTCAGCATAAGGTTGGTCAGATCAAAAATGAATGGGAACAATTGTCAAAGAAAAAGGCTGAATTTGCTAATTTTGAGTTCCCAGGTGAGGAGGTGTATGATAGGTGGAGGTATCAGTACATACCTAATGTTCAAAAAGTTAATACTCCGCCAGCTTCCTAGAATGAGTAAAAGCAGTTACTTTTGGGGTCATGAAGGTTGTTGAGATACAAGAGAGCATTCATTGCATAAGGGATAGCGAGATGTTGTAGATCAAATTTGTCAAAGAAAGCCAAGGACAACATTGAAGGCAAAAAGAAAGGTGGTTCATCTGCAAATATCCCAATTGTCTGATCAAATATCCCATCTGTTTCATCAATGTATTTATTGTAATTTTTTGAGGTTGTTGAAAAGGTTTTTTAGGTTAAATTTTGTAACCCTGGAATGATCGGTAGCTTGTTGCATTTTCCTTGTATATAAAGGATTTTTCTATGATCATTCTAGGCATTGAGAAGTTTAGGAGTTGAAAAGATAGAAATTCTGAAACCCTAACCCTCAGTCGAGGATTGTAATTTTTATCATTATTATCAAAGAAATAGAGAAGAAATATAGGTTGTTGCTGCTACTTTGCAGGCTCATTATCCAGAATATGATGTATACAACATTCAAGGTTATACCTAATACAAAATCTTAAATCTTTGTCTCTCCTTTGAGTTTATTCTATAGATCTTTAAGTCTTTCTAGGATTTATTAGTATGTGTCTAACTTTGAGTTCTGGTCTAGGATTGGATTAAATACTGCTCTGAGTAGGATGTATGTTTACTGAATCTATTCAAGGATTTTTTATAAGTAGCAAAGGTTTGGGGTATTTGTATTTATGTTTAGAGGCCTGATATTATCCAAGTATCTTTGTATTCATTCTGTCATCCTGATACTTTGCACAATGGATAGGGCACTGATCTGTATTTTCCTATATTTGCTTTGTGAGGAATGATTTGAATCTTGTAATCCTAAAAACATTGAATCATTACTAGTTATTTCAGTTTTATTTACATTTATAGTTGTTCTACCCAGTGATGGAGAGTCAATGAATAATAGGTTGTTATTTAGTACTTTCTCATTGTTATTTGTTGTAAGATCCAGTATTAGATAAGAAACAGAGTCAAATCTATTGGATCAGGTGAACCCGCCTTGGTTTTGCAGAGCCAAAAGTGAAGAGGGCAGTCTTGTCCCTATAGTTGGTCCAGTTGCCTATAGATTTCTCACATTTGGAACTAACCCATCCTTAATATCAGTCATAGGCATATTGGTATCTCATGGAGTGTAAAATCCTACCCAGGAACCAACAAATTGATAGAATTATTAAAATATTATATAGATAATTGTTTGTATGTGAATTCTTCATTGTTAAATTATGTGGAAAGAAGTGAAATTGGGTGTATATACATATACATGTTTATATATATATAAAATAAATATATATCTATGATTATAAATAAATAAATATAATATAATATATATATTTTTGAATTTAAAATATACATATATATTAAGTGACATGGCATGGGGAGGACCCAGTCCCCACCCCATGACACCATCCCCACCGGACGACAGTAGTAGTTGTCAGACGACAGGCTAGTTGTCGAATGGTAGCAATAGTTGTTGAACGACAGGGCAGCTGTCGCACGACAGTAGCACTGTTGTGAAGGGGTAGCATGGGGAGAGGGTTAAATCCCTCCCCCACTTACCTTTTTGCATTAAGCTTTTATTTTATTTATTATATATATATATAATTTTAACTATTAATTATTATTTATTAATTTAAAATATTAATAAATAATAAATTTATTATTATTAAAAAAATATGTGATGTTAATTTCCATTATAAATTTAATTAAATATTAATAATTAATAATTGTCTTATTATTAACACATGTTGTTTACTAATAATAATTGAGTTATTGAGGTGAATTAATTAATTGGATTTATTTAGTTATGATGAATTTTATTTATTTTAGTCATTTTTAATACTGGAATCAATTTATTTTTATAACATTATAAATTGATTTGATTGGTGTGGAATTTAATTCAATGATCTAATTATCATTTATTTAATAATTATTTAATAAATTAATTTTATGTAATGGTACTTTACAAATTAGTTTATTGTTAATTAAATTCTTATGTATGTTTTTCCTTTTGCGTTTATGGGTTAGGAGGGAATATTTTATGTCATCCTTTTAGGGATGTTGCTAGAGGCGGGGTTAGGATTAATGTGTTATATTTTGTTTGCCTTTCATACTTTTGTGGAAGTTGATCTTTGCTATGATCCAACCTTATGGAAGTTGATTTTATTATGATGGAAATTATTTGTGTGTTCTTGTTATACTTTCGAACCAAATTTTGAGGCTATGATTTGTGATGACCTATGAGTTATATTTTGTGATTTATGAACCTAGGGTAGGTTATCTAGGTGTTAAAGGAGAAGTGGCTTGCGTTGGAGGTGTGAGAGCCCAAAAGTGGATGTTTGGGTATCCTTAGTAGGTTACTTAAACAAGTGATAATATAATTAAATGGGGTTTTTAAATGAATTAATAAGATAATGGATTCCTCACCCATGCCTTGAGTGCTAGTATAGGCTAAGGATGGGAGCGAGAGAAGATGTTTTCCTGTCTAGTAGTGGTGGTGATTTTTGGCATGATCAGTTATCCTTGTCTACATGAGAGGATCTCAGGTTCCACATATGATCACACTTAGGATTCAGAGTCTAGTGAGATCATTCCAAGGAGTTTACATATGTGAGGAAACTTCCCTGGTTTCATCTTAGGTTTCCTACATGTGTTGGTTACCTCTGGATTAGCATGTGTACCTTTTTGTTTGAGATGTACACTTGAGATAGGAACTTATAGGACCCTTGCTTAGTTTTACCTAATGATTGATTTTGGTATTGTTATCTGAATGGGGTCTGATGTTATATCCTCAACACGGTGGGAGTCGAACCACAGGTTTTCCATGAGGTCGGGAGGTAGTGATTCATTTACCATTTGAGACTCTGGCATTCCTATACCAGTGTGGGATGATCCTTGTTGCAGTTTCTTCTTATCTTATGTTTCTTGAGTGACTTATTCTTATTCTTTCTTTATTTGTACTTTTTACTTAATTGTAATTTCATACCTTGCGACTTGTCAAATGGATGTGGGTGATTATGTATACTTCATTATTCAGATGTATTTATGATGTACCATGTAGAAGATTTAGACAATTATTTTAATTATTAGATTTAATTATATTTACATAATTTCTACATCAAGGAACCCTTGAGATTTGTAATTTGAAATTGAGATTATGTTTATGTGTATCTATGGACTTTATGTTTTACTTCCACTTTTTTATTCATTATTGTTTGTTAACTCTTAAGAAAAAAATTACTCTATAAACTTAGTAACATGTTTTAGGTTAATATCTTCTAGGTTCCTTGGCGAGGCATTACACATCCCTCATCACATGAAATTTTTAACCCGACTCTTCATAGACTAGTATCTACATAAGCCCCCCAATCACAGGGGCTTAGAAATCACCTACATAATCCATAATGCCTCCTCTTGGGTACCCAACTGAAGTGCCCATACAAATACCATAGAGGAAATTTCAATATTGATCTGATATCTATAATCCACATCCAAAAACTCTTATCCTAACAGATCCTTCAAAACCCTTAAAAATTTGGCTTCCCCAAACTTAAAAATCCCCTTAAATATTCATCTTGACACGTTCCCACAAAAGGGTCACTGATAATGGAGTGTTTTCAAAGTGAAATTTGCCTCCATTCCAGCACCACACTATCATCAAGCTCAACAAGAAATGCAGCTCTAGGTATACCAAATTTAGAGAAATAAAAAGACCCTATACTTTGAGATCTTTCCAGCCAAGATCATTCTCTAATCTCTAAAATAATTGGCCTCAAACTTCTTGTGAGTTTGGTAATGAAAGCCACCAAAATTCCACCCGACACCTTTATACTTCGTACATCATTCAATGCAATGGGATATTTTTCAATTGTGAGAAAAGATAGCTTCCCCATCATCGAATATCGCGGGTCTCAAAGGGCCATTCAAATTTAAATTTAAAATACTTCCTCCCCCCTAGTCATTGATCTAATTGAAAATAAACAAAAAGATATCTATTAGCTTTCAATATTTCTAGCAATCACCTCCTTATCTTGGTCAAATTATTCTCCATTAATGTCCCTCATATCTTCTAAAAATTCTGTATTATCTAGATCTAGAAGTCTAACTCCTAGTTTTGAGAGTGCATACACTCCTGAATTACCATCTCTTCTGACATGAGTGTCTCAAAAATCCTTGAAAAGCTCCATCTTTGATCGAATTAATTTGACATATTTCTTTAGGTGCCAAGACTAAGAATCTCCATTAGCAATAGCCATAACAACCACCATTGAATGACTCTCCAAATGAATCTTCTTGATGTCATATCTGAGGACATGTTGAACAACTAAGTATGCCTCTTGGAATTCCACTTCATTATTAGTTCCATTCCTCAAACCTTTTTCTCCTAATAGCAACGAATTACCCATCAAATTCCTAATAGTGTAACCTGCACCACTTAGCCCCAGATTCCCTTTTGAGACACCATCAAAATTTACTTTGTGCCAACCTTTCTCAAGACAAACCTAAACTGTATTCTACACCTGACCTAATGAGAGATCATCTTCTCAAAGCCCCTAAATGAGCCAATAACCCTTAAATTTTTAAGAAAAATTATCTTTAAAACTTATCATCCCTTTTCATATAAGAGAATAAAATATTAAATCCCTCTACCAAACAAACATCTTAATAAATCTTAAAATCTTTAACCATCTAATGTAATAATAAACCTTAAATTTTTAACTAAAATTTATCTTCCCCTTTTATAAGGCACCAACAAACATCTTAATAAATGTTAAAATCTTCAAACTAAATTTTTTTTGTAATAATGAAATCAATGAATATTATTCACTCATCAAACCAAACTCTTAAAAACTATTGAAGAGTAATAATGAAATCAATGAACATTATTCATTCATCAAATCAAACTCTTAAAAAAATTAACTTATAAAAAATTAACTAAACATGAAATAGTAATAATAATGAAATCAATGAACACCATGCATTCATCAAACTAAACCCTTAAAAATATTTAACGAAAACCAAAATTTATCTTCCCCTTTAACCAAAATTTATTTTTCCCTTTCATCTAAGACATTAAATTATTAAAATCTTCAACCAAAAAACATATTAATAAATATTAAAATCTTAAAAAAAACATCCAAACCCCTTTAAAATCTTTAAGAAAACATCCTATCCTCTTCAATGAAAAATGCATAATATCCCCTTTCATCTAACCTACTAAAATATATAATACCCCTTTCATCCAAGGTAGTAATAACCCTTTAATTTTTACCCAAAATTTATCTTCCCCTTTCATATAAGGCATTAAAATATTAAAATCTTTAACCAAAAATATCTTAATAAATATTTAAATCTTCAACCAAAAAAATATTAGTTGTAAAAATGAAATTAATAACCATTATTCATTCATTAAACTAAACCCTTAAAAAAATTAACCAAAAATTATCTTCCCCTTTTATATAAGGTAGTAAAATATTAAAATTTTCAATAGAAGAAGACATCTTAATATTAATGTATTCACCAAACTAAACCCTTCAAAAAACATCATCTAACCAAAAAATATCTTATCCACTTTCACCTAAGATATTAAAATATATAATAATGAAATCAATTAACATTATTCATTTATCAAATTTAACCCTTAAGAAATCCATTCAATCTAAAAACATAAATCTTCAAATAAAAAATCATCTTATCACCTTTCATCTAAGATAGTAAAATATATAATAATCATTATTCATTCATCAAACCAAACTCTTGAAAATAAAGATCCATTCAACCTAAAAACATAAATCTTCAATCAAAAACTTCTTATCCCCTTTCATCTAAGTTAGTAAAATATTATTCATTTAATCAAACCTAACCCTTGAAAACCTTTAACCAAAATTTATCTTCTCCACTTCTCTCACATAATGTAGTAAAATAATAAAGTTTTCAAGCAAAAAAACATTTCAACAAAAGAATAAATAGATCTTCAATCAAAAACATTTTATCCCAACCAAAAAAAATATCTTCCCCTTTAAAAAAAAAAAATCTTTCAACAAAAAACATCATCTTCCCTTTTTATATCCCCTTTCATCTAAGGTAGTAAAACCTTCATTAAAATAAACACTTAAAAATCTTTAATCAAAATCTATCTTAAAAAAACATTCTTCAACCAAAAAAAATAAATCTTCAATCAAAAACATCCTCTCTCCTTTCATTTAAGGTAGTAAAATATATAATAATGAAATCAATTAACATTATTTATTTATTTAGTTTAATAGAAAATTTTATGTTGTAAGCATTTAAATAGTAGTGAGTTCAAATCTTCTCCAATACAAAAAAATAAAAAATAAGAGCATTCATCAAACCGAACCCTTAAAATATTTAACCAAAATTTATCTTCCCCTTTCATATAAAAGAATAAAATATTAAAATCTTCAAATTAAGATAATAAAATATTAAAATATTCAACCAAGATAACATCTTCCCCTTTCATCTATAATATTTATTATTAATATTTCAAACTAAACCCTTAAAACTAAAATCCTATCCAAAGTAGTAAAACATCCTATCACCTTTCATTTAAGGTACCCATCTCCTTTCATCTAAGGTAGTAAAATATTAATGTATTATTAATTCATGAAACTAAACCCTTAAAAATCTTGAACAAAAAATATCCAAGGTACCTATCCCCTTTCATAAGGTAGTAAAATATTAACCGAACTCTTAAAATTCTTGAACAAAAAACATCTTAGCATACCTACCCCCTTTCACCTAAGGTGGTGTTATGCTTTGCATACCCATTCCAATATTTTGTTTAGAAAACTTTGGGTCCTTCTTTTTCTTGATTTTTTTTGCTTTGAGCTTTGGAGTCCTCGACTCAAGAGTCTCCTTTGTTTTGGCGTGTTCTCTTTTGGAGGATTGTGGATTTAAAAATCTTGAGATACTTTGAGAGATAGTTTACCCTTTGCAAATATTTAGTATTCTGGGATCCCAGTCTTCGCCGTGTTCAAGTCATGGTGTCAGCAAGACCAGTACAATGTGAATTCAATGCACTTTTTTCCAACTAACTATAAAAGATTGGATAGAAGCTCATTTGTACTCACAAAGAATTCATTCAAGAACAAAGAGCCTTCTTGCAATCCAAGATTCCAACCAGTGCCCAATGTGAACATCCAAGCTTGCATTCGACTCCAATTATTGATTTCTTGTTGCACCTGCTAATCATTTTTTCTATCTTTATTCTTTGGAGGTAGGATCTTGTCTTTTCTCTATGTGTTTCTCGCTTGTTTGTTTTGTTTTTTGTTTTTTTCTTCCACATTTGCTTATTTTTGTAGCTTAGGTCTTCCCACTTTAGGTTAGAAATAGAGATTTCTCT
This sequence comes from Chamaecyparis obtusa, assembly GCA_027943335.1. Taxonomy (NCBI): domain Eukaryota; kingdom Viridiplantae; phylum Streptophyta; class Pinopsida; order Cupressales; family Cupressaceae; genus Chamaecyparis; species Chamaecyparis obtusa. Next base: position 203,403 of record BSBK01008159.1, on the reverse strand, counting down.
GTAAAATCCATGCCCTGAGTGACCTACTTTTGTTCAATTTTTACTTTTCATACATTAATTTGTGTATTCCCTTGAATTCGAAACCATCAAATTCACTCATGAAATCTATTAATTAGTTTTTTTTTGATGCCCGACCCATGTGTCCTAGGTTGTACAAGTGAGCTAGGGAATTCCTTCACCAACCATGAGATAGTATTTAATGCATATGCATCGTTTCCTTAGAAAAATATTCATCATGGATCTCCTTGATGATTTTGCATCATAGTAACATCCATGGCATGGTGTGTGCCTTCAAACTAATAAGAAATTCAGAACACTTTGTGACTGCAGGTTCAAAATTCCCATCTTTATGATCTTAATTAAGCATCTTCTTATCATGAATCCCAAAGTTTCCTTCCCAAACCCTATGTTCTGAAGGCCCTTGCCAAAATAGCCTTCATAGATCACCATTCTACATGGACCTAAATTTCACAAACTTAGCCTCTTAGGAAACCAAACATTAACACTAAATGAATTCTAGACTTTCATGCCCAGAATTCATGTCTCTACATTGCTTAATTGGGACGTCGATTCCAATAAGGCTGAATCAAGCTATCTTATCCCCACTTTCCAAAAGAAAATCCTTGGGTTCCCTATAGGATCATGTTCAAGGTCGTAGGCTCAAAAATATCATCTTTGTAATGTAACTTAGTATTCATCTTTCAGTAATCCTGAAACCATTATATAGAAGTCACCTCCCCTAATTCATCTAACAGAAGGATAAAGTTATATTTTTATATGATGATGTTAATCCTTGTCTTGTTCTCCTGTGAGATATATTGAACTTATGGAAGCACCAACACCAAAAGATCTCACAATGAAAAGTCAAAAGTAGATCTTCAACTAGAAAAACTATTAATCACAATGAAGTATCTATACCAATAAGAACTTTGACCCTCCAAGAAGGAGTGCCTAGTCAAAAACATCAAAAACATGGAGATGGAGCACATCAATCTCAATGTAATCTGAACTAATGCTCAAAGTCTTCCCCGGGTACAAATTTCTATTGCAATATCATATATTCTAGATTGGACCATGTGGTTGTCTTTGTGAGTGTGAAAAGTGGTTGCTAACACTACACTTCAATGAATCTTTATATGATTGATCTAAACAATGAGAATGGAATAATCTATAACCAAAATCAACCAAGGTGACTCATTGCCTTTATTAGACACAAGTATGATTTTTTCTCTCAGGTCATTGCAAAACCCAGTGACTATAGACATAATCTAAATGAAATATTTTTAAACTAATATGCAAATTCAATGTTCACCCACTTATCTAAAATTCAATCCATATTAAATGAAATGAAGTGTTCCTAGTTTTGATAGATGTAACAATGATATAATCAAAACAAACTAATTATAAAAATAAGGTAACTAACAATAATTCAAATGCATAAACAATAATGAGAAAATTGACAATGTTACAATACTTAGCAAACTATTCTCCCCTTTTTGACAATGGAGGCCTGGTTATATAAGAATCCTCTCGAGAATGAATGAACGAGATTGACCAAAGACGGATGATTGAGATTTATTCCAGACTACCACAATCCATGTGCAACTGATTTGATTGGTTGAGAGATGAGTTAACATGGATGGTTTCCCAATTAACTTGTTTGTTTCCAAAATTGTGTTCAGTTGACTAAATGATGACTCCATAAATGCATTTTTGGAATAATTAAAAAATTTAATGTATTTTCCTCCAAATTGTGATGGCATAATTAATTTAATTCCTTTTTGTGATTAATCGAAAACTCTTATTTATTCAATCAACAACCTAAGATATTAATTAAATAATGGTATAAGGTTGATTTAATTATCAACAAATTAAGATTTAGGAATTAATCAATTAAATAAGATTATGTGTGATGGTTGAGTATAAGTCCAATCAGATTGATAAGTTGAGTTGCCTTAGGTTAGGACTTCAAAGATTTAATCAATATTAGGGATCTCTTGATGAACAATAGAGATTAGGGGTTTATGGTTTTGTTGACCATTTTTAGGTGATTACATTTTCCCCTCTTTGAATTGGTGTGTGATCAGCGCATTGATTCAAAGAATAGTTAGTGTTGAGACTGAGAATAGTTTGATGTGAAGCGATGAAACTACCCTCAAGTCAATTGATTCAAATATATCAATTCTAAACTTTATTGAACAAAGATCAATAAGAAGTTCAATGATTCTTCGTTGCCCCTTGTTCTGTGCAATAGGACCAACATTTCGATGATTTCTCTTTTCAGATTAGCACCATAGATAGTCTTGGGAATCTTGGATTTTCTGGACCTCTCATGCTCAAACCACTCCTTTGACATTATGACCCTCCACCTTGTTTTCTTTTCACTGAAAACTAAAGTCGAGTGAGAAAAATCCCAATCTGTGTACACTTCCCTCATGGGTAGGCGAAATAAATTATGGATAGTGGCTTTTTCTAGTGTGACAAGAACCTCTTCATTGGCTAGTTTTATTTGTTTGGTTGTAGGGTTGAAATGAGAAATGCACTCCTTGATTAGTTCTAGAGATTGCATGACGACTGGGAATCTAGTTGCTTCCATGAGGCTGCTTTCTATTAATTTTTATGTGATTGGGGGTCTCGGTTCATGGAGGACTCTTCTATGAAAGTCTCCCAAGTCAAAATGACTTAGCTTTATGTCACCAATCTCTTTCCATTCACTCTCAATGTCATTAAGGTGGTCAAAACTAGTGTACCTGAGGGCTATTCTGTGAATTCAGAGGATATGATAGATTTTTATTCTTAGAGAAAATGATGCGAGAGAATTCACTTCTATGTCTCTGTAGTGATGCTTCAATTTAAATTCTCCCACAAGCTATTGAGAAATTGAGGCAAATGTTGGACATGCCATGGAAAATAAATGGCATTAAATGCATTAAATTCTTCACAAGAAATTCTTTTAGATAAATTATTTTGTGCATTTAATGTTCTTATCTATGGTGAGCAGCTTACGTCACTAAAGATTTTTAAAATTATTATGATTTGTGGAACTTCAGAACTGGTGCTTCAACAATACTAATTCTGAATCTTCTTTTCTTCATGAGGTGGGGTTTTGCATATCTTGCTTTGAAATGTAATGAGTCTCACTTCCATTCTTCAGATTTGTAGGGAGTATGGAGAATTCTTGATCAGAACTAATTGTCTTTTCTTGATGAGTTACTTTTATCTTCAGAATCTGCCTTATCTTTTTTTTTTAAGAACCACACATGACTTTCTTTTGAGAATTCATAAAATGCACCATTCAACTACCATTCTCGATCACTAGAGTTTGGCTTCTTCAACTATTTTCCTATTTTTTTAGAAATCGCACCTCTCCCCTTCTCTTTATGATGAAATGAGTACTTCAAAAACTTATTTCTCGAACATAGAGTTCTCCTTTTGGAATTTTAAAAATCGCACTCTTTCGCTGCTATTTCTAAATGGCATTAGTAGTTAAAGCATGCTTTTTCCCAAAATTCCACTTTTATGCTTTCTTCTTCATGTGAACTTTACATAGTCCAAGGTGGAGTATCCCAAAATGAGATGTTCAACTTTGAAAAATACAACCATAGTAGCAATAATACATATTAAAGAGAGAACAAAGCTAGATCAGTTGGTTAAAGACAACAGGTTCATCCAATTTTCTGGGTTGTAAGTCCTTCCTGGTTATAGCCATTAATTAAAACAACATGGACCAAAAATAATCCTTTTGCAACAAAACTATCACCCCAAGGATGCCCTAATATGAAATCTATCTCATTTTTGCAAACTAGATGCCTATCACCCCTCTCTCCCTCTCTAGTTACCATAGAAACCTAACTATATACCCAATGTCCTTAAGAGAAATTATAATTATTACATATCTCAATAAAATCATATCAAGCCAAATTGGTTTATAATTAAAAATTAAATCTTTAAACCTAGAAACTTCCAGAATTCAACAATCCACGACGTCGTCCAAACATAGAGGCACCTTGAGAATCCAACCAGAAATAATTAATGGTCAAACCTCATGATCACAACCAATAAAAAGCTTGTTGAAGGACGTTACCAAATAAACTATTGATTATTGATAAGGTTGTCGACTATTGATAAGGTAAAGAATCGATAAGGAACCAAAAACCGCAGGATTGTTGTGAACCCGGGATGCTCTTGCATTAGACATCTGGGGTAAATAAAATTGATTCTCCAAAATCAAGAGCCTTTTCCAACCCAAGATGAATCCTAATGATCCAACTTAGACTGTGAAATCTAGTAATATTCCTCAACTGGTCTATCTTTTCACTTCACCAAATACTCAATGTAATCTTTTCCTTGTGTGCTTATGCCAACTCTCATGTCCAGAATCTATTCAATTCCCACAATCTACTTCTTAGGATATTATTGTTGAAAATCAACCTCATATATCCATGTCAAATGAAATATTAAATATTGGTCAAATATCCATGTCAACAGGTAACTCTATCTCATATGCATTACCATTGTCAAATCTCTTTAAGATCTTACAAGGACCAAACTTTTTCATTCTCAACTTGCTATATGTACCAATAGGAAATATACCTTTCTTTAGGTGAGCCATAACTTAATCTCCAATGTCAAATAACTTATGTCTCCTTGACCTATTTTTTACTAGTTCCTTATACTTTTGATTATCCTCCAAACTAAGTCTCACTTTGTCATGCAAAGTCTTCATGAAATCCACAAAATTATCACCTTCAACACTTCTCTTTTCTTCTGAACCAAGTGTCCTTAAATCTGATATACCTTTAGGATGCATGCCAATAATGATCTAAAATGGTTTCTTTCTTGTACTCTTATTCACTGAATTATTATATGCAAACTCAGCTTGTGCCAATACCAAATCCAAATTTCTAGGTTTATCTCCAACCAAACATCTCAAAAATTACCCAAGCTTCTATTCACAAACTTTGTTTTTCCATCTGTCTATGGGTGAAAAGTATAACTAAACTTCAAATCTTTACTCAACTTCTTCCAAAGTGTCTTCCAAAATTAACCAATGAACCTACCATCTCCATTGGAAATAATACTCTTAGGTAACATATGCAATCTGACAACTTGCTTAAAGAAAATGTCTACTACATGAACTGCATCTAATATCTTTTTACAAGGAATAAAATGTGACATCTTTGAAAATCTATCCAACACAAAAAAATATATAATCATTGCCTCTTTGTGTCTTTGGTAAGCCAAGAACAAATCCATGTTGATCTCTTCCCAAGGTCTATTTGGAATAGGTAACAGTGTATACAATCCAGTATTATGACTTACTCCTTTTGTAGTTTGACAAATTGTACAACTTTTCATGAATTTTTGTACATCCTTATGCAACTGCGACCAAAAGTATTTCTCCTTAAGCAAACTCAAAGTCTTGTCAATGCCAAAATGTCCTACTAATCCACCACTATGTTTCTCCTTTATCAAATTATCCCTCATTGAACTTCTCAATATGCAAAACTAAATTCCTTTAAACAAAATACATTTCTATGTGAAGTAATCACCGCACTTACTCTACTGATCAGTGATACATTTTTTACATGCTCTCCAAGATTCTACAAAATCGGGTTTAGTTTCATACAAATCCTTCAAATCATTAAAACCAAGAACTTCAACTCTCATATCATTCAACAAAGATCTTATGTTCAATGCATCTGCAACTCTATTATACAATCCTGATGCAGGAGCATCCTGGGTGTAAGAGCAATCTTGCATCACCCAAAAATATTTCTATTTTTATTTTCAATAAGGGCTATTTTGTGCAGAGCTGCTATTTATGGAAAGTTACTATTTTTGGTCATTTTCGTATGTGCTCAGAATGATCTGATTTCTTTCTTGGAGGTTCATTTTGGTCATATAAGTCTGCCAGTAAAGTTTCATTACCAGATCAAGTGTATATTGGAAGATATTGAAGATTTTCGGTATTGGCAGCAGGGTACAGAAACTTTGAACTCAGTTTTGAAGGCTTTAGAGGCCCCGGATGAGGTCAAAAATTTGGGTGATGGGCGCTTGCGTGGGTCAAGCCTATAGAGCGCTTCGTGGCGTTTCCGAAATGGGGTTATAATAGCCAGTCGGGTCAACTGGTGATGACTTATGGTCTTCGGAAGTTGGGCCACCTGAAATGGCGAAAAATAATTTTCTTCAAAATTTCTGTTCGGGTTTCAAAGGTTATCTTGAGCCGACTATGATGTAATGAAATGTAAAATAAAATAATTCTAAGTTTGGTCAGCCTTATTGGCTAAAATTCTGGAACCTTCCCAGGCGGTGGAGAATTGCCTATATAAGGAAGGCTGTATTATTGTCTTAGGTAGTTCAGAATAGTTCTGGGTAGTAGATGTAGGTAATAGTTCAAGGCTTTGTCCTACAGAATATTGTAAGGGAATGCCCATGTGGCTTTGCATGTTGTAATTCTGAAATTTGTAATTCCACATTTGTGGAGATAATAAGAAGCCAATTTTCTATTCTTGCATATTATTGTTGTTGTTTCTCTATGTCTGTTATGTGTTTGTGGTATTAAGGGGAGCACCCTTCATCAAATCCACTCTTATGTTTCAATATAAATGTAAATTCTATAGGTACTCAACCCATTTCATATGTCTTTGATTCAGTTTACTTTGACTTCACATATATTGCAATTCTTTATGTTTGGTATACAACAAAAATTCCTTAGGCATCAAATAATGTCTCAATTTCCTCAAAGATTGAACAATGGCATAGAAATCTTGATCATAAATAGAATATTTCCTCTTAGCATCATTCAATTTTCCACTAAAAAAAGCAATCGGTCTACCTTCTTGTCTCAACATAGATCCTATTTCACTACCACTTGCATCATAGTCAAGTTGGAATACCTTAGTAAAATTAGGTAACACCAAAACAGACAATTCTACAACCCTTTTTTTTTAATATCTAATTTTTTTTTATTAGCTCCATGTGTCCACTTGAAATCATTTTTATCTCCTCTCATTGTCTCAATCATATCATTACAAACAAAACTAAAATTTCTGATGAACTTCCTATAGAAACTAGCTAAACCATAAAATGATCTTACCTCTCCAACACTCTTAGGTGTAGGCCACTCCAATATTGATTTAACCTTTTCAAGATCCATCTTCAAACCATCAGCCGAGATCACAAATCCCAAATATACTATTTCTTCTTGCATGAAAGAACATATCTTCAAGTTAATCAACAACTTCTCCTCTTTCAACCTCTACAATACCTATCTCCAGATTGCAAAAAATGATCTTTCCTCTTCTTACTGAATATCAGAATGTCATCCAAATATACAATCAAAAAATTTCCTGAGAATTTCTATAGAACTTCATTGGTTAGCCTCATAAAAGTACTCGGTGTGTTAGTTAAACTGAAAGGCATAACCAACCACTCATACAAATCCTCTTTTATCTTGAAAGAAGTCTTCCATTCATCCCCTTCTCTGATTTTGATATGATGATAGACACTCTTCAATTAAATCTTAGTAAAGTATTTTTTTTTACTCAAACAATCCATGATATCATCCATTCTCAGTAAGGGAAATTGATATTTCACTGTAATCTTGTTTATGGCTTTGGAATCAGTGCACATTATCCATTATCCATTCTTCTTAGGTGCTAACATAGCTAGAACTGCACAAGATCTCAAAATCTCTCTAATCAAACCTTTCTACAACAATTCTTGAACCTATCTATTGAATTCTTTATTCTCAGTAGGTGTTAAATGATGTGGTGCTTTATTCAATAAACAAGATCTGGGAATAAGATCCATAAAATGACTTATGCTTCTAATCAATAGTAATCCATCTAGAACATTATCTAAAATGATCTCCTCATACTCTGTCAACAATTTCTTCACTTCTTCAGGTGTCACTTCTTTTGTATAAATTGTTCTTACAACTATTCAAGATGACATGAAAAGAAAAAGAAGAAGCATCCAAAGGGCATGCGTGAATTATTGACTATGACAGTTCAACAATCATAATATATCAATCTAGGCACTTATGTGATTGTAAAAAAAGGTGAGCATGGATAAATGATGTAGGGGCATTCTAGGGTACTCGGTGAATCTGCATGGTGGTGTGTTGTTTTGGTTTTGTGTTACTCAGTTGCAGCTTTAACTAATGGTCTCAATTATTGAAGGAAGCTCGATCACTTCGGGAACTCGGTGAAACCTCTTGTGCTCAGTGGAACTCATTCTCAATGATGCCTATGGTGCTCAGTCGACATGCTTTCTCGGTGGTGCTTGGCTTGCTCGGTTGTTTCACTGGTGCTTGGTTATTTCTCTGGCGCTCGGTAGTTTTGGTTTACTGATTGAGGTTCTTCGTGATTTGGTTAGTTGACTTGGTGCATTTATTGTTGGTAGCTATTATTGCATTCTCCCATGTAGATCTTAGAGGCCATCGTGGAGAATTAAATAATTGTAAGGCTATTTGAGAGCCAACTGGTATTGTATTTAATATTTTTTGGTAGTAGAAGCCGACTTGGCTTAGGAGTTAATTATTTCTTCTAGTCGACTTGTGGCTGAAGATTAGTATTTAAGGAGTGTTTGGGTAGTTGTTTAGGGACATCACATCAGATAGGAGATAGATCTGGTTAGACTTGGATCCTGCGAGATCTTGAAGATCAGATTGATTTCTGATAGTTTGTAATAGGAGAGCTAGTGGTTGTTTGCTTGGAGACAAGGAGATTTCTTGGAGGCTTGCGAGCTCAAGTTTAGATCTACCTTAGGGTTTCCATCAGTTGTTGATTGTTTTTAGAACTGGACTAACTAGAGTTGGATTAGAGCTTAGTGATCTTGTAGAATTATTTCTTCATTGTAATTGGCCATAACCTGGAAGGCCTCACAGTCGGGCATGTTAATGAAAATTTGATTTGAAGTATATCTTGTTGTGTTATTTCGCTATGTTGATGGTTGGCTGTGAGGTTGGACTATCCTTAATTGGATCCACCATCCTTGACTACGTCAATAAATGGAAGTGCTAATAAGTATCAAGGTGCAATGAGAATGTGGTTTTCATATGGTGTTCTTGAAACTATTCAGAAATAGATGAAAACAAAAAGTAGAAACATCTAGAGGGTATGAGTGTTAGAATGATTTAGAATAACTGAGAGCGGGGGTGAATCAGTTATCCTTAGGTCTAGATGTACCAATTCAACTTTTAAACACTTCAACCAACTCAGATCTACTCAACAATCCATTCGTTCTCTATAGAATATAACCAGTAACATAAACTTGGAATCCACTATCCAAAAGTAATCAACTTGCATAATATAAAACACTTAACATTAAAACACATCAAATAACATTGACACAATTATGACACTAGGATGTAACATGGAAACCCAATTTGGGAAAAGCCACTAGTAACATGCTACCAATTTTTCACTCTTATGAAGTGAGCTCTATGAGGAGCCAACCCTGTTAAAGGTTACAATACACACTACTAGGTGTGATACTATTAAAGGATTTAATCACCCTATTAGGAGTGACCTTGTTAGAGGACTTAAGAACATCCCATTAGAATTTCACCTTGATTAAAGGATTTACAAATGATTGTTAGGTCAACCTTGATTAAAGGATTTCAACTGATACAATGGTTAGAAAGTAATAGTATGTTTGATCTGATACATACAACTCACTTTGCAAATGCATATCCAATATAGCTCATATATTGATCCAATGACTTGCCTTCATTATCATCTCCATCTCTGATCTGCTTGGAAACCCTTCAAGAAATCACCTCTTCACAGATCTTCATAGCTCTCCTCAGGCTTCTTCTTAGGTTCACCAATCAACAGAATCAACCCTATTGCATAACCTACAATTAGGTTATCCTTACATCTCCTTGATTAGGTAGCTTGATCTTTTTCCACTTAATCATCTCCATAGATCTTAGTTTTTGGTCAGATTCATCTAATCCTTCCAAAATTTTGTTCTTCCTCTAACCTTCTAGATACTTCTCAAAACTTCTCCTTGAATCCATGCATAAAAATGGTTTATCATGCATTAAATGCTCTAGGTCATTCATCATTATCTTCAACACACTTTATATATTCCAAGAATTCAACTATGTTGGCTGGGAATCTCAATCCCTTTACAAACTATAAAATACTGACACTCGGACATCATTGTGTTCTTATGCTCGGTCTTCACTGGATAAATCAGTCATCGCTAAAACTGTTCTTCTCGACACTCACTATTTTTGCTCGGTTCAATTTCTTATGCTTAGTTATTACTAATGCTTGGTCGACACTATATTTGCTCAGCTTATACTAGTGCTTGGTTAACACTAGCATCACTTGGCTTATACTTAAGTTCCTTAATCTTCTTCTCATTTACTCGGTCAATCATATGCTTTCAGTCTGTCTTTCCTCATCTCTTTCGTGCTTCAAATCAACCATATTCTTTACTTAGTATTATAGATAAACAACACATTATCTTGCTAATGTGCCAACTAATCAAGTGCCCATTATATTTTCTCATAACTCAACCTTTTCACTAGGTCTTCTTGTTATCTCCTCTTCTCAAATCCTCTTCATCAATAAAATGATATGGCACTCTGCTAGATAGAAACTGTCTCACCAGTTAAGGTTTGATGTCAATGACAATATTGTTAGAATAACTGAGAGGGGGGTGAATAAGTTATCCATAGTCCCAATTCAAAATGTATAATCCAAAACAATTTCTGTAAACTTCTACAGCTTGGTAACATAAAATACTATACTGTCTATGCTTTTACTGATTACCAGTCAATTATCAAGTAATGATTACCGACCAAATCTAACATGTAATATGTAAAGTATGATAAAAAACAATCATCACAATGAACACATAACACAAAAGATTTAACGTGGAAACCCTCTGAAGGGAAAAACCACCTAGGACGGGCAACCCAAAAATGTTCACTCTTCTGAAGTGAGGTCGGTGAAGACCCAACCCTGTTAAAGGTTACAAAAACACTATTAGGTGTGACCTTGTTAGAGGATTTAAGACCAACCGTTATCATCCAATCAGAATTCACTATGGGGTTGATAGGATAACAATGTTCATTCTATGAATGATACATAAAAGACTTTCAAGTCCACTCGGTGAAGAGATTTCTCTATTTACAATGGTTAAAATGTAACCGCAATTGATTTGAATACAATACAACTTCAATTATAGATTATCAGATCTATGTTAAGCCCATTCAAATCCTCTGATCAATATATCAATTCTGTATCAACAATAATCAATGACTTACTGTCACTCAGTAATAACTTTCTAACGCTCGGTTAATTCTGCAGTTCGGTTCTCCTTTAACCAGTTTGATCAGACATACATGAAGCTTGTTCGTGCGATAAATTCTACAGTCCTTCTTCTTCCGGCATTAGTTTCACAACAAAACTCTGATCTCTTAAATAGATAAGTAAACCATTTTCTTCTCCTCCATTAGACTTTGCTGCTTATTCTCCTTCATCCATTTTGCCGCTTAAACCTTCCTCGGCTGACGTGTCAGTAACATGTTTTGATTTCATCATTTAGATCTTCCTTGAATTATGCTAGCCGTTGATCTTCATAACAAACATTATCTCCATCACTGATTTTGATGTACTTTATATCTCATCAATCCTTATTGGCTAAACTAATCATTTAGTTCCTTTTCTCCTGCTTGGTTAACAAAGAAATATGTCGGTGAAAACAAGCTTGGTTTATATTGTGCTCGGTATACACTACACTGCTCGGTGTATACTATAATACTTTATCAACTGACCACACTTCCTTGTATCTTTCAGTTATTTTCCTCATCATAGATGAATGAAACATAATCAAGTCAATAACATAAGGTCATAGACTCATCAACAAGTTACCCAATGTATTCCTTATCCTCATCTATCATATACATCTTCCTCATGTAGATATTTATGTTCTTCATCTCTCTTACTCCTATTCTACAGATGTTTAGGTATTGTAACTTACAAAATAAGTACTGTCAAACTAGTTGACATCAATGAAAACATATTACTGATTTAATCATATGTCATATCTAATCAACAACTCGGTGATCTCTAATCACAGATCTTCAATTAGGTTCTAAATCAGTTGTAGTTCATCAATCTCTCTCTTTGGCATTGATGGAAACTCAAGTAATATGAAATATACCATACACATACCAAACATGTATTCTACAAATTTGTCAACAAATGTTGTACAAGCTCTCCCTAGCTTAATATGTTTAATCACTACGTTACTCAACAACATTATCAATGTAGCTTTGACATTTTGCAGTTATGATCTTTTAAGCTCTCAGATTCCTTCTTCTATTCACAGTAATTGATCTTCAGTGCTCTCCCTTTCTTTCAATTTGTCTCTCCCTTAGATAGATGTTTTAGTGTTCTCATTGGTGTATATTGTTTCATATTGTTTATCTCTCCCTTTGACAACAATGCCAAAGAAAAAAATAAACATACAACTCTATAGTAGCCATGCAACTCTCTATTGTTCAGTGCATTCTCTGTATCTCTGTATACTGATATGCCAATCTATTGCAGTTCTCCAAAATTTTCACAATCTTAGACATGATCCAAAGTGTGAACTATGTTGCATCAACATGAATGATCTTTTGATAAGATTAGGCTGATGCAACATCCATATCACATTAGTGACTGGTAGACAGGGGCCAGACCCCAAGTCTAGTCCTCAAATATTCAAATGTATCCTTTGATAGAGGCTTTGTAAATATGTCTGCAAGTTGTTCTTTTGATGTAACAAACTCTAGCTTAACTTGCTTCTCCTGTACTTGTTCTCTTAAGTAGTGATACTTAATAGATATATGCTTTGTTTTAGAATGCATCACTGGATTCTTTGAAATGTTTATTGCACTTGTGTTATCATAATATATAATCACCAGATCAGTGATTACCTCATTCATACCTTCCAGAACTTACTTAATATATGCAATGTTTGAATAGTTTTTAGTAGTAGCAACATACTCTGCTTCGGCTGTAGACTGAGAAATGCAAGCCTGCTTCTTACTTGTCCATGTAACAAGTCTTTCACCAAAGAAAAATGCTCCTCTGGTGGTACTTTTTCTATCATCCACATTTCCAGCCCAATCAGCGTCGGTATAGACCCTGAGTTCAAATTTGCCTTCCTTAGGGTACCATAATCCATAATCTTTTGTTTTCTTCAGGTATCTTAAGATTATCTTAGTAGCAACCATGTGTGACTCTCTAGGGTTTGCAAAAAATCTCGCAACAATTCCCACAACATGTGCTATGTCTATTCTACTATGCACTACATAGATTAACTTACCAATTATAGATCGGTACAGTGTCTAGTTCACCTCTATAGTTTCATCTTCCTTAGTCAGTTTACATCTAGTAGCCATCGGTGTTCCCACAGGTTTAGCATCTTCCATGCCAAATGTCTTCAATACTTCCTTGATATATTTGGATTGTGTGATGAATATCCCATCATTCTGTTGAATCACTTGTAATCCTAGAAAGAACTTAATCTCTCCAAACATAGACATTTCAAATTCACTTCTCATTTCATCAGCAAATGACTTACGAATTTGATCTTGTCATCCAAAAATTATATCATCCACAAATATTTCAGCAATAAGAATAGTATCATCAATATCTCCTTTCATATACAAATTGTTGTTCTCACTTGTTCTAACAAATCTAATACTTAACAAATAAGTATGTAGCCTCTCATACCAGGCTCTCGGTGCTTGCTTCAAACCATATAAAGCTTTATGTAATCTACATACCATGTCTTTTTTGTCTGGATCAATGAATCCTTCAAGTTGTTCTATGTAGACTTCTTCTTCAAGTATTCCATTTAGAAATGCTGACTCGACATCCATTTGGTAGACTTTAAACTTTTTGTGTGCAACATATGCAAGTAACATTCTGACTCCTTCTAATCTAGCAACAGGTGCAAATGTTTCACCATAATCAATTCCTTCCTCCTATGCATATCCTTTGCATACAAATCTAGCTTTATTTCTTGTTACTTCTCCATTCTCATTCTGCTTGTTTCTGAATATCCACTTAGTACCGATAACATTATTATCTTAAGGTTTGGGTACTAAGGTCCAAGTTTTGTTCTTTTCTATCTGGTCTATTTCTTCTTTCATTGCATTAACCCATTCATCATTTTCTAATGCAACTTTTACATTCTTCAGTTCATAATCATAAACTAGACATGTACCTTGTCTTACTTTACTCCTTGTTTGCATGCCAGCTTGTTTGTCTCCAATGATTTGTGTCTCAGGATGGTGTCTTCTAACAAAACTTGCTAGTATCCGATTTCTTCTTTCTTGTTCATCTTGTGCAGGTTCATTTGCTTGTTCGTGTGTGTGTGAATTTTGTACCTGTCTGTAGACACAACACTTCAGTAAAACATTAGAGGTTAGCTAAAAATCAAAATTGTGTAGTGAAATGAAAACTAATCTAACCAGGTGATTTACTACCTTCTAGTAGATGCGAGTATGTATTCTCAGATTATACCGAGATTAGTGACCTTGACGACACCTAAATGAAGGATTTGAATGCAGAATCTAGATATCAATTAGATGCAAATTAATCTATATTTTTGGTTTTTCTGTGCAATAAGATGAGAAATAAACTGATATGAATCTATTCTAGATGAAAAAATAATATGCAAATTAAGCTACAATGATATGCTAAATAAGATTGATCTCACAAAAGTTATTGATTTGCAAAAGAAGCTTCAATTCTTCAGATATCGATTCACCAGCGTGATTGTGCAAATTCTTGGATTGATTTTGGCAGAGTAAGTATGCAAACTTGTGAGATGATTTGTGAAGAGCTGAAGCCTTGATTTTATAGAAATCCAGGGCTTTGGGGATGCATGGAAAAAGCCATAAATCACTCTAGTTGATTTTTGAGTCAACAAGGAATTAAAGATAGTTAACTCACAAATAATCATGCAAAAAGAACTTTTTGATTTAAATCAGAAGTTGAGATCAGCTTTTAAGTCAAAAGATAGTTGAGTTTATTTTTAAAACAACTTGAATTGATTTTCTGATTTAAAGTTTAACTATTTTTTGGATGTGCATTATTAATTATGAATTAAATAAATAAATAAAGTTATTTATCCTCAACTTAACTAATTTTTAGAATTAAAAATAATAATTGATTTATTGGTTAATCAATTATTAAAATCAAACTTTTATTCAAAAATAATATCATTAAATATGACAACTTGCTTTAATTAATTAAATAAGAATTTAATCAATTAATGATAGGAATTTTGATTTATTGTCAAATTTAAATAATAATAATTAGGAATAAATATAATTAAATCCAATTAAATAATTAAGTGGCAATATTAAATCTAATTAATTAAATATCTTAGAATATTCAATTAATCAAACTTTAGGATAAATAGGATTTATCACCAAATAATCATTAAATTAAATATAATTAGGATAAATAGGAATATTCCCCGATGCAGATTTTGAGATAATCAATTAAGATTCGATAATGTTCAGATGTGCCTTAGGTTAGGACTTTGATGTCGATTTTGTTCGATGTGTCGATATAGGAGGTTAATGAACCTATAGCCCATTTTTGGGGTATTACATTTTGCCCCTCTTTGAATTGTTGTGCGAAGCATAGTGGTTCAAAGACAGTCTGTGTATGATGTTGAAATTGATGTTTGAAATTGAAATTGATATGAAACAAAAACTGATTGAAGTTGATATGAAGATATTAAGTCCTAAATGACCAAAGATAATGTTAACTATAACAGTAATGAACCGGTGATTGCGAAAAAGTGTCAAAACACCTGATTCTGAACCTTATGATTGCGAAGAAGTGAGTGACCGATTCTAGACCCGATTGTCGATAAGAATCACATTGGTATCACATCTGAACCCTTTAGTTACGAAGAACCAAGGAAATAACACTAATGAATCGATGGTTACAAAAAATTGATACAACTTACAAGATTAAGAGAATACCAGATTGATATGGATCTTGATGAATCTGATATGCCTCGAGCGATGATTGGTTTGCCCCAAGCGATGAGGTCTTTTTGATGAATCAACAACTAGATGTGGTTGTTTTCTTGATTATTGAGGAAATATATGATTTCCATAAAGATATGATTTCAAATTAGATTACAGACTTTGAATGATGTGCAATACCATGCCCCCTTCGGGATTAAAATTGAAATTTGATAAGAAAAGTTAGTGTTGAATGGTTTAGAAGCATGTTAATTGATTTGAAAAGTGGTTATACGCATTTGAGAACACGTTCAACATCGTTTGGAGGCCTTGAAGACCAAGTTTGACTAGGTTTGACCATGAGTTGACCAAATTGAAATTTTGATAGTTTGATGTAAGATAATCAGTGAAGTTGAATACTGGATTTCTGTGATGATTAAAGGTCGATGATGCAAGTAGTAGACCATCTCGGGTCCAAAAATTTTAAATCATGGTTTTGACATAGTAAATGATCTCAGATTTTAATTTTGATCCCGAAAATGGATTCAGAACATCGAAATTAGCTAGGGGTGCAATTTTCGTGAAAAATAGAGCACTTTTGAAAATTAGGTCAAAAGCTATATAAAGGTCGGAAGGGTCATTTTCAATTCATTTCAATCTTTTGACTTTAGAAATCTTGTGGAGCCCTCTGAGCGAGAAAATGGTAGAACTAAAGGTACCTATGAGTTTGCATCGATTTGAGTGCAACCAAAGACACTAGAGACCTCGGCAGTTTGGACATCCGGTAGGTGGACCTCTGTGCTTTGCTAAAAATTCAATTTTTCCATGTTTTATAGGATTTTAGCAATGTTTCGTACATTTTTCCATTTTAAAATTTTGCATGCACGAAAACTCGTACGACTCCCCAGTGGGACTCGTACGACTTTTCAACTATAGATAGATTGTCATCTCATAACCCCCCAAGACTCGTATCAGAGGGACCCAAGAGTCGTACGACATTCCATTGGGTCCCTCATAACTTGTACGAGGAGGAATGGATTGTTGTGTCACTATGCTTTATCGTTTGGTATGATGTAGAAAGTCGTATGACTTTTCATGCCAATCTGAAGTGTCGTATGGAAAACAGCGAGCTTAAAACTCTGTATTAGGTCAAATTTTTTATTTTTCTGATTCTGTAGCTTGATTGCTAACCTGTTAACCTACCTTTTGAAATACTGAACTGCCCCATTTCTGCCCTTGTAACCTATTCTGTGACCAAATTACTGATAGGATTCCCTGTTTCTGTGCTGTGTAGGTCATATATCTAGATGTTCATGTACGGATCTCGCATCCTGCTGCATAGAGATTATGTGTGTCATTGCCAGACCCTATGAGGGCCCACCTTGCTTGTGGATTTGAGCACTTGATATATTTACCCGAGATTAGGGTAAATCATGGACTATTGACTTCTTTGATTGAGAGATTTCATTCGGAGACCCAGACCTTCCACTTGCCGACTGGGGAGATCACTGTTACCCCTGAGGATGTGTATCAGATACTGCACATTCCTTTCCATGTAGGCTGACAACCAGAGTATGTGAGTTTGGGGAACTCAGGTTTATTAGCTTTCAGACATCTCTTCGGAGATGATCCTCAGATGATGGCTTCCATTTCTTGGGAGACCTTAGTGTAGAGATATGGACAAACGCACCAGCTAGAGTGCATCATTGTCGGGATGATTGGTGGTATTATCATGTTTGACCATCAGCAGAATGGTCTTTTGATGGGCTGGGCCCCTATGGTAGCACATTTGATGGCTACTCCCTCTGAGTTGGCTTGGGGTCAGTGTCTTTTGGCCCATATGTTCTCCGAGATGCACGAGGTAGTGTATCAAGAGAGCAAGTCTTTTGCTACAGGAGCTTTAGTTTTACAGATATGGGCTTGGGAGCACATCCTAGTGTTGAGACCAGTATGTACTACACAGAGGTAGCCTCAGGAGCCTGTCATTTATATATATCCCAGATATGTTATACAAGGATGAATGGGTCACACTGAGTACTGGAGGTGATGCCTTGATGATATGACATTTGTGCGCTGGAGACCATATGTAGCCATTGAGCCTTGGCCTACTGCTCGAGAGTAGTTTAGTTACTTCTTTCAGATTTGTGTACTGATTGGGAGGTCATCCTCCATTATAGAGAGGTTCCTTATTACCAGGGTCTGGCAGCAGTATGGGCGAGTATAGGATGCCCCTGAGGATTATGCTACATATGCACGAATAGGTCATGAGATTGGACTTGGATGGACACAGAGGCTCTCTTATGCTTTGTGTTCATAGGAGTATAGTGTTATTGTCGGCAACGATTGGGAGTATAGACCAAATGTACTTGATGCTGGTGTCACTGATGGATTCATTTCCTGGCTTGCTGACCATCCCATTCATAGATTTGCTTATCCGAATGAGCTGATACCCTCCATGGAGGAGGTGATGGACATTACAGGTGCTGTGATGGGATAGGGTCCCAGACCTACATAGGCTCCCATGATATATCCCACACCTCCGAGACCCAGAGTGATGGCTCCACCACAGAGACCATTAGGATAGATGAGGCCCCCTCATCCCACTAGTTCTACAATAGACAGATCTTCTGGTTCTCACAAATAGACTAGGGGAGAAGGTGGTACATTAGGTGGAGTTGGTTCAGCTGATTAGGTACTACCAGCTAAGCAGGTGGTAGGTGGAGATACTAATCCCTTACAAGATGATACTAGATTTGATTTAGGTGCTAAGATCAGATGCCATAATGCGAAGAGAGCAGAGACCACTAAGCAGGCTCCCCCAAATACTGAGATGCCAAACGTTGATCCTACTGTTCCTCCTACTCCATAGGAGACTATCAGACGGCTCAGTGTATAGGTCAAGGACCTAGGTGCGTAGTGCTTGATGGGAGGAGCGATACATAGAGGTAGATAAATAGCAGATGGAGCTGTGTGCGGAGGTACAAAGATTATAGGCAGAGGTGATTCATCAGACCTCACGGGTAGCTTACTATGTCTCCACATATTATATAGTTGTTCCTGCTACATAGAGAGTTCCCTCCTATTCATAGTACATAATGACATCAGAGGGAGCCAGAGCACCCAGAGCAGAGGCAGTACCAGATGCACCACCTCCTCCTCCACTAGATGCTGAGGATCATGCTGATAGCTAATTTGTTTTGATACATTGATATACTGTACTCTTTTTGATCATTGATATATTGTTCTGACTTTGATAGCTCACATGAGCATATTCTTTTGTACACTATGCTAGTAGTGCACCCCTGACTAGTTCGAGATTGTTGATATATATATGAGATCGATATTTTGGTTGTGACTTCATTTGTACTTGTCATGTTTCGATTTATGATGATATCATGTGATGTTTATGCTGAGTAGTGTAGAATACATGTATGGATCAATGCAATGCAATGAGTTCTTTCATATGTATGGATGTTATGCAAATGTATTTGATTATGAAAAGATGTATGTATGATTTTATGCTTATGCACATGGATGAATTGTAATGCAAAAGGTGATTATGATATGTAAATGCAATGATACACATGATATGTTTTGCAGGTATTGATGAAGACAAGTACTCAGTCTTATGTCAAAAGGATGTTTAACCTAGGAGGATAACTGCTTGCGAGTCTATGAAGAGACCTTCGAGTTAGGTTTCAGCTCTTATTAGATTTGAAGAGACATTTGAAGAATTGTTTAAGCATTGAAGTTTAGCAAACCATTGTGAGATCATGCAAACATGCAAAATGCAAAGAGACATGCAGAATGAAATGCAACCTAAGACCTAGGACCTAGTCATTGATCATGTGTCGGTCATTCTCATCATTGAATTTTGAGGTAACTGGATAAATCAATACAATTACCACTAGTTAGAAACCATAGACATATGA
The DNA here is from genome assembly GCA_027943335.1 of Chamaecyparis obtusa. NCBI lineage: Eukaryota > Viridiplantae > Streptophyta > Pinopsida > Cupressales > Cupressaceae > Chamaecyparis > Chamaecyparis obtusa. The sequence continues at coordinate 183,462 of BSBK01008159.1, read as the reverse complement.
ATATTGATTTGTATACACAAGAATCAATACAACACCCACTGATTAGGAAACCATGGATATATGAATGTTGATTTTATTTTCAAAATGTCGGATTAGATATAAGCATCAAGGCATAAGCACCAGGATTACCTGAATATCATGTCCCTTTTGATATAACAATTTGTATAAGCATCACAACATAAATGTCATGATGACTTGAATATGCCTTCCATACAAACACAACAAACAGTCAAGAGATCATTCTAAATCCAATGTGAATTACCCGTAGTGACCCTTTATCATTCACATCCTTAGGTAAGATCACATTTCACAGTAGGAGAAAGAACTCACTCAAAAATAGTTAGATCAAACTTCCTTGAATTTTTTGGGTATCAATGGTCGAGGCACGCATGGCCATCCAATTCTAGATAGAGGCTCTTACAGTCGGACACCATTTCAATCCAGAACTTTCAAAGTTGTTAGATTTTCACATACAAGCAGAAGACAAAGAAAAGATTATGCCCCCAGTCATCACTCTCTAAATCTTGTAAAGGACATCATCGAAGAGCTCAAGGGAACATAATATGCAAAAATCTCAATGTGAATCAGTAGGCATACAAGGAGATAAAAGCATGTAAAAAGTATAGATTGTTTTTAGTTTGTGTTTGATGTTTGATTTTGTTGTTGTAGATGCAAAATCCTTTATGGAGACAAGACAGATAGACTAACTCAAATGAAGCTTCAAAGGACTTGGACTGGATATGATACATCGAAGATACATTGGAGGCCATAGGATATGACATTGATTGGCCCCAAGTTTTAACAGTGATAGGATACATACACTTGAGTCGATTGGTGTACAGACCGACTTATTGAAAATAGGAATGCAAAAATAAACCAGGAGATATGTACAAACTAAAGCAAGACTGAAAGTTGGGAAAGACCAAGATTGCACTGATAGATGGTGCATTTTGAAACAAGTGGCACCCGTTTGCCAGGTTTTCACCATCTTGGTAGAGATTCTATTTTTGCTACCAAGGCACCTATTTCCAGGTTTTCACCAAGGCACTTTTTTCTTTTTCTTTTTCTCTCTTTTTTTTTTTTTTTGTATTTTTGATATTTTTTACTTTTTTTTGTGAATCATCAAGGTGCCTATTTCTAGGTTTTCACCAAGATGTTCATTTTTTTTAAGGACTTTTTCTAATTTTTAATATTTTTTTAGGACATTTTACCATACACTGAATGCCTTAGGCATAGAATTTCTTCAGATGGAGAACGTTGATTGGTTCTCAGAGCTGTTCTCCTTCAATCATTGAGAGTTGATAGGTACCAAAGCCAAAAGTAGCAGTGATAACAAAGGGACCCAGCCAGTTGGGTTCAAACTTCCCCTTGCATTCTCTATATGATTGATTTTTAGGATTCTCTCTCAAGACTAGATCACCAACCTAAAATTCTCTATGTCTAACTTTCTTGTTGTAACCTTTAGACATTCTCTTCTGATATACTCTAAGATGATCATACGCTACTTGTCTGCGCTCATCTAGTAGTTCAAGTTCTTGCAACCTAGACACTCTGTAGTCATCATCAGTTACTAGACCCTGTATTCTGATTCTTAGTGATGGGATTTCAACCTTAATAGGTAGTACTACTTTAGACCCATAAACTAAAGCAAAAGGTGTAGCCCCAGTAGGCATTCTAATACTTGTTTTGTAGGCCCAGAGAGCTGGATTGATCATGAGATGCCAGTCTCTTCCTATCTTATTAATTGTACAGTGCAAGATTTTCAATAGATTCTTGTTAGAAGCCTCTGCTTGTCCATTCCCTTGAGGATAGTAGATAGATGACCAATATTGTGTAATCTTGAATTTAGCACATAAATCATCTAGATCTTTGTTCTTGAATTGTCCACCATTATCTGTGATTATGGAATGAGGTATCCCATATCTGCATATGATATAGTTCAGGATGAACATAGATATTTGTTTTTCAGTTGCTTGTGTCAAAGGGACTGCTTCTATCCATTTTGTAAAATAATATGTAGCTGTGATTATATGGGTATGTCCATTAGAAGAATGAGGATGTATAGATCCTATAAGATCAAATGCCCATTGGTGAAAATGCCATTGTGTAGTAAAGGGAATTAGATCTCTCCCTAGAGCATGAATTAGGTTGCCATGTACTTGACACTTTTGACAATTCTTAGCAAATTTGATAGCCTCTTTCTCCATTTCAGGCCAATAGTACCTAGCCCTAATAAGTTTTTGAGCTAGTGTTAAACCTTTCGAGTGTGACCCACAAATACCCTCATGGACTTCCTCTAATGCACGTTGAGACTCTTCCCATTCTAAACATCTAAGGAGCGTACCATCTAGACCTCATTTGTATAGATCATTACCAATGATGACATACCAGGAGGCATTATGGATAAGGTATCTCTTTTCATGACAATTAAAGGTATTGGGAATGATTTGGTCTTGGAGATAGGAGAATAGGTTTTTATATCTGGATGAATCATGACCAACAACAGTGCAGATCATGTGGGTTTCAGGGGAATCATATGTAGGATAGGATAATGCTTCCACTAGGAACTCGTAGCATAGCTCATGTTCATGCTATTGTAATAAAGTAGATAGTGTTGCCATTGCATCAACAACCTTATTCTCTATTCTAGGAATTTTCTCAAATGTGATAGATATGAAATACTTCTTAAGATCATCTACCATTCTCTTGTAAGGTATGAGCTTTTCATCTTTAGTTTGATATACACCATTGACTTGATGGATAACAAGTTGTGAGTCTCCATGAATGTGTAATTCTGTTACTCTCCATTCAATTGCTATTTTCATGCCATTAAGAAGGGCTTCATATTCAACAATATTTTTTGTGCAAGGAAACTTTAATCTGAATGATTTTGGTATTAAGTATCCTTGAGGAGTTATGAACAATATTCCTGCTCTTGATCCATTATGTGTATAGGAGCCATCAAAGAATAACTGCCATTCTCTAGAAGAAAGAGTCATGATAGAGGAATCTGGAAATTCCATTTTCATTGGTGTATCATCAATCATAGGTGCATCTGCTAATTGGTCAGCAATAACCTATCCTTTTATAGCTTTTCTCTCAACATATTCAATGTCAAATTCACTTAAGAGCATGACCCATTTAGCTAATCTACCCGTGAGGGTAGCTTTTCTTAGTAGGTACTTTAGTGGATCAATTTAGCTACCAAATGTGTGGTATGAGCTAACATATAATGTCTTAGTTTCTGTGATGCAAAGATCACAACTAGACAAGCCTTCTCAATCATTAAATAGTTCTTTTTATATGCTACCAATGTTCTACTGATATAGTATATAGCTCTTTCCTTTTTATTCTCATCATGTTGTGCAAGCAATGCCCCCAGTGAGGTATCTGTAGTGGAGACATATAAGATCAAAGGCTTCCCTGGAATGGGAGGCATCAAGATAGGAGGATTTTATAGATACTTCTTGATATGATTAAAGTTGTTCTCACATTCTTCATTCCATGCAAAGGTCACACCTTTATGTAATATTTTTGTAAAAGGTTGTGATATGTTTGCTAGCTATGATATGAATCTTTTGATAGATTGAACTCTTCCTTGCAATGTCCTCATTTGACTGATGTTCTTGGGAGGTTGCATTTCCATTATAGCCTTTACTTTAGCTGGATCAACTTTAATGCCTTTCTTTGAGACTATGTATCCTAAGAGCTTTCCAGAAGTGACACCAAAAGCACACTTCTTAAGATTTAGTCTGAGACTAAATTTTTCCATTCTGTCGAGAATCTTGTTCAAGTCATTTAGATGTTCAGCTCTAATCATAGATTTTGCTAAAGTATCATCAAAATAATCCTCCATAGTCCTATGCATCATGTCATGGAAGATAGATGTCATAGCTCTCTGATATGTAGCACCAGCATTCTTAAGCCCAAATGGCATGACATTCCAACAAAAGGTACCCCATGCACATGTAAAAGAAATTTTCTCTTGATCCTCTGGAGCAATTTTGATTTGATTATATCCAAAAAAACCATCCATTAAAGAATACATCTCAAAGCTCGTAGTCATGTCCACTATCATATCGATGTTAGGTAATAGAAAATCATCCTTAGGGCATGCTTTGTTTACATCTCTAAAGTCTGTGCACACTCTAATTGATTTATCTAGTTTTGAAATAGGTACAATATTAGAGATCCACTCTGCATAGTCAATAACTCGGATGAATCCGGCTTTCAGGAGCTTCTCTAATTTAGCTTTTACCAAGAGTGCAACATGTGGATGCATCTGTCTCAATTTTTGCTTGACAGGTTTGACATTTGGAGCTATAGATAAATGATACATTATAAGATTAGGATCCAACCCTGGCATATCTAAATATTTCCATGCAAAGTTGATCTTCTTCTCTGTTAGGAATGTTGTAAATTTTTTCTTCTCTTCTTCTGATAAAGATTGTGCTACATGAATCAACTGTGGTTCTTTTGTTGTTCCCAAATTTATAGATTGAGTGGGCTCAATTAGAAATGGAGACCTGTCCTGTAAATGAATCAGAAGGACATCAAATATCTCATCTTTAGGCACCTCACAGAGGTTTTCACCATCAGATACATCTTTTATTTTTACTTTTGTAGGTTCTGAGATTGCCACAAAGTGGTTTTCACCCTCAGAACTCCTTTTCTTTTTATTCTTATTTTTATTTTTTTGACTAAGATACTTGATGTCCAACTCTGTCATGCTAACACTTGGTTCACTGATGGAAGTACTCATAGGCTCAACTACATTGAGGTAGCAAGCAAGGGCATAGTCATTTGGGAAGGTATAAATACCATGGCTCGGATTTGTGGAGGTTTGATCAAGAAGTTTAGGATGTTGGATAGTCAAAATGGGGAAAGATTGGGAGATAGTGTTTACGGATATGGATCTATCATCATTGGTATTGAATCGACACTCGAGTTCAAAGGTGATATTAAAACTTAAGACATTCAACTCATGAATAGGCTCAATGTCATTGTGGAAGTCCAATTCAACCAATAGTGGATTAGACTCGATAAGTTCATTACTTCGCTCTAGACTTACGTTGGGTGTAGGTGCATATTGGTGAATAACATCAACATGTTTTTCTGTGATAAGCTCATATTCCTCTGGAATGGCTCCCCATTCATAGTCATTAGATTCTTCATCTATGCCTCTAAGAAATCTAAGAACATGAGTAAAGTCAGGATGAATACCCCAAGATGGGTTACCCTCAGATTTTGATTTGAATTCATACTCAGGGGAATCTATCTCAGAATAATTACCACCCTCCTCTTTACCTATTTGATTATCTTTGAGATTACCTGGTTCTTGTGTTTCAACTATCTCTTGATTGATAGTAGGTTCTTATGTTTCTACTACATTAATTCTTTTGATTGGATCATCTTCAGCTTCAAGGAGATCTATGATTTCCTTAGGCAAACACTCATAAGGGATAAGTTCTGAGCTGTCTGAATCACTATCTGATGGTTCAGTTTCTTTCTTCTTAAGAAGGGGTTCTCCTGGTGTGATCTACTCTATGACATGAGAACAATTACCTTTTAGGTGGAAGGGTTTCTTTTTAAAGCCTAAGCCAACAATATCTTTGTTTTCCCTACCAGTATGTGAAATAGGTGTTATAAGACCTTCTCCTCTAACTCCTAGAGGTCCTTTACCTAGATATCCCATCTTAGCTATTAATTTATCTCCTGGACCATATTCCTTAGAAGGGATTTTGGATACTCTAGAGTCACTAGTCATAACAACTTGAGATTCAGGTGCATATTTGTATATCCATGTAAGCACAACTTTATCTTCTTCAAATTCTTTCTTGGAGACTTGTTCTGCTACAAAATTCTTTTTATATGCCTCAAGGGGTTCTTTAGATTCTGGTTTGGACTATTTCAAAGATTGTCCATAAGACTTAGGTGAGATAGGGAGAGATGTCAAAGATAAGATTGGCTCTATAGTATATTCTTCCATACCACTTTCTTTGATATTGACCTCTTTGGCAATGTCTTCCATTTTAGATGTGGATGCTTCTTTTGTTGGCTTAAGATAAGATTCTCTGTTATTAGGCACAAGTTTATCTGCACTTTCCTTCAATGTATTGCAAGTGGTAGATATGTTTGCTAGGATAGTAACCTCTACTCCTTCATAAGGAAACTTCAAGCATTGGTGGAATGTAGAAGGAATAGCTTGCATTTCATGTATCCATGGTCTTCCTAGAAGAATGTTGTAAGCCAAAGGTAGATCAAGGACTTGACATATAGTATCTCTGATAATCAGACCCGCTTTGATACGTAAGAAAATGGTGCCTTTAGAAGATCTTTCTTGTTCATCATAGGCTTTTATAGTTATCCGCTTTCTAGGATCAATAGGCATTTATGAAAATCCCAATTGTGTGACCAAGCTGTAAGAACAAATATTTAGTCTAGCACCCCCATCTATCAACACATGTTTGTCTCTACAGTTCTGGATCAAGACTTCTCTATGCAAGGGTTGGTTATGTGGGTGACTCAAGGAGTTGTCATCTTCCTTTGAAAAGGAGACATATTGTGGAGATGTAAGATGTCCAACCATAGTCTGGAACCTGTCTAAATCAAGGTCATCAGGAACATTGGATCCGAGCAAAGCTTTGTCTAGAATAGCTCTATGAGTTGGAGATTCCGAACCAACTCAAACATGGAGATTTTTGCATTAGTGTGTTGGAGTTGTTCAAAAATGCTATAAGATGTTGGCCTCGTATCTTTAGGATTGGAAGATTTAGAAGCAACCTTCTGTTTGGAAGTGGAAGAAAGATTGAAGGGCATCTTAGGGACATTTGATGAATCTAGGATTTGTTCATTCAGATGGGCCTGAGCTTGTGATCGAGTAATTACATTAGCTAAAGGATGATCTTTATCTCTTCGCACAATTGTGATGACATTGCAATGCTTAGAGAGACAAGGCTCAACCATATTGATAACAACATTATTTCCAGGGTAAGTGTAATTGACCTTTGCCCCCATATTAGGCTAAGAAGATGAAACTTCTTGACCATGTTTTGGAAATGGTTCTGCGAATGCTGTATGATCATTATTGCTCTTATGATTTTTAATCATGATGTCTCCCTTATCAATCAGATCTTGAATAGTATGTTTCAAGCGTAAGCAGTTATTAGTTTTGTGACCTTTACCCCAATGGAAATCACAAAATTCATTCTCTCTCCACCATTTTGGTTTAGGGTCAGGATCAGATTGTCAGATCTCAGGAAAAGAGATGATGTTATTAGTCAACAGAGTTCTCATAGCTAATTCCAAAGATTCTCCAAGAGGAGTGAACTTTTGTTTATTATCAGCAGACCAAGATTTGTATTCTGGCTTCTTTTGAGATGATTCAGGCACCTTTTGTTTTGAAGCTTTGATGGCTTGGGTACCAATAGTTAGATTGAAATTTGGTGCCTTTGATGGGGCATGGATAGTATCAAAAATGCCATCTATGATGATGCCTTTATTCTTGTTCCAGTTTTTGTTCTTGTCTTTAGAACTGGATACTGATTCGTACTTGCCCTTTTGAAGTGTGATGTCTCCTTTTTTCACAAGTACTTTTTCAATTTTGATCGCATTGTCTACTATATTATCAAAAGATGTATGATATTGCATTTGTAAAGGATAGTTGATCTCTGGGACAAGATTATTGATGAAGATTTCTAGTTTCTCTGCTTTTGGAATAGGCCTAGCATATAGAGAGAATTTCTTCCTCTATCTCTTGAGAAATGTCAGGAATGGTTCTCCTAGATATTGTTTGAGATTGCAGCTATTGATCATGGTGACGGGATGTTGGATATTGTAGGAGTATTATTGATAAATTTTTTTGATCAAATCCTCAAAAGTTTTGATAGTACAAGGCAATCTAGAGAACCAATGAATGGCTGCTCCTCCCAGAGATCGAGGAAAGAGACACATCAGATAGGTTGGTTCATGCATGAACTCCATAGATTGTGTACAAAATTATTTGACATGATCTTGAGGATTAGAGTGTCTATCATACTTATCATATTTAGGCATCTCCACTCTTTTTGGGAATGGTGGCATGTACAAGTCTTTGTCAAATGGAAAAGGACATAGGGCCTCCATGGAGAACTCCTTGGGTTCTTTTTCTTTCTCAAGTTTATTAAGTTTAACTTGCATGGCATCCATCTGTTTCATCATAGCTATGAGTGGAGTTTCTTCCTCATGCATAATGATATCTTAAACATTAAAGTTGGGAGGAAGTTTAGCTCCTTGATGAGCTAATTGTAAAAAGTATGCTTCTTTATCTTCTTTCAAGAAATGCTTCATCATTCTTTTGAAGTCATCGTCATTTTGATACTGAGAAATTTCTTTAGGTGTGGGTTCCTGATCTACACCATGTTGAGATTGAGCTCTTTGGGAGCCAAATTTTGTCCCTACTTGAGACATGGTAGGAGTTCTCCTTGGGATAGATTGAGGAGGAGTTTGTTGATTACCTCCGTGAGTTGATGGTGGAGGAATGTAACCAATTTTTAATTGAAAGTTGCCAAGACCGTCATCTTCGTAAAGACTAGAATTGTAGAGTTGCTCAAGAGTTGGACCCTTAACAATGGTTATAGGTAAGGTATGGGATGCTTCTCTAGATTTCTTGTGAGAGGAAGTTCTAGTTTCCACCATTAACTTTGGGTGAAGCAAAAGAACAAGATGAAGACAACTGAAGAACGAATTGATTCAAGAAGATCAAATGATGCAACCTTTTCAAGGTTTGATTAATTGAAGCTTAGATTTGACTTAGATGAAGGAGACTATGCCCTAGATGTATGGGTAGGTGCCCAATAGATAGCAGACATGAGTTCACAACACTTAGCCATTTTGATGATTGATTGAAGAGTGATAGTTATGACAAGGTTTTGACACAAGATGAAAAAGACTCAAATCGATTAAACAGAAGGCTGAATCAGATTCAAAAGGCCACTTTAGGAAAATGTTTGGATTCTCAGTAGTTGCTGCTCTATTCCTAACACAGTGATTTTCTTGACAGACTCTAGAAATAGGCTGGAAAAGATGGGTCTCTGACAGTTCTGACAACTTTCTAGCAATTTTTCAAAATTTCTCAAATGACTTTCTATAGGCTCATACGACAATGGGTATAGCATGAAATGATAATTGAAAAACTCATACGACTATTACAAAACTCACACGATAGTTGATAGTAGGGTTTTTGACTTTTTGGAATTGACTGGCAGCAAAACTCGTACGATAATGTACCATACACCATATGACAATCTAGGGGTTCTGAAATGATAATAGCCAAAAGTCGTATGACTTTCTGACTTTACAAGATGACTTTTGACTCCAGAAAGGTGTTTGACATTAGATTTTGCAATTTTTGAGATTTTCAGTTTCAGATTGATTGCAATTTTTACTATCCAGATTTGAAGGTGATAGCATATTCGTTCATTTTCAATAACTAGATAGATAAGCAAGTAGATAGATAAGCAAGCACGCAAAATAGCAAACAAGTGATTTCAAGCATGTTTGAAAACAATGAACAGGGGTCAAAGCAACCTTGTGCATGAATAATCAAGTGACTGAATTTTGCTAATCCCTAGGAGTGCTAACAGTGTATGTTCCAAAAAGTTTTGCAATAACACACATATTCCTAGAAAATGAAAATTTAGCCTCGCTAGGGTTTGTAGTAATGGTTTGACTCTGCAACTTTTGTGATCTCAAGAGGGTGAACTCCAATCCAAACGCATCAGGGTTTTGACATAGTCCAAGAACTTAATCTTCAGGATCTGCTAGGGAGATCTAACAGCCCAACAAGAGACCACACCTGTGAAGATTTCCTCCACAAGGACATTTATATAGCTGTTGTCACTACCATGGTGAAAATGGCTATTACCGCTTGAGGTTACATCAATGTGGTTGACTCAATTAAGGGAATGTCCACTATGGTTAACCCTCTCTAAAGGTGACTCACAAAATATACCTCATGGAGACTGGTTCCAGATTCAAGGATCTGAGTTTTTGATACTACCCAAAAAGGGAGTAGAGCATAGTCCTCTAGCCTTTTCACTTTTAGCCAAAACAAAGTAGATAGATAAATTTGACATGCTAAGACTAAGATTGTCTCACAAAGATCTATGATGTCAACCACTTATGATCTATCAACCCCTCCGAAAAGAGAATGTATCAATCAAAAGTTGAAGACACACAAATCTAGTAGAACGTGAGACGCCCTCAGTATCCTCCCTACCTACAAGGGTTCTTTCATTGAGAAGAGTTTTGCTGGAAACCCACTCTCTCAAGAACCACAAATAGTGTTCATAGGGCCTATTTACTATGTGTAACAAAGATGCTAAAAAGCAAATCTATGTTCATTTTTATAGCCCAAAATGAAATATGTGATATGAAAGCAATAAAGGTCACACAAGCTTGACATGCAAGAGTTCTTTTTAATCCAAATCAAAATGTTATCAGCTGAAAAGATTACCTGAATTCCTCACAATGCGCTTAGTAGATTCTTACCTATTTTTAGCAATTCTCACGCTTTTCCCAATCAAAAATAGCAAAAATCAATCAGAAACAACAAATTTCAATTGTTAATGTTAGCTGTTAGTCCAAATCAGAAAAACAAATCCAGAAAACTACCTGAAAAAGTGAAATGACAATTGAAACCTGGCACTAAAACTCATACAATAGTGGGTTACCTCCTAGACGATAGTCCAGAAACTCATACAACACTGGGTACCAGATCATACGATAATCAAGATTCCAAATGACACTGTGATCCTGATGGTACGATTCTTGATCAAATCAACTATCGTACGCCAGTGGGTATCTCCTGGTATGAGTTTCTGACAACACTCGTATGAAAATTGTACGGACAGAAATAAAAAATCATAGCTTGGAACAGAAAATGACAAGAAGATGATAGAAATTGATAGAAATAGAATGGAAACCCATTTCAGGGCCCCACGGTGGGCACCAAAAATGTGTGTGTGAATTTTGTACCTGTCTGTAGACACAACACTTTAGTAAAACATTAGAGGTTAGCTAAAAATCAAAATCATGCAGTGAAATGAAAACTAATCTAATCAGGTGATTTACTGCCTTCTAGTAGATGCGAGTATGTATTCTCAGATTATACCGAGATCGGTGACCTTGATGACACCTAAACAAAGATTTGAATGTAGAATCTAGATATGAATTAGATGCAAATTAATCTATATTTTTGGTTTTTCTGTGCAATAAGATGAGAAATAAACTGATATGAATCTATTCTAGATGAAAAACTACTATGCAAATTAAGCTACAATGATATGCTAAATAAGATTGATCTCACAAAAGTTATTGATTTGCAAAAGAAGCTTCAATTCTTCAGATATCGATTCACCAGCGTGATTGTGCAAATTCTTGGATTGATTTTGGCAGAGTAAGTATGCAAACTTGTGAGATGATTTGTGAAGAGCTGAAGCCTTGATTTTATAGAAATCCAGGGCTTTGGGGATGCATGGAAAAAGCCATAAATCACTCTAGTTGATTTTTGAGTCAACAAGGAATTAAAGATAGTTAACTCACAAATAATCATGCAAAAAAAACTTTTTGATTTAAATCAGAAGTTGAGATCAGCTTTTAAGTCAAAAGATAGTTGAGTTTATTTTTAAAACAACTTGAATTGATTTTCTGATTTAAAGTTTAACTATTTTTTGGATGTGCATTATTAATTATGAATTAAATAAATAAATAAAGTTATTTATCCTCAACTTAACTGATTTTTAGAATTAAAAATAACAATTGATTTATTGGTTAATCAATTATTAAAATCAAACTTTTATTCAAAAATAATATCATTAAATATGACAAATTGCTTTAATTAATTAAATAAGAATTTAATCAATTAATGATAGGAATTTTGATTTATTGTCAAATTTAAATAATAATAATTAGGAATAAATATAATTAAATCCAATTAAATAATTAAGTGGCAATATTAAATCTAATTAATTAAATATCTTAGAATATTCAATTAATCAAACTTTAGGATAAATAGGATTTATCACCAAATAATCATTAAATTAAAGTTAATTAGGATAAATAGGAATATTGCTAGGAATATTCCTCGATGCAGATTTTGAGATAATCAATTCAGATTCGATAATGTTCAGATATGCCTTAGGTTAGGACTTTGATGTCAATTTCATTCGATGTGTCGATATAGGAGGTTAATGAACCTATAGCCCATTTTTGGGGTATTACAGCTCGACAGGTCCTTCCTGCTCGTCAGTTTCTCTTTCGTGTTCCTCGGTGTTGTTTTCCTACTGACCGGTTATCACTATCTACGGCTTCAGTAGATACTCAGGTTGTTCAATGTAAGTGAATCTACTATAGTCTTCTGGTTCCTTTCTACTTTCCTCTATGTTCTTATCATCAAACTCATCAACTCGAACATTAGTGCTCTCAATCATTTTATTTGTAACTCTGTTCAGACACTTGTATGCTTTACTTTTATTAGAATATCTTAGAAATATCCCTTCATCACCTTTTGAGTCAAACTTTTCAAAATAAAACACTTGCTTCCAAATTTTTTGAAATAACTTACAGTGGGTTTGTGTCGAAACCATAACTCATAGGGTGTCTTATTACTATCCTTCTTTAGTTGTACTCAGTTTAGCACATAAACTGCAGTGCTAACAACTTCTCTCTAGTATGCTTGAGCAACATTCTTTTCTATCATTAATGTCCTTGCACAATCAACAATTGACCTATTCCTCCTTTTAGCAATGCCATTTTGTTGGGGTGTCCTTAGTGCAAAGACCTGTCTTTTAATACCATGCTCATTACAAAAATTAGTAAATTCATCAGAGATAAATTCACCTCCTCTATCAGATCTTAAGCATTTCAAATCTTTACCAGTCTCTTTTTCTACTTTTGCTTTATACCACTTGAACATCTTGAATGCCTCGAATTTTTCTTTTAAGAACATGACAGTCATCAACCTAGTATAATCATCAACAAAAAGAATAAAATATCTATCTCCATAGTAACTTTGAGTTCTCATAGGACCACATAGGTCAGTATGAACCAACTCAAGTATCTTCTTTGTTGAATAATCTTTGCTTTTGAAACTAGACTTAGTCATTTTACCTTTCTGACATTCATGACACATAACATGATCATGCTTAGATAAGTTAGGAAGACCTCTAACTCTTTTCCTTTTACTGATCTTAATCATGCTATCAAAATTTACATGACATAACCTTTTATGCCACAACCATGCATCTTCATCTTTCATCAATAAACAATAAGATTGATCATTATCAAGATAAAATAGATTACCTTTTTATTGTGTACTAGTTCCAACAAGTCTTCCTCCATCATCAAATATTTTCACCTTTTTGCTCTCAAAAGCAACTCGGTGGCCTGAATTGTTCAGTTGTGCCACACTTAGCAAATTATAGTTGAATCCTTTTACCCAATAAGGATTTTCACATTTTAATCTATCATTTATCATCAGGGATCCTTTACCTCTTACCATACAGGGTACATCATTTCCCATTCTTACAGATCCTCCATTGTATTCTTCAAGATAATCAAATTTTTCTTCATCACCAGTCATGTGATGTGTAGAGCCACTATCTATAATCCATGTATCATTTTTGTTAACCTTAGAGATAAGTGTTGTCTCTACATACCTTTCATCTTCTTCAGAATCATCCTTCATTGCCACAAATACTACCTCCACATCATCATCAGTGTCTGTATCAGTGATATCTTCTTCCTTAGCAATGTAGAAAACCTTCTTGCCTTTGTCATTATTGTCTTAGTTATCTCTATTGTAGTGTCAGTAGCCTTTGTTGTTTCTTCTCCCATAGCTTCCTTCAGATCAGTCTTTGGTTCTGTCATCATCTTTCTTGTGTGGACATCTAGCAACAATGTGACCAACTTCTTTACAATTAAAGCATGCTAAAGGTAATTTACCTCTATACCTTCCTTTACCTTTAGGTAACCTTCTAGCTATAAGAGCTTCAAGTTCATCAAGCTCATCATCAGTATTGCTATCACTATCATCATTCTTATTTCTAGACTTACCAATCTTCAAAGAAGTCATAAAAGTGGATTTAGCAGACGGTACAACACTATTATCATAATTGTTCAATTCAAATGTTGTAAGCTTTCCAATCAGATTATCAAGAGTGAGTGTGCTGTTAGGTGCTAACCTATTTTCATGAATTGTAGATATTCTGATTGCATAGATAGGCAATAGGGTTCTTAGAATTTTTCTTACCCTAGTGTCTTCATCAATAACTCCATCTGATGCTCTAATAGCATGAACTACTTCCTTTAATCTTTTTGTGTACTGCACAATGTTTTCACCTTCTTTCATCTTCATATCATCGAATCTTCCTCTTAAGCTTTCAACTCTTTCTCTCTTGACATTCGCACCACCACTATAAATTTGAGCTAGTTTATCCTACGTCTACTTAGTAGTAGTACAGACCTTGATGTCTTCAAATTCAGCATCTGAATAGGTAGCAACAATTTCCATCATAGTAACATTATATTCATGTTTGTCCCTTAGTTGATCAAGGGTCAAGGGACCAATGGGTGGTGCAAGGTATCCATTTGTCACTAGATCTAGGGAAGAATTCCCAATCCTAGATATATGTAGCTTCATTCGACTTTGCCATATTGTGAAGTTATCCTTGTTTAGCTTTGGCACTTCCCTCTTAAACATTTTGAGACCTTTGTGTTGAAGTCCTTAAAACTCTATTCCAAGCAACCACTGCTCTGATACCAATTGTTAGAATAACTAAGAGGGGGGTGAATCAGTTATCCACAGTCCCAATTCAAAATGTATAATCCAAAACAATTTCCTTAAACTTCTACAACTCGGTAACATAAAATACTATACTATTTGTGCTTTTACCGATTACCAGTCAATTAACAAGTAATGATTACTGACCAAATCTAGCATGTAATATGTAAAGTATGATAACAAACAATCATCACAATGAACACATAACACAAAAGATTTAATGTGGAAACCCTGTGAAGGGAAAAACCACCTGGGACCGGCAACCCAAAAATGTTCACTCTTCTGAAGTGAGGTCAGTGAAGACCCAACCCTATTAAAGGTTACAAACACACTGTTAGGTGTGACCTTGTTAGAGGATTTAAGACCAACCATTATCGTCCAACCAACATTCACTATGGGGTTGACAGGATAACAATGTTCATTCTATGAATGATACATACAAGACTTTCAAGTCCACTCGGTTAAGATATTTCTCTGTTTACAATGGTTAAAATGTAATAACAGTTGATTTGAATACAATACAACTTCAATTGCAGATTATCAAATCTATGTTAAGCCCATTCAAATCCTCTGATCATTATATCAATTCTGTATCAACAATAATCAATGACTTACTGTCACTCAGTAATAGCTTTTTGACGCTCGGTTAATTCTGCAGTTCGGTTCTCCTTTAACCAATTTGATCAGGCATACATGAAGCTTGTTCATGTGATAAATTCTATAGTCCTTCTTCTTCCGGCATTAGTTTCACAATGAAACTCTAATCTCTTAAATAGACAAGTAAACTATTTTCTTCTCCTCCATTAGATTTTGCCGCTTATTCTCCTTCATCTATTTTGCCACTTAAACCTTCCTCGGCTGACGTGTCAGTAACACATTTTGATTTTATCCTTTAGATCTTCCTTGAATTATGCTAGCCGTTGATCTTCATAACAAACATTATCTCCATCACTGATTTTGATGTACTTTACAACTCATCAATCCTTATCGGCTAAACTAATAATTTAGTTCCTTTTCTCCTACTTGGTTAACAAAGAAATGTGTCGGTGAACACAAGCTCAGTTTATACTATGCTTGGTATACACTACACTACTCGGTGTATACTATAATGCTTTATCAACTGACCACACTGCCTTGTATCTTTCAGTTCTTTTCCTCATCATAGATGAATGAAACATAATCAAGTCAATAACATAAGGTCATAGACTCATCATCAAGTTACCAAATGTATTCCTTATCCTCATCTATCATATACATCTTCCTCATGTAGATATTTCTATTCTTCATCTCTCTTACTCCTTTTCTACAGATGTTTAGGTATTGTAACTTATAAAATAAGTACTGTCAAACTAGTTGACATCAATGACAACATATTAATGATTTAATCATATGTCATATCTAATCAACAACTCGGTGATCTCTAATCACAAATCTTCAATTAGGTTCTAAATTAGTTGTAGTTCATCAAATATAACAATTGTTCCAATTGTAGCTTCCAACAATGAGAACTGTTGATGATGATTTCTCAATAATTATAACCAATCAATCTAGGCACTTATACAACTATCAGAAAGGTAAGCAGAATACAAATAAGTGCTAACAAGTATCAAGGTACAAAGAGAAAGTGATTTTTAGATGTTGTTCTTGCAACTATTTAGGAAGACATAAAAAAAAAATTAGAAACATGTAAAGGGCATGTGAACTATTGGCAATTATTACTCAATGATCATGACAAATTAATCTAGGATTTTATAAAATTATCAAAAAGGCTAGCATGAATATAGGGAAGTGCTAATAATTATCAAAAAATAATGAGAAATTAATTTTTAGATGATGTTCCTACAACTATTTAGGAAGACATGAAAACAAAAAGTAGAAGCATCGAGAGGGCATGTGAATTGTTAACAGTGGTTGCTCAACGATCATAATAGATCAATCTAGGCACTTATACAATTATAGAAAAGGTGAGCATGAATAAAAGGAAGTGCTAATATGTATCAAGTCACAATGAGAAGGTGATTTTTAGATGTTCTTGTAATTGATAGGAAGACATGAAAATAAAAAGTAAAAACACCCAAAGGGCATGCAAGTTATTAACAATAATTGCTCAACAAACATAGTCTCATGGAAAACTATGACGAAAAGATTTGCACAAAGAGGAATTGAACAATATGGGAATGATATAAATGTATAGTACAAGTTGAAATTCTATTATGTGATAGTAAAATATGTCCCAAATGTATGCCTTATGTGAGATATAATGAAGGTGTTTGTGAAGGTGTAGGAATCACATACTACAAATACTTAACTAGGTTGAGAGAATATTTAAGACCTAAATACCTATGAATCAAAGGTCAAAGATTTCCATTGGCATGCATACAAAAGGTTTAGGATTTGAGAGATACAAATCCACAGAACACCAAGAATACCTGCATGCAAATAACCTGTTATAGGAGAGAAGTAGAAAGAAGAAAAATGCAAAACTCAGAAGTTACTCAAAATGCGAGAGCAAAACTATGATCCAAGTTAATGAAAAAAGAATTACAAGGTTCAACCTATAAAGGTGAACAAAACCCTAAATCCTAAAACAGCTAGGTTGCACATTAATAATTAATAAAAGAATTAATTATTAATGCACCTAAGAGAAAGCTTAAGCACTAAAGAGTAATAACTTAACTAATTAAATCAATATGATTTAATTAGTAAGTAAACTAAATATTACTCTAACACCCCCCCTTAAGCTAAGCGCAGGGGGTAAGCTAACCTAGCACAGCTATGAAAGCAAGAAATGGGTCCCGACAACAAGGCCTGATCAGGTACCCAATACAAGGAAATCTCTATAAACTGGAGGCAAAGGAGAAAACCCAGTGGGAAAAACCCCTCTCCAAAAAGAGATAGAAAAAAGTAGAAAAATAAATGGCTCAAGAGACTCTCTCAAAACCATAAGTACAACTAGCCCCCCCATGAGAGAGGGAAGAGACACCAAAGCCCCCCCAGAATGATGGAACCCCTGTGGAAATGATCGAACTGATGAAACTCCAATGTGGAAGAAACAAAGGCATAAAAGAAGGAAACCCCTGAATGAGAGGTGAAACTGGAAGGCCTAACTGATGCTCAAAGGAGAAAACATGAGGATCCTGAAAGGGAATCCCCAATGTAGGTGGTGTGATAGGTGTGCTGACACTGTCATGAAAGAGGAGATGAATGTCCTTTGTAGAATCCTCAACAAGTGCACCTGGTGGCTCGATGAATGGAGTTGGAGGTTTAGGCAGTGTTGAAGAAGAATCATGCTGAAGAGAAAAGACCTCAACAGGATGTGGTGTGGCAGTCATAGCAGTGATCTCAGGAACAATACAAAGGTTTAAGCGACCTGACTGCACCACATGATGCTCTTGCGAAAGAGAAGAGTTGTGCTCTGACAATGAAGATGGTGGACCAAAGTGTGAGAAGGTGTAGAGACGGGTGGAATGATCAACTATCCCTGTAGCAATAATGCCTCTTGTCACACTATCCCAAATGAAGACTGAATCTGCCGTGAACTCAACTATCTTCCCTGACCCACTGAATGTAATATGATAAATCAAGAGAAGGTTTGCAGATAGAGATGGAACATACAATACATCATTGAATGTGTCATCCTAAATTCCTACAGAACCTTTCTCGCAGACTGGCATAACAATGTTATTCCCCATGAGAATGTGAGGAATAGGAGAAGCCTGAAGTGAAGAGAAGATCTCTGGAGAAGATTCCATATGGTGAGAAGCACCCGAATTTAGTATCCAAGGGACATGTGAAGGGGATAGATCAGAAGACCGTAATGCATGACCCTATCCAAAATCCTATCCAGATGTCGAAGATGAGGCAGAAGACTGAAAAGAAAACCCCTATGAGGTAGAAGAGGATGGAGAGGAAACAATGCTCTTCTGAAGAAGAGCTTGCAAATCGGCAATCTATTTCTCATAGCCATCAAATCTCTTCTGAAAATAATGTGACTCATCATGAGGCCCCTTTTGATAATAGGAACATGTAGGGCTCTCAGTCTTATGTTTCTCCTTCTTAGAAGAAGATGGTGGGCCAGTAGAGTGCTGAGAAGTGGAATCAGATATCTGCTTTGGCTTCTACTTCTGTGTATCCCGAGGTGTCTCAGCAAGTAATGCCTGTAACTTTGAACTTGTAAGAGAATCCATTTGATTGAGCTTGGACTGCTCATGAGTCAACCTATCATATAAGGTCTCAAAAGAGGGCATAACATGTCGTGCACCCAGTGCATCCATAGTGGAGTAGAAGGTAGAAGTGAAAATCTGATAAGGACCGCGAAGCTTTGAGAGTATCAGAAAGATACACTCATCATCTAAATTCATCTTTCCAGAAACTTGTAAAATAGAATGAAGAGGCTTGAACTTCATCAAGAAGTCCTCAATGCTGGTGAATGATTCAGGTACCAAGGAGGTGAACTCTGCATCTATCTAGAGAACCCTGAACTGATTCATTGTGCCAAACAAGGTGGAAAAATTGTTCCACATATCCCTGGGTGTGGTCAAACCATCCAGGTGGAACAAAAACCCATCTAAAATATTCATTGTAATGAGGCCCATTGCCTCATCCATCCTATTTCTCTGCATAAGAGCCTCATAAGGCCGTTGTAGAACTGGCTGAACCTCATCGAGGCATGACCATAACCCTTTTGCCATAAGCAATCTGGTCATCTGTCCTTTCCAAGTGTGATAGTTGTGAGGTGTAAGGCAGGCAAAAGAAGAGTTCACCATTGAGAGAAAGTAGACAGAAGTAGAAGGGTCTCTTTGAAATAAATGACAGAAAGAGAATTTGCACCCCCCACAAAATATTATACTATCTCCCGTACACTTCAAATAAGTATGTAAGCACAAAAAAACAAGGAAAAAACATGATTTTTAGATGCCTCCACTTTGATGCCAAAAACAACTGATCAAATGACAAAATTTGAAAATGAAACTAGCATGATTGGATCAGGCTCGGAAAGAGCTTTCCAACGATATATTACACTTCAATTTTCAATACCGTATGCTGAAATTTTCAAAATTTTCAAAAAAAACCCCTTGCGGCACTGAAAACCACCCACTAAGTAGTCAAAACCTCATGTGTAGAAAAAATCTACCTTTATACCTTCTACACTCAAATCTCAGCGTCTCATGCCTCGAGAAGCGTGCTAGGTTTGTACAGCCCTAGTTCCATAAAAAATTGCCATAGATTGCTCCGGTACCCAAAGGTGGTCAAATTTTATATCAAAATTCATCTGAACGATCCTTTGAATCCATTGGTGAGGTTAGTTTCAGCCCAAAATGCATCCAATAAAAAACTTTCCCCAGATCCAATAAAAAAACTCTTTAAAAACTTGAAACCCTTAACCTCAAAACCTGCTTCAAAAACACCAGAACATGCAGTAGCAGGGGAGCTCTGATACCATGTAGGATTTGAGAGATACAAATCCACAGAATACCAAGAATACCTGCATGCAAATAACCTGTTACACGAGAGAAGCAGAAAGAAGCAAAAGGCAAAACTCAGAAGTTACTCAAAATGTGAGAGCAAAATTATGATCCAAGTTAATGAAAAAAGAATTACAAGGTTCAACCTATAAAGGTGAACAAAACCCTAAAGCCTAAAAAAGCTAGGTTGCACATTAATAAGTAATAAAAGAATTAATTATTAATGCACCTAAGAGAAAGCTTAAGCACTAAAGAGTAATAACTTAACTAATTAAATCAATATGATTTAATTAGTAAGTAAACTAAATATTACTCTAACAAAGGGGTGATCCAAAGACAAAGTGGGAGACTATACTCGCATGATAAAAACAAAATAAATTTGACCAATAATCTAGTTTCATTTTCTCTTGTAGTCATGTAAAAGATCATATAATTATATTTAAATTGAAGCACAAATTCATACTCAAATTATTTGATAAATGTTAAAATAAATCTAACAGACAACACACAACTTCACAAAAATATGGTCTTCACAACAATAATATCCTGGAAAACTTGACAACTACAATATCCTGCAAACTTCATAGCAATAAACAAATTTCAAGTTCCTATTTTTATAATTCTTCTGAAAATCTTGCATAAGAATGTTTATAACAGAAACTCACAATATTTGCATTAATAATAGAAAGACATTATTTTGTGTATGTAAGCATTATTGTTATATGTACACATCATATTAGAATTCATATGCGGTAAAGATGTTAACTGTTAATAGATTACATTTGGAAAGTCAATATGAATCATTGCAATGCAAGTTAATAAAATGTTGTAGTCGGTTGAATAGTGTGAATAAAATTGCTTGTTTTGGATCACATCTCTATCCATGTTTTTTAATTTGACAACCATTTTCATCCCACTGATTTTAATAATAAGATCTCTTTCCTCAAATGATGGTCGCTCTCATTTATGGAAAGCACAACCCCCTCACACTTTGGTTTATCCACTCTTTTTTTTCTTTTTATTAATTATATAGGAGTCTTTTATTCTTTCATTACCTTAGGTTGAATCACATTTTCTCCTTGTTGTTCTTGAGAGTCCCTGATTCAAACTGGATTCAACATGTGAGATGAACTAATATTGTCCCCAATGTGCTTTGTGGTAGTGAAATGCCCTACTGGGACATTTGGATCCAGAAACCTAGTTTCATATTTTGTTGGACAATTTTGGTAACTAGTGCGGCATCAACATGGTCATGGCCCAACAATACCAGAAGGGCATTCACCTTTCTTTGAATCCTTTCTGTTAGGTTGTGACCTAATACAACATTGTGTCCCTCAAGTGCCTTTGATAAGAATATATTTCTTGATTATATCATCTAATTTAACTTTTAAATAAGCATGATATACAAATATATTTATCCGTTGTTGTATAGTCTATGTAGATAACAAAACTATCTTCTCATGTTTGTTATTAAGAAAGATCGTAATATTCCAAACAAACAAATTACAATTTCTCTCATTTTTTACAGCTCCATTTTGTAGGAAAATCATGGTTAAATGTTAAATGAGGTCAATTATGTTGCAATTAATAAGGATTGTGGTTCAATTTCAGGTTAACATTCAATTAGGGTAAGTATTTAATCAAGGTATACATTAAGGTTAGGGTATAATTGAGGTTAGGGTTAAGGTTAGTGTTTTATTAGGATTACAATTTAAGTAAGCCTAGTCTTTCAATAAAATTAGGGTTAGTGTTAAAATAGAATAGGGTTATGATTAAGATTTAAATTAGGATTGAGATTAGAGAAAGGGTTACATTTCAATTAGATTAGGGTTCAATCAAAATCATGGTTAATATTAAGGTTCTATAAGGGTTAAGTTTTAAGTAAGCTCATAGTTTGCCTTCTTGCTTGGGAGCAATATTTTATGCAACACTTCTATGGCACCCCCTTAGAATAGTAGATCACCACAAATGAATATGGAGCTACATGAAGGGGAATCTGGGAGTTATGGTTATCAATTTGGCCTCCTTTATTCCTAAATGAGTCATAAAAGGTATAACGAACATACCTTGTTTTTGGTGTTTTCTCCATCAATTGAATTGATTTTTTTATCCATAGACTATCCAGGCTATATTTACCCATTCATAATTGGGCTCCTATGAGGGACTACAACAAACAAATGAAAATTTAAACTAGGTTCAGGGTTATATCATGCCACTTATGATTTGGCACATGATTTGTGTAGAACAAATTACAATCCAAAGAAAATTTAACACCAATAACTTTTCAAGGTGAGAGACTCATTATTTTTTAGTTTCTCGAAATATATGGATCTCTCATCAGTTATCTGTGAAAAACTCTAAACAAGTTATTTGTAATTAAAAATGCACATTTCTTTTACTTGAGATAGAATATCTTGCAAATCTTAAAAGTGTGAAGAAATTGAAAAAGAAGAAACATATAATTAAATGAGGTTAGAGACCCTATTTTGTCCCAATAGTTCTCAAGGTCTTATTGTTCATTTTCATTGTTTTCAGTAAGCTATTAACATGTTGAACATGCAATAAAAAAACCAACTTAAGATAAAGATTAATAAAAAAATAAAACAAGTGCCATGTAGGTCCTAGTACTTGCCTTTTTAGTTTTTTAATTAATTGTAATTTTAATCCTGGTGGTTTATATTTTTGTCCTTCCCAAACTACGTTAAAATTAACTCACAATGCCTAGGATGAAGGACACACTAGAAATAGTAGATGGAGAGATCTTTCTTGAATAAATGATCTTCCTTTGAATTTTAGAGGTACAACTCCCTCGTATGATAAAATTAGGTTTTTCTAGGTATGCTTTTAACCAGAAAGAAGAAAGGGAACTAACATCTAGGCATAGCTATATAACAGATATGGAGAAAGATTCAAATAGAACTTAAAGAAAATTAATTGACACAAATTTCACCTCATTCATGATATATTATGAAAGAATGGGGGAAGAATCCTTTTCAACATAGAATGCAGAGTTTCTGATGTAAGAGCATGATAACCACTTCAAGCATATAAACATCACAAAGTACTATTATAACACAAAGTTTAATCCATTGTAAGAAAAATTATGGAAAATCCATAGCTTTGAACACATACATTTCCATTCAAAGATACTTGTAGAGAAATTTATGACAAAGTTCAATTTATTTCCCCACATCAAAAATGGTTACATCATATAATTTATTCCCTACCATTTGTTTTTAAAAAAGAAGGTCCATTTTTTGGCCTCTCTGAGGCCTAAATATACAAAAAGAGCAGAAACCATTTCTACTACAAAAATAATGATCTTGAAAATGACTAATATCAAGAAAGGAGTTTTAAAATGGAAATAGTTTCATCAACCCAAAAATTACTAATTACCAAGAGTGTAGAAGATCATTCATCTTCCAACTAAATTTCCATAAAAAGCTGATGAAGCTCTGCGTTCACTTCCTCTTCCTCCGGGATAGAGATGACTCTATGATATTCTACATAGTTTCTCTTTTCCTTCCATGCCACAGAGCATACTTTAGATATAATGTCAAGTTGGTATGACTCAAACCCTTTTAAATCTTTTTGTACCATGAGTGTAGGCTCTTCCTCTCATTCTCCATTAGTTGCATGTAATCCCATTTTGAGAAGAAATCT
Source organism: Chamaecyparis obtusa (assembly GCA_027943335.1). Classification (NCBI taxonomy): domain Eukaryota; kingdom Viridiplantae; phylum Streptophyta; class Pinopsida; order Cupressales; family Cupressaceae; genus Chamaecyparis; species Chamaecyparis obtusa. The sequence goes on along the minus strand of BSBK01008159.1, from coordinate 159,513 downwards.
TTAATCGTCGCTGCAAAGAAAAACAAACTTGAAGATGCTACCACCCTTCTTTGTAAACAAGCTTTAAGTTCATATAATTTTATTAATAGATGCTAATAATTCCCATTTAGAAAATCATGTTGCAACCTCAATAAATCCACTTTGTTATACTTCAACATATAAGGAATTGTACTCTGGGAGACTTGAAAAGATTTTTGAATGCGAAGAAAAGCCTTGCAGTTTATTCTAGAGTAAATGAATCACTGCCCTTAGGCATATCAAAGAGTCAAGTAATGTTTGAACTTTTGAACCTTTCCATATTTAGCTAATGAGATAAGAAATCTTGACATCCTGATGAGAATTCTTCATTTTTGGAAAATCGAATGAAATTGGAACTTCATAACTCAGTTGGGGATACTCATGATTCCAAACTTAAATGAATGCTCGGTATCTTGATGATGTAATGGAACTCAAATTCCTTCAGTTCTTATCAATGTCACTAATCAGGTTTGATCCTGATTAATGAATTTGATCAAAGATTTTAATACTTCTAGAATGGGGTTCAAATGTGTAAAATTGACCATTTTCAAATTTGGGGTAACAACAAACTATGATTGGGGATGAGGACTATAAGGATGAAGAGAACCCTAGAACTCTTAAACAAAGACAAGAACCTTAGCCATTGGGAAACAGAGTCGAGGAATTATAAAGAATAGGGAATCAATTTTCAGAAGGGTGGAGGGGAACTAGGCATATAAAAAATGAACAAGCCAAAACTGGAAAACCAAAACCACCAAAGCCTACAACACACCAAAAGATTATTTACAAGTATATACAGGGCAAAAATCCCCTCACCTTATAGGATGTTCATGTTTCTCACATGAATCCATAAATAGGTTGGGAGAAATATGAGCCCTTACGGAAGAGTGGATTGTGGCCATGGGATGGGATAAAAAAGAATTACCACTTAGCAAATACCCCTACATCAATACTCAGACTAATGCATGAAAAATAATTCTTTAAATGCCTTCGTACCAAAATATTCATCCCTCATCATAAATTTGTAAATCATAGCCTATTTATTTCCTAACTTCATGCATGATCTTTGTGAAATAATTTTCCTCAACATCGGTTTTGGCTTCTTTAATTCTATCAAGATATAGGGAAGAAATATTAGAGACCAAGTATTCCTCCTTTGAATTTTCTCTATGTAAGAAACTATTGGTTTTGACTTTTGAAGATTACATTCTTCAAGCATGGGACCAAATTTGATAGAGATGTATTCTTCTCTTTTTACATTATCATCACTGAAATTACAATGCATTTTACCCATACCTTCATTAAATTCTACCATCAAACCACCATGTTCTCCAATCTCATTCCTATTAATTGAATCACCACCATGAGAATCAAAAAAATGAAATGGAACTTCTTGAATCTACATAACATCTCCTTCATAAAAAGATTTTTTGAAATTAGAAGGGTACATTTCCTTTTTTGTGACCTTGTTAGAGGATTTTAGACCAAAAGTTATCGTCCAACCAACAGTCACTCTGGGGTTGACATGATAACAATGTTCACTCTATGAATGAAACACACAAAGACTTTCTTAGTCCACTCGGTTAAGATATTTGACTGTGTATAATGGTTAAATATATAACAGTAGATGCACTAGTACATTTGACATCATTTTTCTATGAAAATTATCGACCATTAATGAAAATGGTTTAGGTTGGTCGGGGTATAGAAGGAAATTTTTTTTAATTTAAAAAACTATGCCCGTGTTAGTTGAAATTTCCACCAATACCATGTTGGTCGAAATTTCGACCAACACGGACATATTACTTAAAAAAAACATTTCAATTCTCATTTTCATTTTTACAGTTGTAGCACGTGAATTAGGATTTCAATTCTCATTTTCATTTTTACAGTTGTAGCACGCGAATTAGGATTTCAATTCTCATTTTCATTTTTACAGTTGCAGCATGTGAATTAGGATTTTCATTTCTAAGCTAAGGAGCGGAGCTTATTCCAGGTCGTGAAGAGCCCTACACCGGAGGTTAATAACACATTTCATCATTTATCTTCCCTGGAGTTTGAGTATCTTTCGTGTTTGCTATATTTCATTACGTACTGGATTGTCATTTTCTTGTCATCTTTGTTAGTAATATGCTGGTAGGTGATTGAATCAATGAGTATTATTAGTGGTGACTATGGTTTGAATAGGGTTTGTAAATGCTATGACCAAGAATTATGAAGGCTGCGACTAGGGTTTAGGATGTAGCATGACATTGTACATCTGGTATAACCAATGCATTTGTAGATTTAAGGCATTTACAGATTTAAGGGACACACGTAAGAGAATTTTTGGCATGCTTAAACACAAACAGACATATCATTGTTTAGGATGCAGCATGACATTGTACATCTGGTATAAACAATGCATTTGCAGATTTAAGGCATTTGCAGATTTAAGGGATGTACGTAAGAGAATTTTTGGTATGCTTAAACACAAACACACATATCATGTTTCACCTGCTAGGTCACAAGAGCATATACAAGATTCTTGATAAAATAGACAGCTAATGCATCCTATTGAAGGGAGAGAAAATAAAAAACAATAAAATAGAAATCAACAACAACACGGGAACCATAACAATGATCAAGTTCCATAAAACTGTTGCCAATAGTAGTTCAGTACTCAGTAGTGAAATCAATGGTTTGGCAATGTGCCAAACCCTAGACATCAAGTTTGAATACGAGCTCAAAGGTTTGTTTCTTTCAAAGTTCAAACACCCTATAGGAGCAGAAATATATAGACATGAATTAGATTTCTTTGGAATTTCTAATTACCCAAACACAATCCCCAGTGAAATAAAAGGAATGATTCATATGTTTCAAGGTAATAATGCAGTAATTGGGGAAGAACATCTAAGTTATTTCATTAATACTACACATGAATATGAGACAGACAATGAGGATGCCATGATAAAATTGTTTGTGAATTCCTTAAAAGAAAGTGCCAAAGAATGGTACAAAAATATCCTAGATAGTAGTACTATTTTTTCATATTCATATTTCTTCATATTTCTTCTAAATAGTGTGATGACTATCCCAACTAGAGAATCAGAACTTTATATTATAGGTTCTTCATGGCACCTTTCAACTTGTCCAATTATGGAAACTGGCTTGCCTGGGGCAGCTGTATCTAGTTGTGAGATTTTCATATCATATTTCTCTCAGTAAGAATAGTTGTGGCATAGGATCCTTCAACTGTTTGTGGACCCTTGTGGACCAACATGAGCCAGACATTCTCCAATATTAGACCAGCTCTTCTTTGTTCCCTTTATGGAAGTCGAGTCAATCTTCTTTGTCACGAATGAGAATTCCTCTAATACTAAAATTCCTTTCACTTCTTACTTCTCCCAACTCTAAGTGAAATCTGAATGTTTTATTGGCAATATTAAAGTCAAATAATTTCCCATTCTTTTTTAATTTCTCAGGTTCCTGTATAATATACCGACACCTTGTTTCCTGGAGTGGCCTTTTGGCTTTCTGTTATCTAGGATACCAAAGTTCTTGCTACCATATTTTAGGAACATCATTGAAAGTGCTCTTTCTTTTCCATTGTATTCTTTATTTAAAGTGCTCAATATGTTTGACTAAGTTCCATATGTCATGTTACAGCTGTATTGGGATAGTCATCACACTATTCCCCTAAGCACACTATGGCTTTGCCTTCTCATCCACAAGAAACTCTAACATCATTCTAAAATCTTCTATACTCTACCCATATCCATTCCAATCTATTGATCCAATCCATTCATACTTCTACACAAACAAATTAACTCACCAAAATGCTGTCATTCTGGGACAGTCATACCATGTCCATAAAACTATACCAATAGTTGAAATAAAAGGAATGATTCATATGTTTCAAGGTAATAATGCAGTAATTGGGGAAGAACATCTAAGTTATTTCATCAATACTACACATGAATATGAGATAGACAATGAGGATGCCATGATAAAATTGTTTGTGAATTCCTTAAAAGAAAGTGCCAAAGAATGGTACAAAAATATCCTAGACAGTAGTACTATTTCTTCATATTCATATTTCTTCATATTTCTTCTAAATAGTGTGATGACTATCCCAACTAGAGAATCACAACTTTATATTATAGGTTCTTCATGGCACCTTTCAACTTGTCCAATTATGCAAACTGGCTTGCCTGGGGCAACTGTATCTAGTTGTGAGATTTTCATATCTGATCTCTTAACATATTTACTAGAAGCCCTCATATTTCTCTCAGTAAGAATAGTTGTGGCATAGGATACTTCAACTGTTTGTGGACCCTTTGTCTATCTAGGAGATTTTTGTAGCTTGAAATATATGAATCATTCCTGTTTGTGCATCCTCATTGTCTGTCTCATAATCATGTGTAGTTGATTTGAACAATAGATTCATCACTACAATGAGAAAGTTACCACCAAACATCAAACATAAGGTGCATTTGATTGAAAGATTGGTCATTGTTTACAAGACAAAGGGTCCACAAACAGTTGAAGGATCCTATGCCACAACTATTCAGCTTACTGAGAGAAATATGAGGGATTCTCTAGTTGGGACAGTCATCACACTATTCCCCTAAGCACTATGGCTTTTCCTTCTCATCCAAAAGAAACTCTAACATCATTCTAAACTCTTCTATACTCTGCCCATATCCATTCCAATCCATTGATCCAATCCATTCATACTTCTACACAAACAAATTAACTCACCAAAATGCTGTCATTCTGGGACAGTCATACCATGTCCATAAAACTGTACCAATAGTTGAAATAAAAGGAATGATTCATATGTTTCAAGGTAATAATGCAGTAATTGGGGAAGAAAATCTAAGTTATTTCATCAATACTACACATGAATATGAGACAGATAATGAGGATGCCATGATAAAATTATTTGTGAATTCCTTAAAAGAAAGTGCCAAAGAATGGTACAAATATATCCTAGACAGTAGTACTATTTCTTCATATTCATATTTCTTCATATTTCTTCTAAATAGTGTGATGACTATCCCAACTAGAGAATCACAACTTTATATTATAGGTTCTTCATGGCACCTTTCAACTTGTCCAATTATGGAAACTGGCTTGCCTAGGCAGCTATATCTAGTTGTGAGATTTTCATATCTGATCTCTTAACATATTTACTAGAAGCCCTCATATTTCTCTCAGTAAGAATAGTTGTGGCATAGGATACTTCAACTGTTTGTGGACCCTTTGTCTATCTAGGATATTTTTGTACCTTGAAACATATGAATCATTCCTATTTGTGCATCCTCATTGTCTATCTCATATTCATGTGTAGTTGATTTAAACAATAGATTCGTCACTACAATGAGAAAGTTACCACCACATGTCAAACATAAAGTGCATTTGATTGAAATATTGGTCAATGTTTACAAGACAAAGGGTCCACAAACAATTGAAGGATCCTATGCCACAACTATTCAGCTTACTGAGAGAAATATGAGGGATTCTCTAGTTGGGATAGTCATCACACTATTCCCCTAAGCACACTATGGCTTTGCCTTTGCATCCACAAGAAACTCTAACATCATTCTAAACTCTTCTATACTCTGCCCATATCCATTCCAATCCATTGATCCAATCCATTCATACTTCTACACAAACAAATTAACTCACCAAAATGTTATCAGTCTGGGACAGTCATACCAAGTCCATAAAATTGTACCAATAGTTGAAATAAAAGGAATGATTCATACATTTCAAGGTAATAATGCAGTAATTGGGGAAGAACATCTAAGTTATTTCATCAATACTACACATGAATATGAGACAGACAATGAGGATGCCATTATAAAATTGTTTGTGAATTCCTTAAAATAAAGTGCCAAAGAATGGTACAAAAATATCCTAGATAGTAGTACTATTTATTCATATTCATATTTCTTCATATTTCTTCTAAATAGTGTGATGACTGTCCCAACTAGAGAATCACAACTTTATATTATAGGTTCTTCATGGCACCTTTCAACTTGTCCAATTATGGAAACTGGCTTGCCTGGGGCAGCTGTATCTAGTTGTGAGATTTTCATATCTGATCTCTTAACATATTTACTAGAAGCCCTCATATTTCTCTCAGTAAGAATAGTTGTGGCATAGGATACTTCAACTGTTTGTGGACCCTTTGTCTATCTAGGAGATTTTTGTACCTTGAAACATATGAATCATTCCTGTTTGTGCATCCTCATTGTCTGTCTCATATTCATGTGTAGTTGATTTAAACAATAGATTCGTCACTACAATGAGAAAGTTACCACCACACGTCAAACATAAGGTGCATTTGATTGAAAGATTGGTCATTGTTTACAAGATAAAGGGTCCACAAATAGTTGAAGGATCATATGCCACAACTATTGAGCTTACTGAGAGAAATATGAGGGATTCTCTAGTTGGGACAATCATCACACTATTCCCCTAAGCACTATGGCTTTGCCTTCTCATCCACAAGAAACTCTAACATCATTCTAAACTCTTCTATACTCTGCCCATATCCATTCCAATCCATTCATACTTCTACACAAACAAATTAACTCACCAAAATGTTGTCATTCTGGGATAGTCATACCATGTCCATAAAACTATACCAATAGTTGAAATAAAAGGAATGATTCATATGTTTCAAGGTAATAATGGAGTAATTGGGGAAGAACATCTAAGTTATTTCATCAATACTACACATGAATATGAGACAGACAATGAGGATGCCATGATAAAATTGTTTGTGAATTCCTTAAAAGAAAGTGCCAAAGAATGGTACAAAAATATCCTAGACAGTAGTACTATTTCTTGGGAGGAGTTTATGAGTGTTTTTAGATTACAATATGGGGATCTGATCGATATCAAGTTTTCTATACATCAACTTACCACTATCAAAAAGGGCATCTATGAGACACTAGTTGATTTAAACAATAGATTCGTCACTACAATGAGAAAGTTACCACAACACGTCAAACATAAGGTGCATTTGATTGAAAGATTGGTCATTGTTTACAAGAAAAAGGGTCCACAAATAGTTGAAGGATCCTATGCCACAACTATTCTTGCTGAGAGAAATATGAGGGCTTCTAGCAAATATGTTAAGAGATCAGATATGAAAATCTCACAACTAGATAGATTACTAATATTGGAAGTACTATGGACTTGTAGAGGCAATTTAACAGTTCGGGAAACTAAGAAATGAGTTGTCATTATGGTAAGCCACAAGAATGGTCTTGGGAGTATTATTGGAGGTGCTTAACTTTGGAAATTTACCATGTTAATGTCATTAAAAAAATACAAAAAATTAAGGCCTACGAGATTTTATGATAATGTTCTATTTGAAATAGGGTGCTCAAGTTAACAATGAAATAAAAAAATCCATGCTTGTATTCATATGAGTTTCATGTTATATTAGAAGTGAAATGTTGATGCTAAGATAATTACTTTTTGACCATAATAATCCTACATATGTTTTTTTGCACAATAGATAAAGTCTGCTATTCAATTCCAAGAGAAACTCACAATTTCAATTGTGACCACACTAGCCTGATCGCAACAAACTTGTTAGAAACATGAAAAGAAAACATGTTAGCAATTCCATCATTTGTCTGTTGTTTGGGACAGTCACCATAGAATTATTTGGACTATCTCTCCTCTTGCCTTGCAAGGTTAAAATGACCTTTTTTTCATCCCTCCTTGAATAGACCCTTACCGTCTTGCACTTGTGCAATGATAGGACACCAATGTTGTTAATTAAGGTTGGTGGGATGATTAAGCCTATCCTAAAAAAAAGACTTTCAAATCATTATGCTTTCAAATCAATTATCTATCGATGTATCCCTTGTGAGGGAGAGAAGCCAAACACATAAAGAACATGCACATAAACACGACAACTGAAAAACTTAAATGGAATACACCAAGAAGTACCAAATGATGAATGCTCAATTGTTGTAATGGAAAAGCAATATTAGAACCATCCATTTATAGTCCTAATGATTTTGGAAATTGTTGACAAAGAGTGTTACTTTTTTTGATTATAGTATAGATGATTTTTCTATAGTCGTAATGATTTTTCTTATTTCTTGTCTTTTGTCCCTTTTTGATTTCCTATGTCTATGCTTCATGACAAGATTTTGTCACCTTCTTTTGATGGTATATTTCATTCACTCTACGTGGAATACTATTTTGTTCACTATTTTATTTCAGCTTCATATTTCTTTCATTTTTCATATACACACAGACTACACATGCTGATAAAAAAATGAGCTATTTGATTTAGGTTTACTTTTCATTATTGTAAATGGTTAATATTTCTGATGGTACTCCTTGGTGTATTTGGACTGTAAAAATAATCATATAAAAATAATAAATGTAGTAAGGATGGTGCGGTGCATTATTGATATAGGTTCGATGACTCTTATCAATGTGCCAAACTGTCAATGTGTTGGTGGGAAGTGTGTGTTGAAGACTTCACAGACATTGAACAACCTTGGACGACAATTTTGGTGCTGCCCTAATCGAAAAAAGGTTGCTAATGTGTATATATTTAAAGTTTCTAATGTAAATACTATTCATTATAATATAAGAACTAATGTAGACTAGGTATCACAAGGAAATAATGGCTGCGAATACTTTAGTTGGGTCGATGACAACTCATCTACATCTATCCGCCCATCTCCACTTATCCGTGATGAAGGATTTGAGTGCAAAACGTGTCAGGCTAGGGCAAATTTTGAAATTATATTTTTACGATGCCTTCTCTGTATTGTAATCGCATATCTAATTTGTTGCGACCATATGCAGAGATGAACTCAGGAATTAGTTAGTTTAGTATTTTCATATTGTAACTAATATTTTAATATTGATATGACATAACTTCTCTTTTCCTCAAGTGCACATATATATGGTTTGCATATTTTTTTAGAATAATTCTTCATGTTTATGGCTCAGGTGAGCCCCAATCTTCTATCAATCACATGATTTAATGCTGATTTAGGTTGGAGGTAAACTACATGTTTCATGTAAACAACATGGTTGAATGCAATCTCTTTTGCATGTTTTCAAGAGTTTTCCCACCAATACAAGCATAAATAATGCATTGAACGTAATCTATGGATGCTGCATGGTATGAAGTCTTGCTGAAGAAGAGTACTGTAGAGAGCAGGCCTACCATACTAAGGAAGTTTGACAAGAACAAGGAATATGGCTTAAACAGAATGGGAAGATGTCTTTCTAGCCTGGGCTTGGATCCTTCGACAATTAGCTTGATAATAAATGAAGCAAATGAGATCTGAGCAATTAGCTTCCCAAGAAAAATCTTGTAAATGAACTGTGTGTACCCCAATTCCTGTGCCTTCTGCGCATACCTAAATGATATATTTGAAACAACAAGGGTAAATTTAGCCTTACCCTTGTTGTCTCAAATATATCATTTGGGTACGCATAGAGGGCACATTAATTGGGGTACATATAGTTCATTTATGGGCTTTTTCTTGGATAGCTAATTGCTCATCTATCATCTACATTATTTATAAGCTAATTGCTGAAGGATCTAGGCTCAAGCTAGAAAGATGTCTTCCCAAACACATAAAAAACATACACATAAACACGACAACTAAGAAACATAAATGTAGATTTCGCAATAGTTGAGAAACATAATTGTAGGTATCATGGTCACAATTTTTTGGAGACAACATAATTGAGTTGTATACCCAGATTTTGGAGAGCAACTTCTGCTCCTCCAATTCCAAGTTGACACTATGGGATCCAAAGACCATAGATAAGGAATAAATTGAGAGAGCAGAGGAGGGCCATAATGACCAAAATAATATAGGACAAACCTCAAGTTAAATGAGGCAACTGCAAACATTTTAATAGAATTTTAATAGAATTCTATTAAAATTCTATTAAAATGTTTGCAGTTGCCTCATTTAACTTGAGGTTTGTCCTATATTATTTTGGTCATTATGGCCCTCCTTTGCTCTCTCAATTTATTCCTTATCTATGGTCTTTGGATCCCACAATGTCAACTTGGAATCGGAGGAGCAGAAGTTGATCTTCATCATCTGGGTATACCACTCAATTACGTTGTCTCCAAAAAAATGTGATCATGATGCCTACAATTATGTTTCTCAGCTGTTGTGTCCCAGGACCCCTTATGACCCTTTATGACCATTTACAATCTCTAAGAATACATCTTAGAGGTCTTAAAATGTTGTAAAGGGTCATAAGAGGCTCCTAGGAGGGGCCAGATGAGCTTCCACCTTCACGTGGTTGGCCCTGTTAAGTAGAGAATGTTAATTAAACTATTCTTGAAACATAATTGTAGACATCATGGTCACATCAAGGATGAAACTATTCCAAGTTGACACTGTGGGATGGAGAACAACTTGGAACTGGAGGTGCAGAAGTTGCTCTCCATCATCTGGGTATAGCACTCAATTACATTGTCTCCAAAAAAATGTGACCATGATGCCTACAATTATGTTTCTCAGAGAATGTCAAACTATTCTCAAAACAAAGAGAAGCTGGAAATAACCAACAGAATGAGTGTGGACACCTGAAGATAAATATCAACTAGGGGAAAAGCACCTGCAACAACAGAGGCAATAGCTGTAGATATAGATGAGGATATCATAGAAATCCCTAATTTAGTGTTTCAGAGAACAAATGATGGACTGTGAATTAGGCATTTCTGCGATATCGTCATCTAAATCTATTATTTACATTGGAATGCAGCCTGCGGATATTGATACTTCACCGGCTGAGCACGATGGAGGCATCGATTCTAATGTGAATTGTAGTACTCAAGGTATACATTTTCTATTTGAATTTTGATTAATGAATTTTTAATACAAGCAAACATATTCAATTGTTTAAGGTGGATTAGTTGTGATGATGAGATGTGCCATTTAGATGCTAACTGTGACAGTCTCTTGGTTTTAGGAAATGCAGAAGGAGAAGCCTAGTTCAATATGCAATCTTGCAGAATATGCACGTATATCACATTCTTGATTCAGAGTGGGAAAAATCTTATTTTTGATGCGAGGGAGAGAAGCCAAACACAAAGAACATGCAAATAAACATGACATCTACAAAACATAAATGTAGGTATCACAACAGCTGAGAAACATAAATGTAGGCATCATGGTCCCAATTGTTTGGAGACACAACATAATTGAATGCTATACCCAGAAAATGCAACACAACCACTACTCCTGCAGTTCTAAGTTGACACTGTGGATCCAAAAACCATATATAGATTCCTTATCTTTAGTTTTTGGATCCCGCAGTGTCAACTTAGAACTACAGGAGTAGTGGTTGTGTTGCATCGTCTGGGTATACCACTCAATTATGTTGTGTTTCCAAAACATTGTGACCATGATGCCTACATTTATGTTTCTTAGCTGTTGTGTCCTAGGACCCCTTATGACCCTTTACGACCATTTACGACCTCTAAGAATACATCTTAGAGGTCTTAAAATGTCATAAAGGGTCATAAGAGGCTCCTAGGAGGGGCCAGATGAGCTTCCACCTTCACGTGGTTGGCCCTGTTAAGTAGAGAATGTTAAACTATTATCAAAACAAAGAAAAGCTCAATAATTTATATCTGAATACCAATTTTGTTCTTATCAAACCGTGAAAACATTTAAATAGTCTTTTAAATTGCTATTAAAAATAAAATATTTAATCAACATTTACTTACAAATTTGTGTGCTTGTCTAAGTTTGATACGCATATCTGCGTATCAAACTCAGACAAGCACACAAATCTATAAGTAAACGAAGCTTTCTTAGTCAGTTTGATTTTTCTTGAGGCTGTGAATATACAATATAATGAAAATGCTTTGTTCAATCTAATTGTGCTAAATAGAAGAAAATAGCTAAATCAAAGCTTCATAGATTCATATATGCATACTAATTATAGACAAGCAATATATTCAACTAAAAGTAGGAATATATTGAAAATGGTGTCACATTTTTTTTAAAACAAAAGTTAGTATTTGTCGAAATTTCATCCTTTACACAGTACTAAATTCGAATAGGATGCTATATGTTCGACGGTCCCTTCGATGAATTTTCATGGATAATTCAACGATCGAATGGACAAATTTTAACCAGGATGCTATATATTCGATGAATTGAGGTGGATAATTTGATGAAAAAATGGTCTCAATTTTGACTGTCACACCAATTGATTGACGTCTTATTCTTCCAGTTCCAAGGGATTGTTGCAGTCGATAATTCGACTAGTTGTGGGGTCAAAATTTTGACTATTATTTACCATGTAGAAAATTTGATGAAAAAAGATCGACGACAGTTTTAGTCACCTATTCGACCAATTGTTGTAGAAAATTCAACTAATTATCGTCAAAACTTAAGGTAAAATTTACTAGTGATGATTTGCTTTGAAATAACTTCAATTGTAGTTTACAGATCAATGTTAAGCTCATTCAAGTTTGTCTGATCAATATGTCACTTCAGATTCAATACAATATCAACTTACTGTCCATTGGTAATTACTCTCTATAGCTCGATAACTATTCTGCATTTCAGTTCTCACTAACCAGTATGATCAAAATGAATGAAAACTTGTTCATGCGATAATTCTGCAGTATCTTCTTCTTTCGGCATAGTTTCAACAATGAAACCAATGTCTGTTATATAGACGAGTAAATCATTTTCTTTTTATCCATCAGATTTTGCCGCTTAATCTCATTCATTGATTTTGCCACTTTAACCTTCTTCGGTTGATGTGTCAGTAACATGTTTCAATCTGCTCCATTAGATCTTCCTTGAATTAAGTTAGCCATTGATCTTCATAACAAACCTTATCTATTACCTTGATTTCATACACTTTCCAGCTCATCAATTTATCAGCTAAACTAATCATTTAATTCCTTTCTGTTCTGCTCGGTTAACAAAAAAATGCATTGGTAAACACAAGCTCGGTTAATACTACACTTGGTATACACTACACTCCATTGGTGTATACTAGAATGCTTCATTTACCGACAACACTGCTTTGTGTCTTTCAGCTCTATTCTTCATCATAGATGAATGCAACATAATAAAGTCGATATCATCAAGTCATAGACTCATCAACAAGTTACTCATTGTATTCCTTATCCTCATCTAACATATACATCTTCCTCATGTAGATATTTATGTTCTTCATCTCTTTCACCTTTCTTCAGATGTTTTGGTATAGTAACTTACAAGATAAGTATTGTCAAGCTAGTTGACATCAATGACAACATAATAATGATTTAATCATCTTGCATATCTAATCAACAACTCCTCAGTGATCTTAAATAACAGATTCTTCATTCAGGTTCTAAATCAGTTGTAGTTCATCAAGCTCTTGAAGTTGAAGTATGGGAATGGGATCTAAAGGGAGTTTTCCATCCTCTACTTGCAAAGAATATCAATCTAGTACATGTGCAACATTTGGTATATATTGTCTAAGTACTGAAACATGGAAAACATCTTGAACACAAGATAGGATGGGAAAAAAAGTAATATGGTAAGCAACCGGTCTTATCCTCTCAGGAATCTAAAATGGGCCAATGAAACGAGATGCCAAATTTGAACCCTTTCCATAATGGATCAAACCCTTTTGTGGATGCACTCTCATAAATACCTTAACACTAACTACAAACTTCTTATCCACTCTATGATAATCTGCATATTTCTTCTACCTATCCTAAGCTATGGTCACATGCTCACAGATGCGTTCCACCTATTGTTCTATAGCTCAAATAATTCCAGGACCTAACAAAATATGATCCTCTAACCTATCCCAACTCAAAGGTGTATGAAAAGGAAGGCCATAAAAATCCTGAAAAGGAAACATACCAGTGAAACTATGATAGCCATTGTTTTACAAAAACTTGACCAAATATAAATAGTCCTCCTAGTGAGTTTGTCTATCCATGACATATATCTTTGACATATCCTCAAACACATGATTAACCCGCTTTGTCTGGCCATTGGTATCAGGGTGATATGCCGAACTAAAATTCAATTGTGCTCCAAGATCATGCTACAAGGAAGTCCAAAATGTAGATTTGAATAATGGATCCCTATTTAATATAATCCTACAAGGAATACCATGTAACCTCACAATATCCTACATAAAGTCTCTAGCTATTGAAGTTATTGTATAGGATGCTCCCATAGAAGAAAGTGTGCCACTTTGGTCAACTAGTCAATGATAACCATGATGAAATCATGATTGTGGGAAGTTATAGGAAAACCTACAATGAAATCCATCGAGATGTTATCCCATTTCCATGATAGAACAAGATTAGGCTGTAAAAGTCATATTGGATGCTGGTAGTCTACCTTAACTCTTTGAAACTCTAGACATCTAGCCACAAAATTGAAAATGTCACCTTTATTACTAGAATAGTAATTTGGATGTCGAAGGTCTGTATGCATCTTCTTGACACCTGGATGTGCTGAGTACGGTGCATGATGAGCCTTAGATAAAATCAAGGTACAAAGATCATCTGATAGAGGTATATATATCCAAATCATGTAATGAAAAAGACTATTTGACTCTAAAACATAGCCTAAAAATATGCCTTCTAAAGTTATCCCTGACTCAATATTAGCTCTCACTTCCTTGTACCAAGTATCTGAAGGAAGTGCCAGGAGTATACAATTCTGCAAATCCACACCAAGAGTCAAAACTGAAATCTCATGTCTCTCGCGACTCAAGGAATCTTCTACCACATTTTCCTTACCTTGGATGTACTTGACCTCAAATTCATTATCACAAAGAAATTCCATCCATCGCCTTTGCCTAGCATTCAAATTAGGCTAGGTAAAGATATATTGTAAGTTACGATGATCACTATGAAGCTCAAATATATGTCCTAATAGAAAATGTCTCCATCAGACTCATGCATGAATGACTATTGCTAACTCAAGATCATGTGTAGAATAGCTTAATTTGTGATCCTTGACTTTGTGAGATTCATAAGAAATCACACGTCCTCCCTACATAAGGACCACTCCTAGACCTTCCAAACAAGCATCAACACACACCATGAAATCACCTGTTGGGTCAGTGATTTCTACGATAGGTTCCCTGGTCAGACACTTCTTGAGGTTCTGGAAATCCTCTTCACACTTCTTTTTCCAAACATACTTCTTCCCTTTCCTTTGGAGAGAAGTAATCTGATATGTAACCCTAGAGAAGTCTTTGACAAACCTGCAATAGTATCCTGCCAAGCCCATGAAACTATGGACTTTGGATACATTGGTGGTGGTTGGCCAATTTACTATAGCTTGAATCTTGGAAGAATCCACTAAAATACCCTCACCTGCGATTACATGCCCCAAATACTGAACTTCAGATTGGAAAAAGTTACACTTCGCTACATTGGCATATAATTGATTGTCACGAAGACACTACAAAACCAGTCATAGATGTTCCTCATGCTCCTCTATGATTTTAGAATATATCAATATGTCATCCAAGAAGATAAGGAAAAAATGATCAAGGTAAGAACAAAATACTCCATTAATTAGGCACATAAAAATAGATGGAGCATTTTTCAAACCAAAATGAACTACTGTGAACTCATAATGTCCATAGCGAGTGCGAAATGTAGTTTTGTGAATGTTTGCATCCTGAATCCATAATTGATGCTATCCTATCTTGAGATGAATCTTGGAGAATAACTTGTCTCCCTTTATCTGATCAAAGAGATCATCAATCCTTGGAAAATAGTTCTTATTCTTGATCATTACCTAGTTCAACTATCTATAGTCGATGCACAAGCATAAAGATCCATCTTTCTTTTTTTATTAAAGAGTACAGGTGTGCCCCATGGTGAGATACTTGGGCGAATACTATCCTTCACCAAAAGATCCTCTAATTGGATCTTAAGCTCACTTAACTCTTGTGTGGTCATCTGGTAAGGAGCTCTATATATAGGTTATTTTCTTGGAACAAGATGAAAGTGAAAATATTTGTTGCACTTTGGTGGCATACCAAAAATCTCACTAGGAAAGACATCGACGAATTCTTGAAGTATAGGATGATCAAGAGTCTTTTCCTCTGTTTCTACTTCATCCATCTCATTCATAGTTATGGAAAATACTTGGCATCCCTGTCACATATTTCACATGAGTTGTATAGAAAAAATAATATCAAGAGATATAGGGTGTTGAATTTACACTATCTTACAATACTTTCCAACATAAACTTTGCATTTGATTATCTTCTGTCTACAATCAATGCTGGCTCCGTGAGAACCTAACCAATCAATCCTAAGGACAATTTCATATGATTCTAAAGGAATCACATGAAGGTCAGCCATGGTGATGAATTTACCCAGGTTCAACTCACATTTATGCACTAGAGATTTTGTTGATATCCTTTCCCCAATGGCCAACTCTACTTGCCAACTAATGTCTTGCTTTACTACAAATAGCCCATATTTATCTACTACAAAAGGAGATATAAGATAATTTTTAGCCCTTGAATCAAATAAACTATAAAAATAAATACCTCCAGTAGTACTAGAAGTCTCTACCATAGTGCTCTGATTCTCTACCTAATAATGATCCACTATCGTAAATACCCTGTGAGATCTGGCGACATCCACTATAGTAAGCCCTGAAGCTGCAGGTCTCTTTCCTAAAAAATATGATGCATGTTGAGGGAAATTAATTGCAATGTGACCATACTGTTCACATGAGAAGAAACTATTGCCTCTATGGTGACCTCTCTCAGTGGAGGATACACTAGACTATTGATATCTACCTCTGCTTGCAACTAAATGTGTTCTCTATGTAGGATAATTGGGTTGATTGCACCTGTTGTGCGAAAAGTTACAAAAGTTCTTAGATTGAGGACCATCGTTCTATGTTGGAGGATTCATCCCCTTCTTCTGGTGACTATGAAAGTAGGGGCAGTTTCCTAAAGTTTCATGCACCTTGGTTCTAATTTTCTATATAGCCTGAAGGTGTAGGAAAACTAGTTTGAACACGTATCTGTCCACCATGTCCAAGAGCCAAATTTTCCTCCACCAAAGTAGCCTTAATAACCACTTCCTTGAGGGTCTTGGGTTTGAGAAACTTAACCCCTCCGATGATGTGATCATTAAGTCCCTTGCTGAAATTTTGTGACATATTTGGTGACTTGTCACTAAATCCCCCATTGGGCTTGAGCTCAAAAAAATGACGCTCATAATCCTGGACAGTCATAGATAATTATCACAGATTTTGGAACTCATCTGCATGCTGCTACTACCACTGATCGGATAAGAAGCATTCCTAGAAGTTCTTAAGAAAAATATTCCAAGTGACAGTATCCATGGTAAGTCCTAGTTTCTGCTAAATTTTCCACAAAGAAGCTGCAAAACTTTTGAAAATCATAATGACACATTTGGCCTTAACATTGGTATCGAACTGTTTCATGGAAAAACATTGATCTAATGCAATGAGCCAAGTCTCTACCTCAAAACTGGTGTCAAGACCATTAAAAGGAGGAGGTTACGATCTCAAAAGGTCTCTCATTTGAGTGGCCTTTACAACTCCATGGATGAGGGTAGTGTCCCTTCCTCTTGGACTTCTGGATCTTTGTCTCTCCTCATTATTAGAATGGCATGATGCTTCTTGTTCAGCCTTGTCTTGCACACATAGACATTCTAGGATAGTCTGGAGCATCTGTATAGCATTGAATTCTCCAGAATCACCATGACGTTCACTGGCATCCTCTTCCCTACTCTCCTCAACTCTCTAACTCACAGGAGGGATAGGAAGTCTTTTCCTTCCACATCCTCTAATACGGCCTCCACTTCGACCTCTAGCAATAGATCTTGTTTTAGTGACTATTTTTCCTACAACATTCAATAAGAAGGATGAAAATAAATAAGAAGTGAAAAATCGTAAAGTAATAGTTTCAAATACAAGAGTTTTATATGCCTAAGTTTTTTTTTCAAGTTTTAACTACTAGACACCTAATGGGTGTACAAATTTCATAGATTTCCTACTATTTGAAACATGGGCTCTAATACCAAGTGTAATGCCCCACCAGGGAACCCAGGAGATATTAACCTAAAACATGTTACTAAGTTTACATAATAATTTTTTTCTTAAGAGTTTACAAACAATAATTAATAACAAAGAAGAAGTAAAACGTAAAGTTCATAGATACACATAAACATAATCTCAATTTTAGATTACAAATACATCTGAATAATGAAGTATACATAATTACCCACATCCACTACACAAGTCATAGGGTATGAAATTACAACTAAGTACAAAGTACAAATAAAGAAAGAATAAGAGTAAGTCTCTCAAGGAAGATAAGATAAGAAGAAACAACAACAAGGATCATTCCGCACTAGTACAGGAATGTCAAAGTCTCAAATGGTAAAAGAATCACTACCTCCCGACCTCATGGAAAACTTGTGGTTACACTCCCACTGTGTTGAGGAGATAACATCAAACCCCACTTGGATAAAAATACCAAAATCAATCATCAGGTAAAACTAAGCAAGGGTCCTATAAGTTCCTATCTCAAAGGTACACATACTAATCCAAAGGAAACCAACACATGTAGGAAACCTAAGATAAAATCAGGGAATTGTCATCACATATGTCAACCCCTTGGAATGATGTCACTAGACTTTGACTCCCAAGTGTGATCATATGCGGAACCTAAAATCCTCTCATGTAGACAAGGATAACCGATCATGCCAAAACTCACCACCACTACTAGACAGGAAAGCATCTTCTCCTTCTCCCATCCTTATCCTATACTAGCACTCAAGGCATGGGTGATGAATCCATTATCTTATGAATTCATTTTAAAATCTTATTTAATTATATTATCACTTGTTTAAGTAACCTACTAAGGATAGCCAAGCAACCACTTCTGAGCTCCGATGCCTCCAAAGTAAGCCACTTCCCCTTTAACCCCTAGATAACCTACCCTAGGTTCATAAATCTCAAAACATTACTCATAGGTCATCACAAATCATAGCCTCAAAATCTGGTTCCAAAGTATAACAAGAAAACACATAAATAATTTCCATCATAATAAAATCAACTTCCATAAGGTTGGGTCATAACAAAGATCAATTGTCACAGAAGTATGCAAGACAAACAAAATATAACACATTAACCCTAACCCCGCCTCTGATAACAATCCTAAAAGGATGACATAAAAGATTCCCTCCTAAACCATAAACGCAGAAGGAAAAACATACATAAGAATTTAATTAATAATAAACTAATTTGTAAAGTACCATTACATAATTTAATTTATTAAATAATCACTTGAAAAACTATAATTATATGATTGAATTAAATTCCACACCAATCAAATCAATTTATAACGTTATAAAAATAAATTGACTCTAGGATTAAAAATTACTAAAACAAATATAATTCATCATAACTAAATGAATACAATTAATTAATTCGTCTCAATAACTCCATATTATTTAATAAAAAATCAAAATAATAATAATATTATTATTAAACAACATGTGTTCATAATAATACCATTATTAATTATACATTATTAATATTTAATTAAATTTATTATACAAATTATTTTCACGTATATATATTTTTAATAATAATAAATTTATTATTTATTAATATTTTAAATTAATAAATAATAATTACAATTTAAATAAAAAACATATATATTTAAATTTTTTTTGATAATTAATAATAAATAAAATAAAAACATAATGCAATAAGGTAAGTGGGGATGGTAAGTCTGATAGTTATAATTGTCGTTCGGTGGGGATGGTGTTGTGGGGTGGGGACTGGATCGCACCATCCCACGTCGCTTAATTTGTTTATATATATATATATATATATATATATATATATATATATATATATATATATATATATATATATATATATATATATGAAAGGTATATGTATATAAATTTAAATAATTACCTCATTATTTTATTAAAAAAATATATTATATATATATTTCAGAATATTTATATATATATATATATATATATATATATATATATATATATATATATATATATATATATATATATATATATATATATATATATATATATATATATATATATATAAAACAATGAGGTAATTATTTAAATATACACTCACACACACACACACCCCCCCAATTTCACTTCTTTCTACATAATTTAACAAGGAAGAATTTACATACAAACAATTATCTGTATAATAATTTAACAATTCTATCAATTCAAACCCTAAGGTTTTTTGCCATAAATCTTTCAAACCCTTGTTGAATTAAAAATATAATTTAATTATGGGAATTCATCCAAGCACCAAATTTCACCAAACTAATTTCATAATTTCAAACATGAACAGAAAATCACAAAATAGCCATACCACCTAGATCTAATAGGCACAAAGAAAACAATCTTTCTGAAATACCAGAATTAAGACTACAAGGGTTTCCAAACCCTACTTCAAACCACCAATTGAAGAAATTTGACAAAGACCAAAAAACGTAGAAAAATCTCAAGCTTTCACAAAAGAATCCTTCAATTCAATTCTTCCACCCAAATCTGCAAACCTGTGTGTTTGAAAATAATGGACAAGCCCTCCCAATATAGGAATTCAAACTCAGCCATGCAATTATGGAACTCAACTCAACTCAACAGCTTTGTGTCCATCAATTTCCCTTTTCACATAATTTACTCAATTCTAATTCTTAACTCAAGTATTTTTGCATTCCTTATTTATGTCAATTCACTTAACTCCTAATTACTTTATTCTTTTATTTATTTATTCTAATTGATTTGTGCAACTAATTGTATATCAATTTAAATATATTATTTTAATTCTTATGATAATTTATTTTTAAATAATAAATTTATCTTCTATTTAAAAGTTGAATTTTGATAATTAATTAAATCTTTAATGAAGTGTATTTAATTAATTTTCATTAATTAAATAATTTTATTTCCACAAATAGACTTTTAATTAAATCTTTAAATTTTAATAAATGTATTTAATTAATTTCTATTAATAAAAAACTTTCACATTTAATTATCTATATTTAGTAAGATCTAATTATCTAAACCAAATCTTATTAAATTATTTAATCACAACAAACATACCAACCAACCAGAGACCAACTGAAAACTAATAAAACCATAATCATGCTCAAGGGAGAGGTTATGAACTTGCGTCAGCTAGGTGAATTTGGAAGGGTAATAGATCAAAAGCTTGTCCATTATTTTAGGACAATAAAATGACTTAGGTTGGGATTTGGATTTGAATATAATCTCCCCTCTCTTATCATTGAGACTTGCGATAGGGCACACTCATCTTGACAATTTAGAGAAATTGATGCTTAGTACCTGTAAACCCACATAAAAGACAAGCGCACACACACACACACACACACACACACACACACACACAATAAGAAATGACATAGATTGGGACATCATGTTGATCCCACAAGAAGGTAACTACAACTCTATCCCTCAACCATATCAAACACGTCAAACAAGAAAAGTAAAAGCATGCGTGATAGCCATACACATGCAGGTATGGAGTAAGTAAAATCATAAACATAAACATACATTTTAATCATATAAATAGTCATCATCAAAGTAACTAACATCATCTAACTGCAATTATATGATATCCATAATTAACCAACACCAAATCGCCATGTAATGTTATACATCCAAAACCACATAATCAAACTGAAATATGCAATACATACATAAAAGTGGCCTAAAAGAGTTTGGAAATATAAAACTAAAAAGTAAACTATGGGTGGGTACTACATCCACCCTCCCTAAAATTAGGCTTACTCCTAGAAGCCTACAAACAAATAGGGATATAAACCTCAGAATCTTGTTGTGTCCTTCCAAGTCATTGACGACTCATCAGTAGGGTCTCATTGGACCCTTATCTGCTCGATAGTGTGATCCATGAGGGTTACATCTCATCACTAAAGTATGTGAATGAGCTCCAAATCTAGCTGCTCATCCTCTACCTATAAAGTATTCCAGTCAAGTACATGTGCAACATCTGGTATATACTGTCTAAGTACTGAAACATGGAAAAGATCATGAACACGAGATAAGCTAGGCGGCAAAGCAAGGCAATAAGTAATTAGTCCTATCTTCTCAAGAAACTCAAATGGGCCAATGAAATGAATAGCCAAATTTGAACCCTTTCTATAATGGATAGGGCTATTTTGTGGATGCACTCTCATAAATACCTTAACACCGACTGCAAACTACTTATCCACTCTATGAGCACCTGTATACTTGTTTTGCCTATTCTGAGTTGTAGTCACATACTCACAGATGCATTCTGCCTGCTATTCTATATCTCAAAGCATCTTAGGACCTAACATAATGCTGGATTATGAAGAGGGGGCGTGAATCAGTAATCCTTGATTCTCTGTACCTTAAAATTTTTTCTCTGATTAACTCGGTCAAATACAATTCAACATTTACTGACAACCATAAATAAAATTTAACAATCACCAAATCAAACACATAAATCATTCAACACACACAACACCAATATTTAACATGGAAACCCATATTTGGGAAAAACCACTCTGGGAATTGTCACCCACTAAAGAAAATAATCTTCTGAAGTATGCTCGGTTAAGAGCCAATCTGGTTAAAGATTACAATACACACTCCTAGGTGTTGTAGGATTTGACAAACATGCAAATCCATAGACCCCGAGTACACCTGCATGCAAGAACCTGATACAAAGTAGAAGCAAAAAGATGAAAAAGCAGAACTCAGATGTTCACTCAAAATGTGAGAGCAAAATTATCAACTGAATTAAAAAAACAATTACAAAGTTCAACCTTAAAAAGGTGAATGAAACCCTAAAAGGGAAATACTAGGTTGCACATTATTAATTAAGAATTAATTAATAATGCACCTAAGAGACGCTTAAGCAACTAGAGTAAAAGGAAATAATACTCTAACACCCCCCCTTAAGCTGAACACAGGGAGAAAGCAGACCTAGCAAGACTAAGAAAGCAAGAAATGGGTCCCGGCAACAAGGCCTGATCAGGTACCCAGTACAAGGAAATCTCTGTAAACCAGAGACAAAGGAGAAAACCCAGTGGGAAAAACCCCTCTCTAAAAAGAGATATAAAAGAAATCAAAGACAAAAGGCATGACTTCAAGAGACTCTCTCAAAGCCAGTAGTACAATGCATGCTGCTAACCCCCCCGAGAGAGAGGGTCGATGCTCCAAAGCCCCCCAGAATGAAAGAACCCCTGGAGCAATGAGCAAACCACTGTGACTCCAATGCAGAGGAGTGAAGGTCAGTGGGTGCTGAAGAGGTGACCTCGAAGGATGAGGTGTCACTGGAAGGCCGAGCTGATGCTCAAATGAGAAGACACGAGGATCCTGAAAGGGAATCCCCAATGCAAGTGGTATGACAGGTGTGCTGACACTGTCATGAGAGAGGAGATGAGTGTCCTCTGAAGAATCCTCAACAACTGCACCTGGTGGCTCGATGAATGGAGCTGGAGGATCAAGCAGTGCTGAAGAAGAATCTAGCTGAAGAGAAAAGTACTCCTCAGGATGTGGTGTAGCAGTCACAACACGGGTCTCAGGAACAACACAGAGGTTCAAGCTACCTGACTGCACCACATGATGCTCTCATGAAAGAGGAGAGCTGAGATCCGACAATGGAGATGGTGGACCAAAATGAGAAAAGATGTAGAGACGGGAGGAATGATCAACTATCCCTGTAGCAATAATGCCTCCTGTCACACTATCCTTGATGAAGGCTGAATCGGCCGTGAACTCAACTGTCTTCCCTGACCCACTGCGAGTAATCTGATAAATGGAGAGAAGGTTTGTAGAGAGAGATGGAACATACAATACATCATGGAATGTGCCATCCTGAATGCTGACTGAACCTGTCCCACAGACTGTCTGTACAGTGTTATTCCCCATGAGAATATGAGGAATAGGAGAAGTCTCAAAAGAAGAAAACAACTCCTGAGAAGATGCCATATGGTGAGAAGCACCGGAATCTAGTATCCAAGGGACCTGTAAAGGGGATGCAACAGATGCCCATAATGCATGACCCTGTCCAAAAACCTGTCCAGATGTCGAAGAAGATGCAGAAGACTGAAAAGCAGACCCTTGTGAGGTGGAAGAGGATGGAGAGGAAATAGTGCTCTTCTGAAGGAGAGCTTGCAAATCTGCAATCTGTTTCTCATAACCATCACATCTCTTTTGAAAGCACTGTGACTCATCATGATTCCTCTTCTGACAATAGGAACATGTGGGGATCTGAGTCTTCTGATTCTCCTTCTTAGAAGAAGATGGTGTGTCAGTAGAGTGTTGAGAGGAGGAATCTGATATCTGCTTCGGCTTCTGTGTACTCTGAGGTGACTTGGCAAGCAATGCCTGTGACTGTGAACCTGTAAGAGAATCCATCTGAGTGAGCTTTGATTGCTCTCGAGTCAACCGGTCACAAAAAGTCTCGAAGGAGGGCATAACATGTCGTGCACCTAGTGCATCCATAGTGGAGTAGAAGGTAGAAGAAAATATCTGAAACTGTCCTCGAAGCTTAGAAAGAATCAGGTAAATACACTCATTGTCTGTTTTGTTCTTCCCACACCCCTGTAAAATTGAACGGAGAGATTTGAACTTCATCAAGAAGTCCTCAATGGTGGGAAAAGAATCAGGTACCAATGAAGTCAACTCTGTTTCAATCTGTAGTGCCCTGAACTCATTTACAGTGCCAAAAAGATTCTGAAACTTATCCCAAATGGCTTGAGGAGTAAGGCATCCATCAAGGTGAAAAATTAGACTATCTGAAACATGTAGTGACATCAAACCCATGGCTTCATCCATCTTGTTCCTGTGCTGCATGACCTCAAATGGTCGAGTCAACTGAGGCTGAACTGGGTCCAAACAAGACCATAACCCCCGTGATCGAAGAAGCCGTGTCATACGAGCCTTCCACACATGGTAATTGTGTGGAGTGAGGAGCTCAACAGATGCTGTGTCTGCCATAGTGCCAAGTGCTGTGACTATTTTTTTATTAAATTTTCTTTCAGAACTAGACAGAAGATGCAGAAGGGGTTTTTTTTGTTTTGAGTGATACAATGTGTTGTTTTTCTGAAAGAAATGACAGAAAAGCAAGAAAGAACACCCCCCACAATAGCTACAACCCAATTCCAATACAATTCTGAAAGCGTGAAAGAAAGAAAGAGAAAGTAATGCTTCAGAATATCAATATGTGTACCTTGACTTTGAGGCTCAAAAATGACATCAAAATGAAAGAATCAAAGAATGAAACCTGCACCAATGCGACGGGCTCGGAAAGACCTTTCCAACGATATATAATATGTCCAATTTTGAGTCCGTTTGCTCAAGTTACGAGCAAAAAACTAACAGGACCCCCAAATGGCATGCTCGCTGGAAAAACACAGGCAGTGCAAAAAATTTGACGGCCGTACGGCCATCAAAAGGCCGTCGCCGACATCAGCATGATGTCATCACTAAAAAAATGATGACCGCCGAAAAAAAAACCGGCGCCGAAAACTGCCGGCAAGTGACGTCAGCAGGTGACGTCACCTGCTGCAGGCTGTCGGGTGGAGGTTGGGCGACGGCTGGCGGGTGGCGGTGCGGCGCGGCGACGGAGCGCAGGTGGTGGTCGGCTGGGCGGAGCGGAGCGGCGGTGGCGGCTGGCTGGGCGGCTGGTGGCGCGGCAGTGGAGGCGGCCGGCGGGCGGTGCGCTGGCCGGGCGGCTGTGGCGCGCCACAAAAAAAAGAAAAAACCCTTCTTTTTTTTAATTTTTTTTTCTCGAAAATCATGCCGTACGGTCCAAAAGGGGAAATTTTTTTTCCCAGAAGCTCCGGTGTCCAAAAAGGACAAATTTTATATGGATTTTGGGTATCTCGGGCCTTCTGGACGCAACCGTGAGGTCAGTTTTTGTCCAAAGTGCCCCGAAAAATTGCAACCCCCCAGATCCAATATAAAAAACAGTAGAAAATGCCAAAAAAAAAAGGGCTTGATCCACAGCTTCAGAAAACTTTGAACAAGCTGCAGCAGAATGGCTCTGATACCATGTAGGATTTGACAAACATGCAAATCCACAGACCCCGAGTACACCTGCATGCAAGAACCTGATACAAAGTAGAAGCACAAAGATGAAAAAGCAGAACTCAGATGTTTACTCAAAATGTGAGAGCAAAATTATCAACTGAATTAAAAAAACAATTACAAAGTTCAACCTTAAAAAGGTGAATGAAACCCTAAAAGGGAAATACTAGGTTGCACATTATTAATTAAGAATTAATTAATAATGCACCTAAGAGACGCTTAAGCAACTAGAGTAAAAGGAAATAATACTCTAACAGGTGTGATCTGGTCAAGGGATTCACCTCAGATCTATTAGGATTGACTAGTTAGTATAATACCTTAGTAACGAAGGATTGGACATCCATTTACAATGATTCTATGGTTAAACAACATCAAGTATCATACTTAAAATATCATACTGAACTCATTAGATTTATCAATCCAAGAGCATAAACTTGAAATGGTGACTACAAAGTATATGCTCTAGTCCATCTTTAAAGTCATCACAACTAAAGGAAAGGAAATACTACAAGAAATCTATATTAAGAATTAGAATAACAATTTAACCTAGAGCTTAAATGAATGCTTCAACATTAAACTAACTATGCATCTATTCTACAAGGAACAACTAATGGTTCTGTTACCAAGTGGCTGCAGGAGAAACAAAGTATTAAATACTTCAAGAAAAATTAAGTCTAATTCCTACTTAATCATGAACTGAGTTCACCTTTCATGTGGGCCCCCACGGAAGAGTGAATAGACTGAAAAAATCAAAGATTAAGATCTGGAAATGTCATTCATTCATTCATAAAAATATAAGTACAAGATGTAGTAACAAAGTTGTATTCACTACTTGCTGGATTACAAAAAGGATTTCCTGAAAAACTAGCTAACTAGGAATCATGAACTCTAGCTTATTTATCAACAACTTGAAACAGAAGTCCTAAAGACTAGGATTCTCTAATATATGGATATGAAAACTTTTTAGTTACAAGAGAAACAACATCAATTAATGTAGGAGTAAACTGCATTCAACTATGCACGAATATAGGAATGCATGACTGTAGGATTTCCTCCAAAACAACCACAAGTTGAATTGAACCAGTCTGCAATAGTAACTGATACCAACTGAAATGGTGGAATCATTATGAACCTTGAAAAAATTTATTTGTCTTAATGATGCCACTTCATTTGTTGATGCCGAGTCTTCCTTACCTGTTGACGTATCCTTTCCTACAAGAGATTAGCGCACTAAAAAATTGCAACACATATCCAGGATAAAGATTCTCAATAAGTTTTTCCTAATTTAGCATTATCCTCATCACACGGCTACATGAGACACTACCCCATTAATTCAGAATGGCAAGAATACTAGATTTCATTCTACATAACCATGTAATACATATATATTCAGATATTCTTCCAATCTTAAGAGTATCAAAATACACACATAAGTATAGCATCAAAACATAAAAAGTTTGAACAATGTCTATAAAAAAATCATGAAATACTCAAGTCTTAACCAAAAAACCATAAACTAAATAGCCATAAACATGGCTCATCATTACCCCCCAGCTTGACCTTTTGCTGGTCCCACAAAAAAATAAAGTTTTTGAGTCTTGTTGTCATTCTATAATTTGCAGCTGATTTCTGTCCACTGCCTCCCTTTGCATAGCTCCAGTAAAATCCCTTGGTCTCTCTGTACTTCTCCCACCTATTCACTTCCCCCTCCATATCATAATTTTATAAGCTCTCCGAGTTTTCCAACAAAGGGGAAATGAGTAAGGGTGGTTGAAATGTGAGAGGAATCCAAAAACTCTTCCTTACTCTTCCCAAGGAAATGTACCATGGAGCACACCTATTTTCCATACTGAAGTTAAGAGGTGAAAGTGGCTCCTTATTCCTTAATTCCTTAGTCAAACTAATCCATCACCACTGAATAGAGTTCATAGCTTCTGGAAACTCAACCTTGGCTATCTAAACATATTCATCACAAGCTACATTCCGAAGAGAGTAAATGAGTTTACTCCCTGAATCAGAAGGATCAATCCTTAACCAGTCATAGTAACAAGTTTTAGGGTCATTGGCCTTTGGTCTTAGATAGATAGGGATTTCTTCCTCCAACTCTCTATACACTTTGGCTTAGGATTCTCAACTAATTTCATTTTGAATCCATGACATGAGTGCTCTCAGTTGGATAACCCCAACATACAACAAGGGATTCCAAACTCTATCATTAGGAACTGCTAGGTTGTGGAGAAAAAGCTCACACAAATTTTTTTTAATGGTTGCAGGAGAGTTATGAAAAGCTTGGGAAAACTCAAGGGGTTCTTGTAACAATGGAGACCTATCTTGTATTATGCAAGTCATTTGGTAATTTAGAAGTTTCTTCTTAAGAAATATGGCACACACAGGAGAAGGAGAACTACAACTCATTAACTCAGGTATAAGGGATGTTACCTTATTGAGCTTTGCATGGAGTTTCTCCACTTCTTCTTCTTCTTCAAGGGCTTCTTGATAATGATGGTCAATGACTCTATTCAATTCTTTCTTTGGTTTCTTCCATTGTTCTCTTTCTGTAACTAATTGTTTAGACAACTGGAAAATAATAGACAACAATGACATAGAGAAAGAGGCATCCGACATAATATTGACACAAGGGTTTTCTGCTAAATGTGAAACATGGGACTTACCATCATTCAAACTCATTTCTTTCGTGTGATCCATCCACACCACCATAGATCTCTCTGTGTTACTACACTATTGCACAATAGAAGCCAGTGCATCCAAACCCTTGCTTAATATCTGCTCCACCACTTCATTAACAAAATTCATGTTAACATCAAAGTTCTCTCCGAACAAATTCTTCCCTGCTGCTGTAGGAGGTGGTTCTAGTTTATCTTCTTCCTCTGCAAAACATTCCTCTGACATCTCATCATTTTCTAAATCACTGAAATTATCAATTGTTTGAGGACTTCTGGAAGATGAACCTCTTCTTTGGAACCTAAAATTTTGGTCATCGGAACTAGAGTCATCTCCAATTATTATGCATTCTTTATTCATTTGACCCTCAAGAACCTGTTCTTTTTCAGCCTCAGGAAACTTCTTAAGCAAGTCTTGTTGACTATTTTTAGGTTCCTCTTTCCTTGACTCTGAGACTTCAGGTTCAATAATTGTCCTTGCTAGTGGTATATATGTGGACACATTTTTCCTCCTTTTATCACTCCTTCTCAATGAAGTTTCTGCTTCCTTTTCAGGAATTTTACACTTTCTAGGAGCAATTGAAGCTATAGGTGATTGCTCTTTTGTCTCCTGAATGTTACTGGGGATAGTTTTACTTCTTTTATTTACTTTCCTCTGGGAAACCCTACTTGACAAAGGAGTAGTCTTCCCATGGAGGTTTTCTCCTTTTCCTCATTTTGAGCTAACCCAGAAGTAGAGAACTGAGGGGAATTTTTAGGAGTCTTAATCCTGGACCTTCTCTTCGAGGAAGATTCTGGCTCAAGTTCCACAATGATTTTCTTGACCCCATGTTCAATTTGAATTCTATTTCCAACTCTTTTCTCTTTAGGCTCTAGGGTTTTTTCCTTAAATCCTTCTAATAAAAAATCTTCCCATGACATCCCTGACTATTCTCTCAAAGCTTTCTCAACAATTAACTTAATTAAGCAGTGATGTGAGATAGTATTAAGCTTACCTTCTTGCACCAGAGAAGCCCTCTTCTTCAAAATATTGAACATGAAATTGGGTACATTAATAGGTCGATTATCATGCCACAGATAGCTCAAGAACTTAAAGTGAACAAAATGCAAGAATGCCTAACCGTCCCTCACAAGTAAAGTATTTGATAATGTGGACTGCACACTACCTAAAGGGGTCTGGCAAAGATATCCTGTGTCTACCTTTCTTTCTGTCAACATCCAGTGGTGGATTTGAGTGCAAGGTAAACTGTGCCCTAGATGTTGTTGGATCAAAGTTTTCTGAGAACTCTTCTCCTTCCTGTGGTAGACCCATAATGTTAGCCACAATTGCCTATGAAAATTGTACCCTTAGTCCTTTAACCGTGGCCACTCCTTCCTTAAGTGTGCTTAAAAACTACAATGCTACCTCACCATCCCAGCTGGTAAGTCTCTAAATATAATCAAGCCATCCTTTGGTTTGGAAATATGGTGAACATGCTTGATCATTTAATAAAATATCATGCACTGTGGGCTCACACCGGATGAGATCTCCTCCCATCTTTAGATTATCAGACTACTCAAAACAATGTTGCGGAAAATCCAAACAAACTACAACAAAGATTGAGCAAGGAAGTCTTGAAATGGCAAGATACAGGAAAATTTAAATGCAAAAAGTTCTAGAATTTCAGAAATGAAAGCAGTTAAGGAAATAAGAGTGCAAATCTAAAGTATATCATGCATTAACTGTTCATAATTACTTTATAGATTTTGTACTAGCCACCTTTGCATGTTATGTGTGAAATAATAGCTCATTCAAGGTTGTCACATCACTCAAAGTGAAAGATGGAAAGAAGTGTGTAAAAGTACAGGTAAGGTTTAAAAGAATCAAATATAATGATTGTATGAATACATAAAACAAAAATGATATATCTTCCCCCAAGCTTAATTTGGCAATTGGTCCAACAATTGCACATGTGATGAGGCATAGCTAAAATTTTGAAAAAAAATTTAGAAAATAAATACCTCGGATAGTGTACGAACCTGAGAAATTGCTGAGGGCAACACCTATCATCATCCATTGGAGGAGAATGATGAGATGGATGGGTGACAAGATGAGAAGTGATGAGATGGAATTTATTATGGAGAAAGTACTTTCTTGAAGAAAGTTTGTATTATGAGGATATGAGAAATTTTTAGAGGGAAGAACTTAAATGAGTGGAAGGCTCATTTCTAGAGGCTACAAGAGAGATGTCACCGACGGTGGAAGAGAACTGCTGCAGGAATTCTGCTTTGCTCTGCAACTTGTGGTATAGTTTTAGCCCTTGCCAATTAACCAACAACTTGAATCAAATAGGATCAACAATAGATAATTAAACCACTCCATTTGGAAACATAAAAATGATCTTGTACGGTCCCAACCAATGAGTTTAAAACTTCCCTGGATTGTGTTGATACCTAGAATCATAAAGAAGTACCCAGTCACCAACAACAAACATTTTATCCTTGATAAACTTACCATGCCACTGCTTTCATTGCTACTGGACCAATTATGTATTATTCAATACAGATTTGCACCATTCATCAAGTCCATTCAAACTCAGAATACGTTCCTGTTGTGTAGAAGTAAGATCCAGACCAAGTTCCAAAGCTGTCCTTAATGTTTTATGTTCAAACTCCATAGGCATGACAAATGACCTACCATAGACTAGCTTGAAAGGAGTGAAGCCCATTGTAGATTTCCAGGTGGTTCTACAAGCCCAGAGAGCTTCAGGAAGTCGTTTGGCCCAATCTTTCTTATGGAGTGCTACTATCTTAGTAAGAATGAATTCCAGCTCTTTGTTAGTAACCTCTACTTGGCCATTGGCTTGGAGGTGATAAGGTGATGATTCACCATGCCAAATTTTATATTCTTCCATCAAAGTAGCTACTAGATTTGAAGTAAATTGAGCTTCTTGATTAGATGTTAACTCCCTAGGCACACCAAATCTTGTGAAAATAAATTCATATAGGAACTTGGAAACATTGTTATCCCTAGGAAATTTCATAGGTTTGGCCTCGACCCACTTTGTAACATAATCAGTGCATACTAGAATATAGGATTTACCTTGTGAAGATGGTTAAATAGGACCCACAAAGTCAATCCCCCATTTATCAAAGGGCACTACAACTACCTGAGGCTGCAGGGGCATCTCATCTGACTTAGTGGGTCACCCCATGTGTTGGCACTTATCACATTTCTTTATGTACTAAGTTGCATCTTTGTGTAAACTGGGCCAATAATATCCAGTAGTCAAGATCTTGAATGTTGTTCTCTTGGCAGAAAAATGACCTCTACAGGGCTCATCATGACATGCCCTTAAGATATCATATGTTTCATTTTCCCTTATGCATCAGTGGTTAGGTAATTAGCAATGTCGACATACCATGTATTTTGTGCTAACAACAGAAAGAGGTGTTCATCTAGAAAACTATCATCAATGGTTGCAGGATCATCAAGGACATGCAACCGAGAGGGGAAGTCAGCTACTACATTGGCCTTGTCAGGCTTGTCTACTATAGTGATATCAAATTCCTACATAAGTAACAACCAACGAGCCAATCTTTTGGATATGGTCAGTTTGTTCATCAAGTACTTAATGGAGGAGTGATAAGTATGAACAAATATTTCATACCTAGTAATATAGTGCCCGAATTTATTCAGTGCATAGATAACTACAAGCAGTTCCTTTTCAATTACTATGTAGTTGAACTCTGCACCTTGTAGATTTTTACTGATGAAATAAATAGCATTCTCAACTGAGTCTATCTTCTAATCAAGTACTGCACCTATAGCGTAGTCTGAGGCATTTGTATGAATGTGGAAAGGCAATACCCAATTAGGTCCCCTCAAGACTAGTGTTATGGTGAGAACCTC
Source organism: Chamaecyparis obtusa (assembly GCA_027943335.1). Lineage (NCBI taxonomy): Eukaryota > Viridiplantae > Streptophyta > Pinopsida > Cupressales > Cupressaceae > Chamaecyparis > Chamaecyparis obtusa. The sequence continues at coordinate 126,770 of BSBK01008159.1, read as the reverse complement.
CTTAAGCTGTAGGAGAGATTTGTTACACTCAGAGTCCCAAGCAAATTTGGCATCCTTTTTTAACAAGTTATAAAGAGATGCTGCAAGCTGAATGGAATCCTTTATAAATCTTTTGTAATACCCAACATGCCCAAGAAAAATTTGCACATCCTTCTACTTTTCTGGTGCAGGTAAGTTATTGATTACCTCAATCTTTGCTGGGTCGACTTGGATGCCTTTTGATGAAATGAAATGGCCTAATAAAACACCCTCCTCCATCATCATGATGAAGTATTTCTCTCTGTTTAGAGAAAGGTTGTAGTCCTGGCATCGCTTGAGAAACTTTTCCAAGTTTGCCTTAGCTTCATCAAAAGTGTTCCCATAAACAGTAAAATCATCCATATAAATCTACATACAGTCAACCGATATATCAGAAAAAATACTTAGGATAGCTCATTGGAATGTGGATGGACAATTGCATAAGCCAAAATATAAGACTGAATAGGAAAATGTCCCTCATGGGCATGCAAAATTTGTTTTCTCTTGGTCCTCGAGAGCTATTTGTATCTTATTGTAACCACTAAAACCATCCAAAAAAGAGAAACATTTCTTGCCAGCTAGATTATTTCTTGCCAGCTAGAAATATTTAGTGGCTGAATTGAGCTCCCTGTAGTCTACGCAAACTCTCCATTTCCCTCCCTTCTTTGGTACTATAACTAAGGGTGAGACCCATTGGACATCAGAGATGGGGTAGTGAAACTAGTGTTTAACAACTTCAGCAGTTCATTCTTAACTATATCCCTCAGGACTGGATTGACTCTCCTCTAAGGCTGACAGACAGGTTTATATTTAGGACTGATGTAGATCTTATGAGTGCAGAGTTTAGGATCTAGTCCTTTCATGTCTATATAGTCCCAAGCAAATGCTTGTTGATTTTCCTGCAATAACTTTAGTATAATTTTTTGATGTGGTAGTGATAAAGCACTGTTGGCATTCAATTATCTTCCTGGACTAACTTCCAGCTTGATTACCTTATCTACCATTGATAGCTGAGCAACTGGAAAAGAATCCACCTCATGAGGTAATAATGATTGGAGGAATTGGGAGGTTTCTGAATACTAAGGTGCATTCAAAGGTGGTAACATAGTTTCTAGGATATAGTTCGTTTGGGAACATAACTGAGACCCTACCCCATATTTATTCATGATAATGGATGAAATTATCTCATCTTCTTCCCTAGAGGCTACGAATGGCTCCCGACCTATCATCATAAGCTGGCGGTTGGAATTGACTTCTGGATCAGCAACACCCAAATCTAGCCAGACGATTTGATCATCTTGCAGCAGAGGCTGAGTAGGGGAGTATACAGTCAGGTTCTTAGTATGGACACCATTGGATATTGTCATCTTCCTTGATTGGAAAGCTATATAGGCATCTGCAGTAGCCAGCCATGGCCACCCTAGAATTAGAGGATACCCACCCATGTTAGCTTTTGGGGAAAGGACAAAAAAGTCTATTGGATACTCCCAAGAATTTAATGTGACTATGACATCCTCTACCATCCCGTCTGGTTTGATAGTATAACTATCAGTAAGATGAAGTATGGTTGGTGTTTCTTTGAGGCTAATGATATGCAGTTGAGACAATACCTCTTTTGTCATGACATTTATTGATGCACCTAAATAAACTAGAGCATTTTGGACTTACATTCTGTGAATGGTGACAGTAACCACATGACTCCCAGGATCAGAATATTTAAGTACAGTAAGCTTCTCCAACATCAGGTCAAACAACTGTCCTAAGACATGAATAGTTTTATGATCCTTCTTCTTTCTCCTTGGTTGCTTTATACAAGCCTCCTTAATAGCTTTAGTATAAGCGAGAACTTCCTTAATAGCGTTAATTAATGGTATTTTTACTATCATCTGCTTCAGTTGATTAATAAAATATGTCACTGTTTGGTTTTCTATAGGTCGAGCTTGTTCTACCAACCTATGAGGAAATGGGGGCTCTTTAACTATAGGAGAGGTAGGCTGAGGTGGTACATCCACTTGTCTAGCTAAGGAGTCCTCAACTTCTATTATGATAGGCTATTAAGGAGAAGCAAGAGTTTTTCCTGACCTTAAATGAATATCATTCAAGGAGATAGCATAACTTTGTTGTTGTGTTGGCATCTTGGTATTGTTGGGATTAGGGGTAGGATGAACTGGTAGTTGAGTCTGCTTAGGGGGAGTATTATTGGCTGCAGGAGGAGGCATTAGAGCCTGTTGTTGAGGTGGTGGCATTAAGGCTTGTAGACTGGATTGGTTAATCCAATTATGAGGTTGTTGCCAACCTTGCTGAGGTTGCTGCCAACCTTGTTGAGGTTGTTTCCAACCTTGCTAAGGTTGTTGCCAATTATTATGCCCACTAAAACCCATATGCTGATGAGTTTTCCATTGACTATTATTATTATAGCTTTGGAGAGGGTCTTGTGGCATACCCAGTCTTTCGGCCCACGGCCTACATTGAGCAACATAGAGCAGTTCCCCATTTTCATCAATGGCTTTAAACTTAGTAGGCATTGGTTGTGACTCCAAGCTTGCAACAGTCTTGCATCAACAGTTCTGTTTCTTTTCTCTACAGTGCAAACAATATTCAACTAACATAACATCAAATTCCTACTTCTTCCTTCTTTCCTGCATGGTGTCCAACTGAGTAGCAACATCATTAATGATGTCTTGCTAAAAATTTGACAATAGGTTTGACAACTCCACCTTAGACACCCTTGAACCATTAGACTTAGGAGGTAAGTCTCTCAGTCCTCTACCTTTCTTCACGATAGCTCTTGAATAGTTCAGACATATATTCTTTATGTCAGCCCAACTCTTCTGAGTGATGTCTCCACCTACCATAAGATCTAAGGCTTGAATGCTACCATCATGTACACCTTTTAGGAAAAGATGCTTTTGTGATTCCTCATTCAATTGGTGTTGCATATTACACTACAGGTTGAACATGAACCTTGAGACATAATCCTCCAAGGTTTCATCTTCCTTTTGGGACATTTTGAAAATGTCATCTCCTTTCAAATCTTGACCCCTGCAATACTCTTTATACTTATAAAGGAACAAATTGCTCATTACAGGCGAATCTACTATAGCGTTGGTGCCCAACCCCATGAACCATCTTAAAGTAGCCTCTTTTAGAGTGAATGGAAAAAAATTTAGTTTTTGGGTGTTAGTTGTATAGTCATAACTCCTACAAAGGATGTCAAACTCAAAGAGTAAGGTTTCAAGGTCTTTTGTGATAAGGCCATAGAATTTGGGAAGTGCAGCGACAGGTATGTTCTTCAAATTTTGATTACCTTGCTGAGGAGGAATGGGGAAAGGAAAGGTTAGTTGAGCCATCCTTGGAGGAGGTCCTGGCTATTGTGGCTGATAAATAATAAGGGCAAGGGATTATCTTGATACTCAGGGTCAGCAAAAAGGTCATTTAGATGCAACGATTCTTTAGAGGATGATGGTGAAGGTAATTGTTCATATGCATTAGCAAATGGATTCTCAAATGGTTCTTCTTCTTGTATGTTCTCAACTTGGGGTTCCTCAGGCTCTGGATGAAAAATATCAAATGGTTCTTCTTCTATACATATAAAATAATGTAGAATTTAAACTAACATAATGACTTCAGGGTTGAACTAGATTAACACCATCCCCGACAATGGTGCCAAAAATGACTGGTCAGTATAATACCTTAGTAACAAAGGATTGGACATACCTTTACAATGATTCTATGGTTAAACAACATCAAGTATCATACTTAAAATCTCATACTGAACTCATTAGATTTATCAATCCAAGAGCGTAAACTTGAAATGGTGACTGCAAAGTATATGCTCTAGTCCATCTTCAAAGTCATCACAACTAAAGGAAAGGAAATACTACAAGAAATCTATATTAAGAATTAGAATAACAATTTAACCTAGAGCTTAAATGAATGCTTCAACAGTAAACTAACTATGCATCTATTCTACAAGGAACAACCAATGGTTTTGTTACCAAGTGGCTACAGGAGAAACAAAGTATTAAATACTTCAAGAAAAATTAAGTCTAATTCCTACTTAATCATGAACTGAGTTCACCTTCCATGTGGGCACCCACGAAAGAGTGAATAGACTGAAAAAATCAAAGGTTAAGATCTAGAAATGTAATTCATTCATTCATAAAAACATAAGTACAAGATATAGTAACAAAGTTGTATTCACTACTTGTTGGATTACAAAGAGGATTTCCTGAAAAACTAGCTAACCAGGAATCACGAACTCCAGCTTATTTATCAACAACTTGAAATAGAAGTCCTAAAGACTAGGATTCTCCAATACATGGATATGACAACTTTTCAGTTACAAGAGAAACGACATCAATTAACGTAGGAGTAAACCACATTCAACTACGCACAAATATAGGAACACATGACTACTCGATTTCCTCCAAAATGACCGCAAGTTGAATTGACCCAGTTTGAACTAGTAACCGCTACCGACTAGAAATGGTGGAATCATTATGAACCTTGAAAATAGTTATTTGTCTTGATGATGCCACTTTGTTTGTTGATGTCGAGTCTTCCTTGCTTGCTGACTTATCCTTTCCTATAAGAGATTAGCACACACAAAAACCACAACACATATCTAGGATAAAGATTCTCAATAATTTTTTCCTACTTTAGCATTATCCTCATCACATGGCTATAGGAGACACTACCCCATTAATTTAGAATGGAAAGAATACCAGATTTCATTCTACATAACCATGTAATACATATATATTCAACATATTCTTCCAATCTTAAGAGTATCAAAATACACACATAAGCATAGCATCAAAACATAAAAAGTCTGAACAATGTCTATGAAACACTCATGAAATACTCAAGTCTTAACTAGAAAACCATAAAATAAATAGCCATAAACTGGGATCATCAAGGATCTTCACCTTGTTAGGAGTGGCCTAGTTAAAGGGCTTCAAACACTCTTTAGAATGTTACCTTTTGCAAGGATTTTACAATAAGACTGTTAAGTCCACCTGGTTAAAAGATTTTGATATTACAAATGTTAATAAGGAACAGTGAATATATTGACCTATAGATTCACAAATAACTTTGCATAATTACTTCATTTGTGTGCTCTCTATCTTCACTTCAATCCTTCACTTCATCGAATCCTACTTTACTGACTTAGAATTCACCTTTTCCTTCTTCACTACATGGGTTGGTGACTTATCAACTCTTCAATTTGTCAACCATTTGTTCATAGAAATCCATCCTTTATATCGACCTTTTTTTGCCACTTAATATCCTCTATTACATTTTCATTTGGTTAATCTCATCCGTCCAATTCATTTTACAAACTTATTCATTGAATTTGGATCTCAGTAACATGTTTTATCATCAACTAGGAAGTTGAAGTTTCTTGAAACTTGTTTCTTCTATTTTCATCATTTAGATCTAAGCCATAGATCATCATCATGAGTTTTCCTGATCGTAGATCTCTCTAAATAAATCTTCCTTATCATCATAAACTTCCAATTCATCATAGCTAATCATTAAATGTTGTTCTGATCCTTGTATTTAATTTATGTTCCTTGATCGGTGGATAACTCTAAATTTTAGTTAACTTTGCTCAGTGTCTAAAATTTAAGCTCGGTGTCTTGAGTTCCTTTTCCTTTACCAAAACTTTCCTTCTTTTACCGAATGACCTTTCCTACTCTTACCTAATGACTTTTTCTTCTTAGTAGCCAAAACTATTTTTCTTACCAACTTGACTGATCTTCTTTACCATATTTTACAGACTTGATATAATCAAATTTTAGGTAGAAAATAATTATATCAACATAACCTTAGCATTGTCTAATCTGTATCAGTTGCCCATTTAATTTATTTAACTTCATAACATCTCATTTCTTCTTCTCCTTAAATCATTCACACTTATATCATACTCGGAATGATATGGCAACACAATATAAATCAAATATCAATTGCTTGACATCAATGACAAGATAATAATTCATCTAACTTTTCTACAATCTTGTAATCCTCTAATCTTGGTCGGTCTTCATGATCATCACCATCATTTATAGTAACATAGAATATGATCCTCTAACCTATCTCAACTCAAAGGGTATATGACAAGGATGACCATACAAAGCCTAAAAAGGTGACATACCAATCAAACTATGATAACCATTGTTGTAGGAAAAATCAACAAAATACAAATAGTCCTCCTAGCGAGTCTTTCTATCCATGACATATATCCTCAACATATCCTCAAGCACCCGATTAACCCTCTCTATTTGACCATTAGTCTCAGGGTGATATGTCGAACTAAAATTTAGCTATGCTCCAAGATCGTTCTGTAAAGAAGTGCAAAATGAAAAAGTGAATATTGGATCCCTATCTGATATAATCTTGTGGGGAATACCATGTAACCTCATAATATCCTACATAAAGCCTCTAGCTAATGGAGCTATTGTATAGGATGCTCCCATAGGAGAAAAGTGCGCCACTTTGGTCAACCAGTCAACAGTAACCATGATGATATCTTTTTTGTGGGGATTCATAGGAAAACCTATGATGAAATCCATCAAGATGATATCCCATTTCCATGATAGAATGAGATTAGGCTGTAAAAGTCCTTCTAGATGTTGGCGATCTTCCTTAACCCTCTGACACTCTAAATACTAGCCACAAAATCAGAAATGCCATGTTTCATACCAAACCAGTAATATAGTTGTCAAAGGTCTGCATGCATCTTCTTAACACCTAGATGTGTCAAGTAAAGTGCACGATGAGCCTCATATAAAATTAAGGTACGAAGATCATTTGATGGAGGTACATATATCTATCTCATATAACATAAAACACTATCTCACTCTAAAACATAGTCTGAAAACATACCTTCCAAAGGTCTCCTTGACTCAATCTCAACTCTCACTTCCTTGTACCAAGTATTTGAAGGAATTTCCTGGAGTATATGATTCCACAAATCCACACCAAGAGTCAAAACTGAAATCTCATGTCTCCTGTGACTCAAGGCATCTGCTACCATATTTTCCTTACCCTAGATGTACTTGATCGCAAAGTCATACTCACAAAGAAACTCCATCCATCACCTTTTCCAAGCATTTAGATTAGGTTGGGTAAAGATATCCTATAGGTTGTGATGATCACTATGAAGCTCAAATTGATGTCCTAATAGAAAATGTCTCCATCGTACTAATGCATGAACTACTGCTACTAACTCAATATCATGTGTAGGATAGTTCAATTCTTTCTCCTTGAGTTTTCAAGATTCATAAGAAATCACACATCCTCCATGCATAAGGACCGCTCCTAGACATTCCAAAGAGCATAAACACACACCATGAAATCACCTGTTGGGTTGGGTATTGCTAGGATAGGTGCACTGGTTAGACACTTCTTGAGGTTCTGGAAAGCCTCTTCACACACTTCTCTATCCAAACATACTTGTTCCATTCCTTTGGAGAGAAGTAATCTGATATGCAATGCTAGAGATTCTTTGACAAACTTGCAATAGTATCCTGCCAAGCCCATGAAAATACAAACTTCAGATACATTAGTGGGGGTTGGCCAATCTACTATATCCTAAATCTTGGAAGAATCCACTGAAATACCCTCGCATGAGATAAAATGCCCCAAATAATGAACTTCAGATTGGAAAAAGTCATACTTCATTGCATTGGTACACAACTAATTGTCACAAAGACATTGCAAAACCAGTCATAGATGTTCCTCATGATCCTCTATTGTTTTAGAATATATTAATATGTCATCCAAGAAGATGAGGAAAATATAATCAAGGTAAGAATGAAATACTCCATTCATTAGGCACATGACAATAGATGGAGCATTTGTCAAACCAAAAGGAACTACTATGAACTCATAATGTCCATAGCGAGTGCAAAATATAGTTTTGTAAATGTCTACATCCTGAATGCATAATTGATGGTATCCTGACTTGAGATCAATCTTAGAGAATACCTTGGTTCACTTTATCTTATCAAAGAGATCATAAATCCTTGGTAAAGGGTTCATGTTCTTGATCGTTACCTTGTTCAACTGTCTATAGTTGATGTACAAGTGTAAAGATCCATCTTTCTTTTTAACGAAGACTACAGGTGCACCCTATGGTGAGACACTTGGCCAAATACTACCCTTCACCAAAATATCCTCTAATTTGAGCTTAAACTCACTCAAATCCTGTGTAGTAATCTGGTAAGGAGCTCTAGATATAGGTTGTGCTCCCGAAATAAGATCAATGTGAAAATCTATGTCAGGCTTTGGTCACATACTCAAAGACTCACTAGGAAATACATCGATGAATTCCTGAAGTATAGGATGATCAAGAGTCTTTACTTCTATTTCTACTTCATCCATCTCATTCATAGTTATGTCAAATACTTGACATCCCTTTTACATGTTTCGCTTGAGTTGCATAGAGGAAATCTTATGAAGAGATGTAGGGCATTGAATTCCCACTATCTCATAATTTTTGCCAACATCATCTTTGCATTTGATTATCTTTTGTCTAGAATCAATGCTAGCTCCATGAGAACCTAACAAATCCATCCCAAGGAAAATATCATATGATCCTAAAGGAATGACATGAAGGTCAACCATGGTGATGAATTTACCCAGGTTCAACTCACATTTGTGCACTATAGAGTTTTTTGATATCCTTGCCCCAAAGGCTAACTGTACTTGCCAACCAATGTCTTTCTTTACTACCACTAGCCCACATTTCTCTACTACAAAAGGAGATATAAAATAATATATAGCCCATGTATCAAATAAAATAGAAAGATAAATACCTCTAGTAGCATTAGAAGTCTCTACCACAATTCCCTGATGCTCTGCCTAACAATGATCCACTACCACAAATACCCTATGAGATATGTCAGCATCCCTATAGTAGGCTCAGAAGTTGCAGGTCTCTATCCTAAAAATTATAATGCACATTGAGGGAAATCAACTACAATGTGACCATACTATCCACATGAGAAGAAACCATTGCCTCTACGGTGACCTCTCTCAGCGAAGGGTGCACTAGACTTTTGATAGATGCGTCTTCTTGTAATTGAATGTGTTCTCTATGCATGATGACTAGGTTGATTGTACATGTTGTGCAAAAAGTTACAAAAGTTCATAGATTGAGATCACTGTGCTGTGCTAGAGGATATATCCCCTTCTGTTGTTGACTACAAAAGTAGGGGGAGGTTTCCTAAAGTTTCCTACCTCTTGGTTCTGATTTCCTCTATAGCTTGAAGGTGTAGGAACATCAGTCTGAACTCCTATTTGTCCACTATTCCCTAGAGCCAAATTTGCCTCCACCAAAGTAGCTTTAATAACCACTTCCTTGAGGGTCTTGTGTTGGGATGGAAAGATAAGGGATTGAGAGGGGAGGGGTGAATCATTTCCCTCCAAAACTTTAACTGAATACTCAATCTACAATAGTAGTGACTAACTATCCAACTGAATCCATTGTTTGCAACATTCATTCAAATAACTTTGTAAATGTAAAGTTCATGAAAATAAATGATAAATCAATCATGAAATGTAATACATAACACAAGTATTTTGGTTATGTAGAAACCCTTGTTAGAAGGTAAAAAATGCAGTGGGGATGACACCCACAAATTCTTCACTACCACAGATAATAAAGTATGCCGGTTAAGGCTACAAATTGTGATCACTTCTGGTGATCTCACCCTGTTAGGAGTAACAATCAAATCAATTAGATCTACCTTGTGAAAGGATTTAACAACACTACTTGAGTGTGCACTTGGTTAAGATATTTACAATCAGACTGTTAAGTCTACTCTGTTAAGAGATTTGACAACTCTGCTATAATGATTAGAGAATAATAGAAAGTATCTGTAAATGACAACAATACTTTGTCTAAATCAGATCTATGATATACTGAATAAATATCATCTCTATGTGTAGTAAACTTTCCTCTTTTCTGCTTGGTAGCCTTAATTGTTTCTAAATAAACTTAATTGAATCTCTTAAAACTTCACTGTCATGCAAACCTTGTCTGAATTCTGATGCCTTGAAGGCGGCTACTGCTTCAAGATCTCCTTCTTTGTATTGATCGATTACTTGTCAAAATGACAAAAATTACAAATATATACCAAACTACTATGATTTCCATGACCTAATTAGGTTTACAACATCTTAGAAAATCTAAGATCTACGGTGTACAAAATTAACCTAGATCTAACTATTACATAGGAATCATCACAACATTTAATGATTACATCCATAATAAATAAGCTTCAATGTTGGTAAAACATTTTATGAATCTGTGTAACCATTTGCATAGATTAATGTGTCTTTCCTAATTACTATATCATTTCCTAAATGACTCAGTAAAGACAACCTTTTCTTTGGTGAATACATTGGTGCTCGGTGTGTATACTGCTTGGTGTTTACTGATGCTCGGTGCTCGATTTACTCTGATGCTCGATATGAAGGCTTTGTTTGTTTAACCGACTAGTATAATGTAGCTTTTTGTATCATCTTTTACCGACTGATCAACTTAGATAACCGACTAATCTAATTTGATACTAATGAAAATATCTAATGCTCAAATAGAGTTAACATCTTGGGTTCCAAATCCTTAACCCCTTTGATGATGCGACCATTGATTCCCCTAATGAAATGTTGCAACATAAGTGGTGACTTATCACTAAACCCTACATAGGGCTTGAGCTCGAAGAAATGACGCTCATAATCCTGGATAGTCATAGATAGTTTCCACAAATTGTGGAACTCATATGTGTGCTACTATTATCATTGATCATATAAGAAGCGTTTCCAAAAGTTCTTGAGAAAAATATCCCAAGTTACAGTATCCATGGTAAGTCCCAATTTCTTCTCCTCAATTTTCTACCAAGAAGATGCAAAAACTTTGAGGTTCATAACAATACATCTAGCCTTAACATTGTTATTGAATTGTTGCATGACAAAAAAATAATCTAATGCAATGAGATGAGTCTTTGCCTCAAAACTAGTGCCAAGACCATTAAAAGAAGGAGGTCATGATCTCAAAAGGTCTCTCATCTGATTGGCCTTTACGATTCCCTGACTGAGGGTAATGTCCCTTCCTCTTGGACTTCTGGATCTCTTTCTCTCCTTATTATTAGAATGGTGTGATGCTTCCTATTTAGCTTTATCTTGCACATGTAGACATTCTAGGATAGTCTGTAGACTTTGCATAGCATTGAGTTCTCCTGAATCACCATGATGTTCACCACCATCCTCTTCCATGCTCTCCTAAAATCTTTGACTCACGGGAGGGCTAGGAAGTCTTCTCCTTCCACATCATCTACTACAACCTCCACTTCGGCCTCTAGCAACATATCTTGGTTTGGTGACCATTTTCCCTATAACATTCAACAAGAATGATGAAAATAAATAATAAGTGAAGAATCGTAAAGCAATAGTCTGAAATATAAGAGTGTTATATGTCTAAGTTTTGTTTTAAGTTTTAACTACTGGAAACCTAATGGGAGTACAAATTTCCTAGAGTTCCTAGTGTTTGAAACATGGGCTATGATACCAAGTGTAATACCTCGCTAGGGAACCCATGAGATATTAACCTAAAACATGTTACGAAGTTTACAATTTTTTTTTTTAAAGAGTTTACAAACAATAATGAATAAAAGAGAGGAAGTAAAACATAAAGTCCATAGATACACATAAACATAATCTCAATTTCAGACTACAAATCTCAAGGGTTCCTTGATGTAGAAATTAGGTAAATAAAACTAAATCTATTAATTACAATAACTATCTAAATCTTCTACATGGTGCATCATAAATACATCTAAATAATGAAGTATACATAATTACCCACATCCACTGCACAAGTCACAAGGTATGAAATTACAACTGAGTACAAAGTATAAATAAAGAAAGAATAGGAATAAGTCTCTCAAGCAAGATAAGATAAGAATAAATTGCAACAAGGATCATCCTGCACTGATACAGGAACATCGAAGTCTCAAATGGTAAAAGAATCACTACCTCTCGACCTCATTGAAAACCCATGGTTCCACTCCCATCATTTTGAGGAGATAACATCAAACCCCACTCAGATAACAATACCAAAATTAATCATTAGATAAAACTAAGAAAGGGTCCTATAAGTTCCTATCTCAAGGGTACATCTCAAACTCAATGGACACATACTAATCCAGAGGCAACCAACACATATAGGAAACCTAAGATGAAATTAGGGAAGTGTCATCACCTATGTCAACCCCTTGGAATGATCTCACTAGACTCTAACTCCCAAGTGTGATCATATGCGGAACTTGAAATCCTCTCATGTAGACAAGGATAACTGATCATGCCAGAACTCACCGCCACTACTAGATGGGTAAGCATCTTATCCCACTCTCATCCTTAGCCTATACTAGCACTCAAGACATGGGCGAGGAATCCATTATCTTATTAATCAATTTTAAAACCCCATTTAATTATATTATCACTTGTTTAAGTAACCTACTAAGGATACCCAGGCATCCACTTTTGGGCTCTGATGCCTCCAAAGCAAGCCACTTCCCTTTTAAGACCTAGATAACCTACCCTAGGTTCATAAATCTCAAAACATATCTCATAGGTCATCACAAATCATAGCCTCAAAATTTGGTTCCAAAGTACAACAGGAACACACATAAATAATTTCCATCATAATAAAATCAAATTCCAAAAGGTTGGGTCATTAAAAAAGATCAACTGCCACAAAAGTATGCAATGCAAACAAAATATAACACATTAACCCTAGCCCCACCTCTGGTAACAATCCTAAAAGGATGACATAAAATATTCCCTCCTAACCCATAAACATAGAAGGAAAAACATACATGAGAATTTAATTAACAATAAACTAATTTGTAAAGTACCATTACATAAATTTGTAGAATTTTGAGCAGTTGTAAGGTGTAGAATAATTAGATCTAGCAATAAAAGAAACAAGAAAAACTTCCATGAAAAATAAACAGAATAAAACATAACTGCCAAACAATGAATTTTATTAATCATTGATGACTTACAAGATGTAAATATTACAAAGATATAGCCAATGCTAGAATAAATCATGGAGCAAACATTGGAATGAAACTAATGATGCAATTGTAATCTATCCTTAAACTCAAGCTCACAGAAGGAAGAAACAATGATCCATAAGTTACAAGCCAGAACATAAAGTGAACTAAATGTTAGAATTAGCTAACACTAACACCCCCCTTTAATTATAACTAAGAAGAATAAAAACTAATGCAAAGAAAAGATGCAACTGAAAATATTTTGTGAAAAGAAAATTGCGGACATCTGTCAAATGATAACTACCATAGTGCTGAATGAAGAGATTCCTCTGAAACCAAAATGAAGATCAGAATCAATCTGCATGAGTTCCCCCAACGACACTACTTGAACCATGAACAAATGGAAAACAAAGGCAAAACATTTGTCAATCGAAGATATAGAAGGCAATAATCTACATATGTGCTCCCAAACAATGAATAGATGACAAACAAAGGCAAAACATCTATCATTCAAGGATGCGAATGACACATAAATCTGTACGAGTGACCCTATCGACACTACTCAACTATGCAAGAATAAAGTGTTGGTTGAAAATACAGGTGCCAATTGTCTATACAACTGATCAACTATGGAAGCAAAGAATCATCAACATGAACATTAGAAAAAAACCCTACATAATGTTGAAAAGAGAGGCATGACAGGTCCACTGACATGATGTCACTAAAGAGGAAAAGAAGGCAAGGCCCATGCAAAGAGAGCATGACCTTGACCTATCTTTGATGCAGAATTCGGTTCAACCTCTGTTGCCATAACTATTGGATACAAGCCTCTACTTGTGGGCCAAAGTAGAATCTGTGGCATGCATTTGAAATAGTTGAATGGCATGAGAATGATAGAGGCTGAAAATTTCATTCTTCGAGCTCTGATGTTTTGCACCTACAAAAGAAAATGATTTACTCTTCTTCCTAGTAGCCTTAGCTTTGATACCATGTAGAATTTTGTCCAGTTGTAAGCTGCAAAATAATTAGATCTAGCTATAAAAGAAACAAGCAAAACTTCCATGAAAAATAAATAGAACAAAACATAATTTCCAAATAATGAATTTTATTAATCATTGATGACTCAAGATGTAAATATTACAAAGATATAGCCAATGCCAAAATAAATCATGGAGCAAATGTTGGAACAAAACTAATGATGCAATTGTAATCTGACCTTAAACTCAAGCTCATGGAAGGAAGAAACAATGATCCATAAGTTATGGGCCAGAACATAAAGTGAACTAAATGTTAGAATTAGCTAACACTAACAAAATTAATTTATTAAATAATCACTAAACAAACTATAATTACATCATAGAATTAAATTTCACACCAATCAAATCAGTTTATAATGTTATAAAAATAAATTGATTCCAGGTTTAAAATTACTAAAATAAATATAATTTATTATAATTAAATAAATCCAATTAATTAATTCACCTCAATAACTACATATTATTTAATAAAAAATAGAAATATTAATTAATATTATTATTAAACATGTGTTAATAATAATACCATTATTAATTATTAATATTTAATTAAATTTATAATGCAAATTAACATCACACACACACACACATATTAATTACAATAACTTTATTATTTATTAATTTTAATAAATAATAATTTAAATTATTATTTATTAATTTTAATAAATAAATAAATATATATATATATAAAACTTTTTTTATAATTAATAATAAATAAAATAGAAAATAATGCAAAAAGGTAAGTGGGGGAGGGATTTAACCCTCTCCCCACGCTGCCCCTTCATGCCAATGTTGTTGTTGTGCGACAATTGCCCTATTGTCTAGTGGGGATGGTGCTGGGGGGTGGGGTCAAGGTCCCCCCCGCCCCACCTCACTTAATTTTTATTTTTTGTTATATATATAGATATTTTAAAAAAATTATGAAATATATATTATATTTGTTTATTTATTTATTTTTAATCAGATATATATATAATATATATATATTTTTAATAAAATAATGAGGTAATTATATAAGTTTATATACATATACCTCTTATGTATATATATACACACACCCAATTTCACTTATTTCCACATAATTTAACAACGAAGAATTCACATATGGATAATTATCTATATAATATTTTAACAATTCTATCAATTCAAACCCTAAGGTTTTCTGCCATAAATCTTTCAAACTCTAGTTGAATTAAAAAACATAATTTAATTCAAGCACCAAATTTCACAAAACTAGTTCTAGAATTTCAAACATGAAAGGAAAATCACAAAATAGTCATAACGCCCATATCTAACAGGCACAAAGAAAACAATCTTTCTGAAATATCATAATTAAGACTACAAGGGTTTCCAAACCCTACCTAAAACCACAAATCGAAGAAATATGATGAAGAATAGAAAATATTGAAAAATCCATAGCTTTCACAAAAGAATCCTTCAATTCATTTCCTCCACCCAAATTTGCAACCCTGTGTGTTTGAAACTAATGGCCAAACCCTCCCAATATAGGAATTCGAATGCAACCATTCAATTATGGAACTCAACTCAACTCAAGAGCTTTGTTTCCATCAATTTCTTTTTTCACACAATTTACTCAATTCAAATTACTAACTCAACCATTTTTGCATTCCTTGTTTATGTCAATTCACTTAACTCCTGATTACTTTATTCTTTTATTTATTTATTCTAATTGATTTCTGCAACTAAATTGCATATCAATTTAATAATATTATTTTAATTCCAATGATAATTTATTTTTAAATAATAAATTTATCTTCTATTTAAAAGTTGAATTTTGATAATTAATTAAATCTTTAAAGAAGTGTATTTAATTAATTTTCATTAATTAAATACTTTTATTTCCACAAATAGAATTTTAATTGAATCTTTAAATTTAATAAATGTATTTAATTAATTTCTATTAATTAAAAACTTTCACATTTAATTATCTACATTTAGTAAGATCTAATTATCTAAACCACATAATTAATCTAAATAAATTATTTAATCACAACAAACATATCAACCAACCAGAGACCAACTAAAAACTAATAAAACTGTAATCATGCTCAAGGGAGAGGTTATGAACTCACGTCACCTGGACGAATTTGGAAGGGTAAAATATAAGAAACTTGTCCATTATTTCAGGACAATAAAATGGCTTAGGTTGGGATTTGGATCTGAATATTATCTCCCCTCTTTTACTATCTCTTACTATTGAGACTTGCGATAGGGCACGCTCATCCTGACATTTAGGGAAGTCGATGTCTGGTACCTGCAAACCTACATAAAAAATAAGCATATATATATATATATATATATATATATATATATATATATATATATATATATATATCTGTGTGTGTGTGTGTGTCTATATATATATAAATAACAAGCAATGCCAAAGATCAGGACATCATGTGGATCTCGGAAGTAGGTAACTACAACTCCGTCCCTCAACCATATCAAACATGTCAAATAAGAAAACATGAAAAGTAAAATCATACATGATAGCCATACACATGCAAGTATAAGGTAAGTCAAATCATAAACAACATTTTAAACATATAAATAATTATCATCAAAGTAACTAACATCATCTAAATTGCAATTATATGATATCCATAATTAACCAACATTAAATCACCATGTAATGGTATACATTTAAAACCACATAATAAAATGAAATAATCAACACACACATAAAAGTGGCCTAAAAGAGTTTGGCAATATAAAACTAAAAAGTAAACTATGGGTGGGCACTATAGGATGGATGAAGGTTGGTGGATGGTTCTAGAGGTAGTTACTAGTTGTTCTTGATTTGGAGTACCTCAGTGAGAAAAGAGGTTAGAGTCAGTGATGCTAGGGTTCGGTGGGAACCATTGAAAGAATATCTTCGTGAGAGGGAGTTTGAGGACCATGCTAGAGCTTGTGCCAGGACATCTAGAAAGAATATGCTTGCACATTGGAAGCGAAAGGCAAGTGACCTCTTCGTGCTAGAAGGTATTTTGATGGCCTCTGTAAAATGATGGCAATATAGAGAGCTTGAGGACCATCCCAGAGCATGTGCCAGGGTATCTAGAAAGAATATGCTTGCACATTGGAAGTGAAAGGAAGATAACCTCTTCGTGCCAGTATTTCAATGGCCTCTGCGAAATGATGGTAATATAAAAGGAAGGCTCAGGCTGATTTGGAGCCAAGTTTTGTGTAGGTTGCTCTAGTTTTTACTCTTCATTATTTATTTTTGTCTCTCCTTTGTTAGTATATGGTTGTAGCCGATGGTATGTATTTCTAGTAAGATAGATGGTTGTTGTTTTTTTCTCTCCTTTTTTAGTATATGGTTGTAGTCGATGGTCTGTATTTCCAGTCAGATAGATGGTTGTTATTCTCTTGTCTCTCCTTTGTTAGTATATGGTTGTAGTCGATGGTTTGTATTTCCAGTCAGATAGATGGCTGCCCAATATATGGGCCATTTTGTATTCACAGATATAGATTTTTATAATTGTTTATAGCTAGTATGCTTTAGGGGTTTGGTAAACTGAGATGTATATGCAGGGATATCTATACTTGGTAAACTGATGTTTATAATTGTTTATAACTAGTATGCTTTAGGGGTTTGGTAAACTGAGATGTATATGCAGGGATGTTTATAATTGGTAAACTGATGTTTATAATTGTTTATAGCTCTACTATACTTTAGGGGTTTGGTAAAATGAGATGTATATGCAAGGATGTTTATAACTGGTAAACTGAGATGTATATGCAGGGGATGTTTATAATTGGTAAACTGAGATGTATATGCATTGGTAAACTAAAATGTATATGCATTGATGTTTTAAGATATTTTAGTATGCTTTATAATTGGTAAACTGAGATGTATATGCATTGATATTTTAGGATGCTTTATAATTTGTAAACTAAGATGTATATGCAGGGGGATGTTTATAATTGGTAAACTGAGATGTATATGTAGGAAGTTTTAGTATGCTTTGGTAAACTGAGATATTTGAGATATGTTTTAGTATGCTTTGGTAAACTGAGATGTTTATAATTGGTAAACTGAGATGTATATGCAGGGGGATGTTTATAATTGGTAAACTGAGATGTATATGTAGGAAGTTTTAGTATGCTTTGGTAAACTGAGATATGTTTGAGATATGTTTTAGTATGCTTTGGTAAACTGAGATGTCTATAATTGGTTAACTGAGATGTATATGCAGGGATGTTTATAATTGGTAAATTGAGATGTATATGGAGGGGATGTTTATAATTGGTAAATTGAGATGTATATGCATTGGTAAACTGAGATGTATATGCATTGATGTTTTAGGATCTTTTAGTATGCTTTGGTAAACTAAGATATGTTTGAGATATGTTTTAGTATGCTTTGGTAAACTGAGATGTTTATAATTGGTAAACTGAGATGTATATACAGGGATGTTTTAGTATACTTTGGTAAATTGAGATGTATATGCATATGATGTTTTAGTATATATGCTTTAGGATGTTTTAGTATGCTTTGGTAAACTGAGATCTATATGCATAGGATGAGATATGTTTTAGTATGCTTTGGTAAATTGAGATGTGTATATGCATAGGATGTTTTAGTATGCTTTGGTAAACAAAGATGTTTATAATTAAACTGAGATGTATGCTTTAGGGGTCTAGTAAGATGTATATGGAGGGATGAGATATGTTCTAGTATGCTTTGGTAAACTGAGATGTGTATATGCATAGGATATTTTAGTATATATATGGAGGGATGAGATATGTTTTAGTATGCTTTGGTAAACTGAGATGTATGCTTTAGGGGTCTCATAAACTGAGATGTATATGGAGGGATTTTAGGGGCCTCTTAAGATGTATATGGAGGGATGAGATATGTTTTAGTATGCTTTGATAAACTAAGATGTGTATATGCATACGATGTTTTAGTATATATATGGAGGGATGAGATATGTTTTAGTATGCTTTGGTAAATTGAGATGTGTATATGCATAGGATGTTTTTGTATGCTTTGGTAAACTGATGCATAGGATGTTTAAGTATATATATGGAGGGATGAGATATGTTTTAGTGTGCTTTGGTAAACTGAGATGTGTATATGCATAGGATGTTTTAGTATGCTTTGGTAAACTGATGCATAGGATATTTTAGTATATATATGGAGGGATGAGGTATGTTTTAGTATGATTTGGTAAACTGAGATTTGTATATGCATAGGATGTTTTAGTATATATATATGGAGGGATGAGATATGTTTTAGTATGCTTTGGTAAACTGATGCATAGGATGTTTTTTAGTATATATATGGAGGGATGAGATATGTTTTATTATGCTTTGGTAAACTGATGCATAGGATGTTTTAGTATGCTTTGGTAAACTAAGATGTATGCTTTAGGGGTCTCATAAACTGAGCTGTATATGGAGGGATTTTAGGGGTCTCGTAAGATGTATATGGAGGGATGAGATATGTTTTAGTATGCTTTGGTAAATTGAGATGTGTATATGCATATGATGTTTTAGTATATGACATTCCCCACCTCTGACCAGAGAGTGCGGTAGACGGAAGAATGAGGGAAGCTTAGAACATAGAGTGCCATATCTGAGTATGTCGGCCCTATCTCCCTATTTTCATTCATTCTGCCGACCTACATCACCTTGATGAATTGTGAAGCTCAGAACACAGAACGAATCTATCAAGGATTAAAGGTAGGGCGGTGGAACCGGGGGGAAATGAATCTAGTCTTACCCACCTGTATATGGAGGGATGATATATGTTTTAGCATGCTTTAGTAAACTAAGATGTATATATGCATATGATGTTTTAGTATATATATATAGAGGGATGAGATGTGTTTTAGTACATGCTTTGGTAAACGAAGATGTATGCACTAAGATGTATATATGCATAGGATGTTTTAGTATGCTTTTGTAAACTGAGATGTGTATATGCATAGGATGTTTTAGTATGCTTTGGTAAATTGAGATGGTGCATGCTTTAGGGGTCTTGTAAACTGAGATGTATATATAAGGATGTTTTACTATGCTTTAGGGTTAAGGATGTTTTAGTATGCTATAGGGGGATGTATATGGAAGGATGTTTTAGTATGCTTTAGGAGTCTCATAAACTGAGATGTATATGTAGTGAAACCCAAAATGATGTTAGAAACTATATAAATATTTTATTATTAATAAATATAATCAATTATTAATAAATATAATCAATCTTATCGAGTAAAAAAAAGAGTTATTACTACCTTGGATGATGAAATGGGATAGGATGGTTCTTAGATAAAAGGGGATATTCAATGGTTTTTAGATGAAAGAATAATATTAATTGATTTTATCAATAGATATTTTACTTTGGGATAGGATGGTTCTTAGATAAAAGGGGATATTCAATGGTTTTTAGATGAAAGAATAATATTAATTGATTTTATTATTAGATATTTTACTTCTAGGATAGGATGGTTCTTAGATTTAAGGGGACAAGATGTGTTTTTTTTGGGGGCCTTAGGTGAAAGGGGTTAGATAAAAGGGAATAGGATGTATAGGATGTTTTTTGGTTGAAGATTTAAGGGATTTGGCTTGACGAATGAATAATATAAAGATGTTTTTTTAAAGATTTTTATGATTTCATTATTTGATAAATGAACGAGTGTAGCTAATTACAAGCATTGTAATAGAAGTAATATATAGTTGGTTAAAATTATATGTATTATAATTAATTTAAATTCTAAAAACTAGTATTAAATTAATAATAGATAATCCTAACAAAAAAAATATTCAAATTAGTTACAATTAATATTTTATAATTGTTTATTACAACAAATATAATATAAATTTTTTTATAGTAATGATATAATATACTATAATTATTAAAAAATAATTTAAAATTTATTGATTAATTTTAATATAAGAAATTTAATGAAATTAAATAGATTTTTATATATAATTAAAATTATAATTAATTAAGACGGATCATATCAAATAGGCAACTAATAATATAATATACTATAATTATTAAAAATAATTAAAAATTTATTGATTAATTTTAATATAAGAAATTTAATGAAATTAAATAGATTTTTATATATAATTAAAATTATAATTAATTAAGCCGAGAGGCTTTCTACAGTGGCATCATTCATCAATGTAAACATTTTGACATTTAAAAAAAAATTGACGTTCATATGAGTGTATTATGGTGAGTTGGCAAAGTCGTGAGTTGGCAGATTGGAATACTGGTGGTTGTAATTGGCATGGAGTTACAAACTGTGTGGAATAGACCACATAGTGCGTAGTGGAATAGAAGTGGTGATGCAAGGTAGAGCAAGAGTCATAGACGCACAATTGCTGAAGATTCACAAATGCACGGTAGCTTAACAGTCTCAAAGAAATAAAATCCATCGGTTGCTCAGAGTTACAAGATAAACCTTTAAAAAAATATTATCCGTCGGTTGCCTCAAGTTGGCAGAGATTGACGACTTGGCAGTTTAATATATATAGATTGAATTAATATTGGTGTTACAAAATTCTTAAATCGCAGAGACTGGCAGGCATCCAATTTGCTTTGCTGTTTTATTATTTTGCACGGAATTAAATTTATATTAATTGTGCGGCTGATGCCTGCCTCTTGTAACTATTTTTCCACCGCGATTGCTCAACAAATGAGTGCTTTGTGCTCTGTATGTTGCCGGGAATGTTACAAATCATGAAGAGTCTTCCATTACAATACTAGATGAAGAGTCTTCAGTTTAGGGTTTTCAATTCCCCATATATTGTTCACAATGTAGTTCATTTTTTCATAGCATTTCTAATAGTAGGTTCGATAAATATACACTTTGCAGGTAAAAAATCCGCTCTTTGTTTCTAAGTTCTTCCAATGTAATTTGTAGAGATCTAATCCAAAATAGATAAGCTAATTATATTATACATTTCAGGAAGCAGGAGACCTGGTATTGATCCTTGCAGAGATAAGGAGATGATTGTTGTGGGAAGCAGGAGAGCTGGTCTTCATCGTCGCAGAGAACAGGAGAAGATTGTGCGTGAAGGTAAGTTATACATTCCCACGCCGTATTATAGATGAAATTTGAATATTACTTTCAACTTACATCCACATTAGAATGAATTTATAATCTTTAGAGGTTTGAATCTCTAAATTGAATATATATAAACCTCTCATTTTACACAAATTAAGAAAATTAATGTCCTATTTCTATTAATGTTTATGTAATTTAGATAAGTATTATTACTCTCATTTTACACATTAAGAGTAACTTTGACTATCATTAGGAACTTGGGGGATCTATGCAAAAATATTGTGGATACTGTGTTCATTGAATTGAGAGAAGCTAAAACTAAATTGAAGTTAGAAGTTCCTGATCATTTGGTGGGACTTGAGGAAGCCATTGAAGAGCTTGAGACTAAAATAGAAACAACTTGATGGAATTATAATGGATATGGTATAATTGTGGGCATTGTAGGCGAGGCCGGAATCGGAAAAACTACTTTGGCAAAAGAATTCTTCAATCGCAAACATTCTGTTCTGCAAATCAAGTTTTTTATTTGATGTAGGTGAAGCACATAGAACTTAAAAAATGGTGAAGATGCAAGACAAACTAATGTCTGATGTAAGTATGCCTCAGCTACCACTTTCTTCTGCTACTTTTCGACCTAGCAGCCAAGAGGAATATCGGTATTCCAGGCCATTAATTATTTTAGATGGAGTTGACCATACTGATTAATTGAAGTCACTATCATTGAATGAATTTCTAAATTGCGGGGCCCTAGAAATAGGATCTCACCAATATTAAGATTTAGGTCAAAGCTCTGTATATTGTATATTGTTGTCATCTAAAGAAATCGAAAGGGGAAAAACCATAAGAAGCTAGCATAATGACCATATCTGAGTACACTGTGCCCACGTTATGAATATTATTTATGTGAAAGTTTTTAAAATGCTGTCATCCAATGCAAACATTAGGTTAAAAAATATTTTCCTCTTACCCTACCAACTTTTCCATTTAATATTAGGGTATTGCACAGTCTAAAAATATGAATATTATTTATTTGAAAGCTTTGAAAGTGCTGTCATCCAATGCAAACATTACGTTAATAAATAAGGTAGATTCACTTTTAAAGTAACTAAAAATAAGGTAGAATCAAAGTGTAAAATTTATTTTGTAATTACTTATTTACAAATGAATATATTTAATTTCATACATTTATTTCCTTTAAGTAATTAATTTCATTAATTATCTTAATACCTTAGTTTTAGTTACTTATGCATACATTTTTATTAATTTTAATTACTTATGCATATATTTTTATTTTCTTTTCTTGAAATAATTAATTTTTTTTAAAGTAACTAAAATTAAGGTAGATTCACTAAACTAAAAATAAGGTAGAATCAAAGTGTAGAATTTATTTTGTTATTACTTATTTACAAATGAATATATTTAATTTCACACACTTATTCCCTTTAAGGAATTAATTTCATTATTTATCTTAATACCTTAGTTTTAGTAATTAGTTTTAGTTACTCATGCATACATTTTTTTTTCTTTTCTTCAAATAATTAATTTTTTTAAGTAACTAAAATTAAGGTAGATTCACTTTTAAAGTAACTAAAAATAAGGTAGAATCAAAGTGTAGAATTTATTTTGTAATTACTTATTTACAAATGAATATATTTAATTTCACACAGTTATTCCCTAGTTTAGGTTACCTATTTCAGATTAAATATAGAGTATATTTACAATAAAGGATTCTATTATTTCTTATAATTAAAAATTTGACATATTTCTTTTGTTTTCAATAATGCAAAAGGTATAAGAAATGGATGTTCATATGGGAATGAAGGTTGAAGTGTGTTCTGATGAGGAGGGATTCGAGGGAGCTTGGTTTCAAGGAATTGTTATAGGACATGTCAATAACACTGAAAAACCCAAGTATTATGTTCAGTATGATCATTTCATAACTGATGAATGGGATCGACAACCCCTTATTGAAGAAGTCTTTTTTGAGTACATGAGACCCATTCCACCTGTGATTACGTTGCCTTGATATATACCACTCGACTTTCCTGTGGAAGTACTAGAAACTGATTGTTGGTGGAGGGGTGTGATAGTTGATAGATTTCAGTCACCTCTAAGTCAACGAGAGTTCTTTGAAATAGATTTTCTAGATACTCAAACTCTACAACCTTATTCACGTTCTCAGTTACGTCCAGCACAAGAATGGGTTAGAGGTCAATGGATACTAGCACGATGGTATTGAATAGTCAATATTTTTTCAAGTACTATATATTTTTGTATTGAGATCTAGAACTCAAATAATGTATTTAATTGAAATTTTGTGGTGTATATTTAACTATTACCTTTTATTTTTTGTTGATTATTAGTTTTCTTTGGAGGCCAATGCCACCAAATGCATTGATATGTGTTTCTAATGCTATGAAATAAATGTGAAGGGGTTATTAATTTTGTATATATGTAAGTTGAATATTATTTTTCTTTAGAGGGCAATGTTGGCAAAGAAAGTACTAAATTTTATTTAACTATTTTCTTTAATTGATTTAAGTACTAAAGTTTATTACTATATTTAACTATAAGAAAGTACTAAAGTTTATAACTATATCTAAGTACTAAATTTTGTTCACTTAAAATTGTTTAATAATTTAATTTTGGTATTATTTTTCCTATAAGTAGTTATTTCAATATTCTATATATTTCATGCTTAAATTAAGTGTCAATCATTATATTATATAGGATGTTAAATGAGTTTTGGTGTTTTAAATAAAGAAGTCATGTGTACCTTTGTGAATTTCATTTATATGCATTTCTATTTATATGACAATATTGTTTAAAGGACATATTAAATTTCTTTCTATGTAAACTAACTATTAATTTTCTTTAGAGGGAAACGCTGATGTATTTCCTAATTTTATAATTACTAGAAAAAAATATTGAATATGGATGTTGATCAAAGTGAATCAGAAATAACTATTGGTAGCCCATTACTTTCAGATGATTCTATACAATCAGATGGAAACGTTGAAACCTGTTTGGATAAATTGGGAAGAGTCATTTTAGAGTGTTTTCAAAAAATGGTCAACGAAACGCATACCACAAGCTTAAATATTGGAGGTGTTGATGATCTTCAAATCCTACAAATGGAAGACTATACAAGGGAGATTCATGAGACATGGAGGAAAGCAGTTGGGTTCTATGAATATATGAAAGACGTGTGTTATGAAGAGGAATACAGAGAGGGCAAAAATTGTGATTTCCTCACTAAAGAATTCTATGTGTTTTTACACCACTAAAATGAAATCTTGCTATAACACAATTAAATGAGTCTTTTATTTTTGAGTTAACAATTTTGAGGATTTTATGTTTGAATTGAGTTCAAACATAAAGGATTTGTGTTCTTTTTCATTTATGTTAAATAAATTGAGAACATGTTTATAGATACAAGGCCGTTTGGTATTTCATATATTTATATATGTATTTCTCTTATGGAGAGCCTGTTTTCCTTCTATATCATTTATGATTTGTTAATTATTGATTGAAGAAATATTTATATTTTTTAGAAGGAAATGTTTCTAAAGTTATTGAATTTTATAAATGAACATTATAAAACATACTTTATTTCATGTATTAATTTTAACATTCTTTAATGTTTGGTATGAAAATAGCTTTGAAATTATTTCTCATCCAATCCTATTTTTTCATGCCAAAATCCTTTGGTAATCCAATTATATCAACTACATTAATTGACTATTTTATTCTCTTTATAGCTATGAGTCAACCACCTATAAATTTTCAATCGGATGAGGAAAGGAGGCAATATCAGATGGAGCAACGGAGAGCTTATCAAAGAGAATACCAAAGAGAATATCGAAGACGACGACAAGAACAAATGATAGAAGTTCAAAGAGAAGAGGAAAGAACAAGGAGTAATGAATTCCAAAGACAAAATTATGCTAGAAGAAGGGCAGAATTATCAGTACAAGAATTGGAACTTGGAAATGTAGAACAAGGAGATAGGAATAGAAACCGTCATCAATGAATGTTTGATGATGTATCTCATTCTCAAACACAAGGAAGACATGAAGTTGATTTAGAATCAAGTGAGAGGTACAATCAAGTATTGACCACAAATATGGAATTGAATCTTCAAAATGAGAATTCAAGAACAACAGAACGTGTCCCTGAAACACCTCATCATACAAGTCAAATTGGGATAAATTTAGCTAGACAAGGCAATGTAGAAAATACACAAAACCAAGGTGGGATTCTTCAAGATAATTTCTATAGATTTCAAATGCAGTTTTGACAACAATTGGATAGCTTTAGAATGCCAAATATGTGCTATATTTGTCAAGAATGTTATCTAGGAATGAAAGTGTCATGCACCTCAGAAGGTCCAGTATGTACTGGATGCCGACAAGAAAGAGGAATAAAAAGATTCTCATCTTTAAATAATATGGACCCAAGCCCTCAACTTGAGGAACTTGCAAACTTGACTCAAGTTGAGGAAATGTTAATTGCACATGTCAACCCCATACTTCAAGTGACACATGCAACCGGTGGTCAATATAAGTATAAAGGACACACGATAAGTTGCCCACAAAATATAGAACATGTTTCCAATATATTGCCACATACAATTGATAAGTTGCCAATCATTATTGTTCGAAGGAGAGATCAGCATGGGACACACTATAACTTTACTGTGAATAGGGATCGTGTCTACAAAGCACTCAAATACAAAGTAGAGCATGCCAAATTTTACTCTGATGTTCAAATTAATGAAAATGCTCTCAATGATCTGTCTAGAAATACAAATGAAAATATATTTGACAGATTAAAGACAGTCAATATGGAATTTGATTCAGATGCAAATGAAATTATTTTTGTGGGTCCAATCATGGAGTCAGATGAAGGCAATATAATAGAGCACACCACATCGATGGCCTCAAAGACACCTAATGCCCCAAAGGAAATGGAACTTATCAGTGCATGGGTTAATAACCCTAATGCAAATCCAACATCATTCATAGACTGGCCAAGTATTGGTGCATCTCCCATTAATGAATATGTCACATCTGGATTACTTGATATGGCATTTCCAACATTGTTTCCTGATGGTAGATGTGACTGGTTAGAACCACGAATGAGGTGGGTTCATCTTCATGAATTTGTGAAGCATCTATTGCGGTACAGGGATCACCGTTTTGGTAAACATCCTAGATTTAGATATTTCATGATGAACATGATAATGAGACACCGTGCACATAATTCATCCTCAGTGTTTGCAAAAAGAAGCTTTAAAGACATGCCAATTACTATCAATGAGTTGTGCCAACATATGGAAAACACACCACATTCTAATTTGGCAGATAAATTGATGCGGTTTGGGACAACATTAAGGGGAACAAGGTCATAATGGACTAAATGTCATGCAAAACTGATAGATATGCTTCATCAAATTGGTACTCCTACAATATTTTTCACATTGAGTGTAGCAGATATGTATTGGCCAGATTTGCATGCACTAATGCCAGGAACAATGCCAACTAATCCAAGGGAAGCTCAGAATTGGAGGAAACAAAATGTTATTGACTACCCTCACATAGTAGCACACTATATGCACTTAAGACACTCAATTTTTAGAAAAGAGATTCTAGAAAAGGGAATGAAGGTCAAAGACTTTTGGTGTAGATATGAATGACAACATAGGGAGTCGCCACATGTGCATGGATTCATATGGATTGAAGGTGCACCCAATATGAACAACATTGACTGGTCAAATGAGGAGGAACAAAAAAGTGCTAAAAGATATTTCCATTCTATTGTTCATGCATGGAACCCTAGAGAAGACCCTCATCAATGAAATATACAGGCATGTATATAAATACTAGGATATATTTATAATGTGATATAACTGATATACTCATTCTCACTATTTTTTAATTGTAGGGATTGCTAAATTTTCAACAACATCCATGTCTCAAAAATATGAGACAACTTGTAGAGGTAGATCTGGCACGTGACTATGAAGAAATCCTAAATTGTGTAGAACGACCCACAATATGTAAGGAAGGTGCATGCCTTCGAAAAAAAAGGGGAAGGATGGTTTGCAGGTAATCATTTCAACATAAGTAATATATATATCTGAATTATATTTACATCCAAAAGTAATAAAAATAAAAATAAATTTTCTTATATTGATTATAGGTATAATGCTCCTTGGCCATTAAACTTGGGTGGATCAAAATTATATGAAGACATAGAAACAAGTGAAAAGAAATTTGAACCAGCGAGAAATGATGATAGAGTGAATTCACATAATCGCCATATACTACAGTTGTGGAGAAAAAATATAGATTGGAAACCTATTATTTCCAAAATGCTGTAATCAACTACATTGCCAAGTATGTAGCAAAAGCAGAGAAAACCTCAGAAACATATCACCAAATGTTGATGCACCTCTCAAACATGGAAAATCCAGATGATTTAGCTGCATGAGCATATAGGAGGCTTCTAACCGAGACAGTTATAGAAAGAGACATTGGAGCTCAGGAAATATGTCATATGTTGTTAGAACTCCCATTAGTAGAGAGCAGTAGAAGATTTGTGAATCTAAATGTCTCACACGAGATGTTCAAACTTGTAACTGTAAATAATGAAAATAATGAAGAAAACAATGAAGAACAAACTAAATCTTTCGTTGATGGTTACAAAAGGAGGCCATTGTGTATGGAAGGTGGCACTAATTGATGCAACAAGATCATGGATATATAATCCTAAAAGAAGAAGAGAAAACAAATGGGAGCCAAGGGAAAAAGCAGCAATTGTCAAAGTGTTTCCTAGGTTTGTATCTATTCCTTCATGTGAGTCAGGTAAATGGGTTGACTTTTGTTTATCAAAGTTATTGCTCTACAAGCCATTCCGTGACATAGAATGAGATATTGGGAATGATGATGACTCCATCATAGAAAAGTGGGAGACATTCAATTACAATCCTTGGCATGTTGAACATATAATGACTGCAGAAAATGTTGAAAACCCAAGTGATTCTGAGACTGAAGACAATGAAAATATTCAAAGAAATATGATAGAACATGAATGGGAGATTATATCTAGGTTGCATCATGGTCAAAATATACAGTGTTCAGAAATAGACATGTTGGGGAGAAGAGACATTGACAAACATACAAATTGGTCTGTTGATTATCAAGGAGAAGAGTACACTAATGTAGCAATCAATTTCATAAGTAACATGAAGGATAATGGATGTCTTATATATGATGACATACCTCAATGCATCAACTACATGACCCTTGGTGACAAACAAAAAAAGACAGTCGACATAATTATGGCACACTACCATAGAAATCAACATGGAGAACCATTGTTCATGATAATTCAAGGAACAACAGGAACAGGAAAGTTGTATCTAATTGGTGTCATTAGTCAATCTCTTGAAAATGTTGCAATGCCCTCCCATTCTCCCCTACTATTACTTGCACCAACAGGGGTCACAACATTCAATATAGGAGCCTCTACGGTTCATTCAAAATTGAAAATACCAATACAAGATTTTGCTCAACTAGAAGGAACAAGGCTCAGCAATTTTCAAGAAGAAATGACACATATAAAATACATTTTGATTGATGAAATGAGCTTCATTGGTCAGAACATGCTGGAAAACATAGATTCACAGCTTCGACAAACATTCCCACAAACTGCAGACATAAGCTTTGGAGGTAAATATTTCAATTTTCAATTGTGAAAAAAAAAATAGTTTAATAATTAACTGAAATACAATAAAAATACACTACTTAAAATATTGATTTTGTTGATAAAATTTTAGGTGTATCTATTATTTTGGTAGGAGATTTGGGTCAACTACCTCCAGTAAATGATAGACCAGCATATGACAGTAATAAAAGGGCAAAGTTGCTATGGCAAGAATTCAATACTGTTGTTACTTTAGATAAGATATTCAGACAAGATGGGGAAAATGTTGACCAACAAAGATTTTGTCAACTTTTGACAAATGTAAGAGATGCAAACCCACAAATTGATGATTGGAGGTTGCTAATGATGAGAACCCCTATCAACATAGATGCTACAACAAATTCTGAGTTTGAAAATGCTGTCCATTTATTCTCAACAAATGAAAATGTTCACAGTCATAATAAAAAAATGTTACATTCATTGAAGCATCCCGTTGCACATAGTGTTCCAACAAAAGCAGGAAGTGGTAATACATCAGAAGATTGTTCAAATGATGAGCTTGATTTGGAGTTGCTAATATCTAAGGATTCTAGGGTCATGCTAACTTCAAATCTATGGATAGAAGCAGGTCTTGTAAATGGAGCTCTAGGGTACATTCAAAAAATTGTCTACAAAGAAGGTACTGCTTTGCCTCAACCTCCAACATATGTGATGGTTGCATTTGATAATTATTCTGGACTACCATTTGAAGATCATCATCCAAAAATAATACCAATAACAGCAATACAAAAAGGTACAACACTTCAATTACCATTAAGATTGGCATGGGCATTGACTATACATAAATCTCAAGGACTGACTCTTCCAAAAGCGATAATTGATATAGGGCCAAGAGAAAGAATAGGATTGACATTCATGGCAATTTCTTATGTCAAATCTCTACAGTGTCTAAGAATAATGCCTCCATTCACATATGATCGATATGAGAAAATGAAAAAGGGTAGACAAGTTGCCAAGCGCAAGGATGAAGAAAATAGACTTAAATGCTTGGAAGATAACTAATGTAATATATTATTTTTGATGCATTTTTCCAATGCATTTAGTACAATTTCTTTTTCCCACTTTAATAATTTGTAACATTTTTTGTACTATTCTATGCTTTCACAATATCTACATTGAATAATTCTATGCTATATTTATGTCTCATTTGAAATGTTATAAATATATTTTGTTAATGCATAATATGTGAATAGACATTTAATATAATCTTGCATCATTTTTAATATAATTTTTTAAAAAATGACTTAATATAGTAACTTTTAAAAAAATGTGTCTCAAAAAAATGTGTCTCAAGATATCAAGCTGAAAAAATATATTTTATGTTTCTTTGATAACATGCATTTTCTTAATGGTTACTATCCTTTATGCAACATTTCTTTAGTTTCAAAAATTAAATTCATTATCATGTTTCATTATGATATAAATACTGTTAATAATTTCCATGCAGCTTACCAAGATGTCAGAAAAATTGCGTTTATCATGGGTTTCTAGTTGGTTGGAGGAATTTCACCCGCGTCTGCCATGCAATGTTGTCCTTCGTATAGAGGAGCTGAGTGTTCGTTATTGGCTAAGGGATAGAATGGTCAATCGAATTAAAAACAATGGACCAAGGAACACTCAAATTAAATTTTATAACTATGCTGTATACTTCAACTTTTATTATAGAACGAAGGTGCAGATGAACTTAGATGTGAAGTTTCACCACCTACAAATTGAGATTGTAGATTTATGTGGATGGTCAGATGCTTTGTACCGTGAGATTCATGATCTTTATCTTGCAGGGTGCATTTTTAAAATCACAATCAGGCCAATAGTAAATTTCAGGAAGCACACTCTTTCTGATGAAATCAATCTAAAGTCTATGAAATTTCTTAAAGGAGAATCTAAAATTAGCTATCACAAGGGCCCACTCGAAGAATGGTTGATTGCTACTCTTAAGTTTGATTACACCATCACATTCATAGTACACCAAGTCATTCCATCTTTCAGGTTGTTGCACACATATTATGGGGTGCCTACTTTATTTGCCGTGAAGTCTACTCTATCAATTAAAGTTCATAAAATTCTTCCTGAAAATGTGGAGATATTACCGGTGCATCCATGGTTAAAAAAGTGAAAGTATTCTGCATATTATTGGACAATGTGTTTACAAAATTTTAAACAATTGTATTTTTGATTTTAAGAAATTTTGGAATTACTATTAAGTAATAAATTGTTAATTGTTGTGATTCATTATGTCAAATTGTGTTTCAATAAATATTAAGTATTTAATTATTACATGATGTTCATGAATTATCTTCAGTATTTCTCCAATGTGTACTAATTGTTTGACAATATAATGGATAATCTAAACTCTATAATTTATCATTATCCTAATTGCAATTTAGACCCTTTTCGCAAATTACACCCTTATCCTATATATTGTAATTATAATCAAAACTCTAACCCTAAACCTAATTGTCTTCGTAACCATGATTATAATCAAAGCCCTCACCCTAATCATAATAATAAATCTAAACAATTTATCATTATCCTAATTGCAAATTAGACCCTTTTCCCAAATTACACCCTTATCCTATATATTGTAATTATAATCAAAACCCTAACCCTAACCCTAACCCTAATTCTCTTCATAACCCTAACCCTAATTCTCTTCGTAACCATGATTATAATCAAAGCCCTAACCCTAATCATAATAATAAATCTAAACAATTTATCATTATCCTAATTACAAATTAGACCCTTTTCCCAAATTACACCCTTATCCTATATATTGTAATTATAATTAAAACCCTAACCCTAACCCTAATTCTCTTTGTAACCATGATTATAATCAAAGCCCTAATCCTAATCATAATAATAAATCTAAACAATTTATCATTATCCTAATTGCAAATTAGACCCTTTTCCCAAATTACACCCTTATCTTATATATTGTAATTATAATCAAAACCCTAACCCTAACCCTAATTCTCTTCATAGCCCTAACCCTAATTCTTTTTGTAACTATGATTATAATCAAAGCCCTAACCCTAATCATAATAATAAATCTAAATAATTTATCATTATCCTAATTGCAAATTAGACCCTTATCATATTTATTGGAATTATAATCAAAACCCTAACCCTAATTATCTTCATAACCCTAACCCTAATTCTATAATTTATCATTATCCTAATTGCAATTTAGACCATTTTCCCAAATTACACCCTTATCCTATATATTGTAATTATAATCAAAACCCTAATCCTAACCCTAATTGTCTCTGTAACCATGATTGTAATCAAAGCCCTAACCCTAATCACAATAATAAATCTAAACAATTTATCATTATCCTAATTGCAAATTAGACCCTTTTTCCAAATTACAATCTTATCCTATATATTGTAATTATAATCAAAACCCTAACCCTAACCCTAATTCTCTTCGTGACCATGATTATAATCAAAGCCCTAACCCTAATCATAATAATAAATCTAAACCATACTCTTACCCTAATACTAACACTAAATACTAACCCTAATCAAATTAATTAATTCAATGTGTTAATCAATCTTAGATATAATTCCTTTATTTTCTCACTATATAATTTACTATTGTAGATTAACTATAATAATAATAAAATGTTTGATTATGCGTCGCAATTGCTACTAGCTTATATATACTTTATATATATATATAATAAGCTGAGAGATATCCTTCTCGAGGTGCCTATTTTCATAATATATCTGTGTAATAGGCGCCTCAGAGAAGGATATCTCTCGGCTTATTATATATATATACTTTATATATATATATAAAGTATATATAAGCTAGTTAAGACCGATCGTATCATAATAGGCAGCTAATAATATAATATACTATAATTATTAAAAAAATAATTAAAAATTTATTGATTAATTTTAATATAATAAATTTAATCAAATTAAATAAATTTTCATATATAATTAAAATTATAATTAATTAAGACCGATCGTATCATAATACTAGAAACTGATATAGTTTACAAAATACTAATATGCTTCTACATTTTAATTGTGTTTACAAATTGATAGATAATATAGTTTGATCCCAAAGAAAACTCACATCTTATTGAGATTTATCTTATTAAAATTTAGGCACAATAATCCTATAGAATAGGGAAATAATTTATCTCTAATTAAAAACTGATGGTGAATCAAAATCCTTTTTCGTACGATTTATCCAAAATATATATATATATTTTTTAGATGGGTAATAGGCCGAAGCCAAGATCAACATGGGGTTCAAGAAGACTTGAACTCATGACCTCCCAGAGGCTCACAACGATAAGATTTATCTTATTAAAATTTAGGCACAATAACCCTATA
The DNA here is from genome assembly GCA_027943335.1 of Chamaecyparis obtusa. Classification (NCBI taxonomy): domain Eukaryota; kingdom Viridiplantae; phylum Streptophyta; class Pinopsida; order Cupressales; family Cupressaceae; genus Chamaecyparis; species Chamaecyparis obtusa. The sequence continues at coordinate 92,486 of BSBK01008159.1, read as the reverse complement.
GAATAGGGAAATAATTTATCTCTAATTAAAAACTGATGGTGAATCAAAATCCTTTTTCGTACGATTTATCCAAAATAATTTTATTTTTAAATGGGTAATAGGCCGAAGCCAAGATCAACATGGGGTTCAAGAAGACTTGAACTCATGACCTCCCAAATGAGAGGCTTGGTAAGTTGTGGGGTGATCCAAAATAATTTTATACACAAGACAAATAGGATTAATTTTCAAAAAAACACTTATAATTAGTTAATTTACAATAAAACACTTATTTTATTTCAAAATTTATATATTTAATTATATTTTTAATAAATAAATTTAACTCTTTAATTATTAATCTTCTTTCAACATTTTTTACACTAATTTTTTCAAAATTATAGTAAAATAATATATTTAATTAATATTAACTAGCTTAAATTTAGTATAATCTTTTAAGTAAATATTTTAAGTAAATATGATAAAAGTATTAAATTGGGATGAGCTTTTAAAATAGTAATTGGATTAAATTCAGATGAGCTTTTAAAATAGTAATTGGATGAAATTCGGATGAGCTTTCAAAATAGTAATTAGATTATTTGCACTATTATTATGTAATATATGTATTACTAAAACAAAATATTTAAATTTCTAAAAAAATTTAAATTATTATTAAATTATTTATAAGTTAAAAAACTTAATATTTAAATTTTCAAACAAAAATTAAAAAAATTATTAAATTATTCCTAAGTTAAAAAAAATTGACAATCAATAATCAATAATTAAATGTAAAATGACCATAAAAAAAACATATGACAGGTAGGGGACCGTCAAATTCCTGGGAGAGATGCTTTTTCTATGGTTCAGGGGAAAAAAAGTAAAAACTGATATTTTACAACTTTGAGAGACGTTGATATTTTGAGATATTTTAAAGAAAGCAAAAATCATTAACTAATTCATATATTTCAAATGATTCCGAAAAAGCTAAAAGTCATCGGCAACTTCATTAGTAAAAATCTTATAAATACCCCTAAATGTCAATTCAGGGAGCAGAAAATAAAAAAACAGGGTTTACCCAAAATTGAACTCTCATGGCTCTAGGGCTCTGAAAAGGAATTCAAAATTTGACTCGGAAGAAGAAAACCAATCTTCTAAATGTATGAGAAAACCAATCGTATTAAAATCAAGTGCATCTTGGAATTCACACACTAAATGACCTAAGCCTGATATATATAAAATCACTGCTCAGAACTACTGGAATTCACACACCAATTGACCTAAGCCATGGCATATATAAAATCACTGCACAAAACTCCATAAAGCCAATTCTAAGGGGGGCAGAAAGCATTCTCCATTCGATCTCAAAATAAATATGGCAGTTTCAGACTTTTGTCATACGAATATACTTCTTCCCAGATGGAAGGCTGATTGTCTCAAACCCCTGTGGATATAATTTCTTGGCTTCATCATCAGTTATGGATGGTGGGATTATCACCCTCTCGCCCGGTTTCCAATTAGCAGGTGTACACACCCTGTATTTTGCAGCCAACTGAAGCGAATCCAACACCCTCAACACTTCATCAAAGTTTCTCCCAGTTGTTGCAGGGTACAGAAAGCTCAACTTCAACTGTCAAAAAATAAGCAAATTGCATTCATCTATAAGTAAAACAGCATATTTTATACAGCTACATAAAACCCTAAAACAAAATCTGATTGTATATATACCTTCTTGTCAGGGCCAACAATATGCAGGGCTCTGGATGCCAATGGCTTTCCACACTCATCTTTCTCGTCTGGGTCCAACATATTGAGCTTCACCATGATCTGCGAATCGGGATCAGCCAATATTGGGTATGTAACCTTACTTCCAGGGGTACATGCTTCAACATCAGGCAGCCATGCTCTGTGTGCTTCCACTTCATCAGAGGACAAGCCCAAAAGCTTCACTCCACGCTTCTCAAACTCACCAATATAACTGGCAAGCCTTCCCAGCTCAGTAGTACAGACTGGTGTAAAATCAGCTGACCCAAAACAAGAATGAAGGCATATGTTAAACAAAAACATAGAAACGGAATGGTAACTACAATCCTTCCAAGCTTGGTAATACAGACTAGTTTAAAATCAGCTGACCCAAAACAAGAATGAAAGCATAAGTTAATCAAAAACACAGAAACAGAATGATGTCTACAATCCTTCTAAAGCTTGGTAGTACAGACTGGTGTAAAATCAGCTGACCCAAAAAAAAAGAGGCATATGTTAAACAAAAACATAGAAACAGAATGATAACTACAGTCCTTCCAAGCTTGGTAATACAGACTATTTTAATTCAGCTGAACCCAAACAAGAATGAATAGCATAAGTTAATCAAAAACATAGAAACACAATCAAAACTACAATCCTTCTAAAGCTTGGTAGTACAGACTGATGTAAAATCAACTGACCCAAGACATAAGTTAATCAAAACATAGAAACAGAAAGAAAACTACAATCATTCTAAGCTTTGTAGTACAGACTGGTGTAAAATCAGCAGACCCAAAACAAGCTTGAAGGTATAAGTTAGACGAAAATCACCTGGCCCAAAATAAGAATGAAGGCATAAGAATGAAAACTAAACAAAAACATAGAAACAGAATGAAAACTACAATCCTTCTAAGCTTGGAAGAATGAAAACTACAATCCTTCTAAGCTTGGAAGACTGAAAGCTAAACAAAACATAGAAACAGAATGAAAACTAAACAAAAACATAAAATAATGGAGGCATAAGCTATAAAAAGTATAGAAAATCAGCTGGCCTAAAACAAACAAGAATGAAGAGTAAGTTAAACCAGAAACATAGAAACAGAATGAACTACTATCTTTCCCAGCTCTGTAGTACAGACTGGTGAAGATCAAAACAAGAATGAAAGCATAAGTTAAACAAGAACATAGAAACAAAATGACATTTTGAAGAGTTTCGAGAACTAACCAGGGTGTGAGAAGATAATAGCCCAGCTGTTCTCAATGTAGTCATAGAGCCTAATGTGTCCATGAGTGGAATCTGCCTCCACATTAGGAATTGTGTCTCCCAAGGAGAGTCCAGGCATTTTTCCTTCCTTCACTTAGAAAAATTACAGTTTATTTCTTCAAGCTCAGAGATTTATACCTAAACTTTGGCGGATATATTGTAAGAAAATGGGGGTAATATAGAGCAGTTAGGGGTTGATGAGCATTGGAGTTGTGTGTGATATGCATGGGTGAAACGTGGCACAGAGCAGGTGAGCATATGGCAGAGTTTGCAATTCACACGTTTGCCTCCATACTCGATCAATGGTGGATTCCAAACAATCACTGAATCCACACCTTACATTCCAAGGCCTAAAATATCTTGTATTTTGAGCTTATTTGCTGAAGGCCAAAAAATATCTTATCTTATATATTATATAGATATTTTCAGGCTTTAGTCAGCGTGTGCATGATTCATGGATAACTTTGGCTTGCTGTCATCGAAGTTTTGGGGATTACTGATTGCATTCTTCATGACAAATTGAAGCATTTTTAAAGTTCTTCTCAACTATAAAGTTGTGATGGTGAAATTTGCATTCACATTTACGTTTGGAGTAATTTTGATGAATGCCTTTGATGTTATTTTATATAAAGTTGGATGCATTTGTTATATGATTATCCTTCTTATTAATGTATTTTTTATATTTCATTAATATTTGTATATATTACATATTTATTACAGTAAATTTTGTACTTATTTTTTATATTTATCTTTTATTTTATTCATATATACTTATAATATGATATATTCACCTTAGTTATCTACAATATCTAATCATATATTTATTCTAAAATGTGCATCTATGACTACATTCAATACTTTTATATTTTAATATTCAAATACAAATTCTAATTCTATTTCTAATGTTCTTTCCTATTTTTAGTTGTCATTATGAATAGACTAAAACTATGTTTACATATTTTTTTACTATATTGTTGTATCTAAATGCATTTAGTTGCATTCATTTATCATCCTATCTCAAGGAACACTTCAATTGATACACTAAGATAAATTTAGATATATAATTTCATCTTAGAACATTTGCATGATGAAGAGGTGTCTTTGATCACTTGCCTAAGCATTTTAGTTGTTCGCCTAGGCGAACACTTCCCAAAGTAACATGACAATCCTCAATAGGTATTTTAAAATATTGTCAATCTCAACTAATAGAGGAAGCAAAATCAAACTAGGTGTTCCTTCAAGAATTGTTGTTGATAATGAAATATATTTTGAAGATCCCATGACTTTTCTTATATATGTCCATAATATGGTATCTTCTTAATGCATCCATCCCTTTATCATCCACAAAGAAATGGACAAGTTGAACTCAGTAAGAGAAACATCATGAAAATCATCAATACAAATTTGGATGAAAATAATAAAATATGAGATGATAAACTACACTTTGTTGTTTATGTAGATATGGTAATATAAACTACAAGGCTATTGGAAGGAGTTTGTTGAATTAGTTTAAAACATAGAGGCTAAAATACTAATTATCTTGAGTTAGAAATCCACAATTTATTATAATACTTTGAAGGACAAAAAGAATACACCATTTTCCAAAGAGTGCATGAGTTGACTAAATTAGATGAAACCAAAAGGGTTTCTTGTCAGCAGAATATACTAGAACAACAAAAAAAATCAAATATCTCTTTGATAATAATATTATTTAGAAAGGGTTTGATACTAAATATTGTTCTCATGTGGAACTCCCAATCAAATGATAAATGCAACATCAAAATTTGATCTGCCTTATGGGTTAGGCCCTATCAAATTGTTGAAGGATACAATCATGCACTTTCTACCTTAAAAGTCTTCTTGTATAATTCTTGGAGCTACTAGTACATGACCAACATATTAATTTACATCACTTTTATTTAGGTATAGTTTTAGATATAATTTTAAATATATTTTTATATTTTAGTCCCCTTGTGTTACATTTTTCTATATATATTCTGATGTTGTGCAATCACAATCCTTGTGTTTCTTTTTCCTCCACATGTGTTCATCAATATGCTAGGAAATTTAGCCATGTTTAAAAAACCATAACTTTTGATCCAAAACCTGAATTTTCAAAAACAAGATATCATTGCAAAGATGAATTTGTATACTTTTAATGGTATAAGTTTTATCACCAAATCTTTTTTTTTGTAAAATTTATTGTTGAATGAAGTCAAATAATCATTTTTGGCTTTCAAGCTCATACCTATATCCCTAGGTCTCTAATGTCTTTGATTTTTGATTTATCTCTTAGGTCTCTATACCACATAAGATATTATGATATCTGATTTAGTCATTTTAGGAGTGTGTCATTTGTTATAGTCATGGGTTATGCAACTCATCCTTCTATAATCATTCTAACAAAAAATAATTTTAAGTCCCACAAAAAAGGCATCCTTGCACATTGAGTTGGCTCAATTTTTTTCTCATCTTTATTGACTCATCATTGAGGTAGAAACACAATAGAAAAAAATGGTTTCAAATAATAAAAATAAATACATTATAGAATTGATTGGTACAATAATAAGTGGAAGAATATTTTGGGAGCCCTATTATCATATCTCAAGAATTAGGTGTTCATGTATAGTTTGGAACAAGATTTGGGAGATCATGGAGATCTATATAATCCTCCACTCTCAAATGATCATTTATTATCTATTATCTCATTCAACTTAATTATGTTGATAGTCTAGCTTTTGATTGTGATACATTAGAGAAGCTCGAATGTGATGCTGATGCAGGAGCATCTTGGGTCCTTGGCAATCCTATGTCACCAAAAATAATTTGGAGTTTGTCTGTGTTGCTCAGTTCCTGCTTTGACTGAGTTCGTTGGTAGTTGGTCAGTTTCCTTTGGTTACCGAGTGTGGTCAGTTATCTCCTGGGCGGTCATTTGTTTCACTGGTGCTCAACGTTGCTTGTCTGTTGCTTAGTTATCCTTGCTCACTGATGGGTTTAGTTTTAGTTTCTGTTGTGGCCGACTTGTGCATTTATGTTGGGTCATAGATTTAATGTTGGAATCCTTCATTGAAAGGTGTGTGGTCCTAGATCTGACCATTCCTTCCATTGATTGTGGATCTGAAGGCTGACTCAGTTCAGTAGACTCTTGTATAAATGTAGTTGTTTGGTTATAGTTTAGGAGGCAGTTTTGGGGATAGAAGATAGAAGTAGAGATTTTGACAGATCCTCGCATGTTTGAGGACTTCTATATTTCATTGTAATATGTGGCCCTAACTGGGAAGGCCTTACAGCCCGACATGTATCATTCTATTTGATGAAAATATATGAAAGCTTTTGCATTCTCTCTCTCACTGTTGTGTTTGTTTTCTTCCACATGTGTTGAGCAGGCTTGGATCATTAGGGTGTGCCTTTGTTTGGCCCATCTTTTTCCCTGGCCCACGTTAGGTGGTATCAGAGCGAGGTGAGATCTTGATCTAGGTCTGTGGATCTAGGTTTGTAGGTTCCTCTTGAAGCCCTAGTTGATTGTTGTGGGGTAGCAGATTGCGATCTGACCTGCAATTGTAGAGGGTTGACAAGATGGTTCATGGGAGGCAAGATGCAGATCCAGGATTGGCGGATATGCTAAGGTAGATTACTGCTAGGTTAGAAGCTCTTGAAACAGCCCAAAGAAGAGGTAGACATCTTGAAGATGTTAGTGATGATGAAGTTGAGGAAGAACAAGTGAATGCAGAACCTGCACCTGTTATGGATCAAGGTGAAGAAAGATTTTTGAAGGCTTTGAAAAGTTTGAAGTCAACACCACATTTCAATCCTCCTGAGTATGGTGGAAAGCTAGATTTTGATGAATTAGTGGACTGGATCACTGAGATGGAAAAGTATTTTGAATATGAAAATATTCGTGAAGACAAGAAGGTGAAGATTGCAAGCACAAAACTGAAAAGTCATGTATCCTTATGGTGGGAACATTTGTAGCTGGATAGGAAGAGGAAAGGAAAAGAAAAAATCAAGGTATGGAATAAAATGGTGAAAAAACTGAAAGGAAAGTTCTTACCTTGTGATTATCAGATTAACCTAGTTTGGCGAATGTAAAGTTTGAAGCAGAAAGATAGCTCGATAAAGGAATATACTAAGGAATTCTATAGATTAGATATCAGATCTGGACATAATGAAGATGATGTGGAAAGAATTGGTAGATACCTGAATGGTTTGAGAGTTTCCATCCAAGAGGAAATTAGTATGGTCAAGTTGGAGAATATTGAAGAGGCTTATCAATTTGCATTGAAGGCCGAGGAGAAATTGAACAAAAGACATGAACAAAGACAAAGAAGTTGAGGTGGTAGATTCCCTAGAGGAAGAGGTAGATCTAATGGTGAAAATGGTAGATCTGAACTAGAAAAGACAAATCTGGACAAAGGCAAGACCGAGTGGAAAGGTGAAAGTTCATCTAGAGGTAGAGGTAGTAACTACCAAGGTGGTTATAGCAGAGGAAGTTTCTGAGGAACTTGTTACAATTGTGGAGAAGAATGACATAGATCTTTTGAATGTACTCATGCAAGTAAGAAGGTTGGTAGTAGTAGAAATGCTTTGGTACAAGAAGAGTCACCGAATGAACCTGAGAAAGAAAATAACTTGATGGTAAGGAGAGCACTATGGAATGAAAGTAAGAAGGAAGATCTAGTAAGGAAAAGTTTTTTCAAGACTAGATGTAGAGTTTCTGACAAAGTTTGGAAGGTAATCATTGACAGTGGTAGCTTGGAGAATCTGACATCTAAAGAGATGGTCACAAAATTGTATTTGGAAAGGTTGGTACATCCGAAGCCCTATCATATTTCATGGATCAAAGATGAGCATACACTCCTGGTAAGTGAACAATGTTATGTGAATTTGAATATTGGAAAGTACTATGATAAGGTGTTGTGTGATATCATGCCTATGGATTGTTGTCATATTTTGTTGGGTAGACCTTGAAAATATGATAGACATGCTATATATGATGGGAGATTGCATAAGTATACTATTGTGGCTGATGGAAGAAACAAATCTTGTTACCATTGATGGAAGAACCTGTTAGTAATGTTTGCAGATCTATGAAAGTTTGTTTGATGGAGGGAAGAAATTTTGTTAACTCTTTGAAGAAGAATGATGTATTTTTTGTTGTGATCCCTAACAAACCGAGTAAGAAAATAGAGGATAATGTCCCTGAGGAGATTGATAAGTTACTCACTGAGTACAGTGATATCATTTCTGATAATGTACCTGATGGTTTGCCACCGAAAAGAAGCATTGATCATTGTATGGATCTAATCCCTGAAGCTAGTTTACCGAATAAGGCACCTCATCAGTTGACACCTACTGAGAATTAGGAATTGAACCGACAAATTCAAGAGTTGCTATAGAAAGGTTTGATCAGAGAAAGTTTGAGTCCTTGTGTAGTACCTATTGTATTGGCACCTAAGAATAATGGAGAATGGAGAATGTGTACTGATTCCAGAGCAATCAATAAGATAACAGTGAAGTATAGGTTTCCTATACCGAGAATGGATGACATAATGGATAGTCTGACTAGAGAAAAGTATTTCACCAAAATTGATTTGAAAAGTGGGTATCATCAGATTAGAATTAGAGAAGGTGATGAATGGAAGACTACTTTCAAGACAAAAGAAGGTTTGTATGAGTGGTTGGTTATGCATTTTGGTTTAACTAATGCATCAAGTACTTTTATGAGGCTGATGAATGAAGTTTTGAAGAAATTCTTGGGTAAGTTTGTGATTGTATATCTTGATGACATTCTGATATTCAATAAGACCAAAGAAGAAAATTTATTGCATGTTAGACAAGTTTTGCAGAGATTGAAAGAGGAAAAGTTGCTGATAAATCTAAAAAAGTGTTCATTCATGAAAGAGGAGATTGTGTATTTGGGATTCATTATTTCAACTGATGGTTTGAAGATGGATCCTGAAAAGGTTGAAGCTATTTTGAATTGGCCTACACCTGTGAATGCTAGTGAGGTAACATCATTTCATGGTTTGGCAAGTTTTTACCGAAAGTTCATAAGGAATTTCAATTCAATTTGTAATGCTATGACTGAAACTATGAGAGGAGACAAAAGAGAATTCAAGTGGACACATGGAGCTGACAAAACTTTTGAGAATCTAAAGTAGAAGGTTGTTGAATTACCTGTTTTAGCATTACCTAATTTCAGTAAAGTATTTCAAGTAGAATGTGATGCAAGTGGAAGTGTAATTGGAGCTGTGTTGAGTCACGAAGGTAAACTTGTTGCTTTCTTTAATGAAAAGTTGAATGATGCTAGAAGGAAATTTTTTGTGTATGATCAAGAATTCTATGCTATTGTTCAAGCACTGAATAAATGGAGACATTATTTGATATCGAGTGAATTTGTGTTGTATACTGATCATAAAGCTTTACAGTATTTGGGTACTCAAAATAAGTTGAATCAGAGACATATGAAATGGGTTGAGTATTTGTAGAGTTATATATTTGTGATAAAGCATAAGAGTGGAGTCACTAACTGAGTTGCTGATGCATTAAGTAGAAGATCTTTGATGACCGAGATGAAAATTGAAGTTCTTGGTTTTGATGAGATGAGAGATTCGTATGAGTTTGACCCTGATTTTTCTGAGCCATGGAGAAAGTGCAGAGCACCTATTCAAGATCAACAAGATACTAAATGGGATGAATATTTTATTCAAGAAGGTATGTTGTTTAAAGGTATTTAGTTGTGTATACCGAGAGGAATAATGAGAACTAATCTGATAAAGGAGAAACATAGTTGTGGTTTGGCTAGACATTTTGGTATTGATAAAACATGGAATTTTCTTAAGGAGAAGTACTATTGGCCGCAGTTGTATAAATATGTTCAAAAATTTGTGAAAAGTTGTGGAATTTGTCAAGTTGCAAAAGGAGTAAGTTAGAATACTGGATTGTATGTACCAATTGTTGTACCTGAGAAACCTTGGATTGACATCTATATGGATTTTGTTCTTAGCTTACTGAAGATAGTAAGAGGTAATGATTCTATATTTTTTGTTGTGGATAGATTATCTAAAATGGCACATTTAACCTTGTAGAAAGACATCAGATGCAATACATGTAGCAGATCTTTTCTTTAAGGAAATTTTCAGATTGCATGGATTACTGAGGAGTATTATCTCTAACTGAGATAGTAAATTTGTTGGATACTTTTGGAAAACCCTTTGGAAGAAATTTGGCACTGAGTTGAAATATAGTTCTAGATTTCACCCACAAACTAATGGATAGAGTGAAGTTGTGAACAGAAGTTTGGGAAATCTTTTGAGATGTTTAGTTAGAGACACATCGAATAATTGGGATTCTGTGTTGGCACAAGTAGAGTTTGCATACAATAATTCAATGAATAGGAGTACTGGAAAGACACAATTTGAGATTGTGAATGGGACACAATCGAGAGATATATCTGATTTGAGAGACATTGGTGATGAGAATAAGAAAAGTGCTGAAGGAGTAAAATTTGCTGAGTACATGAAGACATTGCATGAAGATGTGAAGCTGAAGCTGGAAGACAGTAATAAAAAATATAAAGATAGAGTTGATAGATCAAGGAGATATAAAACTTTTGATGTTGGTGATGAAGTAATGGTTCATTTAAAGAAAGGTCGATTTCCAGTTGGAACATATGGGAAATTGAAGATGAAGAAGTTTGTACCTTGAAAGATTTTGAGGAAATTTGACAGTGGAAATGCATATGAAATTGAGTTACCTAATGATGTGGACATATCACCTATTTTCAACATTGTTGATTTGTATGAGTATCATGAACCTGATCAAGAAGTGACAGTATTGATAGAATATCCTAAGAAGTAGAATGAAGAAATTGAACAGATTTTGAAGGAAAGAGTGGGCAAAAGTACAAGAGGAAAATAGTATATGGAATATCTAGTAAAGTGGAAGAATAGACTGATGGAAGACAGTTCATGGATTTCATAGTCTGAGCTGGATGCAGCTTGGACCAGACCCACGAAATGATTCAGAGAATCATTTAAAAATAACCCCAGGTGTCAGATGCAGGAGCATCTCGGGTCCTTGGCAATCTTGTGTCACCAAAAATAATTTGGAGTTTGTCTGTGTTTCTCAGTTCTTGCTTTGACCAAGTTGATCGGTAGTTGGTCAGTTTCCTTGGGTTACCGAGTGTGGTCGGTTATCTCCTGGGCGGTCGATTGTTTCACTGGTGCTTGGCGTTTCTTGTCTGCTGCTTGGTTATCCCTGCTTACCGATGGGTTTAGTTTTAGTTTTTGTTGTGGCCGACTTGTGCATTTATATTGGGTCATGGATTTAATGTTGGAATCCATCATTGGAAGGCATGTGGTCCTTGATCTAACTGTTCCTTCCATTGATTGTGGATCTGAAGGCCGACTTAGTTCGGTAGACTCTTGTATAAATGTAGTTGTTTGGTTGTAGTTTAGGAGGCAGTTTTCGGGATAGAAGATAGAAGTAGAGATTTTGACAGATCCTCGCATGTTTGAGGACTTCTATATTTCATTGTAATATGTGGCCCTAACTGGGAAGGCCTTAAAGCCTGACATGTATCATTCTATTTGATGAAAATATATGAAAGCTTTTGCATTCTCTCTCTTACTATTGTGTTTGTTTTCTTTCGCATGTGTTGAGCAGGCTTGGATCATTAGGGTGTGCCTTTTTTTGGACCCTCTTACTCCCTGCCCTATGTCAAATGCACCACTTGTGCATTAAAAATAAAAAACCTTTCTTGGAATACCCACTTCTCTAATTGTATCATCTTAAAATGGAAGCACTTCCATGTTAAGAGCGTTTAGCCCTCCGAGTAAGTGGTTTGGGGTCATGTTAAGCACCTTGATGAGGTCTTTTCATGTATTTGGCTTTCTCCCCACTTTCCACTTCTTCTCCAGACTTGATTTCTTCATTCTAGGTGAAATTAGGGTTAAGGTCTTAAGAAATTTTCCTGATTTTCCCTCTTTCTATGGCTCTACTTTCTAGGTATGATTAAAAAATGAGGCCTCCTAGTCCTTCATCATATCATTCCAAGGATTTTTTGTCTGTTCCTGACACTAGGTCTTGTTCAGACAATAATTTCTAAGTTTCTAGCACCCCTGGAACCCCTATTGCAGAATCTGGCCAAGTTAGGGTCTGAGGTCAAAGTCAACCTTGACCCTGACTAGTCAGGGTCGACCTCAACCTCAACCTCAACCTCTTCCCTCTAGGATTTCAAATTGTCATCTGTCGGCAGTTTGGCTTTCGGGATAATTATTTCTCCACCTTCGGGTCGGCTGTTTCGGGCTCCAAAATGGTAAATCCTTTAATTGTATTTAATCAAGGTATATTTTATAAAGGTGAGGACCTAATTGGGATTTAATTCTTCAAGGTGGCCCATCTAGAGGAGTGTGCCCTAGATCACTATAAAAGGAGGCCTTCCTCTCTCATTTTCACATCAAGTTTTCATATCTCATTTCATTGACACTCAAGCAATTTCATGTGCAAGCTCTCAAGTTCAAGCAAGTCTTCAAGCATTCAAGTGTTCAAGCATTCATCCATCAAGGAGTTCCATTGTTAGCTATTGAAGGATTCAATCTCTTTGGAGCCCCCTTGAAGATTCATCCTTCTCCATTCATTCAAACCTTCTCATATGCAAAGATCAAATCAAGATTGGTGTTGAAGATCAAAATACCATTGATTGGAGACATCCTACATTCATTGAAGCATTCTTACTTGTGGATTTGAGGATTCGAATCCTCTACAAGGACTTCAACATAAGCGAGGTGATTTGTTTCAATTACTTTGTTTATGCACTATATATTTCAATTCAATTTCAAGGTTAATTCCTAAATTGGGGTTTGACCAAGGCAAACCCCCCATACAACTAAAAACCCCCATTTTTTTGCAGGTACAGGTGTGAAATCTCAGATCTGAGAGCGAATTTGGATACCCTTTTTGGCAATCTTTCAGGATCTATGAATAGAATCAGAATCTGACTTCAAATAAATAATGTGGTCTTTGACCTTTTGAAAGGTCAAAGTCGACTTGTGTGAATTTGGAGAAAATATTTTTGGGTTTTGTCCGCCTCGACATTTCCAATGCAAAGTAAGTAACAGAATCTTCTGAAAGTTCATATAGAAGCTAGAATTTAGCATTTTCCAGATCTGCCCTAATTCAAGGTTAGTATTTGCACTTCAATTATTTCAATTTCAAGTATAACACATTTCTACCTAGGGGAAACATTAGATTTGTTCTTTCTTCCATATTAACCATAAAATTGATTTGATTATGTATTAACCTCTAGGTTGATCAAACCAGATCTCCTTGTGGGGAATTTGGGTTTGAGAATAGATCTCATATTTCCCCCCCTAAAACAAATGAATGATGTTGAATACATTTTAACCTCATTCATTTTGGTGAACCTGACTAGCTTACTCTCTTTATTTTTGGTGTTAGATTACCTTTTATCTTGTTAGTATTAGATTTGTCCTTTGTGATTGATCTTGCATGCTAATTAGATTTCATATTCATGCTTTATGTGTTCTTAGTTTAGTTCATTTTCATTATATTGGTTTATGAGCTTTACTACCACTAGTCCTACTTATAACATTCCAGTTAGAAGAAGTCGTAGACTCATAGGTGCCTTTGAGCCTGAATCTTCTCCTTTCCTTAGGATCCCCGATGATAACTTGATTCTTCATGATTCTAATCCTACTATGGAGAAAAAATCTTCTCACTCATCTCATGATGAGGATGATGCTTTAAGGGTTCCTCCTGATCAAGTCCAAAAACTTTCCACTGAACTTGATAAAATGGGTAATTGGCTTCTTCAATAAAACCATGGTCAAGATTCTATTCAAGCTATAGAGGCTCTTAAGAAAGTTCTCCATGATAGTGATCAAGGTGTTAACCTCTTGCGTGGTATTACTCATCTTGTGCATTCCAATGTTAAACCTTTAACTCAAGAGGCTCAAGATTTAGGTTTCACTACTCCTATCACTAGTGTTGAACCTCCTTCTAATCCTTTACCTAGTATTCCTATCTATACTCCTCCTTTGGTGACTGTGATGGTTCCCTCTGTTCCTGTGAGTGTTCCTCTCGTGTCCCTTCCTACATCAAAACCTTCATATCATAGTGTTCCTTTCACTTATTCCACTCTGCTTCCAACTGTAGTTCCTAGTGTTCCTCCAGTTATGTCTTCTATTCCTGCAGCTTCTTACACTTTACCTAGTGTGTCTAATGTTGTTACTCTTCCTATTTTCTCTAATGATTCCACCATCATTAGTTTGGCTCAAACTGTATCATCCTTACAACAACAACTTGCTTCCTTAACTCAAAACAAGTTTAGTATTCCTACAAGTGACATGGGAAGTCCTTTGTCTCGGGATATTATCTGAACTCCTATTCCTCAACAAGTCGATATGCCTCATCTTGAGAATTATAATGGAAAGGGAGATCTTGTTCATCATGTTAAAACATTCCAAATCCTTTGTAGTGATTATGCTCATGACCATAGGATTTTAGCCAAACTGTTTGCTCAAACCTTTCATAACAAGGCCTTACAATGGTATTGTTCCTTGCCTCCTTATTCCATTGATTCCTTTCCACAGCTTGCTAATGCCTTTATTCAACAATTTTAAAACAATATTGGCCCGCAAGTGTCTTTGACTGATTTAATGCATTATAAACAAGGTGCTAAAGAAAAGTTAACTGAATTTATTGGTAGATTTAAGCATTTGCATGCTCAGATTTCTTATCCTATTCCTAATATTGATATTCAATGTATGTTTATTTCAAAATTTCAAAAGGATATTAGAGATAAGATTTTGCTTACCGAATTTACCTCTTTTCAACAACTTTGTGCAGCGCTTCATCATTATCAATTACAAGTGAGTCAGTTTGAGAGCAACACTCCAATGGCTCCTGTTCTAGTTGATAAAAGTGATGCTACTCCTAATCCAAACAAGTTTCAAAAATTCAACAATTATGTCAAGATAAACAAACAAGCGAATGCAGTTGCTAATCAGGTTGTTGTTGCATCTCATAATGCCACTTCTGCATCCACTTCTTTTCGATTAAATTGTACGTTTACTCCTCTTTTTGAAACTTTACATGCTATTATGAATAGGTTGTTAGCTGCCAATATGATTACTTTACCTCCTATTCGACCTCTTTTACCTACTATGATTGCATCTAAATCTTTTGATCAAAATGCTTTTTGTCAATATCATCATCAGAATGGTCATGATACTGAGAGATGTTATTCTTTAAAACATAAGGTCCAAGATCTCATTGATGCTAAAGCTTTATCTATTGATAATCTGGATAGTAGTGGGAATCAATCTATCTCTCCTCCTAATTAGAACCTTCAAATCTATATGAATCCTTTACCTACGCATGATACTAATACTATTGTTCAACCATCTGCTCAGGAACTTGTGTATGATTCCAAGATGGATGATCTTAATCATGTTGTTAATCATGTGGAGCATGTTGCTAAGCCTATATCTCCACTTCAACCTTCACTTCATGTTTTATCTCAACCTCAAGTTAAACCTAAACCTAAAGTGAAACCTCAACCTAAACCTCGACAACAATTCAAGAATGAAAGACCTCAGGAACTTTTTATTACCTTTGATGACTCTAAGATTATTAAGGCTCTTGATGGTCCCCTTTACATTGCTGCTAGGGTTGCTCATATACCTACTTGTAGTTGTCTTGTTGATCCTACCTCCTTAGTCAATGTTATCACTGAAGAAAATCTTTTTATGAAAAGCTTACAATGCGACTTCTATGATACATTGGATGTGTGGATTCAAACTTGTAATGGTTTTCTTTATCCCTCATTTGGTTCTATTACTTTACCAGTTGAACTTTTTGGAAAACTTGTGAACACTACCTTTGTGGTGGTTCCTACTTCTAATCAATTTCAAGTTAAGCTAGGTTTGCCTTGGTTGACTGCCATGCATGTTGTTGCTTCATCCATCCATAAGTGTCTTAAGTTCATTCATGATGGCAAAGTGAAGATGATTAATCATAGTCTATATCAACCTTCTAGGCCTAGAGATTGTGCTGCTCTGGATTTCTTTTGGCCTTCCTTACCTAATTCATGTCCTCCTCGCCCTGATAATCTTTTTCAATCATATCAAGCTTATAAGCATCGTAAGATTCTTCAATTAAGCATACCTCCTATGGATCTTAATCGTGGTCTTTTACCTACACCTTCGATACCTCCTTTAACTATGGCTTCTAGTTCTATTAATCAAGTTCTTCCTACCAAATCTATCAAAGATCCTATGATTGTTCCTCCTATGGTTGATAATCCTATTGATCTTCCTAAAGAACCTGTGAAGGATCCTGCGATTTTTCCTCCTAGTTCTCAACCTATTTTAAATAAATCAAAATGTAACCGATCTGCTAATGAACATCATAAAAAGCATCGTGCTCATGCTAAAGCTAAAAGATCTCTACTTTCTATAGATACACCTATGCATAATGTTGTTACTAATAATGATGTTCACATGCATGATTATGATGATTCTATTCGTATCCTAGATCCTATTTTGATTAATTTGGATGAAGAAGATACTCTTGATGATACTAATAATGTTAATGATGAATATGAGACTATTGACATTGACATTGATTTGCCGAATATGCTTTCATCTCAATTAACTCTTACACCTAGTATCAAACATTGTGATTCTCAAGAGGATCCTTGTTTGGAACTAGCTATCATTCCTACTATATTGGATATAGTCCCTCTTGCGAGTTACCCACCTACCCTAAATGATATACAATGAGATGGGGAAAGTAGGTGACACACTTGAGCGGCTTGTCCTTCATGGTAGCTTTGTTGTGTGTTTGCTTGCTGTACTGTGCTTCTCCCGTAATGTGATTGCTAAATGTTGTTAGATTCTTTTATATGATCCTTGTTACTCAATTGGTACAAGGTGATGAAGGAATCGAAACTGTTGTTCAAATTCCTATATATGTATCTCTATTCTTCTATGTGTTGTTCAATGTTATGTTGTAACTGTGCTATTGTTCGTAAATGTTTCCTTGTGTAATCTGCTTGGATTCGAGATATGGTAGTACTAAATCTTTTTGGTCTCCATGTCATGGTCCGAAAAGATTCTCCTTTGTATATCTTACGTAATCTTTCCTCCTTTGTGATTGTAGTTCTACTTCCTTTGGGAAATGATGTCAATTCATTTGCAATAATATCATATATATATTATCTTATGATCATATTGACCCATTGGTAGATAGATCCCTTCTGTGTTCTCTGTATGTTTCTGTGTTATTTCCCTTGATTTGTCTTTGCCTGTGAGCATCTCGATGTGGAAACGTAATCAGTGGAGTTGTTTATGTTTCCATTAAAGCCATTGCTCTTGTTAAAGTGTCACCAATGACTTTAACGTGGGGGCATATGTTCTGCTCACTTATTACATGCACACACTTATGAAAAATTCAAAACATGCTAAATCTTCTAAAGGTAATGCACATAAGTTGCTAAATCCTAAGGAAGACACGCACTTTAAATTTACTTTTCAATCTTTTCTTTTTGGATTAAGAACTAATCCTTAAAGTATGGATTTATATTAGGATCTCTTGATCCCTCCAGTTTCAAATACACATATATTGTGATCCCTTAAGGTCGGAAATGTTCTTAAGACTGGATCTCTTTTGTTTTTTATTTTTGGTTTTATTCTTATGGAATAGAATATTCCTAAGGATAAATCCTTGATGGATTGACTAGTGAGTAGCCACATTCACTAGGCAGTTCAATTCCATCTTTCCAGTTGCACCTTTTTCCTGTGTGGTTCACAATGAGACATAAGTTCTCATTGGGTGAGGTAATCGCACTTTTTCTTTCTCTCTTTAGAGATGTCTCTCTTATCTGTGATTTAAGAGTCAATGAAGACTTGAGTCCCTAGGGGCTTGGGATTTCTCTTTGTCCCTTAGATTACGAGAAGATTATCTTGTTATTTTTATCTCCTTTACCAAGAGTTTGCATCGAGTCCATACTCTTGCTAAAGTGGGGGCTTAATGTATCATCTTAAAATGGAAGCACTTCCATGTTAAGAGCATTTAGCCCTCCGAGTAAGTATTTTGGGGTCATGTTAAGCACCTTGATTAGGTCTTTGCATGTATTTGGCTTTCTCCCCGCTTTCCACTTCTTCTCTGCACTTGATTTCTTCATTCTAGGTGAAATTAGAGTTAAGGTCTTAAGGACTTTTCCTGATTTTCCCTCTTTCTATGGCTCTAATTTCTAGGTAGGATTCAAAAATGAGACCTCCTAGTCCTTCATCATATCATTCTGAGGACTTTCTATCTGTTCCTAACACTGGGTCCTGTTCAGACATCAATTTCTAAGTTTCTAGCACCCCTAGAACCCTTGTTGCAAAATCTGGCCAAGTTAGGGTTTGAGGTCAAAGTCGACCTTGACCCTGACTAGGTTAGGGTCAACCTCAACCTTGACCTCTTCCTGCTAGGATTTCAAATTTTCATCTGTCGGCAGTTTGGCTTTCAGGATAATTATTTCTCCGCCTCCGGGTCAGCTATTTCAGGCTCCGAAACAGTAAATCCTTTAATTGTATTTAATAAAGGTATATTTTCTAAAGGTGAGGACCTAATTGGGATTTAATTCTTCAAGGTGGCCCATCTAGAGGAGTGTGCCCTAGATCACTATAAAAGGAGGCCTTCCTCTCTCATTTTCACATCAAGTTTTCATATCTCATCTCATTGACACTCAAGCAATTTCATGTGCAAGCTCTCAAGTTCACGAAGTCTTCAAGCATTCAAGTGTTCAAGCATTCATCCATCAAGGAGTTCCATTGTTAGCTATTGAAGGATTCAATCTCTTTGGAGCCCCCTTGAAGATTCATCCTTCTCCATTCATTCAAACCTTCTCATATGCAAAGATCAAATCAAGATTGGTGTTGAAGATCAAAATACCATTGATTGGAGACATCCTACATTCATTGAAGCATTCTTACTTGTGGATTTGAGGATTCGAATCCTCTACAAGGACTTCAACATAAGCGAGGTGATTTGTTTCAATTACTTTGTTTATGCACAATATATTTCAATTCAATTTCAAGGTTAATTCCTAAATTGGGGTTTGACCAAGGCAAACCCCCCATACAACCAAAAACCCCCATTTTCTTGTAGGTACAGGTGTGAAATCTCAGATCTGAGAGTGAATTCAGATACCCTTTTCGACAATCTTTCAAGATCTGCGAACAAAATCGAAATCAGACTTCAAATAAATAATGTGGTCTTTGACCTTTTAAAATGTCAAAGTTGACTTGTGTGAATTTGGAGAAAACATTTTTGGGTTTTGTCCGCCTCGACATTTCCAGTCCAAAACAAGTGACAGAATCTTCAGAAAGTTCATACAGAAGCCATAATTCAGCATTTTCCAGATCTGCCCTAATTCAAGGTTAGTATTTGCACTTAAATTATTTCAATTTCAAGTATAACACATTTCTACCTAGGGGAAACATTAGATTTGTTCTTTCTTCCATATTAACCATAAAATTGATTCCATTGTGTATTAACCTCTAGGTTGATCAAATTGGATCTCCTTGTGGGGAATTTGGGTTTGAGAATAGATCTCATATTTCCCCCCCTAAAACAAATGAATGATGTTGAATACATTTTAACCTCATTCACTATTTAAGTGTTAATGTAATTGTGTAGTGTATCATGTAAGTGTTAAGGTACAAATGTGTGGATAAGCAATGGTGAAATCAACATCAAATGTATAGAACAATGAAATGTAATCAACATTTTAAAGAATATGCTTCTCTTTAGTTCAACAATATTAATTCATTGTAATGATCCATTTTTTATCTTTCCCTGAAGAAGTGATCTTTAGTATTCTGTAGGTCATTTGTATCTTTCCCTAAGGTTGTGTGTCTTAGCATGCAAGTCCAAATCAAGAGCAGTAAGATTCCTTGGCCTTTGGCCTAGAATTTTGTAATCACTTTTCTATAGTGAGTGTGATTCTCACCATAATATTTCCTACTTTGGGTTTTCCACGTAAAATTTTTTGTATCCTTGTACATTGCACTTTTTGTTTCTATTATTTACTTATGTACGTGTGGTTATTAGTATGAATGGTTGAGTTTTAATACATGTTATTCAACCCACCCCCCACCCCCTATCAGCATGTCAAAGAATGAAGAAACATATCATGAACTTGTCTTGTGTCAAAGAATGAAGAAACATATCATGAACTTGTCTAATCCTATCTCTTAGTCTTGACTATATAAGCAAAGAATAATATATATTGTAAGTCCAACCTCAATTAAATCTATTATGCCCATAATCACAATTTTTTTTTGTCTTGTTTCTCTCTTGTAGAAGACATCCTTTGGTCTTGCAAGTGATCCTAGAGGATTGAGTCCAATAGTACAACTCTAACATTCTTCAACCAAGACAAAAATTTCATGGTTTGGTACTTTCCAAAAATGCCTAAGAGTTTTATTGTAAGATATAAAAATATATATTTTGACATATATATATATATATATATATATATATATATATATATATATATATGTGCATGTGTGGAAAATGTTGTGGACATATATTACCTCCTAAACCAAGACAAGGAGATCCCAATTGATTAACCGAAAGGAGGCAATCAATGCAAAAAGGAATCAACTAGTTATGGATAAAGAGGGAAAGGGGTTCTAATTTCTTAATTATAAAGTAAAAAAATAAATCAGAAAGAATAGGATAAAATAAAACACTTATTGTGAAATGTGGCACATCTGGCAATACTTTTTTTTTGGTGTCTATACTGACTTTCTAGAAATTTTGCAACCGAATCTGGAATGGAAACACAGAGATGAAGTAAACCAAGAAATATTTTTCTTTACTGAGTCAGGTTGACCATGACCCAAATACTGGCCGACCTTGACCCCTTTATGTCGATCTTGACCTGCACTACTCTGATAGAAAATATGATCGCGGATCCTTGAAAGTTTGATGAAAAGGGTATCTGAATCTGCTTTGTACTTTGTTGTTCCACACCTCCACCTACAAGAAAAATGGTTTTGTTGTTTGGATGAGGGGTTTGCCTTAGTCAAACCCCAGTTTTGGAATTAACCTTTAAATAGAATTGAAATGGAGAATGCTAACAAGTAGTAGAAGAAGATCTAACAATGAAGCTATGATATTCAATAGATATGCAATTGTATTTGAAATGTAAACAAGTATGTTAATATGAAAGCTTGGACTCAACATTAAAAACCATAAATGTAAATCAAAACCTCCATGATTGTATGCTTGGAATCCACCTTGAAGGAAGAATAAATGAATCTTGAGGATGTACAAAGGATCTCAAAGGAAGATCACACCACCACGATGGATAGATCTAGGGTTTGAATGATGAATCTTGAATGCTTGAACCAAATCCCTTCAAAGGCTTGAATTCTTGAATCCTTGATCTTCAATGGAGAACTTGAATGCTTGAGGAGAAGACTTGAAAAAATTGATTGAAAACTTGGAAGCTTAAAAGACTATAGAAAAATGGATGTTGATGATGCTCATTAGATTTCTTGATCTTTATTTTTGATGATTGATGATCACAAATGAGAGGAGAAGGCTTCATGATGGGGAGATTGGGATAGACTAGCTAGTCTATGCTCCCTGATCCTTGTCTTGGATCCCAATGTGCTCTTTACACACCTTATGGTATATAGGACTCCTATTCACTCTAGGATCCCCTGACCTAGCCCAATCTATCCACCAAGTATAAACTCTCCTTCCTAGCTTGTTTGCACTCTTCCTAGCTCCATTCCCTTACATAGACCAATAAGGGGTTTTAAGGCTTAATCAACTGCACAGGCTTTGACAAGAGAAATGTTGACTTCCAAGGTGTTTTTGCATCAAATAAAGCATCTCCAAAGTGTTGGTGAAGATGGGTTGATACCCGATTTCAAAGTTTCTTCACAAAACAAGGCTACTAGAAAGAACCCCTATTAGGCCTCCTCTCCGGGTTTTTAGGGATTTTGACCCACTTCTTCCATAGATTCAAGGCTAGAGTTCCAAAATAAAATCTATTCAATTTCCAAACCCTCAAGGATTTTTAGGGTTTTGGGGCTTCAACTATCCCTACAGTGCCTCCACTAGAAATGAGGTTTTCTAGGGCTTTTTAGGCTTCTCTGAGTCATAGGGCTTGTCTGTTTGCATAAAAAACTCTAATGAATTGGTAGAACCCTCTCCTTCACACCAATGAACCTTCACTCATGCCTCTTGACTTCCAAAAAAGGGCTTGTCTTGAAACTCTCTCCCTTGTCCTCTAGAGCTTCTCAAAGTCTGACCATACCTAGCCGGGCACTGCTTAGTCTTGCCTAGGGCTTGGTCAATAAATAGATTGCACATGTGATCCAGGGCCCTACTTGCATGTATGTACATGTTAGGGTCTATACTACCATATCCAAAAGACCCATGGTGTTTCTTACAAACCCCTTCAAACTGGACAGGGGACTGGCAAATTCAAAACAAAAACTTTTATACACACAAATGAACAAATAAATTACTATAAGCACACACAAATGAAAGTAAATACAACCAAAAAAATGTACAATGTTAAAGATATTATGTGCAATCCATTAAATCAACATATCATGCCATAGATCTTGACTAGCACACACTTTTAACAGTCACGGTGAGATTTTTCCAACTCCAGGCCGTACACAATGAATGCCAACCCTTGAATTAGGGTTTTTCAAGTCATATATAGTCTCCTCCTTGGGATTAGATCTAGGTTAGGGCTTAGAGCCACTTTGGTAAGGTTTAGACCTTCATTAGGAAAAGTTGCTAGCAACTTTTTGAGCAACTTTTTATTGCTCGAGAAACTTTTGCTCTCACTACCTCCTAAGACCATTCTTAGGTCTATTATAAGGCACACTTGTGCCAAAAATTCCCAAACCCCTATTTTAAGACTTTGACCAATCTAAACAAGAAGTGATCTTAGGATGACATCATGCCCTGAGTCACTATACAATTATAATTGGAAGACTCAACTATGACTCTAGGACCTCACCTAGGCCTACACACACCAAATGAGTTTTAAAAATCTTAATCTAATTACAAGCCTTCATTAGGCTAACTAACATGACAAAATTTGGTGTTGGTGGGAGCCCTTAGAAGGGTGCTCCTGCACAATAGTCCCCCTCAGCACAACTAAGGCACTTTGGGGTCAAGAAGAGATATGTCTATGCCTAGTTTCTTAAACTGGCTTTCTTCTATCTAGGTGGATTTAGACTCAGGTTGACCTACCCACTTGATTAAGTGTTCCATATACACTTGATTTCTGGTAGCCTTCTTCACCCAAGATTCCAAAACCTTCTCTGCTATGGGTTGCTTCTTCTTTGGCATGGCATTGGTGTCTATGTCCTGGAGCACCCTTGACTGATCTTCACCTTGCTGTGGTGGATCACCTTTGAACAAGACCAGGTCAACAACATTGAACACTGGTGAGATAGCCAAATTTGATGGCAAGTTCACCTTGTATGCATTTTCACCATACTTGGCCATAATTTTACAAGGCTCCACTCTTCTCATCTACAACTTGGTGGGCATACCTTTTTGCATCCTTTCTTTTGTTAGATGGACCATCACATAGTCCCCTACCTTGAATTGGACTTCTTTTCTCCTTTCATCTACTTTGGCTTTGAGCTTTTGAGTTGACTCCATGATGGATTTCTTGACCTGCTCTTGGACCTCCTTGATAGTTTGAGTGAAGTCCTCTACTTGTCCACTCTTCGTATCCATTGAACCTAAGTCTCTTAGTTCACATACACCTCTAGGGTGTCTTCCATAGGACTTCTCCCTATGGTCCTATTCACACTATCATTGTAGGCATATTCTACTTGAAGAATGACAAGATCCCAAGTCTGCCCATATTCCTTGGTCAAACACCTTAGCAAGTTGCTCAACACTCTATTTATAACTTTAGTTTGACCATCAGTTTGAGGATGGTATGCTAAACTGAATGAGAGATTAGTTCCTAACCTTTTCCATAAGGTTTGCCAAAAATGGCCCATGAACTTGTTATCCCTATCTGACATAATGCTCAATGGGAGTCCATGAATCCTTACTATCTCTTTGAAGAAGAGATGGGCTATATAGCTTGCATCATGAGTAGTTCTACATGGAATGAGATGGCTCATCTTAGAGAACCTATCTACTACAACATAGATGCTATCCATACCTATTTTGGTTTTAGAGAGTCCAACCATAAAGTCCATGCTCACACACTCCCAAGGCCTATTTGGAACTGGTAAAGGTTGATAGAGCCCTACATTGCTTGAACCTCCTTTATCTCTTTGACACACACCACATTGCTCCACATATCTTCTCACATCCCTTGCTAACTTGGGCCAAAAATAGTACCTTTGTACTAGCTCCATGGTTTTGTTTATGCCAAAATGTCCACTTAGGCTGCCATTATGCTTCTCTTGAATTGAATTTTCCATCATGGATCCCCTAGGCACACATAACTGATTGCCTTTGAACAAGAGTCCATTTTTTAGGGTGTAATCTGCATACTCACCATGGAAATGGTTCTCAAAATCTTGGCACACCTTGTAGGCTTTTGAGAAGTCTTCATCCTCCTCATAAAGATCCTTGAAACCTGCTATTCCAATGCTCTACAATTGAACTTCTTGGACAGTCAAGAGCTTCCTACTTAAGGCATATGTTACCTTATTGAGCTACCCCTTCTTGTGCTTGATAGTGAAGGTAAAGGATTGGAGATACTCCATCCACTTCAAGTGCCTATTGCTAAGCTTCTCTTGAGTATTAATATAGCTTAAGGCCTAATTATCTGTGAACACCACAAATTCTTTGGGTAGGAGGTAATGCCTCCACTTCTTGAGGGATTGTACTAATGCATATAGTTCTAGGTCATAGGCTGAATACCTCTTCTTTGCTTCATTGAGTTTCTCATTGAAAAATGCCATAGGCCTTGGCTCAATACACCCCCTACTGCAACACCACTTGCATCACATTCAATGGTGAACAATTTGTCAAAATTTGGTAAGAGTAAGATAGTTTTGGTAGCTAGCTCTTGCTTCAAGGTTTGGAATGCCTTATCATCTACCTCAGTCCATTTGAACTTAGTTTTAAGTCCTCCCTTGATGGTGTCAAGCACTAGAGCACATATACCACTAAAATTTCTCATAAATTTCCTATAGAATTGGGCCAGCCCATGGAAACTTCTAACTTTAGTCCCTATTTTAGGGGCAGGCCAATTCAAGATTTCCTCCACCTTGCTTGGGTCCATTTTCAAAGTGTCCTTGGACACCACAAATCCCAAGTAAACTAGTTCTTGCTGCATGAACTCACATTTCCCAAGGTTAATAGCCAATTGTTCTTCATGTAGCCTCTTCAAGACTAACCTTAAGTGCTCAAGGTGCTCTGCTTTAGTTTTTCTATAGATGAGTATGTCATCTAGATACACCACCAAAAATTTGCCTGTGAAGTCCTTCAAGACCTCATTCATCAACCTCATGAAGGTGCTTGGGGCATTGGTAAGCCCAAATGGCATCACAAGCCATTCATATAACCCATATGTGGTTTTAAAAGCAGTCTTCACTCATCACCCTCCTTAATCCTTATTTGGTGATACCCACTCTTGAGGTCCAACTTTGTAAAATACATAGCACCCCCTAAACAATCCATCAAGTCTTCTATTCTTGGAATTGGGAACCTATACCTGATAGTGATCCTGTTGATGGCCCTTGAGTCAGTGCAAAGTCTCCATTTGCCTCCCTTCTTGGATGCCAACACCATCGGAACTACACATGGACTAATACTTTTCTTGATCAGCCCTTGATCCAATAACTCTTGCACTTGCCTTGCTACTTCTTTGTTTTGATCAGGGGTAAGCTTGTAGGCTGCTTGGTTAGGTAGAGATGCACCAGGTAAAAAGTTTATTTGATGACTTATAGCCCTTCTTGGTGGAAGTGTAGTAGGTGCTCCATCACTCACAATGTCCTTGAACTCTTCTAGCATTTGTTTCACCTCTATAGGTGTCTCTGCCTGCAACTTATGTTCATCCTCTTTTGGTTTCACCATAATGGCACATCCCTCTATTTCAACATCATGTATAAAGTGTAGGAATTTCTTCCCACTGCTAAGAAACACACTAGGGGTCCTTGAGGCTCCTTCATCATTCTCTATCAAAGACTGAATCTTGAATGTCTTACCATCCTTCTTGAATGAAATGGAGTTCTCTTCTCCATCATAGAGCACTTTCCTGTCAAATTGTCATGGTCTCCCCAATAGGAGATGGTAGGCATCCATGGGAAGGACATCACAAAGAACCTTGTCCCTATAGCCTCCAATGGAAAACTCCACCCATGTCTACTCATTCACCAATACACTCTTGATTCAACCAAGTCACCTTGTAAGGATTTGCATGGGGAATCTTTATAAGTTTTAACTTCTTTGCAGCTTCATCAGATATGATGTTGTCAATTGATCCTGAATAACCTATCACCTTACACACCTTGCCTTGGATTATGCACCTCACTCTAAATAGAGCTCTTCTTTTCTTGGGCTCTCCTTGGTTAGGTTGCCTTATTAGTACCCTCCTAAACATCAAATTCTCCCCCATTTCTGATTCTAGCTTGCTTACTTCATTAGTACATGAACTACTGCCATCTTCTTGGGTATAGGCTACCCTCTTTTCACCACTAGAGCTTGTAGGTTTGTCAGGACACCAATAGGTAGGGTGTCCAAGCTATCCACATTAATAAAACTTCATTGTGGAAAAGTAGGAGCTACTTCTTCCCGTACTTCTTCCTCTACCACCCTGAGATCCTCTTCCTTGACCAAATGTTCCTCTTGAACTGAACTTTGCAACTTGCTCTAGGAGTCTGCTCTCTCCTTGGCTTCTAGAGTCACCTCCTCTACCACTAGAACCTCCTCTTTGACCCCCTCTAGAGTCCCTACGCCTACCTCTATTTTTGGAGTTAGGTTCCTACTTCTTTCTCTGCTTATCTTCTAGCTTTTGTGCCATGTGCTGACATCCAAGGACTGTGGTAGGCGTAAATAGATTCATCTCCTCTGCTATACTCCATCTCAATCCACTTAAATACCTTGCCACCTTGATGCTCTCCTCCTCTTTCACCTTGGACCTTAGAATCAACTTGTGGAACTCTTTAGTATAGGTGGATACATCCATCTCTTTTTGCTTGAGGTTCAACCTTCTTCTATGCTACTGGATTTCATAATCTTTAGGCAAGTATGCTTCCTTCATTTTGTTTACCATGGCTTTCCAATTGGCAATAGGGTTCTTTCCCTCTTTCTCCCTTTCTTCTTGGAGATAGTTCCACCAAGTTAGAGCTTGGCCTCTCAATCTTGCTTTGGCCACTTTGACCTTTTGTGCCTTGAAGATCCCTTCACACTCAAAGTGATTCTCCATACCCTCTATCCATTGCATTACAAGCTCGGTGTCCATCCTACCAGTAAGAAGTGGAGCACCTTCAAGTGCCTTGCCAATGATGGCCTTTAGTGCCTTCAAGAACTACTCATCTTGAGTAGGAGGATCAGGTGTAGGCACTTCATCATCTATAGTCACCCCTTTTTCCTTAGCATCTTTCTCCTCCATTCTATCTTTTACTTTATTTGCCTTTGCTTGGACATCATCCAAGAGTTGTTCCATCTGATACAATCTTTCTTGCAAGAGTCTATTGGCTTCTTCCCGATCTTCTACCTTTTTGGCTAGCTCTACATTTTTCACCATCTTCTACTTCTGAGATGATCCAACTGATTCCTTTGGAGGTTGAAACATTCACTTTCCAACTATCCACTTCCCAAGCCTTATAGGCTCTGATACCAATCTGATGGGGAGATTGGGATAGACTAGCTAGTCTATGCTCCCTGATCCTTGTCTTGGATCCCAATGTGCTCTTTACACACCTTATGGTCTATAGGACTCCTATTCACTCTAGGATCCCTTGACCTAGCCCAATCTATCCACTAAGTATAAACTCTCCTTCTTCCTAGATTGTTTGCACTCTTCCTAGCTCCATTCCCTTACATAGACCAATAAGGGGTTTAAAGGCTTAATCAAATCCATAGTCTCTGACAAGAGAAATTTTGACTTCCAAGGTGTTTTTGCATCAAATAAAGCATCTCCAAAGTGTTGGTGAAGATGGGTTGATACCCAATTTCAAAGTTTCTTCACAAAACAGGGCTACTAGAAAGAGCCCCTATTAGGCCTCCTCTCCGGGTTTTTAGGGATTTTGACCCACTTCTTCCATAGATTCAAGGATAGAGTTCCAAAAGAACCTCTATTTAATTTCCAAACACTCAAGTATTTTTAGGGTTGTGGGGCTTCAATTGTCCCTACAGTGCCTCCACTAGAAATGAGGGTTTCTAGGGCTTTTTAGGCTTCTCTGAGTCACAGGGCTTGTCTATCTTCATAAAAACCTCTAATGAATTGGTAGAACCCTCTCCTTCACACTAGTGAACCTTCACTCATGCCTCTTGACTTCCAAAAAAGGGCTTGTCTTGAAACTTTCTCCCTTGTCCTCTAGAGCTTCTCAAAGTCTGACCATACCTAGTCGGGCATGCTTAGTCTCACCTAGGGATTGGTCAATAAATACCTTGCACATGTGATCCAAGGCCCTACTTTCATGTATGTATAGGTTAGGGTCTATACTACCATATCCTAAAGACCCATGGTGTTTCCACGGTGGGAATAGGAGTTACAGGCCCTACATTACAAACCCCTTCAAACTGGACAGGGGACTGGCAGATTCAAAACAAAAACTTTTATACACACAAATGAAAAAATAAATTACTCTTAGCACACACAAATGAAAGTAAATACAACCAAACAAATGTACAATGTCAAATATATTATGTGCAATCCATTAACTCAACATATCATGCCATAAATCTTGACTGGCACACACTTTTAACAATCACAATGAGGTTTTTCCAACTCCAGGCCGTACACAATGAATGCCAACCCTTGAATTAGGGTTTTTCAAGTCATATATAGTCTCATCCTTGGGATTAGAGCTGGGTTAGGGCTTAGAGCCACTTTGGTAAGGTTTAGACCTTCATTAGGAAAAGTTGCTAGCAGCTTTTTGTGCAACTTTTTCTTGCTCGAGCAAATTTTTCTCTCACTACCTCCTAAGACCATTCTTAGGTCTATTATAAGGCACACTTGTGCCAAAACTTCCCAAACCCCTATTTTAAGACTTTGACCAATCTAAACAATAAGTGATCTCAGGATGACATCATGCCCTGAGTCATTGTACAATCAGAATTGGAAGACTCAACTATGACTCTAGGACCTCACCTAGGCCTACACACACCAAATGAGCTTTAAAACTCTTATTCTAATTACAAGCCTTCATTAGGCTAACTAACACAACAAAATTTGGTGATGGTGGGAGCCCTTAGAAGGGTGTTCTTGCACCACTTCATTATAGACTAGTCTAGGGCACAAAATTCTAGATAGGCTGAGATATGAGAAATAATTTCCATTAGGCTCATACCCTTTGAAGTGGACCTAAATTAAATATTTTTAAGATTCACCGCTTTGACACCCGAAACAGTTGACCCGGAAGTGGAAAAATAAACTTTTGAGTTTCCCCCTGCATTTGGAAAACTTTCTAATGAAAAGGGGAAAATAGTGCCTGGAGAGGCCCAATTAGAGTCCTAAACATACACAAAAGATGGAAAAGGGGCTTCCATTTTAAGATGATACATTAAGCCCCCACTTTAGCGGGAGTATGGAAATCGAACATACTTGTGGTAAAGTTAGAAGAAAGACTCTACTAGATCACAAGGAGGTAGAACATCACTTAGTTAAGGACATGAGCCCCCAAGCCAAGGATTCTAACTTGACATACATGCACAAGGGTACAAAAACAAAGAAAAAAAATAAAGACAAAGCTAAAAGACATAAAAAAGAAGGGTTAGTACAAAAACAAACCCAAATCAACTAGCAAAGGAAACCTTGCTAAGAAATGCTTCCTATACTAATATCATATTTGGAAAGCTTATCATAAGATCATAAATGACTACATAAGAAAGACAAGAGCAACACTATAAATAACATAGCTTCATGATCTAATCCTACTAGCATGAAAGTGAAAGAGAGAGAGAGAGAGAGAGAGAGAGAGAGAGAGAGAGAGAGATTACCTCACCCAGTAAGATACCCACCTTTCCGTGAATCACCAAGGAGGGAGAGCCCAACAGGTAGCCAAACCTGATAGTTCACCCATAAACTATGCTTTGTAGTTGTAATGCATCTTCTGGCGGCTTTCAAAATACCCATAGATCCACATTCTTGTATCACTATGGAATATAAAATGTGTGTCTCTTCAGGATTTAGTAACTTATGTGCATTACCTTCCGAGTATTTAGCATATTTGAAATTAAAAATGCATCTCTTTAGGATTTAACAACTTATGTGTGTTACCTTCCAAGGATTTAGCATATTTGAAATTGAAAATGTGTGTCTCTTCATGATTTAGAAACTTATGTGCGTTAGCTTCCTAGGATTTAGCATATTTAAAATTGAAAATGTGTGTCTCTTCAGGATTTAGCAACTTATGTGCGTTACCTTCTAAGGATTTAGCATATTGCAAAATGAAAACTATAGTATAAGGAAGACCCTATAAATGCCCCCTCCTTATCGACGTGGCTACCTAATAGACAGGATAAGGAAGAGGAGGATACCTACTTCACAAAGTAAGGAGATATCCTATTAACAACAATGTACACTATATTCTTAGTGAAGGGTATTGACCCTTACATCAAAGAGCATAGATAATCATGAAAAAGGATATGTCACTTATGGAAAAAGAATCCTCAAAGAGAAAGAGATATTATCAACAAGACCCCCACCGTAGAGGAGTGCTTTAGATAAAATATCATCTTTCAAAGAAAAGAAAAGAGGGATCCAAGATCCAATCATCAAGCCCCCTGTGATCAAGAGGAAGAGGAATCTTGGAATGAAAGAATCAAACTCTAACCCCAAAGAAAGGGCAAGAGTGTATAAAGAACATAATTTGAAAAATAAAAAAGAGGTGATGACCTAGGACAACCTCTCACATAAAAGGATATCATTAGCAAAAACATGAGTCAGTATAAGGAAATAATGTTGCAGAATAAACAAATGCCACTAAGGTAAGGAAAGTAGATCCCTAGGCAGAGAGAAAGAAGGAAAACCTTTCCCCCCAGGGATGAAAGCAAGGGATACCTTTGCAAAACAAATGTCTTTAGAAAAGATATCATGAATACTAGAAGAGAACTATGAATGATTATGAGCAAAGGAAAGATATTATAATATAAAACCATAGGGATAAAATATAAAAAGAATAACCAATTAAGCTCAAAACAAAATACATGCTAAGAGCATAATGGATCCTAGAGAAATGGAAGAAATACCTCTTGTCCCCCAATCAAGAGACAAGAGGAGAAAATATCTACATTATAGAAGAATGAGGGGTATTCCCCATATGGAAATTATGAAGAAATTTTAAAATCGGACGAGAGTGAGATATAATTCCTAAAACAACTCTTTCTCTAACATACATCTTGAAATGCACACAATCATCAAGTAAATGTGTAATTACTATAGTGAAAAGGACATTTGTACTTGGAAAGAGCATCTTTCGACATAGGTTTAAAGATTTCTTTCTTTGAATTCATTAATTGAACATACACCTGTTAATATGATTTAGAACAACAGAGAGGGGGGGTGAATCAGTTGTTCTCAGGTCTAGATGTATAAAAAAATCTTTCAAACTCTTCAACAAATCAGATCTAATAACCACCACCTACTCGGTCATTACTGATTGCATAACAGAAACATATAACAGTGCAGTCCACTTATCCAAAAGCATCTAACTTGTAAAACACAAAAATGTTCAAACCAAAACATTCACACAAGTATCAACACCAGGATTTATAGTGGAAACCCAATTTGGGAAAAACCACTTTGTAACATGTTACTATTATGTTCACTCTTTTGAAGTCAGCTCGGTGAAAAGCCAACCCTGTCAAAGGTTACAAACACACTGTCAGGTGTGACCCGGTTAAAGGATTTCAACCACTATTAAAAGTGGGCCTTGTTATAGGACTTACATACACTCCATTAGAATGCAACCTTGTTCAAAGGATTTATACCTATGACTGTTAGGTCAACCTCTGTTAAAAGGATTTTGACTGTTATAATGGTTAGAATGTAGCAGTAATATTGATCTGAAAAACATACAACTCACTTTGCAAATATCAGATCCAATTCTGTACACATATGCTGGCTTACTGACTATGAACCTTTTCCATCTCCATCACTGATCTTCTCAGAAACCTTCAAGCGATCACAACACTCCTCCTTTAGCCTTTTCTACTATGACAGTCAATAACAATACTTCCAGCATTCACTTCCTTCCATCCATTCAACCTCTTGCTTAGGTTTCCTTAATACTACCTCTATTAGGTCAATACATCTTTTGCTGCTTAATCTCCTTCGTAGATCTTAGGGTTAGGTCAGATTCATTGAATCCATCCTACATTATGTTCTTCGGCTTATCTTTGAAATATCTTGAATCTCTTAAAGATTTACAATAAAACATTTTACAGTGCATTAAATTCTTTCATACAATCAATGAATAAAGTCAACACGTTTTACATAATTCAAGAATTCAATGATGTCGGCTGGAAATCTAAATTCTTCAACAAATACAAAATATTGACGCTCAGTCAATACTGTGTCCAATTTCTCAGTCTTCTCTAGAAAGCTCGATCACCACATAAATTGTTCCCTCGGCAATTAACTGGTGTTCGGTCAACACTGTTTTTACTCAGCATTCACTAGCTTGGTCAACACAAACAACACTTGACTTAAACTAGATTTCTTTACTTATGCTCGGTCAAGCCTACCAGTTTAGTCTTCATTCTTACTAAGATAAACAATACATTTTCTTATCGTTGTGCCACATAATCAAGTACTCATTGAAGTATCAAGATAACTCAACCTTTCCTTAGGTGCTGTTGTTACCAACCTTGCCTATCCCCTTAGTAACACTCAAATAGATATAGTACTTTCTTAAATAGCAATAGTCTTACCAATTAAGGTTTGACATCAATGACAATACAACAATTTCTTCAATCGCAGTTTCCAACAATCTCCCTCTTTGGCATTGATGGCAACACCATATGAATATCACATTAATTAGCAACCAATCCAAAACTATCTGTTTATCAAAGAAATGTATAATATCCTTAGCTTCATTCTGATACAAAATTTATTAGCCATGCATGACCATCCACTGAATTTCTCTCACTATCTTGATCTTCTCATTCTATGTATTCATATGTCATTATCTCCCTCTTTGACAAAAATGCCAAAGCAACAACAAAAACATACATCTTGTAGATGTAGATATCATCCTTTTAGTTCAGTAGGATATGTCTCCCTTTGTCATCTTGCTTATGACTTATTTTGACTTTGTTGTGCTCTTCACAACTCTAGGTTGCTCCTAAAGTGTGACCTTTCTTTGCATCAATATGTTAGATGTTCTTTGCAGCACACTTGATGTAGTGCTCCTAGCTTGACTAGGAAGCCTCAGTTAGGGGAAGGACCCCTAATTGACTTCTCAGATATTCATGAGCTTCTTTAGGTAAAGCTTTAGTGAATACATCTGCTATTTGTTCCTTGGTATTCACATATTCCATGTGGACCTCTTTATCTTGTACCAGTTCTCTCAAGTAGTGATACTTGATGGCAATGCATTTGGTTTTAGTGTGGATCACTGGATTTTTAGAGATGTTGATAGCACTTGTGTTGTCACAGAATATGAAAACTGGTTCAGTGATTTCTTCTTTCATGCCTACCAACAATTGCTTTATCCATATCAAATTTGAACAATTGATAGCTGCAGCCACATACTCAGCTTCAGTAGTAGATTGGGAAATGCAATTTTGTTTCTTGCTTGTCCAGAAAACTAATCTTTGTCCAAGAAAGAAAGCTCCACCACTAGTACTCTTTCTGTCATCTACATTTCCTACCCAATCAACATCTATATACATTCTTAGTTCAAATTTGTCATGCTTCTTGTAGTACAATCCATAGTCAGCGGTTTCTTTCAAGTATCTCATGATTCTTTTAACCACCATCATGTGAGTTTCCTTAGGAT
Source organism: Chamaecyparis obtusa (assembly GCA_027943335.1). NCBI lineage: Eukaryota > Viridiplantae > Streptophyta > Pinopsida > Cupressales > Cupressaceae > Chamaecyparis > Chamaecyparis obtusa. Next base: position 58,307 of record BSBK01008159.1, on the reverse strand, counting down.
TGGTAGAAAATCTTGCCACAATCCCAACAGCTAATGCAATATTTGGTCTGCTATGTACATCATACTGTAGCTTTCCGATCATAGATCTACACAAAGTCTGGTTAACTTCTACAACATCATCATTCTTAAACAACTTTTGTCCAGTAGCCATGGGAGTACTTACTGGCCTTGAGTCTTCCATACCAAAGGTTTTCAGTATCTCATGAACATATTTAGACTAGGTGATGAAGATTCCTTTCTCCATCTGATATACTTGCAAACCAACAAAAAATTTGATCTCTCCAAACATACTCATTTCAAATTTTGTTTGCATTTCATTTGAGAATTTCTTACACAAGGCATCTTGTCCACCAAATATAATATCATCTACAAAGATTTTGGCTAACAGGATTCCTTTACCTTCTTCATCTTTCATGTACAGATTGCTTGTGTCATTTGTCCTTAAGAATCCAATCTGTATTAGGTAGTTGTGCAATCTCTCATACCATGCTCTGGGAGCTTGCTTTAATCCATATAGTGCTTTATTCAGTTTGCAAACCACGTGTCTTATGTTTGGATCAACAAATCCTTCTGGCTATTCAATATATACTTCTTCTTCCAATATACCTTTTAAAAATGCAGACTTGACATCCATTTGGTATACCTTGAAACTTTTATAGGCAACATATGCAAGCAGAGCTCTGACTCCTTCCAATCTTGCTACAGGGGAAAATGTTTCCCCATAATCTATTCCTTCTTCTTGTGCATAGCCTTTGCATATGAGCCTAGCCTTGTTTCTTGTGATTTGACCATGTTCATTCAGCTTATTACAAAATACCCACTTTGTCCCAATGAAATTCTTATCTTCTGGTCTCAACACCAGAGTCTAGGTATCATTTTTCTCTATCTGGTCAATCTCTTCATTCATTGCTTCTATCCAGTCTTCATTTTCTAATGCTTCCTTTGTTGTCTTAGGCTCATATTCACATAGTAAACATGTTGGATCTCTTACCTTGCTTCTTGTCTGAATTCTGGTATCTTTATCTCCAATAATTTGTTCAGGCTTGTGATGTCTCCTTACATATTGTGCTAGAATAGGTTCTGCTCTTCTTTCATTCAGCTCATCAGGTTCTCCAACCAGATTGTCGGATTCAGCTTCTGAATGCTTGGTAACCTCTTCCTGATACTCAACAGCTTCTTCCTATCGCTTGGCACATTCTTCTTCTCTCTCGGCATTGTTATCCTGATGCTCAGCATTGCTTACCCGAGACTCAACATCAGGTGAAGGTCTGTCACTTGCCTCTTCTTACTCTATATACACAAAAGATCTATAATCTTCTGGTACCCTGTTACTGTCAGCTTCATTTTTCTCTGCATACTCATCAACTTTGACATTTACACTTTCCACAAGTTTATTAGTGTTAGAATTCAGACACTTATAAGCTTTACTTTTTATGGAATAGCCTAGGAATATACCCTCATCACTTTTAGCATCAAATTTTCCATTCCTACTATCCTTCAATATGTAGCACTTACTTCCAAAGATTCTAAAGTATTTTATATTCGGTGCATACCCATGCCATAATTCATAAGGTGTCAAATTTGTACCTTTTTTTATCTTTTTTCAGTTAAGAGTATAAATAGTTGTACTTACAGCTTCTTTCCAATACTTCTGTGCAACATTCTTTTCAATCATTAATGTTTGTGCATAGTCCAAGATAGATTTGTTCCTTCTCTCTGCTACACCATTCTATGGAGGAGTTCTAGGTCCAGACATCTATCTTTTGATCCCTCTATCATTGCAAAATAGATTGAACTCATTTGATGTGAATTCTCCACCTTGGTCAGATCTCAGACACTTCAGGTTTTTACCTGTCTCTTTTTCAACCTTGGCCACATACCACTTAAAATTTTGAAAAGCATTAGATTTTTCTTTTAAGAACATTACATGCATCATTCTGGTATAATCATCAACAAACAGGATAAAATATCTAGCACCACAATAACTTTGTACACCCATCGGTCCACAAAGGTCAGTATGAACCAAATCTAAGAAATTCTCAGAAGTACAGGTTTTGCTCTTGAAACTAGACTTAGTCATCTTACCCAACTGACATTCTTTGCACATTACATTCTCAGGTTTCTTCAATCTAGGTAGACCTCTCACTTTCTTTTTCTTGCTAATTTCTACTAGATTATCAAAGTTAACATGACATAGCCACTTATGCCATAACCAAATATCATCAAGTTGTGCAATCATACATGTTTCTTCAGATAAGTCTAGATAGAAAAAATTACCTCTTGTTTGTTCTCCACTTCCAATCAGTTCACCTGTGGCATCAAATATTTTGGCCTTCTTGTGATGAAATTCCACTCGGTAGCTAGTGCTATTAAGCTGTGCAACACTCAGAAGATTATAATTAAGACCCTCAACCCAATAAGCATTTTCACAAGAGATATTATCAGTCAGCTTAATCAATCCTTTTCCTCTAACAGGACATGGTGCATCATTTCCAAACTTTACACTCCTACCTTTATAATGGTTTAAGGTGTCAAACTTACTCTTATCTCCAGTCATATGATGTGAACAACCACTGTCAATAATCCATTTATCATTTTTGTTCACATAAGATATTAATGCAGTTTTCTCATCCTCATCAGATTCATCTTTCATTGCAACATAGACAACTTCAATTTCAAAATCATCATTATCAGTGTCAGTCTCTTCTTCAGCAATGTAGCAGGATTTCTTACCTTTCCCTTTGTAGTCTTTATATCTTTGGTAACTTCTATCTTCTCTTTTGTCTTTTTGCTTACTATTTCTTTCTTCATCCTTATTATCCCTGTCAGGACATCTAGCAGCTATATGAACAACTTTATTACATGAAAAACATATAATAGGGAGTTTACCTTTGTACTTTCCTTTTCCCCTTTTCAGTCTTCTAGCCATAAGAGCTTCTAGATCCTCAAGTTCTTCATTAGATATGCCACTGTCACTATCACTTTCACTTTCACTTTCACTGATGCATTTTTCTTTTTCCTTCTTTGACTTATTCAAAACCATCTGAGACTTAAAAGTAGATTCAATACTACCAACAGTGAAGTTATCGCAGTTAGAAAGTTCAAAAGCAGTAAGCTTGCCGACCAAACTTTCTAAAGTAAGGACATTAGGAGAGTTACATCTAGATTCCTGGATTGCAAAAATTTTGATTGCATAGATAGGACGTAGAGTTCTCAATACTTTTCCTATTACAGTTTCATCCTCAATAGTTCCATTTGCTCCTCTAATAGCATTTACAACTTCTTTTACTCTACCACAATATTGTGCAATATTCTCACCTTCTTGCATTCTCATTTCATCAAATTTAGCTCTTAGGCTCTCAGCTTTTTCTCTCAACAGATTCACATCACCGCCATAAATGCTTGCAAGGGTGTCCCACATTTGCTTTGCGGTACTGTAGTCTTTGATGTCTTCACATTCTGGATAACTTAGGGAAGACACAATCTCCAACATTGCTTGGTTGTGCTCTTGTTTGACTTTCATTTCCTTGGCAGTCAAAGGTGCAACAGGTGTGACATAGTCATGTTCAATGTAATACTTAGTAGAATCACCAATACCAGCCAAATGCAGCTTCATCAAACTTTTCCATGTAGGAAAGTTTTCCTTATTCAGCTTAGGTACCTCCTTCTTATACATCTTGATCATTTTCTTCAAGTACCTTCAAACTTGTTCTTTGTAAGCACCAATAGCTCTAATACCAATTGTTAATATGATTTAGAACAACAGAGAGGGGGGGAGGGGTGAATATGTTGTTCTCAGGTCCAGATGTATAAAACAATCTTTCAAACTCTTCAACAAATCAGATCTAATAACCAACACCTACTCGGTCATTACTGATTACATAATAGAAACATATAATAGTGCAGTCCACTTATCCAAAAGCATCTAACTTGTAAAACACAAAAATGTTCAAACCAAAACATTCACACAAGTATCAACACCAGGATTTATAGTGGAAACCCAATTTGGGAAAAACCACTTTGTAACATGTTACTATTATGTTCACTCTTCTGAAGTGAGCTCGGTGAAAAGCCAACCCTATCAAAGGTTACAAACACATTGTCGGGTGTGACCCGATTAAAGGATTTCAACCACTTTGTTAAAAGCGTGCCTTGTTATAGGACTTACATACACTCCATTAGAATGCAACCTTGTTCAAAGGATTTATACCTATGACTATTAGGTCAACCTCTGTTAAAAGTATTTTGACTATTACAATAGTTAGAAAGTAGCAGTAATATTGATCTGAGAAACATACAACTCACTTTGCAAATATCAGATCCAATTTCGTACACATATGTTGGCTTACTGACTATGAACCTTTTCCATCTCCATCACTGATCTGCTCGGAACCCTTCAAGCGATCACAACACTTCTCCTTCAGCCTTTTCTGCTTAGACAATCAATAACAATACTTCTAGCATTCACTTCTTTCTGTGCATTCAACCTCTTGCTTAGGTTTCCTTAATACTACCTCTATTAGGTCAATACATCTTTTTCTGCTTAATCTCCTTCGTAGATCTTAGGGTTAGGTCAGATTCATTGAATCCATCCTACATTATGTTCTTCGGCTTATCTTTGAAATATCTTGAATCTCTTTAAGATTTACAATAAAACATTTTACGGTGCATTAAATGCTTTCATACAATCAATAAATAAAGTCAACATGTTTTACATAATTCAAGAATTCAACGATGTCGGCTGGAAATCTGAATTCTTCAACAAATGTAAAATATTGACACTCGGTCAATACTGTGTCCAACTTCTCAGTCTTCTCTAGAAAGCTTGGTCACCACATAAACTGTTTCCTTAGCTAACACTATCTTCCTCGACAATTAACTGGTGTTCGGTCAACACTATTTTTACTCGGCATTCACTAGCTCGGTTGACACAAACAACACTCGGCTTAAACAAGATTTCTTCACTTATGCTCGGTCGATCCTACCTGTTTAGTTTTCATTCTTACTAAGATAAACCATACATTGTCTTATCATTGTGCCACATAATCAAGTACTCATTGAAGTATCAAGATAACTCAACCTTTCCTTAGGTGTTGTTGTTACCAACCTTGCCTATCCCCTTAGTAACACTCAAATATATATAGTACTTAAATAGAAATAGTGTTACCAATTAAGGTTTGACATCAATGACAATACCATAATTGCTTCAATTGCAATTTCCAACAACATCTTCTTAGCCACATCTTTAGTGGTATCAGGGTAATCTAAGGAAGTTGTTGGAAGAAGAACATGAAGAGGGTGACTATCAGAATCAACCACCTTAAATTGAGATAGCAGAAATCCAAGACCACACATATCTTATTTAGGGGATAGATGAACTGGATATTTAATACCTTGTTCATTAACACCAAGCCCTAAACCCTTATAACCTTGTTTGGCCATCATATTGTATCATGTAGTGTACATATCTTGTAAAGCTTTTGCAGGAGGTGATTGTTTATGGTGATCATGATAAAAAATTGTGTAAGGTGGAATGATAGGTTTAGAAGAACTTTATTTTCTCTTCCCTTTAATATCATCATGGATTAGATAAGAAGGGCAAGGTAAATCCAAGAATTCTTGCACATCTGCATCATGAACCATAGTTTGAGCCCCATCTTAAGTGTGGGAAGACTTAGGGATATCAAATGGAGAAATGGGAATAGGAATATTAGGAATTAGATTAGGAAGGATAGGATTAAGATTATGAAGATTAGGAACTGGGTTAGGAAGGATAGCATTAGGATTAGGAAGATTAGGAAATGGTGTATCATCTACCAAATTCTTCACATAATCCAAAAGAGCAATAAGTCCACTACACAAAACCTTAATGAAAGTTTTGAAAGTAGGAAATTTATTATTAGTCGATCTCATAATAGAATAAGCAAGTGAAACATGAAGAGTGACAAACATAATGAAATGGATGATACTCTCATAAACATCATAAGTACTATAAAGAGGTGCTAAGAGGAGAATAATGAAGAAAATAGCCACACACCAAAGCATCTTAAGGATCTTCATAGTGAATTGAAATGCAAGAAATATTTTTGTATTTTGATGAGTATGTAGATTTTTTTTTGTATTTTAAAATGTAAGAGCATAAAAGAAAACTAATCTAAGATAATCTTAAGGAAAAGAGGTAAAGCATCCAACACCAAAAAGAAAGAGTTGTCTATCGCGGGTTCACCAAAATGTAAGATATAAAAATATATATTTTGAGATATGTGTGTGTGTGTGTGTGCACGCGCGCATTTGTGGAAAATGTTGTGGACGTATATTACCTCCTAATCCAAGACAAGGAGATTTGAATTGATTAACTAAAAGCAGACAATCAACGCAAAAAGGAATCGACTAGTTATGGATAAAGAGGGAAAGGGGTTCTAATATCTTAATTATAAATTAAAACAATAAATCAGAAAGATTAGGATAAAATAAAACACTTATCTTGAAATGTAGCAGATTTGGAAATACCTATTTTCTGGTGTCTGTACTGAGTTTTTGGAAATTCTGCAATAGGATCTGGAACAGAAACACAAAGACAGAGTAAACCCATAAATCTTTTTCTTTTTTGAGTCAGGTTGACCTTGACCCAAATACAAGTCGACGTTGACCCCTTTATGTCAACCTTGACTTGCATTGCTTTGATAGAAAATCTGTTCGCAGATCTCAAAAGTTTTCTGAAAAAGGTATCTAAACTTGCTCTGTACTTTTTTGTTCCACACCTCCACCTACAAGAAAAATGGTTTTGTTGTTTGGATGAGGAGTTTGCCTTGGTCAAACCCTAGTTTTAGAATTAACCTCGAAATAGAATTGAAATGGGGAATGATAACAAGTAGTAGAAGAAGATCTAACAATGAAGCTATGGTAAACAATATATATGTAATTGTATTTGAAATGTAAACAAGTATGTTAATATGAAAGCTTGGACTCAACATTAAAAACCATAAATGTAAATCAAAACCTCCATGATTGTATGCTTGGAAACCACCTTGAAGGAAGAATGAATCAATCTTGAGGATGCACAAAGGATCTTGAAAGGAGATAACACCACCATGATGGATAGATCTAGGGTTTTAATGATGAATCTTGAATTCTTGAACCAAATCCCTTCAAAGGCTTGAATTATTGAATCCTTGATCTTCAATGGATAACTTGAATGCTTGAGGAGAAGACTTGAAAACCTTGATTCAACACTTGGAAGCTTAAAAGAATGTAGAACAATGGATGTTGATGATCCTCCTTAGATTTCTTGATCTTGTTTTTTGATGATTGATGATCCCAAATGAGAGGAGAAGGCTTCCTTATATACTAGTCTAGGGCATAAACTTCTAGAGAGGTTGACATATGAGAAATAAATTCCCATTAGGCTCATACCCTTAGAAGTGGACCTAAATTAAATATCTTTTAAGAATCACCACTTCGAAACCTGAAACAACTGACCCGAAAGCAAAAAAATAAACTTTTGAGTTTCCCCTAGCATCCGGCACACTTTCTAATGAAAAGGGGGACATGGGTCAATGTCGAGGTCATCCCTAATCTAGGTTAGGATGAAGGTCGACCTTGACCCAGCGGGTTAAAACCCTTGGAAAATATGCTAGGTGGGGAAAACAGTGCTTGGAGAGGCCCAATCAGAGTCCTAAACATGCACATAAGATGGAAAAGGGGTAGAAAATAGAGGACAACATGAAAATGGCCCAAAATACCCCCTAAGGAGGGATAAATGATCTTAACATGAAAGTGCTTCCATTTTAAGATGATACATTAAGCCCCCACTTTAGCAGGAGTATGGAAATCCAACATACTTGCAATAAACATAGAAGAAAAACTCCAGTAGATCGCAACAAGGTAGAACATCACTTAGTTAAGGACATGAGCCCCAGGCCAAGGATTCTAACTCATAATACATGCACGAGTGTACAAAACAAAGAAAAAAAAATAAAGACAAAGCTAATAGACACAAAAAAGAAGGGTTAGTACAAAAACAAACCCAAATCAACTAGCAAAGGAAACCTTGCTAAGAAATGCTTCCTATACTAATATCATATTTGGAAATCTTATCATAAAAGCATAAATGACTACATAAGAAAGACAAGAGAAACACTATAAATAACATAGCTTCATGATCTAATCCTGCTAGCATGAAAGAGAAAGAGAGAAAAAGAGAGAGAGAGATTACCTCGCCCAGTAAGATACCCACCTTACAGTGAATCACCAAGAAGGGAGAGTCCAACAGGTAGCCAAACTTGATAGTTCACCCATAAATTATGCTTTGTAGTTGTAATGCGTCTTCTGACATCTTTTGAAATACCCATAGATCCACATTCTTATATCACTATGGAATATAAAATTCATGTCTCTTCAAGATTTAGCAACTTATGTGTGTTACCTTCCGAGGATTTAGCATATTTGAAATTGAAAATGTGTCTCTTTAGGATTTAGCAACTTATGTGCATTACCTTCCAAGGATTTAGCATATTTGAAATTGAAAATGTGTGTCTCTTTAGGATTTAGCAACTATGTGCATTATCTTCCGAGGATTTAGCATATTTGAAATTGAAAATGCGCGTCTCTTTAGGATTTAGCAACTTATGTGAATTACCTTCCGAGGATTTAGCATGTTGCAAAATGAAAACTATAGTATAAGGAAGACCCTATATATTCCCCCCTCCTTATTGTGGCTACCTAATAGACAAGATAAGGAAGAGAAGGAGGATACCTACTTCACAAAGTAAGGAGATATCATGTTAACAACAATGTACACTATATTTTTAGTGAAGGGTATTGATCCTTACATCAAAGAGCATAGATAATCATGAAAAATGATATGTCACTTATGGAAAAAGGATCCTCAAAGAGAAAGAGATCTTATCAACAAGACCTCCACAGTAGAGGAGTAGTTTAGATAAAATATCATCTTTCAAAGAAAAGAAAAGAGGGATCAAATATTCAATCATCAAGCCCCCTGTGATCAAGAGGAAGAGGAATCTTGGAATGAAGGAATAAAACTCTAACCCCAAAGCAAGGGAAAGAGTTTATAAAGATCATAATTTGAAAAATAAGAAGAGATGATGACCTAGGACAACAACCTCTCACACAAAAGGATATCCATAGCCAAAACATCAGTCAATATAAGGAAATCATGTTGTAGAATAAACAAATGCCACTAAGCTAAGGAAAGTGGATCCCTAGATAGAGAGAAATAAGGAAAAACTTGGCCCCCAGGGATGAAACCAAGGGATACCTTTTCAAAACAAATGTCTTTAGAAAAGATATCATGAATACTAGAAGAGAACTATGGATGATTATGAGAAAAGGAAAGATATCATAATACAAAACTATAGGGATAATATAAACAAAATAACCAATTAAGCTCAAAACAAAATACATGCTAAGAACATAATGGATCCTATAGAAATGGAAGAAATACCTCTTGCCCCTCAATCAAGAGACAAGAGTATAAAAGATCTACATTATAGAAGAATGAGGGGTATTCTTTGTATGGAAATTATGAAGAAATTGTAAAACCGCACGAAAGTGAGATATAATTCCTAAAAAAGCTCTTTCTCTAACATACATCTTGAAATGCACACAATCATCAAGTAAATGTGTATTACTATAGTGAAAAGGAAATTTGTACTTGGAGAGAGCATCTTTCGACATAGGTTTAAATATTTCTTTCTTATAATTCATTAATTGAACATACACCTTCTTAGTAACATCTTGAGGGGTATCAGGGTAATCTAAGGAAGTTGTTGGAAGAAGAACATAAAGAGGAGGGCGACGATCAGAATCAATCGCCTTAAATTGAGATAGCGAAAAGCCAAGACCACACATATCTTGTTTAGGGGATAGATGAACTGGATATTTAATACCTTGTTCATTAACACCAAGCCCTAAACCCTTATAACCTTGTTTAGCCATCATATTGTATCTTGTAGTGTACATATCTTGTAAAGCTTCTATAGGAGGTGATTGTTTACGGTGATCATGAGAAAATGTCATGTAAGGTGGAATGATAGGTTTAGAAGAAGTTTCTTTTCTCTTCCCTTTAATATCATCATGGATCAGATAAGAAGGGAAAGGTAAATCCAATAATTCTTGCGCATCTATATCATACACCATAGTTTGAGCCCCATCATAAGTGTAGGAAGAACTAGGGATATCATATGGACAAATGGGAATGGGAATATTAGGAATTGGATTAGGAAGGATAGGATTAGTATTAGGAAGATTAGGAACTAGATTAGGAAGGATAGGATTAGGATTAGCAAGATTAGGAAGTGGTGTATCATCTACCAAATTCTTCACATAATCCAAAAGAGAAATAAGTCCACCACACAAATCCTTAATGAAAGTTTTGAAAGTAGGAAGGCTAGTATTAGTCAATCTCATAATAGCATAAGCAAGTGAAACATGAAGAGTGAAAAACATAATGAAATGGATGATACTCTAGTAAACATCACAAGTACTATAAAGAGATGCTAAGAGGAGAATAGTGAAGAAAATAGCCACACACCAAAGCATCTTAAGGATCTTCATAGTGAATTGAAATGCAAGAAATGTTTTTGTATTTAGATGAGTATGTAGATTTTTTTTTTGTATTTTAAAATGCAAGAGCATAAAAGAAAACTAATCTAAGATAATCTTAAGGAAAAGAGGCAAAGCATCCAACACCAAAAAGAAAGAGTTGTCTATCGCGGGTTCACCTGAATGTAAGATATAAAAATATATATTTTGAGATCTATATATATTTATATCTATGTGTGTGTGGAAAATGTTGTGGACATATATTACCTCCTAATCCAAGACAAGGAGATCCCAATTGATTAACAGAAAGGAGACGATCAACACAAAAAGGAATCAACTAGTTATGGATAAAGAGGGAAAGGGGTTCTAATATCTTAATTATAAAGTAAAACAATAAATCAAAAAGATTAGGATAAAATAAAACACTTATCTTGAAATGTAGCAGATCTGGAAATACCTATTTTCTAGTGTTTGTATTGAGTTTTTAGAAATTTTGCACCGAATCTAGGACAGAAACACAAAGATGGAGTAAACCCAAAAATATTTTCTTTTCTTAGTCAGGTCAACCTTGACCCAAATACAGGTTGACCTTGAACCCTTTATGTTGACCTTGACCTGCATTGCTCTGATAGAAAATCTGTTCATGGATCCCGAAAGTTTTCCAAAAAGGGTATTTGAATCTGCTATGCACTTCATTGTTCCACATCTACACCTGCAAGAAAATTTTTTTTGTTGTTTGGATGAGGGGTTTGCCTTGGTCAAACCCCGGTTTTGGAATTAACCTTGAAATAGAATTAAAATGGAGAATTCTAACAAGTAGTAGAAGAAGATCTAACAATGAAGGTATGATATTCAATAGATATGCAATTGTATTTGAAATGTAAACAAGTATGTTAATATGAAAGCTTGGACTCAACATTAAAAACCATAAATGTAAATTAAAACCTCCATGGTTGTATGCTTGGAATCCACCTTGAAGGAAGAATGAATGAATCTTGAGGATGCACAAAGAATCTTGAAGGAAGATCACACCACCATGATGGATAGATCTAGGGTTTGAATGATGAATCTTGAATGCTTGAACCAAATCCCTTCAAAGGCTTGAATGCTTGAATCATTTATCTTCAATGGAGCACTTGAATGCTTGAGGAGAAGACTTGAAAACATTGATTGAAAACTTGGAAGCTTAAAAGTATGTAGAACAATGGATGTTGATGATCCTCCTTAGATTTCTTGATCTTTATTTTTGATGATTGATGATCCCAAATGAGAGGAGAAGGCTTCATTATATACTAGTCTAGGGCACAAACTTCTAGAGGGGCCGAAATATGAGAAATAAATTCCTATTAGGCTCATACCCTTAGAAGTAGACCTAAATTAAATATCTTTTAAGAGTCACCACTTCGAAACGCAAAACAACCGACTCAGAAGCGGAAAAAAAAACTTTTGACTTTCCCCCCCACATCTGGCACACTTTCTGATGAAAAGGGGGACCTCAGTCAAGGTCGAGGTCGACCCTAAACTAGGTCAGGATCAAGGTCAACCTTGATCCAGAGGGTTAAAACCCCTGGAAAATATGCTAGGTGGGGAAAACATTAGCCAAAGAGGCCCAATCAGAGTCCTAAATAGGCACAGAAGATGGAAAAGGGGCAAAAAATAGAGGACAACATGAAAATGGCCCAAAACACCCCCTAAGGAGGGCTAAATGGTCTTAACATGAAAGTGCTTCCATTTTAAGATGATACGGTTATATAAAAGGAATAGTAATTAAGGTAGTCTTTCTTTAGCTCCCATTAGGTGCTAAAAATCTTTATATTCAAAAGTGCACTTTAATAATCTTCTAGACCAACATAGATTTTTTTTTAGCATAGATTAGGATTCAAGTCAATGCTTTGCATGACATTAAATAAATTTGATTTAAAATGTGTATAAGAAAAGAAATAATATAAACTCAATCTAAATAGAATCTATTCTAATAGGTTAGGTGTTGAAAGTGAAACTATTTGTCGTCATCTAAATGTCATTATAGAATTTATTTTTCTTAAAATAAATGATAATAGAATGGTAGATAAGGGTACATTAACCAATGATCACCATCTAATATATGGATAACTAAATTTAAAACATGAAAATAAAAGCTAAGACAATATATTGATGTATTAGAAGAAAACTACATAGAGAAAACTCTTAATAGGCTCATCAAGTAAAATATTTCATCTATTCATATCATTTTTCATTATACTGAATATGAAAGGTTGACGACCTAATAATCAAAGATAATATCTAGTATTTTTCCTTGAAGGTGCTATAATGAATATATTTTTTCAAGTATGAATTCCCCCTTAATCTACAAGCATATCTCAAATATTTATATCATTGTCTTCAACAATTGTGGTGGTATTATATTTTGAGAATTGAGGGAGCTACATGCTTATTATCCACATCAACAAATCTAACTTAGAAGTCTAAATCATGAAATTTGATGATAGGTTTGATGTGCCTTTTTTTCTTTATAGATGTGGTAGCTCTTGAGCACATCTAATAGTTCTAAAGAATATTCTATGATCTATTTTGTACTAGATATCCCACCCGCTATTGACAATGCATTTATAGAGTGCCTTGATGACATGTGTGATCCAACAACATCATTATCCTCTCATAAAATCATATATAGTTGGCTTCATAAAGTTTACCAAATATATTCTTTTAGCCAATGGAGCAACAAGTTCAAGATGTTAAATTGTCAACTTCCTAACATTGTGCTCACCATTGTTCTTGTAGATAATCAAAAGCCATGCATCATACACTTTACCTTACACCTTTAATATTTGAAAGAAGGAGGAGGTCCACTATCTTCAACACACCACTTCTATCCAATAACATAATATAAGAGTGCCAAGAAAACATATAGCACAAAATATCACTTTTTTGATATTTTATTTCCTTTTGTGTTGTGAAAAATGGGAATGAAAAACTAGTCCCACTAATAACACCAACTTATTGATTCCCAAAAATGACACGACTACTCAAGGTTGTCAAATTGGCAATCTTCAAATCATGTATCATCCATTGATATTTATAAACAATCAATAGTTCCAACATATCAAAGAGTTTCCATTACTTTTAAACTTTGTCATGGGAAGGCCCCACACCATGTTGATGTTGTAACAATGTCTTCAAGATGCGCATGTCATTGATCTATAGAAATGATCAATGCTGTGGATTTATTATGGGTTCCATTGACATAATTTTTTAAAAATTTTATAGTGATGCTCACTAGGTGAGCATTTATTATACAATTATAGATTTTTCTTAGTAGCACTATGAGGAAAACTCCAAAATTCTCTTTTCTGTTGTTACCGTGGCTTCTGTAGAAGACTCGAGAATTCTGCAAGAAATCTATAAAATAGGTTCTCCTGGCATCATGATTGTAAGGGAAAATAATAGTGTTTTCTATAATGCAAATTATAATTTTCTAGTGCTGATATTGTGCTCTATTTTCTCTATTATATTGTGCTCTATTTTACAATTATACTATGCTCCTTTTTACTATTATTTTTATTGTTCAGTAGGTCCTAAGAGCAAAATAGACCTATAGAGACAACAAAAAAACATTTAATTGTGTAAGCATTGCAACATAGAAAAGGATGATCTTGATACAAAACACAACCAATCCTTTAACAAATAGAGAAATGAAAAATCCTTGGCTAATATGAAGCTCACAAAGAAAAAACCATGAAAGAAACATATATTCAAGGGTGAATGGAGAGGAAAACTTAATAATCACAACTTTTAACTAGTTATTTATTGTAATTTTCATTATAAACTAGTCAATATATGTCAATCAAGATGTTTATTTGTTAAATGGTGATTAGCCATTTTGAATCTAATAAGATGACTTATTTGTAATGTTGAACCTTATTTGTCATAAATAATCACATGTGAATAGAGGTTTCAAAATAATTTTAAATTGGTAATAGAATTGTCATTAATTACCCATTTGAAACTACTTAGTTTGATGGTCAAATCTAGAATCAAAACAATAACACCTAAGTCTTTTCTCCATATTTTAACCATATCCATGATGGATCATGTGACGATCTAATGCCTATGTAGTATTTTTATTTTTTTTAAATAACATTTCAGTCACTTTTAGTACATTAATACTTGAATGCTTATGTATAGATGAACTAGAAGGTATGAGTGGCATCATTCTCAATGATGTAAAACTATTTTTATTCCTAGTGGATGAGTTGTATTATTTGACTAGGTTATATTAACAAGTCAAAAGCATGATATTGGCATTGTACTAACATGTGAAATCACAAGTGAATAGAGGTTTCAAAATAATTTTAAATTGGTAATAGAATTGTCATTAATTACCCATTTGAAACGACCTAGTTTGATGGTCAAATCTAGAATCAAAACAATAACACGTAAGTCTTTTCTCCATCTTTAACCATATCCATGGTGGATCATGCAAGATGATCTAATGCCTATGTAGTATTATTTAAAAAAAAACAAAACATTTTAGTAAATTAATACTTGAATGCTTATGTATAGATGAACTAAGGTATGAGTGACATCATTCTCAATGGTGTAAAACTATTTTTATCCCCAGGGGATGAGTTGTATTATTTGACTAGGTTATATTAACAAGTCAAAAGGATGATATTGGCATTGTACTAACATGTGACTAGGATATGCTTGTCATTATACTATTTTACATGCATTGGATGAATTCTTTATGCACAAACTATGATAAATATTTTGATTCTCAAAAACAAGGATACATAGGCTTTATGTGTACTTTTATACAATAGACAAAAGTCTTTCCATTCTCAAAAACAAGGATACATAGGCTTTATTTGTACTTTCATGCAATAAAGAAAAGTCTTTTGATTCTCTAAAAACAAGGATACATAGATTTTATTTGTACTTTTATACAATAGATAAATTAGAGGCATGTTGTGTTTTAGTATTAAAATAATTATGAGTACAAAATAGACATAAAGAGACAATTAATGAAATAAACATTAACTAAAAAAATATAGATAGCTAAAATAAATATTTATACAACTATTAATATTTCAAGAGTAGGACGCATTATAATAGCCCATCAACTCTAATTAATAAAAGAATATAATAATAATTTTTAAAAAATAATAATTCAATTTTAAATATTTTTGTCCCCATCATAATTTCAAAATTGAAAGATCAATAATTTTTTTTTAAAAATAGTCTATAACATAATTTAAGTAGATATTGATCTAATGTATTCTTGCCATCAAATTTAGATCTTATGACCTCGCCAATTCATAATTGAAAGCCAAAAACTTGAATAATTAAAATACATCATTTTACTAATGTTTATACATAAAGAAAATCTAATTACTATAACTAAATTAAAATATAAGTACCGAACTTCCAGGAAGACACAAATAATCACAAAAACATGGTTAGATATCTTAAAGCCATTAAAGAAAGTTCAGAAAGCTCTCCCAAACATAGCAAGCTTTTAAGATTTCAAAAAATAATTCAGTAATACTGCAAAATATTTCATTAATGAAGGCAAAAGATTACAGATTGGACCTCGAGAATTGTCCATTTAGTGCCTTTTCTGGTTCCCCAGCAAATCCGAATCTGAGTCTTTTTTGTTATTCACTTCTGCGGGGTATAAACCCTTCATTCTGTCATATCTTGAGACAAAAATTAGTATCAACAGTTACAACCCTAGAATTTTGAGGAATTTAATCTCTAGAAACCCTAAAAATAGATTACAAAACTGAATAGATGGCTCGGGCAATTAAACAGGGGTATTCGTAATGATTGAAAAATCATCGTTTTGAGATTTACAGAAATAAGGAAGTCAAAATTGTGCTTTCCACCCCCCTGCCCCCAAAGAGAAGAATGTTAAGGCCAGAAATCTCGCAAAATATTTGTATGATCTTTAGATTAACATAAATCCTCTTATATTCTGAAAAGAAGCTCAATTATGGAGTAAAAAAAGACAAAAGTATGTCCACTTTGTTAAAACTTCCGCTCATATTTGGGGGATTTTCATTCTCTTGTGAGAACAAACCATTCGTGCTGTGTGCATCTGAAACATTCGAAGAAGAAGTGAGGTGTTGCTTGGGCCACAATTTTCTCGAGTAGCGGCTTTTTGCATAATCCTCCGGAATGAAAACATCTACAGCAAGATCCATCTCCACTCCAAGCTAAATGTATTACAAACCAAAGGCAGATTGATCTCTGTCTGTGAAAAAATAGAAGAGAATTGCAGAAAGTAAAAGGAAGACGCAGAAATAAGTAAATGCTCAATCTATGGCAATTTGGAAGAGAGAAGAAGTATATAGATGTGTAGAGAAGGTAAAAGAAATGGGGGTTTTTGTGATAGTGAGAAAACCAGGGGCGAAGGACAATGTTTCCAATGCCTGAGGAAAGATGATCAATGTTTGAACTTTGAAGCGTCCCGCACATGAAACCGTGGGCTTAGAATGAAAGTATTGTATTTCATAAAACCGCCCTGCTGAAAACTCATTTTCCACGTGCATTTTACGTGGTTACTTACAGCTGCCGAAAAAATAGAGTGCGTCGCAAAGCAGGAAGTTGATGTGAAATTTGACGATAGTCGCCTGTCAACGTAAATTTGGAGGACAGCTTAAAATTAATTGTTAGATATTCATGTTATTATTATTATTTAATTTTGTGTTTGTTTTGGAGAGTCTGTTTCGATATATAGATATATTGATAAATAAATGATGCTAAGCTTGTATAAAAGTGAGTTCTTTGTTTTATACCCTTTATCACTTAGTTTTGTCTATATATTTATCTATACACTTATTATTAATTTAATCTAATTCATATATTTTCACATTCTTATACATTTGGATTCTAATAGATTTGATTATCTATCTATTTATTATATTTATGCACCAAAATATTTTCAAATACATATTGATGCAGGAGCATCCTGGGTGTAAGAGCAATCTTGCATCACCAAAAAATATTTCTATTTTTATATTCTATAAGGGCTATTTTAGTGCAGAGCTGCTATTTATGGAAAGTTACTATTTTTGGTAATTTTTGCATGTGCTCAGAATGATCTGATTTCTTTCTTGGAGGTTCATTTTGGTCATGTAAGTCTGCCAGTAAAGTTTCATTGCCAGATCAAGTGTTTATTGGAAGATATTGAAGATTTTCGGTATTGGCAGCAGGGTACAGAAACTTTGAACTCAGTTTTGAAGGCTTTAGAGGCCCCGGATGAGGTCAAAAATTTGGGTGACAAGCGCTTGCGTTAGTCAAGCCTGTAGAGCGCTTTGTGGCATTTTTGAAATAGGGTTATAATAGCCGATCGGGTCAACTGGTGATGACTTATGGTCTTCGGAAGTTGGGCCACCTGAGATGGCGAAAAATAATTTTCTTCAAAATTTCTGTTCGGGTTTCAAAGGTTATCTTGAGCCGACTATGATGTAATAAAATGTAAAATAAAATAATTTTAAATTTGGTCGGCCTTATTGGCTAAAATTCTGGAACCTTCCCAGGCGGTGGATAATTGCCTATATAAGGAAGGCTGTATTATTGTCTTAGGCAGTTCAGAATAGTTTTGGGTAGTAGATCTGGGTATTGATTCGAGGCTTTGTCCTATAGAATATTGTAAGGGAATGCCCATGTGGCTTTGCATATTGTAATTCTGAAAGTTTGTAATTCCACATTTGTGGAGATAATAAGAAGCCAATTTTCTGTTCTTGCATATTATTGTTGTTGTTTCTCTATTTCTCTTATGTGGTTGTGGTATTAAGGGGAGCACCCTTCATCAGGTGGTATCAGAGCAGGAGTTCTTGAGTGTGTAAACAGATCACCGACTGTGAGGCAGTTTAAACTAGGATCGTGGCTAGGGTTTCAGCGCGCATCGCAAAAATGCCTCCACGAAGGGAACGTGGCGGAAGAGCTGGTGTTGTAACACCTGAGGTTAGAGAGCTGCAGAGACAAGTGCGGGCATTGCAAGAAAAGATTCGTAGAGGAATGAATCTTAATGTCGGAGATGAAAGCGAGGATGAAGGCGAAGAAGAATATCAAGAAGGAGAAGCTGAAATTGTGAACCAGGAGGAAGAAAGACTTTTTCGGGCGATTTCCAAGATTGGGAAAAGACCTAAGATTGAGGTTCCTACATTTTCTGGAAATCTTAACCCAGAGGAATTGATCGACTAGATCAATGAATGTGAGAAATATTTTGAGTATGAAGATGTTGAGGATCCTGATAGGGTCAAATTTGCGAAGGCCAGACTGAAAGGTCATGCGAAGATCTGGTGGCAAGAAATTCAATTGGAGCGAAATAGAAGAGGGAAAGATAAAATCACAAGATGGGATCGGATGGTGGATAAATTGAAGCGACAGTTCATTCCTGTTGATTATGAGCTTGATCTACTAAAAAAAATGTAAAGTTTGAAGTAAGCAGGAAAATCTGTTCAGGAGTATACAGAGGAGTTCTATCGACTCCTCATCAGAACAGGCCCTGCCAAAGCTGATAAGGAGAAAGTTGCACAATACCTTAATGGGTTAAGGCCAAGCATTCAGGAGGAGTTGAATCTGGTTCGAATGAACAGTATTGAGGAGGCATACCAATTTGCCCTAAAAGTAGAGGAAAAGCTGAACAAGAAGTTCGAGAGCAGACAAAACGGAAGAGGTCGCGGTGGACGATCTGGTGGACGGTCATATGGTGGCCGAAATGAAAATCCAAAAAAGAAGGATGAGGCCAGTAGCAGTCAAAATCAGCGCGAAAATAATTCCAATCGCTTCCAGGATCAGAATAATAGAGATCAAAGAGGAAGAGGAAGAGGACAAGGATCTGGAAGAGGAGGCTTCCGTGGAACATGTTTTCACTGTGGAGAAGAAGGTCATAGGGCATTTGAATGTCCTCAGCGCCAAGGTAGAACAGACAGGAGAAATGAAGGCCAGGCCAGAGTTGCACATGTAGATGAAGATGCCAGATCATCAAATTCTGAAGATGCTGAAAGAGGAGAAACGTTGATTAACAGAAGAGTCCTGTTGAGTGGTGAGAATGAACCTGAGCAAAGGAGGAGCCTGTTTCGCACCAGGTGCAAGTGTGAAGGTAAATGTTGTGATGTGATTATTGATAGTGGAAGCACTGACAATTTGGTGTCAAAAGAGATGGTGACAAAGTTGAAGCTCAAGAGACAGAAACACCCACATCCATATCGGATTACCTGGGTACAGGATGACCACAAGGTCATGGTCAATGAACAATGCCTAGTAAAGTTCAAGATTGGCGGATACCAAGATGAGGTATTGTGTGATATCATATCTATGGATGCATGTCATATGTTGTTGGGTAGACCATGACAGTTTGACAGATGTGCTGTACATGATGGTCATGCGAATACTTATTCCCTGACAAAGGATGGAGTGCGACATAAGCTAAAACCATTGAAGGAGACCGAAGAAAAGGTATGTGGTAATGCAAGGATAACTTTTGTTGATGGAAGAAATTTTCTAGATGGTATGAGGCATGAGCATGTATGTTTTGCTTTAATTCCAAAAGTTGGTAAAGAGGAAGTAGAAGATGTTCCTGTAGAAGTTGCAGATTTGTTGAATGAGTTTCAGGATATTGTATCCGATAACGTGCCTGATAGATTACCACCAGTCAGGAAGATCAGTCATCAGATGGACTTGATCCCATGAGTGAGTTTTCCGAATAAGGCAGCACACAGAATGACACCTGCAGAAAGTGAGGAGTTGAACAGACAAGTACATGAACTGTTACAGAAAGGATTGATCTGTGAGAGTCTGAGTCCCTGTGCTGTACCTGCGGTATTAGCACCAAAGAAGAATGGAGAGTGGAGGATGTGTACAGATTCTAGAGCAATAAACAAGATCACAATCAAGTACAGGTTTCCATTGTCACGAATAGATGATATTATGGACTGTTTGAGTGGAGCTGTGTATTTCTCAAAGATAGATCTGAAGAGTGGGTATCATTAGATTCAGATCAGAGAAGGAGATGAATGAAAGACTGCCTTCAAGACAAAGGAAGGACTGTATGAGTGGTTAGTCATGCCTTTTGGGCTAACCAATGCACCGAGCACTTTCATGCGGCTCATGAACGAGGTTCTAAAAGAATTTCTGGGTAAGTTTGTCATTGTTTACCTAGATGATATTTTGATCTTTAGTAAGACATTGGATGAGCATATGATGCATATTCGTATGGTATTTGAGAAGTTGAGAGATGAGAAATTGTTGATTAATTTGAAGAAGTGCAGTTTTGTGAAGAAAGAGTTAGTGTATTTAGGATTTGTAGTTTCAGCAGAAGGTCTAAAAATGGACCCAGAGAAGGTACAGGCTATCCTTGAATGGCCTACTCCAAAGAGTGCTACTGAGGTAAGATCTTTTCATGGTCTAGCTAGCTTTTATAGAAAGTTTATCAAGAATTTTAGTAGTATTTGTGGACCCTTGACTGAAACAATGAGAGGGGATAGAAAAGAGTTTAAGTGGACTAATGGGGCAGAAAAAAGTTTTAAATTGTTGAAACAAAAAGTTACAGAACAACCTGTTTTAGCACTTCCAGATTTTAATAAGGTGTTTCAAGTAGATTGTGATGCTAGTGGTACTGCAATAGGAGCTGTTATGAGCCAAGAAGGTAAACCTGTTGCTTATTTCAGTGAGAAGTTAAATGATGTCAAGAGAAAATATTCTGTTTATGATAAAAAATTTTATGCTATAGTTCAGGCATTAAAGAAGTGGAGACATTATCTGCTTCCTAAAGAGTTTGTTTTGTATACTGATCATCAAGCTTTGCAATATTTGAATAGTCAAGGAAAATTGAATCAAAGGCATTTGAAAAGGGTTGAGTTTTTGCAGAGTTATACATTTGTTTTGAAACACAGGAGTGGAAAGTCTAATAGGGTTGCAGATGCCCTTAGCAGAAGGCAACTATTGCTGACAGAAATGCAGATTGAAGTGATTGGGTGCAAGGAACTCAAGAATTTATATCCAGAGGATCCTGATTTTGGTGAAGTTTGGAAAGCTTGTACAGAACCTGTTACTCTAGACAGGATGAAATGGTTGGATTTCATCATCCAGTATGATATGCTATTCAGAGGGAGTCAGTTGTGCATTCCACGAAGTTCTATGAGGGAGAATCTCATCAAGGAGAAGCATAGCAGAGGATTGGCTGGACATTTTGGTTGTGATAAAACCCTTGGTTTGGTTAGTGAGAATTATTATTGGCCACAGTTGCAGCAAGATGTGAAGAAGTTTGTACAGAGTTGCCGAGTATGTCAGATGGCGAAGGGAGTGAAGCAGAATACAGGGTTGTATCAGCCATTACCTGTACCAGAGAAGCCTTGGGAGGATATCAGCATGGACTTTGTTCTTGGTTTACCGAGGACACAGCGGGGACACGATTCAATTTTTGTGGTAGTTGATAGATTTTTAAAGATGGCACATTTTATTCCCTGCAAGAAGACTAATGATGCTGTTCATGTAGCAGAATTGTTTTTCAGAGAAGTAGTGAGACTTCATGGTTTGCCAAAGACCATAGTTTCAGATCGAGACACTAAGTTTGTTGGATATTTCTCGCGTACATTATGGAAGAAGTTGAAGACAGATTTAAAGTTCAGTTCATTATATGACCCACAGACTGATGGACAGACAGAGGTGGTGAATAGGAGTTTGGAAAATCTGCTGAGATGTTTGGTTGGGGATAAGCCAACAGGATGGGATTTGATTTTACCACAGGCAGAATTTGCATACAATAATTCTATCAACAGGAGCACTGGTAAATCACCATTCCAGATTGTATATGGAAGTAGTCCAAGAAATGCATCTGAATTGAGGAAGATAGATAAAGGAGAAATAACTAGTGCTGAAGCTGAGGATTTTACAGAACACTTGAAGAACATCCATGAAGAGGTGAGGAAGCATATTACCAAGATGAATGCACAGTATAAGACTAAGGTAGATGAGAAAAGGAGGTATAAAAAATTTCAAGTTGGTGATGAAGTCATGGTTCATTTGCGGAAGGAGCGGTTTTCAGTTGGTACATATAACAAGCTGAAAATGAAGAAGTTTGGACCATGTAGGATACTGAAGAAACATGATTCAGGAAATGCATACGAGGTAGAATTGCCTACTGAGCTAAATATTTCACCAGTGTTTAACATTTCAGATCTGACAGAGTATCATGAAGGAGGTGTTGAAGATGAGATCACAGCAGCACAGTGGAGTATTCCAGCAACTAGTTCAGACACTAAGGAGATCGAAAATATACTGGACAGTCGTGTTGGCAAAAGCACAAGGAACAGGGCATATGAAGAATATTTGGTCAATTGGAAAGGATGACCTGTTGAAAATTTATCATGGCTGACAAAGGAGGAGGTTAGCCGTCTTAGTTTTCCTCTGCACACCTGAGTCGTGACAGGGTCACTTCTCAAATTACCCCGGGTGTCTGATGCAGGAGCATCCTGGGTGTAAGAGCAATCTTGCATCACCCAAAAATATTTCTATTTTTATATTCAATAAGGGCTATTTTAGTGCAGAGCTGCTATTTATGGAAAGTTACTATTTTTGGTAATTTTTGCATGTGCTCAGAATGATCTGATTTCTTTCTTGGAGGTTCATTTTGGTCATGTAAGTCTGCCAGTAAAGTTTCATTGCCAGATCAAGTGTATATTGGAAGATATTGAAGATTTTCGGTATTGGCAGCAGGGTACAGAAACTTTGAACTCAGTTTTGAAGGCTTTAGAGGCCCCGGATGAGGTCAAAAATTTGGGTGACGAGCGCATACGCTAGTCAAGCCTGTAGAGCGCTTCGTGGCATTTCCGAAATGGGGTTATAATAGCCGATCGGGTCAACTGGTGATGACTTATGGTCTTCGGAAGTTGGGCCACCTGAAATGGCGAAAAATAATTTTCTTCAAAATTTCTGTTCGGGTTTCAAAGGTTATCTTGAGCCGACTATGATGTAATAAAATGTAAAATAAAATAATTCTAAGTTTGGTCGGCCTTATTGGCTAAAATTCTGGAACCTTCCCAGTCGGTTGATAATTGCCTATATAAGGAAGGTTGTATTATTGTCTTAGGCAGTTCAGAATAGTTCTGGGTAGTAGATCTGGGTATTGATTCGAGGCTTTGTCCTACAGAATATTTTAAGGGAATGCCGATGTGGCTTTGCATATTGTAATTCTGAAAGTTTGTAATTCCACATTTGTGGAGATAATAAGAAGCCAATTTTCTGTTCTTGCATATTATTGTTGTTGTTTCTCTATTTCTCTTATGTGGTTGTGGTATTAAGGGGAGCACCCTTCATCAGGTGGTATCAGAGCAGGAGTTCTTGAGTGTGTAAACAGATCGCCGACTGTGAGGCAGTTTGCACCAGGACCGTGGCTAGGGTTTCAGCGCGCATTGCGAAAATGCCTCCACGAAGGGAACGTGGCGGAAGAGCTGGTGTTGTAACACCTGAGGTTAGAGAGCTGCAGAGACAAGTGCAGGCATTGCAAGAAGAGATTCGTAGAGAAATGAATCTTAATGTCGGAGATGAAAGTGAGGATGAAGCCGAAGAAGAATATCAAGAAGGAGAAGCTGAAATTGTGAACCAGGAGGAAGAAAGAATTTTTCGGGCGATTTCCAAGATTGGGAAAAGACCTAAGATTGAGGTTCCTACATTTTCTGTAAATCTTAACCCAGAGGAATTGATCGACTGGATCAATGAATGTGAGGAATATTTTGAGTATGAAGATGTTGAGGATCCTGATAGGGTCAAATTTACAAAGGCCAGACTGAAAGGTCATGCGAAGATCTGGTGGCAAGAAATTCAATTGGAGCGAAATAGAAGAGGGAAAGATAAAATCACAAGATGGGATCGGATGGTGGATAAATTGAAGCGACAGTTCATTCCTGTTGATTATGAGCTTGATCTACTAAAGAAAATGCAAAGTTTGAAGCAAGCAGGAAAATCTGTTCAGGAGTATACAGAGGAGTTCTATCGACTCCTCATCAGAACAGGCCATGCCGAAGCTGATAAGGAGAAAGTTACTTGATACTTTAATGGGTTAAGGCCAAGCATTCAGGAGGAGTTGAATCTGGTTCGAATGAACAGTATTGAGGAGGCATACCAATTTGCCCTAAAAGTAGAGGAAAAGCTGAACAAGAAGTTCGAGAGCAGACAAAACGGAAGAGGTCGCGGTGGACGATCTGGTGGACGGTCATATGGTGGCCGAAATGAAGATCCGAAAAAGAAGGATGAGGCCAGTAGCAGTCAAAATCAGCGCGAAAATAATTCCAATCGCTTCCAGGATCAGAATAATAGAGATCAAAGAGGAAGAGGAAGAGGACAAGGATCTGGAAGAGGAGGCTTTCGTGGAACATGTTTTCACTGTGGAGAAGAAGGTCATAGGGCATTTCAATGTCCTCAGCTGCAAGGCAGAACAGACAGGAGAAATGAAGGCCAGGCCAGAGTTGCACATGTAGATGAAGATGCCAGATCATCAAATTCTGAAGATGCTGAAAAAGGAGAAATGTTGATTAACAGAAGAGTCCTGTTGAGTGGTGAGAATGAACCTGAGCAAAGGAGGAGCCTGTTTTGCACCAGGTGCAAGTGTGAAGGTAAATGTTGTGATGTGATTATTGATAGTGGAAGCACTGACAATTTGGTGTCAGAAGAGATGGTGACAAAGTTGAAGCTCAAGAGACAGAAACACCCACATCCATATCGGATTACCTGGGTACAGGATGACCACAAGGTCATGGTCAATGAACAATGCCTAGTAAAGTTCAAGATTGGCGGATACCAAGATGAGGTATTGTGTGATATCATATCTATGGATGCATGTCATATGTTGTTGGGTAGACCATGGCAGTTTGACAGATGTGCTGTACATGATGGTCATGCGAATACTTATTCCCTGACAAAGGATGGAGTGCGACATAAGCTAAAACCATTGAAGGAGACCGAAGAAAAGGTATGTGGTAATGCAAGGATAACTTTTGTTGATGGAAGAAATTTTCTAGATGGTATGAGGCATGAGCATGTATGTTTTGCTTTAATTCCAAAAGTTGGTAAAGAGGAAGTAGAAGATGTTCCTGTAGAAGTTGCAGATTTGTTGAATGAGTTTCAGGATATTGTATCCGATAACGTGCCTGATAAATTACCACCAGTCAGGAAGATCAGTCATCAGATGGACTTGATCCCATGAGTGAGTTTTCCGAATAAGGCAGCACACAGAATGACACCTGCAGAAAGTGAGGAGTTGAACAGACAAGTACATGAACTGTTACAGAAAGGATTGATCTGTGAGAGTCTGAGTCCATGTGCTGTACCTGCGGTATTAGCACCAAAGAAGAATGGAGAGTGGAGGATGTGTACAGATTCCAGAGCAATAAACAAGATCACAATCAAGTACAGGTTTCCATTGCCACGAATGGATGATATTATGGACTGTTTGAGTGGAGCTGTGTATTTCTCAAAGATAGATCTGAAGAGTGGGTATCATCAGATTCAGATCAGAGAAGGAGATGAATGGAAGACCGCCTTCAAGACAAAGGAAAGACTGTATGAGTGGTTAGTCATGCCTTTTGGGCTAACCAATGCACCGAGCACTTTCATGCGGCTCATGAATGAGGTTCTAAAAGAATTTCTGGGTAAGTTTGTCATTGTTTACCTAGATGATATTTTGATCTTTAGTAAGACATTGGATGAGCATATGATGCATATTCGTATGGTATTTGAGAAGTTGAGAGATGAGAAATTGTTGATTAATTTGAAGAAGTGCAATTTTGTGAAGAAAGAGTTAGTGTATTTAGGATTTGTAGTTTCAGCAGAAGGTCTAAAAATGGACCCAGAGAAGGTACAGGCTATCCTTGAATGGCCTACTCCAAAGAGTGCTACTGAGGTAAGATCTTTTCATGGTCTAGCTAGCTTTTATAGAAAGTTTATCATGAATTTTAGTAGTATTTGTGGACCCTTGACTGAAACAATGAGAGGGGATAGAAAAGAGTTTAAGTGGACTAATGGGGCAGAAAAGAGTTTTCAATTGTTGAAATAAAAAGTTACAGAACAACCTGTTTTAGCACTTCCAGATTTTAATAAGGTGTTTCAAGTAGATTGTGATGCTAGTGGTACTGCAATAGGAGCTGTTATGAGCCAAGAAGGTAAACCTATTGCTTATTTCAGTGAGAAGTTAAATGATGCCAAGAGAAAATATTCTGTTTATGATCAGGAATTTTATGCTATAGTTCAGGCATTAAAGAAGTGGAGACATTATCTGCTTCCTCAGGAGTTTGTTTTGTATACTGATCATCAAGCTTTGCAATATTTGAATAGTCAAGGAAAATTGAATCAAAGACATTTGAAATGGGTTGAGTTTTTGCAGAGTTATACATTTATTTTGAAACACAGGAGTGGAAAGTCTAATAGGGTTGCAGATGCTCTTAGCAGAAGGCAACTATTGCTGACAGAAATGCAGATTGAAGTGGTTGGGTTCAAGGAACTCAAGAATTTATATCCAGAGGATCCTGATTTTGGTGAAGTTTGGAAAGCTTGTACAGATCCTGTTACTCTAGACAGGACGAAATGGTTGGATTTCATCATCCAGGATGATATGCTATTCAGAGGGAGTCAGTTGTGCATTCCACGAAGTTCTATGAGGGAGAATCTCATCAAGGAGAAGCATAGCAGAGGATTGGCTGGACATTTTGGTCGTGATAAAACCCTTGGTTTGGTTAGTGAGAATTATTATTGGCCACAGTTGCAGCAAGATGTGAAGAAGTTTGTACAGAGTTGCCGAGTATGTCAGATGGAGAAGGGAGTGAAGTAGAATACAGGGTTGTATCAGCCATTACCTGTACCAGAGAAGCCTTGGGAGGATATCAGCATGGACTTTGTTCTTGGTTTACCGAGGACACAGCGGGGACACGATTCAATTTTTGTGGTAGTTGACAGATTTTTAAAGATGGCACATTTTATTCCTTGCAAGAAGACTAATGATGCTGTTCATGTAGCAGAATTATTTTTCAGAGAAGTAGTGAGACTTCATGGTTTGCCAAAGACCATAGTTTCAGATCAGGACACTAAGTTTGTTGGATATTTCTGGCGTACATTGTGGAAGAAGTTGAAGACAAATTTGAAGTTCAGTTCATCACATCACCCACAGACTGATGGACAGACAGAGGTGGTGAATAGGAGTTTGAGAAATCTACTGAGATGTTTGGTTGGGGATAAGCCAACATGATGGGATTTGATTTTACCACAGGCAGAATTTGTATATAATAATTCTATCAACAGGAGCACTGGTAAATCACCATTCCAGATTGTATATGGAAGTAGTCCAAGAAATTCATCTGAATTGAGGAAGATAGATAAAGGAGAAATAACTAGTGCTGAAGCTGAGGATTTTGTAGAACATTTGAAGAACATCCATGAAGAGGTGAGGAAGCATATTACCAAGATGAATGCACAGTATAAGGCTAAGGCAGATGAGAAAAGGAGGTATAAAGAATTTCAAGTTGGTGACGAAGTCATGGTTCATTTGCGGAAGGAGCGGTTTCCAGTTGGTACATATAACAAGCTGAAAATGAAGAAGTTTGGACCATGTAGGATACTGAAGAAACATGATTTAGGAAACGCATACGAGGTAGAATTGCCTACTGAGCTAAATATTTCACCAGTGTTTAACATTTCAGATCTGACAGAGTATCATGAAGGAGGTGTTGAAGATGAGATCACAGCAGCACAGTGGAGTATTCCAGCAACTAGTTCAGACACTAAGGAGATCGAAGATATACTGGATAGTCATGTTGGCAAAAGCACAAGGAACAGGGCATATGAAGAATATCTGGTCAAGTGGAAAGGATGACCTGTTGAAGATTCATCATGGCTGACAAAGGAGGAGGTTAGCTGTCTTGGTTTTCCTCTGCACACCTGAGTCGTGACAGGGTCACTTCTCAAATTACCCCGGGTGTCTAATGCAGGAGCATCCTGGGTGTAAGAGCAATCTTGCATCACCCAAAAATATTTCTATTTTTATATTCAATAAGGGCTATTTTAGTGCAGAGCTACTATTTATGGAAAGTTACTATTTTTGGTAATTTTTGCATGTGCTCAGAATGATCTGATTTCTTTCTTGGAGGTTCATTTTGGTCATGTAAGTCTACCAGTAAAGTTTCATTGCCAGATTAAGTGTATATTGGAAGATATTGAAGATTTTCGGTATTGGCAGCAGGGTACAGAAACTTTGAACTCAGTTTTGAATACTTTAGAGGCCCCGGATAAGGTCAAAAATTTGGGTAACGGGCGCTTGCGCCGGTCAAGCCTATAGAGCGCTTCGTGGCGTATGCCTCCTCAAGCCTGTAGAGCGCTTGGTGGTTATAATAGCCGATCGGGTCAACTGGTGATGACTTATGGTCTTCGGAAGTTGGGCCACCTGAAATGGCGAAAAATAATTTTCTTCAAAATTTCTATTCGGGTTTCAAAGGTTATCTTGAGCCGACTATGATGTAATAAAATGTAAAATAAAATAATTCTAAGTTTGGTCGGCCTTATTGGCTAAAATTCTGGAACCTTCCCAGGCGGTGGATAATTGCCTATATAAGGAAGGCTGTATTATTGTCTTAGGCAGTTCAGAATAGTTTTGGGTAGTAGATCTGGGTATTGATTCGAGGCTTTGTCCTACAGAATATTGTAAGGGAATGCCCATGTGGCTTTGCATATTGTAATTCTGAAAGTTTGTAATTCCACATTTGTGGAGATAATAAGAAGCCAATTTTCTGTTCTTGCATATTATTGTTGTTGTTTCTCTATTTCTCTTATGTGGTTGTGGTATTAAGGGGAGCACCCTTCATCACATATTATGTTCTTTTGTTTAGTCCAATTCATGTTTTAGGAGAAGTTTGCAATCTTGAGGGTGCTTCATAGTCATGGATACGTCCTTCCTCAATCCATGTTTTAAAATATAAATCTACTTGAATCTTGTTGATAGCGGAATGATAATAGAATGGTAGATAATGATACATTGACCCATGATCACCATCTAATATATGGATAACTAAATTTCAAACATGAAAATAAAGGCTAAAACAATATATTGATGTATTAGAAGAAAACTACATAGAGAAAACTCTTAATAGGCTCATCAAGTAGAATATATTTCATCTGTTCATATCATTTTTCATTATACTGAATATGAAATGTTGAGGGCCTAATAATCAAAGATAATATCTAGTATTTTTCCTTGAAGGCTCAAGAATATCAAAATGAATATATATTTCAAGTATGAATTCCCCCTTAATCTACAAGCATATCTCAAATATTTATATCATTATCTTCAACAATTTTGGTGGTATTATATTTTGAAAATTGAGAGAGCTACATGCTTATTATTCATATCAACAAATCTAACTTAGAAGTTTAAATCGTGAAATTTGATGATAGGTTCGACGTGCCTTTTCTTCTTTATAGATGTGGTAGCTCTTGAGCACATCTAATAGTTCTAAAGAATATTCTATCTATTTTGTACTAGATATCCCACCCTCTATTGACAATGCCTTTGTAGAGTGCCTTGATGACATGTGTTCTAACAACATCATTATCCTCTCATAAAATCATATATAGTGGGCTTCATAAACTTAACCAAGTATATTCTTTTAGTCAATGGAGCAACAAGTTCAAGATGTTAAATTGTCAACTTCCTAACATTGTGCTCACCATTGTTCTTATAGATAATCAAGAGTCATGCATCCTACACTTTACCTTACACCTTTAATATTTGAAAGAAGGAGGAGGTCCACTATCTTCAACACACCACTTCTATCCAATAACATAATATAAGAGTGCCAAGAAAACATATAGCACAAAAATGTCACTTTCTAATATTTTATTCCCTTTTGTGTTGTGGAAAATGGCAATGAAAAACTAGTCCCACTAATAACACCAACTTATTGGTTCCCCAAAAATGACACAACTACTCAAGGTTGTCAAATTGACAATCTTCAAATCATGTATCATCCATTGATATTTAGAAACAATCAATAGTTCTAACATATCAAAGAGTTTCCATTAGTTTTGAACTTTGTCATGGGAAGGCCCCACACCATGTTGATGTTCTAACTTCCAATCTATGACTCAAATAAGAAAATGCATTAAACTAACAATGTCTTCAAGGAGAACATGTCATTGATTTATATAAATAAAATGGTGTGGATTTATTATGGGTCCTAAGAGCAAATTACACCTATCTAGAGAACAAAAAAAGAACTCAATTGTGTAAGTATTGCAACATAGAAAAGGATGATCTTGATACGAAAAAACAACCAATCCTTTAACAAATAGAGAAATGAGAAATCCTTTGCTAATATGAAGCTCACAAAGAAAAAACCATGAAAGAAACATATTTTCAGAGGTGAATGGAGAGGAAAACTTAATAATCACATCTTTTAACTAGTTATTTATTGTAATTTTCATTATAAACTAGTCAATCAAGATGTTTATTTGTTAAATGGTGATAAACCATTTTGAATCTGATAAGATGACTTGTTTGTAATGTTGAACCTTATTTGTCATTAATAATCACATGTGAATAGAGGTTTTAAAATAATTTTAAATTGGTAATAGAATTGTCCTTAATTACCAATTTGAAACAACCTAATTTGATGGTCAAATCTAGAATCAAAACAATAACACCAAGTTGTTTCTCTAGCTTTTAACCATATCCATGATGGATCGTGTAAGACGATCTAATGACTGTAGTTTTTTAAAAAAAAACATTCAAGTCACTTTACATTAATACTTGAATGCTTATGTATAGATGAACTAAGGTATGAGTGGCATCATTCTCAATTATGTTAACCTTTTTTTATTCCTAGGGGATGAGTTGTATTATTTGACTAGGTTGTATTAACAAGTCAAAAGCATGATATTGACATTGTACTAACATGTGACTAGGATATGCTTGTCATTATACTATTTTACATGCATTGGATGGATTATTTCTACTATCATGTGGGCAAACTATGATAAATCTTTCCATTCTAAAAAATAAAGATACATAGGTTTTATGTGTGCTTTCATACAATACAAAAATCTTTCAATTCTCAAAAACAAGGATACATAGGCTTTATTTGTACTTTCATACAGTAGACAAAAATCTTTCAATTCTAAAAATTAAGGATATAGACTTTATTTGTACTTTCATACAATAGATAAATTAGAAGCATGGTGTGTTTTGGTATTAAAACAATTATGAGTACAAAATAGGCATAAAGAGACAATTACTCAAATATGAAGAGACAATTAACGAAATAAACTTTAACTAAAAAAATAGCTAAAATAAATGTTTATATAACTATTAATATTTCAATAGTATAGAGTCATTATAATAGCCCATCAACTCTAATTAATAAAAGAATATGATGATAATTTTGAAAAAATAATAATTCAATTTTGAATATTTTTGTCCACATCAAAATTTCAAGATTAAAAAGATCTATAATTATTTTTAAAAAATTAAAATGGTGTATTCTTACCATCAAATGATAATTTTGAAAAAATAATAATTCAATTTTAAATATTTTTGTCCACATCAAAATTTCAAGATTAAAAAGATCTATAATTTTTTAAAAAAAATTAAAATGGTGCATTCTTACCATCAAATTCAAATGATCATGAAATACTATTGTTAAATACTTAAATAGGGATGAGATCCTCTTCTTATAACCTCACCAATTCATAATTTAAAGTAAAAAACTTGAATAATAAAAATACATCATCATACATATAGAAAATCTGTTTACTATAATTAAATTAAAATGTAAATACCGAACTTCCAGGAAGACACATATAATCACAAAAACATGGTTAGATATCTTAAAGCCATTAAAGAAAGTTCAGGAAGCTCTCCCAAACATCGCAAGCTTTAAGATTAAAAAAAATTACACAGTAATACTGCAAAATATTTCATTAATGAAGGCAAAAGATTACAGATTGGACCTCGAGAATTGTCCATTTAGTGCCTTTCCCGGTTCCCCAGCAAATCCGAATCTGAGTTTTATTTTTGAAATTTGCTTCCGCGTGGTATAAACCCTTCATTCTGTCATATCTTGAGACAAAACTTAGCATCAACAGTTACAACCCTAAAATTTTGAAGAATTTAATCTCTAGAAAACCTAAAAATAGATTACAAAACTGAATAGATGGCTCAGGCAATTAAACATGGGTATTCGTAATGTTTGAAAAATCATCGTTTTGAGATTTACAGAGATATGAAAGTCAATTGCGCTTTCCAGAAAAAATAAAATCAAGGCGAGAAATCTCGCAAAATATTTGTATGATCTCCAGATTAACAGAAATCCCCTGATATTCTGAAAAGAAGCTCAATCATGGAGTAAAACAAGACAAAAGAATGTCCTCTTTGTTGAAACTGCCGCTCATATTTGGGGGATTTTCATTCTTTTGTGGAAACAAACAGTTCGTGCTATGCGCATCTGAAACATTTGCAGAAGTGCTGGTCTGTTGCTTGGGCCACAATTTTCTTGAGTAGCGGCTTTTCGCATAATCCTCCGGAATGAAAACATCTGCAGCAAGATCCATTTCCACTCCAAGCTAAATGTATAAAAAACCAAAGGCAGATTGATCTCTGTCTGTAAAAAAACAGAAGAGAAATGCAGAAAGTAAAAGGAAGACACAGAAATAAGTAAATGCTCAGTCTGTTGGGAAATTGGAAGAGAGAAAAAGTATATATAGATGTGTAGAGAAGGTAAAAGAAATGGGGGGTTTTGTGGAAGTGAGAAAACCAGGGGCGAAGCACAATGTTTCCAATGCCCGAGGAAAAATGATCAATGTTTGAACTTTGAAGCGACCGGCTCATGAAACCGTGGGCTTAGAGTGAGTATTGTATTTCATAAAACCGCCCTGCTGAAAACTCGTTTTCCACGTGCATTTTACGTGGTTACTTACAGCTGCCGAAAAAAACAGTGCGTCGCAAAGCAGGATGTTGATATGAAGTTTGACGGTATTCGCCTGTCAACGTACAATTGGAGGATAGTTTAAAATTAATTTTTGAATATTCTTCTTATTAGTTCCTGCGTAGGGCAGGTAAACTTATGCAATCCTTACATGCAAAACTTTTTCTATTGGACCAATCAGATTTGTGTATTATTTTAGACCATCTGTATTTCCTAAAGTTTGATAATTCTAGCATATTAAATAAATTTAAATAATACTATTTATCTATATTTTTATTGGTTGTCATCATAAAAGGTAAGGAGAAAAATCTAATTTTACAATTTTAATTAGACAAAAATTAAAAAAGCTACATGTTTGTCAGGCTATTATGTGATTTGATGCAAATTAAATGTTCACGGTGAAGATCATAAACACTACATCTGTTCCGTCCTTTGGCTGTCCGTATTTTTTGAAGATCATTAAATAGCATAAATACTACAACTGTTCCGTCTTTTGGTTGTCTTTGTCCTCTGCTGTTGATGTTTGGCATTAAGTGGCTCTCAGTGTTTTCTATGCGTTTATCCTCTGCTCTTGGTGTTTGGTATTGTAACTAATGTAATTTTGTTGGCCGTTTTCTGGAAACCCCCTTTTTAATTTATAGTATACAAATTTTTATCTTAAATTTGTGAATTTCTATTATTTTTTATTTACAGTACATAAATCTTTATCTTAAATTTGTGAATTTCTATTTTTATGTAGTACCCAACAGAGAAAAGAGAAAGGGCTATGATTTCAACACTTCTTTGGTGTTCTTAGTGTTGTGGTGGCGAGACAAAGAGCAGGCTTGTTCGTAGGTCTATTATTTGTAACATCTTTTTCCAGTATTTCTTCAAATTTATCTAGTGGTCATTAATACTCTATAATCTTATGCCCTTTAATTTTATTTTGTGTTCTAAATCGGTCAATTGTCCTGAAAATTTGAAGTGGCTTGCTCGTTCTCTACATTTTCTTTCACTTTACAGATATAAGTTTGATCAAATTTCAATATCTTCGTTGTTTTTTCCCCCTGCAATTTTGTTTCTAAAGAGGTGTTTATAATGTGTCTTGGGTCGTTATTTTGGTTATTTACTGGGAGGATTCTAAAGCCATTTCAACAAATCCTTTTATTGTGTTACTTTAAGGTTTTGTGTCTGTCCATATCCTGTTTGCCGCTTCCATTAATGCACAGGGTTGAATGACTTCATTTTGAAGCAAGCTTGCATGCTCACAAATGACCCTTCCCATAATACCACGATGCTTCAACAAATGGTTTTACATTATTTATTTGGCAATAATGAGATTATAGGAGATTTCAAAAGCTAAATTCATGATAGTGGCTATGTAAAATCTCAAATTTTTGTTGGTGTGGAGAAATCCATTAGGGATTTCAAGGAGCTTTTGTTCAACAACGAAGTGTCTGTCGTAGGAATGCAGTGTATGGGAGGAGGTGGTAAAACCACATTGGCTCTGGTTCTCTATAACGATTCTCAGATTAAAGATGAACTGGGCTTCCCCTCAATCTGGGTAAATGTTTTTCTGTTGTTTTAAGTTTTCATTTGAAAGGTACTCTCTGAAATTTCTTAGGTTTTTCTGCCTTGAATGCCAACATATTCCAAGAGTTTGGGTGTTTTTTCTTCCCCTTATCTAAAGAGATGAGACAAAATTTGAACATCTTCACACTCATAAGAAAAAGGTTTCTTTTTGGGGGATGTATGTTCTGAAATGAGTTCTTAAAATGTAATTTGGTTGTCATAAATCTTTGTTTGGATTTCCTGCAGTAGATTATAAATATAAATTTATCTGGTTTACAATTTTATGTAGTTGTTGTCATTCTTTGTTTTATTTACATAGGACTCTTTAATCTCTAGCAATATGGTGTTTTTCTCTGGCTGTATATACTAATTATTGGTTTCAGCCTTTCTCACATGTTAAATAATTAACTGAATCATAGTTTTGGTTTATTTTTCTACTTCTAGACATTTGGACAATGTGGTCGCTTTTAAATCCTCATGTTGCATCTTATAGCTCAGTTGTCAAATTTCTATCGAATAAACGAAACTTTAGTTATAAACATGCCAAAAAAGAAAGCATTGAAACAATTGACAATATGTTTCCACAATGATTTTATGGCTTTGGCACTTAGATTATCATTGGTTTCACACCTACCAATCGCATTTGTATGGAGGCTTATAAAGCTATTTCTAATTTGATTTTGTGCTGATCTTTCTTGAGACCACATTTATTTATGAATACTTAGCCCAAAAAGCTTGCCTGCCTTGTCTTTGTGTTCCACAATTTGCGTACATTTTTTCCAAAAATCCTATTTATCACACTTGTTTCATGTCTATTGGTATGCTAACCTTCATGTCTGTGGTGGCTTTCTTGAGGATGCCCTAATTCTTATAACTAGGAAACAAACTTTGGTATGCAATGAGTACGCTGATGGTAATTGCATTAATTGAGCCCATCATATTTTAGCATACAATATAACACAACCTATAATTAGAAATTCTTTGTTAGACATGCATGTAATATGTGGAATCATAGATGTATGAAAAATGTGGAATCATTTACAAAATACCTAAATTGTTTCACAAGATTCCATAAAGAGATGTCATCTCCTTTGTTTTGAGGAGATATCCATTATGCTCTACCAATGCCAATGTTTTCCCTCATGAAGGTCTCGATATAACTATACAAGTCTTCCTTTTAAACTAACTACAATGTCTACATTCTCAAGGACATGTCTATGAATAAAAGGGCATCTCTTTCTTACGTTTTATAAGGTTGTCTTCTCTCAAAGAACTTATCCACGCATTATAGGGGAATGCGCTTATCTTGACTATGTTCATGATGTACTCAATAACAAATTCTTAAGCCTAATGTTGGGAACAGAGGAATATGCTTTGTTTTTTGGTGCAACTATCTCTATGTACACTTCACCTACAAGACTGGTTGAAGCAATTGTAAATGAATAAAATTCTTTTCTAAGACTATAACCTGGAGTACCCAACTTGAAAATATTTTTGAAAGGTTTAAATGTCTCAAAAAACCCATTAAATCAAGAATATTATATTCTACAAGACTCACATTACAAATGATAAAATTACAAAAAATTAAACAGCCATGCTAAAGAAGTTTAAAAAAAAACCATAATAATGAATCTAAGTCAAAGCATAAAGTTTCAATACATCGCAAGTCCCTGGAAAGAATGGCTGGTGACAAAATATTGCTACATGATCCTGCAGCAGTAATGGCATGATCCTAAATGGCACACATAACACAAAATCCTGCTACACAAAATACCTCCTACAAAGTTCCAACGTCCCCTAAATGCACCATATATTAACACTAGCACTTGCACCAAAAGGAGGTGCAAGGGATGTGCCGATAGGCATTTAATTAGAAAGCATAAGTGCTTAAAAGTGCAAATGAGAAGGCAACATAATAAAAGCACATAAAATTAGAAGGCATGCATACATCTTATAGAACCAGACAATACCAACAGTATGGCCCAAACAGGGAATAAGTAATGATTAACCTTCAATAAAATAATGAGAATTTATATCAAATTATTATTGTTGAAGGGAGACAAAGTAAAAAGATATGATGTCTCATGCACCCAAAATGGCATGGGCAGCTTCTCATGATAAAAGTTAAAGTAAAGGTCTATGATGTTGAAACAATGTGTAGGTAAAAGGTATTGACACCTTAATAAAAGGAAGTGTTTTGAAGTGTTGTTCTACAAACATGCTTCATGGTAAAATTAATTATACTGAAAATTTAAATTTATGGAAGAAAATTGCAATCTTTATCAAATCACGTGCACAAAGCCATAGAAATTAAGTTAATCCTAGTGAAGTGCAACATTTACCACTATCCCAAATATTTATATCTGCAATCAATGAAATTCCTAAATCTATTCAAGAATTCTATAGAGCACCTACACACCAAATTATTGGGATGAAATACAACTATGCATTGACTGGTAGAATGTAAAGTAAAATTTAAAGTCTAAGCAATGTAAAGTACACAATTAAGGTTCCAATACCACTGTCTAAAAGTAATGTGCTTCAAAACTATTGTCATTGTCTTAATCTAAGGCTAAGCATTACCCAAATTAACAATGCTTCATGTACTCTATGAATTGCAGCAGCAAAAACATATTTAGAAATTCATCAATCATGCACTTTTCTAATAGTTTAAATATCACAGGTAAGAACTGGAACCATTATATGCTACAAGTGTTTGGTGGGCATTGGTTGCCTTGTTGATAAATTATCCTGAGAATAAATGGGATTCTGATTTAAGCATCTTAGTAGGAGATATATTTGACTAATATCAAATAAGATACAAACAACACTAGATACCCATAACCAAATATCTAGCAGAACCTAAAACTAAAGAGTAAATATTACTGAAAAGTACTGGCACAATCTACTAATTTTGGTGATTTCAAGGTTGTGTATTTTCTTTCTATTAAATTTGCATATGAGAACTAAATGCATCTGTTTCTATTTTCTAGCTCCTTCTGGTAAGACAACAAAAATTAGCAGTATATGTTGTTGCATGTTATTTTAAAGCAAATTAGCAAATGTCATTGTTTTCTTACTCTGCAAAAATGCTAATTCATGAGAGTACGAAGCATTTTTCACTTGATCTTTCCGTATTAAATGAAATAGTTAAAATATATTATTTTAAGAGAATCCACAACATCTTGTAATGTTTCTTTTTCTAATACATCTTTCTCTAAACAATTGGTGAGAATACAAAACATTCTTCCATTGAAATACCCACTCTTACTAAAAAATAGAGAATTTTCTGACTATTAAGACTTTGAAAGCATTTTTTCTTATTCATTCCTACTACTAGTGGTATAGTAGATTCATGAGAATCCAAAGTTTTCTTGCCCAAGTGTTGATACTTCGACTAAAAAATATGCAATTTTACTGGTTTATTAAAAATTCAACACATTTCTACACTAATATTCCTATTCTTTTTGAGAAATAGGCAGAATCTAGTGTTGAACAATTCTTCAATATATTTCCAAACACCAAGCTATTGAATATGTACATACTAAAGGACAGTCTTGAAAAATCTCACCTAATTTTTGACGTAATGGAGAATTTAAATACATTTACATGGACTATAATGCTCAAGGCATATGCCAATAATGGTTATTACAAAACAACTCTTAATAGTTATTACTTGTGGGAGAGATGGGCTTGCAACCAAACAAATTCATATTCCCATAGGTTCTCAAAGTATGTGCTGCTTTGTCAGCTCTGCAACAAGGCAAAGAAATTCAGGATGATGTTGTGAGAAGTGGATTTGAATATGATATTTTCATTTGCAACACTCTTGTGACTATGCTTTCAAAGTGTGTTTGTTTGGATGATGCATGATGTATTTGATAAAATGTCTCTCCACAACTAACTATTTATTTCCGGTCTCTAGGTTGAGGATCTGCTGATTATTCCTACCATAAAAATTAAAATTCATCTAACCCTAAAAAAAAATGGGGACCAAAGGTAACAAGAGCTGGCAAACAAGTTTCTAAAATTTTAAAGCATTAAACATCCATTTCAGTTGCACCAACTTAAATCAACAAGAGAGACAATAGTGGAACCACATAAACAAAAAATATTAGCCAAGAAAAGGCCAAAATATTTTCCAATATTTGTCAGCCCATGACATCGTCGTTGGGTATGAAAAGCCTTCTTATTAGGTATGCTAAGGTGAGACTATTCGACTTCCATTATTCTTGAGGCTAAAACAATTCCTCTTGCAACTAGATATAATACACAGATCATGAGATTTACTTCAGTGTACACCTATCCACCAGGCCAAATTCCAACTAAGGAAGCTTAATTGAAAACTTATCTTTGAACCTTAACTGTCACTAAATAAAAATTAAAAAAATTAAAACCCTAACATTGAATGAGACCAAGATCACACCACCTCAAAAAACACATTAAACATGAATTTTTTGAAGAAAACCCCAGTGTATCATCCTCCCAAGAGTTAAAGAATGGATCTTCACATTTCAAAGCTTAGAAATAATTACAGAAAAGATATGAGCGCTGAAAAATTCCTCCCCAATATCAGTATGAGATGCACCTTCATCTCTAAAAAAATTGTGCTTTGAACCAAAAGCTCAAGAAAATATCTCAAAAGCATCAGGGAAACTCTGTGGCTTAACCCAAACTACTTTTTCTAAAAAAGCATATTCAAACCCTAACTTCTTAAACTGTGTGGCATGGCCTCTTCCTAGGAGAAGATGCGTACTGCCAAAAAATACATATTTTGTCAAATCTAGTCCAAGAACCTTAGGAAGTCTATGGAAAAAAAAAACCTAAATTTTTCAAGCCCTAGGCCACTTCACCCAAATTTCGTAAAAGGTTCGAAAAGCTCTATTGTTTCCACGCCGTTATCACACCACCTTGTCTCGTATTTGAATCTTGGAGTAGAGAAAAAACACATAGAACACTTCCAAGGCCATATAATTTATTCTCCCATTGTTTGGTATTTCTGTCTGCATTTCCTCCCACAGATAATAGAGCACCCACTTGCCCTTAGAATAAGCATTCTTGACAGAATGAGTATACTGCATATACTTTGAAGAAGATCAACATTCCTGAAACTCCATGAATAATTGGACAACGCAATACACATAAGAAAAATAATAAAAATTTAAATGGGTATAAAACATTTGGTTTATAAATTCAAATTTAGAAAGAGCTATAAGAGCATGAAACTGTGATAACAATCCTGCCTAATAAATCTACTGCCATAGAGGCATTTGATATTCCCCAAAATGATACATGAATTAGTGGATCTGAATATAAAGAGTTTTAAGTATTGAATAAAAGATGGAAAGGGAAAGCAGGAGTTTAATTATTATTTAGTTAAGCAGCTCAAACAAAAGAAGAGAAAACCTGATCATGCACTGACTGAGAGAAGTTGAAAATATGATCAAAGTCGGTTGATTGCGAATGTTGAGGAGATGAAGAATCAGTGTTCTGTTGAAGTGATTTGTGTGTGTTGGGAGTAGGGTTTGTTTTTATTTAACATTTTCAAAAGGACTAAATGCAGGTGGAAAATAAATGTGGGGAGATGAAGAGTAGAGCCTAATCACACCGACTATCTAGCCATATCATTCGATATGGTTGGATGCCCCTGCCATTACTATTGTTATGTATGTGTGGTAGAATTCAAAACATAAAATTTCTTGCTGCATCATTTTTATATTGAACTATTTTATTTATTTTGTAATATATAATAAATTTATTATTATTTATAAATTTTATATTCTATTATAATATATATTATATGAATATTATATAATTTTATTTAAATTTTAGTAGAAAAGAATAATTCATATAAGAAATTTAAAGTTTTCGATTAATGTAATTAAAATAAGAGTAAATATAAATTATAATAATATATAAATAAATTTAATAAATAATTTATATAATTAAAATTCAATATACATATATATTTTATATTATTATTTTTAGTTTTGTTTTCCATTTAAATACTTTTATACTTTTAATTGTGTTGCCTAGATCACAAAAGTCATCCAAAAATCAAAATGTATACTAATAAAAGTATCTTCATAGAATTAAGGTTAATCATCAATAATTGAAATAGTAACTAAATTAAACCACAAAGAAATAGAGAAAACTATAGCAAATTAATGATCAATTGAGCATCCTATGGCTCTCTATCTAAGATGTTAATGAATAAGCTCTCAGCAAGCTCTCATTAATGACAGTCCTAGAATGAGAATGATAAAGATAAACAATGCTATTGCTAACAATTATCAAAGTAAATGCTAATTATGCTCTCAAATGCCTTTCTAAACTCAAATTGCAAGAGGTTTAATGCAATTCTCAGATGTGTGGTTGATAATAATGAAGGATTTAGGCCTTCCTTTTATAGATTTTCCAATGGT
Organism: Chamaecyparis obtusa; assembly: GCA_027943335.1. NCBI lineage: Eukaryota > Viridiplantae > Streptophyta > Pinopsida > Cupressales > Cupressaceae > Chamaecyparis > Chamaecyparis obtusa. The sequence goes on along the minus strand of BSBK01008159.1, from coordinate 16,795 downwards.
AGGGGGTGCAGTTGTGTTTGATCATGACTAAGCCTTGGTTGAATCCTTGGTTCCACCCTTTGAAGACAATGCAAAGTTTATGTCCTCAAAGCTTGGGACAAGTAGACAAGATCAATGGACCAGATTCTCTTTCACTTTGAGTGATTGAGATTGAATTTGGCTTGATCCATGTGAATGCCTTTCCTTAAATCTCATTGGTTAATTGATTTCCTCTCCTTTTGGGTTGTTGAGAGTAATTGAGATTTATTAATTGATTTAATTGATTTATTTTAGCCATGGACCCCTTGAATGGGTTGAATTTAATTTAATCCAAGACTATACAATTAATTGATTTAATTGTATTTTGATTTGATTGCACTTGATTAAAATGCTCTCAATTTTGATTTATCTTGAATTAAGACTTGATCTTAATTTTGATTGGCTAATTATGCATTGTGATTCAATTACTTCAATTTTGTCCTTGATTTTCTTTGATTTAACTTGATTTGCTTTGATTTGATCTTTGTCCATTTTTAGGTGATTACAAATGCCCCTCTTTGAGTTGACGTGCAAAGCATGTTGATTCAAAGAATACTCTAATCCTACTTGATGATAGGTCCTGATTCAATGATGGTCAATTCTTGATGTTCGTTTGATGTCTTTCGATGGTCAATCCTTGATTTTTTATATAAGATTGTTGTAGATATGATTGATATGAAACTCTCAATTGATATGGTTCTGATGATCATTCTGATATGATTGTCCTCCTTTTGATTAATCCCTGATATGATGCTTGATTCAATGATTGATCCGGATATGATACCTATTTTGATGATTGATTTTGATGCGATGCCCCATTCGTTTGATTACAACAAATTTCTTGATAAAATCCTTTGCTTTGATTTGATGATCAGTCTCTTGATTTTCGATGATGTTACTACTTTTGTTGATTTGATTATCCAAGTGTATGCCTGTATGCCCCCTCGGGAAATGAATCAAAATGATTTTGGATGATTTGGTTGAGATTGGGAAATTTTGATTTGTTTCCCGATATAGAGATTTGGAAATGCCCTAATCATGAGATAATTTGATGAGAAGAGATTTGATTGATGAGATGTTGTTGATGCTCCAGATAAGTTGATGATGGTTTGGTATCATTTGATGTTAGTCAGAATCACTTGGTTGATGTTGATGTCAATCTGATAGGATAAGTTGATGGGTTGATGTTTCGCTCTCAAGATCTAGAGAGACAAAACATTGATTTTCCTTCCTCAAGATCTAGAGTTAGGAGATTTGATGCGCTCGAGATGAGAAAATGGATGATAGGATAACTTGATCGACGTTAGATGATCACTTGGATGATTTGACTAATTGATATTTGATACATGATATGATTAGATGTTTTTGATGCTATGGAGTTGATTCGATTTCCTTGTGATGGAAAATAGAGATTGGTAGAAGAGAAGGTGATGAACATAATTAGGTTACCCCTATTTGATTAGCATGATTGATTATTGATGATTTCCTTGATGTAGCATGAATCATTTGATGGATCAAACATTTGAATATGTATCTTGATGACATTGATGTACCTTTGATGGTCAGATTAAACATGATTTTTGATGATGGATACTTTAGACATTTGATGATGTTGATCAGGACTTTGATGATGTACCATTGATGATATCACTAATCATTTGATGTATCTTGATTTGGTCTTTTGATGATGATAACTCCACCCCCTTTAGCTTTCCTCTTGCAATTTGTTTTCAAGCTAAGAAATGCAACTACTTTAAATGCATTTAATCTAGGATGTATGCAACTAACTGTCATTATTCAGAATTTGGAAGCTTATTTTCATCATCGAGCATTTTGGAACATGAAATTGGTACAACCCTCACTAGTTCAACCATGATGATATGAATACCTCTTTCCTCAGATTTAGCAATTTTAAGTAAATAGACAAAGAATTGATCCCTTTCACATACAAATGTCCTCGATGATTCTTTGATGATCATGTCATTAGACGGATTCACATACTATTATGAATCAACCTGACAAGCACTCAAGTAGCAATCAAGAAAATATCATGTCTTCATCATCGCTCATCTAGTCCAAGACTTCATGGATTTGCTGAAAAGACACGATTTCAAAAATTTAGTAACACTTTGAACATTTTTTCTTTTGTGTGTAGATCCATATTTCAAAAACTTCATCCACTTTGATCCTTAGTTATGTTTAAGCCTTTTTAGATTTTGATCTGATTTGATTAAGATTTTTAGATTTGATCTGATTTTTTCAAATTTTGTTGTTTAAATCAAGTATTTGGATGTTTGAAATGTGATATTGATCATGAAGTTCAAGTGTAGCAATTTTTCATTTTTGATGCAATGATTTGAACCAATTGATGTTTGCTTTGCTAAGCTCATTGAATTTGGATTGGTGCCCTTGGTTTGATTTATCAAAGATCATGCTTTGTTGGGCAATGCAACTTTTGAGAGTTTACAATTTTTTAGATTTTTTTGTCTTTTTAAAAGATTTTGATTTTTTTTGAATTTTAGAGATTTTTTGATGTTTTTGAATTTTAGAGATTTTTCACTTTTTCAAGTTTTGTAGAGATCACTAGTTCTCAAGCAAGATCTCATTAAATTTCCCCCAATGTCTAGCAAGGTATAGGACATGAAAGATGGATTTGCAAACTGATGATTCACCAATGAATAGGCAATGATGGATGAAGCAAGTGAATACAACCCCGTAGGACCATCTTCTCAAGAATATCCAAGCTAGGAAAAATAATATCTCAATATAGGCCAATGATGGTGTTGGATAGCATATGGAATAATGACCTGGTGTCATGACAATGGTCCAAAGGAGTGGACATATCAAGAGACTTTCTCTAACATTTTTTTTTTCATTTCTATTATTTTTCATTTGGATCAAGATCAAGGGATCAATGTGGATAGGATCACACAATCATGATAAAGAGGTGGTGAAGGCTATGAGTGAATGGTTTGGGATTATGGGAAGACTTCTTAGAAATAATGAAGGTGGCTTTAGGATAAGCAAGATCATGATAAGGTAGCATGAACGCAACAAGTGAATAGGCCAATGGATAGGATAACTCATGTCAAGATACTTAATGCTCATGAATGTGTTCAACCTTGTCAAGATCAAAGGTGAAAAATGAAGTACAGATGTAAGTGAGATCAATGGTAGAAAGATGGAGGATATGATGGATGAAACTTGCCCCCAAGTGTAGAGTGCAAGAGAGAGGAATTACGCATGATGCCTGTTTACCAGTTTTTCATCATGGTACTTGTCCAAGATGCCACAAGAAGTGGTTTTCACCATAGGATGGATTTATTTTATTTTCTTCTTTCTTTTTTTCAATTTTTTTTTTTTTTTGGATGGACTCAAGCCTCATGCTCTTTGGATACTCCTTGAAAAGGTATGATACGATGGGCTAAGACCGCTGAAAGGTATGCTTAAAGATGTTGATAGGGTGATGGAAAGGTGATATGGTGGATAAGGTAAAGGGTAGCTAAAGCTTTATGCAATGGATTGGATAATGGAAATGGAAGGATAATGAATGAGAGGATAATAAGTCTTTCCATATGTGGGTGTGAAAAATGGAATGGAGGGATAATGAATAGGACGATAAGAAGTATTATCAAGATCAACATCGATACACACCTTGAAGGGTAGTTGAATAATGGAAGAAAAATGGGTAAAATAGCTTGGGATTTTGATGTAAAAGAGGATATGGATCTTGGGATACAAGGACTCAAAATGGATGGATGAGATGGAATACGTTTGGGAGAATGTGGAGTGGAAGCCTTTGGAAGCTTAAATGTCAACTTTGAGTTCTCTTTTGTGTGTAAGTCCTTCAAAAGTGACTTGGGAATCCACACTTTCTTTGATTTTTCTTTCCTTTTGGATGCTTTAGAATGCATTTCTTCAATGAGGAATTTAGGAACCCACATTTTCTTTGATTTTTCTTTTTGCTTGATGGACCTTTGTGGTCTCTTGAATATTTATTTTTTTCTTGCATTCACATGTCTATTAGATGGGACATGGTGCTCTTCATACATAAGTGGATTCTTGATTTTCTGATTTTCATGTTGCCCATCCAAACTTCTTCCAAAGGACTTGGGATTGGTGGATGAATAAGGTTGATATGGCTGGTTCATATGGATGGGTTCGTATGGAGGATTGACATGTATGGGTGCTTGGTTTTTCAAGTATGTATGTCTTTTTTGATCTTGATAGGGTATAGGATAAGTGGATTGTGGGATATGGATGGTAGGAAAGGTTGATGGAGGGATATAGGGACCCAATATAGATGGAAGATATGAAGCTTTCAACTTAGGAATATAGGGACCAAGGATGGATTTGGAAGATGTAGAAGGCTCATTCTCATGTGAAAATGGAGATAAATGGGATGTGGGAGGGATACCAACATCTTTATTTTGAGCTGCATGGCCAAGGTTTTCATCTTTCAGAGTTATCTTTGTACCAATAGGCTTATATGTAGCTTTGATAGGAGTGACTTTGATATGAGCATTTGAAGCTTGAGATTGATATGGAGGCTTATGAAAAGTGGATGTTGGGGTACTTTGATCTTGACAAGGATCTTTTGACAGCCTAGGAAGAATACTTTTCTTTTCATTTTCAATAAGTTCATTAGAGATGGAAGGAATACTTTGATCTTGCTTAGGAGATGTGTATGATATAGGAGGTGAAGGAATATGGGGTGTTTGAGATGGAAGGGTATCTTCTTGAAAGAAATGGAAGGGTATGAAGGGTTCATCATGGGACTCTTGGGATATGGGACTTTGGTCAACTATAGGATAAGGAGGGATATTATGTTGATCTTGATCCTTAATAAGACTTGTTTCTTTGCAATTTTGATTAGTCTCTTGACATGGAACCACTTCTAAGGACAAGATAGGAGTTTGGATCTTCACATGGGATTCTTGAAGGGATGATGGATGTTCATTTGAAATAGGTATAATAGGCATTGTAGCACATGAAGGCTTGGAATCTATAACCTTTGAAGCATGGAAGAAGTTTGTAGCAAGATGTAGGTTAGCTTGGATCTCTTTTAGAGGTAGCCCTTGAGGGTATACATAGTCATTATGAAAACTATTTGGATCTTTGTTTGATGGAGGAATATTGGATAACTTTGCTTCTATATGAAATGGAGGAATGGTAGAATAGATGAAAGCTATGAGAGGACCACTACTACTAGACATGTGTTCATAAGTTTGATGTTGCTTGAGAGTAGTATCTTCATTAGATGAGTCATTAGGATTTTCAATTTTAATTATGTCATCATTAATAAGATTTTGGATTTTATGTTTCAACTCCATGCAATCTGAAGTTTCATGCTCATTATGTCTATGATATGCACAATAGTTACTCAAAAAGATAAAACCGCATGAAGTGATTTGAGGCAACGTGATGAGATCATTTTCAAGAAGTTTTTGCAAAGTTGATTCGTAAGATTGTCCCAAAGGAGTAAATGTTCTATCCCAAGGATATTTAGATGTATTTGTGTTTCCCAAAGAGTTGTCACATGATGAATATTGTTGAGATGGGACTAATTCCTCTTGATTTCCTTGATCAAAGATGAGATTCTCTTAATATTTTGAAATAGGTTCTTCATCAAAGATTGGTTTATCATTAGGATATTTTTGATCAAATATAGGATTTTCATGATATTCTTTTTGATCAAATTTTGAATTATCAAATATATGGCGTTCATGATGTTTTTCTTGATCATAGAGGTAAGGAAACAATGTTCTTAATGAGAATTGGTTGGCTAATGTTTCCATTTCTTTTCCCATTTGTTGAATTCTTGTAAATAGAATATTCTTTTGAATTTGTATTGTTAATTGATTTTTGGATCTTAATGAATGTTTTCTTTTTGTAATCAAAGATCTTCAAGCACAACACAATGATTTTATCAATTATCATAAGAAATTCTTCCAAGCAATCTACCTAAGGTCAAATTTGGCTTTTAAATTACTCTAATGAGGTAGGCTTGCTAATTTATCAAGGATTTAGTATGGATTCCATTCAAAATGGATCTTAAACTTTCATCCCCCAAGTATGTTAAGGGGCTTCCCACATGCACAAAAGTATGATTTGGCGCAATCCGTGAGGACTACTAGAGGAAGTTTCAAAAATTTAAAATCCATTTGTCACACACCCCATTAAGGATGCATGCATTTTATTTTATAGTGGGTTGGATTCCCACAACAAAAGCGAGTGTATCCCACTTTGGGCTATCCCTCTCACTAGCCTCATTAAGGCAAAACTCGAGAGGCGAGCCCAACTAAAGTTCTAGGATGGTATTCAATTTCCTCACCCACTAACTAATGAGAATTGAGTATTGCTACTCTTTTCTACAAACAAGGGGTTTTGATTAAGTGTTTGGTTTATTCCTTTAAGCTATCCAAATTACTAGATTTTGAAAGGACAATGCCACAATTTAAGCACGCAAATTACAAAGTTTTAAGGCTTACCTCTCCTTGTAGCTAACAAAAGTTAGGGGCATTTTTGTGTGATTTCATCATGATTTTATGCTTACCTTGGCTAGAGTTCTTGTCAAAGCTTTGCCTTCTCTATTGAATCTACTCTCTGGTTTTTGGACCTTTCTGTACCTGCTCATTTATAGTAAAAACATATAGACAGAGAGTTAGGTAATTGAATTTATCAATCTGATAGCAAATTAAGATAACAGGCTGCAGGCGACATTGTCCAACTAATACGCGTGAATAATTGCTAACAAGCGTAACTTTAATAATAGCGAGCATCACTCTGTAGTAAAAAGCGTTATCAAAAGTTACATAGGCGTGAATAATTTATTACTAAGTGCAAGAAGAATTTAAAATTGTGACAACCGATTAATTCAAAGCGACAATATATCAGTGCAAAGCGTGAATCAAAAGATCATAAGCTTGATTGTTTTTGTCAATTGCAGAGCAAAGCTTTGGCACAGGCGATAATGAATTGCAAATCCATGACTCTGCTTAGGTTGTAGGCATGACTATTTCTGTCAAAGGCATGAACACTTTATCACATAGGTGTGAATGTTCCTCTGTTAGGCGACAAGAAAGAATGTAAGACTAAATAGAAGTTATTGTCCAAGCGTGAACTAAGAATTCACAGGCATCAAGACAAAGATTGCAGGTGTCATCAGAATGACTATAGGCATGATTGAATTGCTTGTACGTGTGACTTTATCTAATTTCTGCAAAATATTCATGGAAAAATGAAAATACAAGCATACAAAATATGATCCAAATGATAAAAGTATAAAATGAGGCTTAGAGCCCCACGGTGGGCACCATTTGTGTGATGATGATAATCACCTTCATGAAATTAAGATCAAATTAGCAACAATTCAAAGTAAATACAATGCAAATCTAATTAAAATTGAAACTAAGATCTATAGCATCTCATGGTTCTCTAGAAAGATGTGGTAAGTGAAGCTCTCAGCTCAAATCTCCACTAGTGACACTTCTAAAATGAGAATGTATGCTGCTATAATGCTTCTACAATGCTTCTATGATGATGATTCTAGCTCAAATTGACAAAAGTATAATGCAAATGCTCTAAATGCTCTTAAATGCTCTTCAATTGCCTATAATAACAATGCTTTGCAAATGAATTTCTAAGATATCAATTGCTCTCAAAATGCTTCATATTTATAGTAAATTCCCAAGGGTAGGGGGTGGAGTGAAGTAATCATGATTAACCCTTGGTTGAGTCAAACACTTTGCTTTGTTCATAAATGGGGGGACAATTTAAATGTTTGTCTCAAAGCTTTGGACAAAAGGACAAGATTGAGTGGTTGAGATTGAAACTTTAAAATGAGTGATTGAGATTCATCTTTTTTGAGTGATTTATGTTAATTTATTTATATATATAAACTACACTTAATTAAAATTAATAATAATTCTTATTTAGTTTTAAAGTTTCTAAATACTATATTTTTTTTTCATCAATAAATTTTTTTCAATTTAATATATAAGTAATATATTTCTGATTTTAAATTTTTAATATCTATACATTTTAAAATAATAAATGTTTTTAATAACATTAACTATATATGCATAATTTTAGAAGTTAAATAGTATCATTACTAAAAAAATTACACAATATATTTCTTAAAATTATATGTTATAATATAAAAATTAATTAAAAAATTAAAATCTAAATTTATTGATATATTATTCATTATTTTACTGATATAAATTTTAAAAATAGTTAAAAATAATGAATTCAAAACTATAAAAAATAAAATATTTTTCAAATTGAAAAAAAAAATTGTATTCCCCTTCATAAAATCGGCACAAAATATAAAAATTAAAAATTAAAATTCTATTGAATGGCCTTCAGTAAATTTCAAATTGTATAATTTACTGCGTAAAATATATAAAGGAAAGTTTTAAAAATAAGTAAGTTTTTAAAAATACCTAAGTGTCCCCTTGGTAAGAGAACCCACTACAGATAGAATGGGATATGGACACAAAAACTACCATCCGAATTTATGAAACTGACAAACTGGGACACGAAAACTACCATTTGAATTTATGAAAACCGCTCCACATTCAGTTTTGGGCGTGAGACAGCATGAGAATTTTTGGGAGGGTCGTACAGGTCACATGTTCGAATCACGACACTATGGAAATGAAGAAAGTTTCAGTTCTGTTCGGAATGGCCGTTGCGCTGGCCTTTGTTTTGTCTGCAGGTGGTGGCATGTCGGGTATTACTGTCCTCTGCAAACCTGTACGCCTAGAAGACATGTATTCGTTGAAACCAATTTCCACTATTGCTGTTCAAAATCAGAGAAAAAGTGGTATTAAGCGTGAGATAGGTTTTGTGGGTGTACGAACGCAAGCAACCTCGCATGTAAAGCCTATTGGCTAACAAGAATTGCAAGGTACATCCATGTCTGTAGATAGAGAATGTGCAAGCCAATTTTTTAATCCCATATTGTTGTGGCCTATTTGACTTCCATCATGTGTGCTATTGTAAGGCTGATTAAAACCAATCATAATGTAAGATTGAAAGTTATAGATTGCTCACTATTTTCTTGGACTATTTGTGGCTAAGATACAACTTTTATTCCATGGACTATCTGTAGTGCATAGACAATCACAAAAAAATGATGGGAATACCATAAGGCATTGAATCTTGTAAGCTTCTCCATAAATTCTAGAAGATTTGGCTTGTTCTTTCTAAACCAAGGAGTATGAAGGACAAAAGCAATCACCATGAGCACCACCATAATTATACCTATAACACCTTCAACCCCCTTAAGAAACCACCAGTAATCGGGTGGCCTTTCATCTCCCAAATTTTGTTTCATAGGTTCATATTCAACATGTGTTGCATAAAGAAGATGAGGAGAATTACATGTTAAAGGAGCTCCTGCATGAAGTCCAACTCCTATTGCTATTTCTTTTGCTATAACTTGCACATTCCTACCATCGAAATTTAGCATATAATTGAAAATGCTCAGGCTCCAAAGGATCCATTTTCATTTTGTCATTTTTATCCTTCTCTATTTTTTTTAAGGTATGAGCTTGAATATTTCTTTTCTAAAGAGGGATTTGGACTTTGCAAACTGACCTTTTGAAAATTAAGGTTGTCATCAAATGGAACTACTGCACCAAGCTTGGTCTTATTACAGAGCCATGTAACGGTGTTTTCACAAACATGAAGAAAAATTAATGCCATGTTAAATTTAAATGAGTGGAGCAGAATTCATACACGCTTCAGTGCAACATTGATTTTGTACGTACAACTTTCCTTTGCTTACATGTGGTTTTTTCTTTTGCATGTTTGTCTACATGTGTGAAATTTTGGAAACACTGACTGGCATGTTGACTCTCTGGCAAAATGCCTCAAAGAAATGTGGTCTTTTGGATTGAACTATAAATGTTATCCAAACTACTTAGATATTCACATTTTTTGGGTCGGGAAAGGGAAATGTTGTGAACCACAAGATGTGTATGGTCCTTTGGTTCAGAAATTTTAGTACTGGAATGTCATTTCAAAGAAAGGGTTTTTTATTATGAGAAACAGAGAGTAGCTTTAAAATGTATCCAGTTACCAACGATTGAATGACCAAGCAAAAAATTTCCCATATGGGAGATTGAGAACATCCTTGCATTGTGCATCACATATATTGTACATGCTACTATTGTTACGCAACCATGACTACTTGGGTAGTACATTTGTCAAATAATTCAACATAATTCTTTATGTTTCCAGATTTCACATACTTTGAACTTTTTGAAGGGTTAAATAATCTGTACTTTTTAAATAATAATTTAATAATTAAGAGTGACAACACCATAGAAGAGAAGATAAAAGTTTTGGCTTAAAAATTTTGAATTTAAGAAAAAATTCTAAGCGAAGTAAACTAACATACTTATTTATCTACAATTTTACATATGAGTATAATCTTAGGTCTCTTGAACACATCACCATTCTATATGAAGGTTAAATAATTTATATTTTTTAAATAGTAATTTAATAATAAAGATCAACAACATCATGAAAGAAGATAAAATATTTAACTTACAAAATTTGAACTTAAGAGAAAAGTCTAACCGAAATAAATTGATACATTTATCTACATCTTTATAGATGAATATAATTTTAGGTCTCTTGAACACACATCCATTCTAAAATTAACTTATTTTAGTTCTCAAAATTATAACTTTTTTTTTTATAAAATTTTTAGTTTTGTTGTTGTTGTCTACAAGAGCCTATTAAATCTATTATGAACTCTATCAGATATTTATCTATTACATGTCTTTTTATCCCTATTAAATCTCTCTTTATATCTCTACTTGTTTTTAATTTCCATTTCCATTCATATATTTCTATTTTGCTTCCTTTCTAACTATTGGCAGGAACTTTGACGCTTTGCGTCTCTTGTTATAATTTAGTTTTGTGTTTGTTTTGGAGAGAGTGTTTTGATATAGAGATATATTGATAAATTATTAATGATAGCAAATTTCTACAATCTATAAAGATTATTTGAAATTTCTTTTGAATAACGTAATCTATTTAGAAGAAATTTCAAATAATTGAAAAATGATGTTAAATTTGTGAAGTGAGTTCTTTATCTTCTACGATCTACCACTTTCTCCAATCTATATATTTTCATATACACTTACTACTAAATCTTATTCATATATTTACACATCCTTATCCATTTGGCAATATCTATTTATTTATTATATTTATAGACCAAAATATTTTCATATACATATTATTCTCTTTTGTTTAGCCCTATTCATGTTTTACAAAAAGTTTGCAATCTTGAGGGTGTTTCATAGTCATGGATATGGCCTTCCTAAATCCATGTTTTAAAATATAAATCTAGTTGAATCATGTTGATAGCAATTTTTTGTGATGTGTTGGTGTGTCCTTATATTTAAAGAGAACTTGTACACCTTTGTTGGTCTAATGATGGAGAACTTGTACTCTTGAAAGAGAGGTCACAAGTTTAAATGTTAGAGGGTTAGAGTATGTACATCTTGTTTATAACACAATTAGATGCCTCTTGTATGAAATATAAGATCATGGACTACAAAATGAGCCATTTTAGAGGCGGTGGATAGTTTCTTAAAAGTTAGTGATATAAAAAATACATATAAATAGCTAAGTATTTCAAAGGTCATGGAAATAATAATTAAAATTCTCCTTATTGTCCATTATGTGATTGATTATCAATTTTCTCATTATTATTCCAAAGATGGGCTTCATTCTTTCATTCCACCCATGTTTGTAATTTAATGCTATTTTTTCTCTTTAATAGATCTCATAATTATTTAGACATTCATGCAATCTATATTAATAAATATTTTGTCATGTTAATGTTCAGAAAAGCTTGTTGTAGATATGATTCTCTTTATTTCCTTACTCTATGATCTAGAATAGGCTTCTTGTTTCTTTGCAAATTAGGATTATGACTTTGATCATATGATTTTACTGAATAAGTATTTTTTCTACTTAAGTCAAGCAATATTTAATTGTTGTAGTGGTGAGATCAATAGTTGATATAAAAAGAAATTTAATATTGTGAGAATTGAACCAAAAAAAATGTTTGATATCCAGACAATCTAGAAAATGTTGTCTTGTAAAAAGAACTGCAAAATTTTGATTTGTAGGAGGAAGAAACTAGGGTGATCTTGCATGTGTTTGAGGTCAAGCAAGAGGAGCCTAGAATCTTCAAGTCATTTTAAAAAAATAAGATATTATAATTATTCTAGGATAAAAATAAATGCTATTGACAAAATTCACATCAAAACATTGAAGTTGATGGATCAATTCAATTATAAGATTTTTTAATAATAAAAAGATTAAATGATTATTCTATTTTTATTTTTAAATAAATTGAATAAAATATTCCAATAACTTATAAAAAATTCCCCCCCCCCTCTCTCTCTCTCTCTCTCTCTCTCTATATATATATATATATATATATATATATATATATATATATATATATATATATATAAAATAAATATTGAATAAAAAACATTAATCATTTACTAAAGTTAAAATGTGTTGAATCCCATAAGATGTTCTTCAAGCCTTTAAGAACATCTTTTCGCACCTGGAGTGTCTGATGCAGGAGCATCCTAGGGTAGTTGGCAATCCTACATGTTGGAGTAGTTTGTTCTTTGTGTTGCTTGATTGCAATGTTGACCGAGGGGTTTAGTCATTGATGGGCTCAATTGTTGAAGGGAACTCAAAAAACTTATGGTGCTTAGCAGAACCTATGTTTGACAATGCTTGTGGTACTCGTTTGACGTGCTTGCTTAGTGATGCCTAGCTTGCTCAGTTGTTTTGCCGACACTCGATAGTTTGGCTTATCGACTGGAGTTCTTATGGATTTGGTTGGTCGAATTGTTGCATTTAATTTGGGTAGTATGTGTTACATTCTCCTAGGTAGAACTAAAGACTGACATAGAGAATCAATTATTTGTAAGGCTATGTGAGAGCCGACTGATGTTGCATTTAATATTTGTTTATTTTTAGAAGCCGATTGGGTTTTGGGATTTCTTTCTTTCTTCTAGCCGACTTGTGGCTGAAGTAGTATATAGGCATGGGTTTGGGTAGTTGTAGGAGTCAAGGGAGAAAAATGAAGGATTCAAGTTAGGAATCCAAACTTGCGAATTTGTGAGCAGGGCTAGTGGCTTAGGCTTAGGAACAAGAAGATTTCTTGGTGGCTTGTGAGCACAAGTTTAGATCTTGTTGGATGTTCCTACTAGATTGTTGTAGTATGTTGTTACAAATATGGCTAGCTAGGGTTAGGGTTTGAATTGGATCTTCAGGGATCTTGCAGGACTATTACTTGCTTTGTAATTGGCTGTAACCGGGAAGGCTTTATAGCCTGACACATTACATGTAATCAGTTATTTATGAATAAAGAGTTCAGATTATCATTAGATCTTACTTTGTTGTTGGATTCCATTATGTGGTTGTTTAGCTAGGGGCTTGGACATCTCCTTTGGGGATTCTCTTGGCCTTGCATTGCGTCATTTTTAGAAGTGGATTTCTTAATTATTCAATCATTTATGTAACTTAGAAAGTAAATATATTAGTTTAAGCTAACATTCAAAAGATAGATTGTTGCACGTATGATTCAATTTATTCAATTACTCTATTGTAGCATGTGAGGTTTGTTGATCAAATCTAGTAGGTGGCTTTTATATTGTGATATCACATTGAACACTTTCTTGGTCTAAAATATATTTATTATTTTATGAACTGGGATGTCACCACCTAAGATTGAAGTACTTTAACCAAATAATTTGTTTGAATTTGTGCTAGTCCAAGATAATTTAGATGAATATTTTCTTGTACGAGTTATGAGTAAGAAACTAAAATGATTTTGCATGTATTTTGAGCCAAGAAAGACCAAGGAAAGAGTAGAAGTTGATTCATCATCTCCATTTTAAGGGATAATTAAAATAAAAGGATGTCATGATCATTCAAGGATAATTTAAATTATGTCGTTAAAGCTCATGTCAAAATGTCAAGGTTGATGGATCAACCCAACTTAAAAGTACTTGTTTTCAATAATGAAGATTAAACTATTAAAGTTAAAATTAATAAAAAAATGTAACTTACATATAGTAATTTAAAATTGTTCGTCTATTGTATATATCAAAAGTATATTTGGTACAATTTATCAATCTTCCAATAAACTTAAAAACAATAAATTACCATTTACGATTACAACCCTTGAATTTTGAGGAATTTAATCTTTAAAGACCTAAAAATAAATTACTAAGTTGAACTTATGGTTCAAGAAATTAAACTTGAAGTAATAGAGAAAAATGAGGATTCTCAAAATGATTGAAAAATTACTATTTTAATATTTTCATAAATATAAAAGCCAATTGAATTTTCCCCAAAATAAGATTAATGTGGAAATCTTCCAAAATATTTGGATGAACTTGAGATAAAAGTAGACACCCCCTTATATTCTGAGAGAACCCAAATTCCAAAGTAGAACAAAACAAAAGTACTTCATCTGTTGAATTTATCGCTCATATTTGAGAATTTTCATTGTTTTGTGGAAACAAATAATTCATGTTGAGAATTTTTCAACATTTGAAGTAATGGTGAATTGTTTCTTGGACAACATGTAGTACCCACTCGTAGTTTTCTTTTTGTTTCAGTTGTTTGGCCGAATTCTTTTAGGTCACTTTTCATGTGATCGGATGTTATTTTAATAAATGATGATTCTGGATTATTGTTCATTATATGTGTATCATGTGATTGCATATATTAGATGATGATATTATCATGATGTTATATTTGTGCTTTATATTGATTTATGATGTTACTGACCCCATACTTGCATGTGTATGTTTATCATGTGTGTGTATCTATTTGACTTGTTTGTGTGGTAGAGGACGGAGGCGTAGTTAGTTGCATAGTCAAGATCCACATGTTTGACTGTACCCTATCATTTTTTGCTATATATATTGGATGTACATGCTTCATCTTGTGATGACAGGTTTACAGGTACAAGGCATCATCTTCCTTGAATTGCAGGAGTGAGCGTGCCCACAAACAATCATCTCAATGGTAAATAGGGGAGATAAAACACAGACCCAAAACCCTAACCTAAGCCTAATTATCCTAGGATTGGACAAGTATCAGTTTGACTACCCTACCCGAATTCTTCTAGTTGACAGGAATTCGTGGATCCATTTATGGTGTTTGCTTGGTTTTATGTTGTTTGGTCTTAGTTGATTTATTGCTTATGTGGGTGATTTTATGTGATCATTAGCTTAATGATTATAGTTGAAATTTAATATTAATCATGTTCCTAAGTTTATTTGAGTAAATTTAATTAAAAGTCAAGTAATTGATTATTTAATTGGTAATTAGATTGAATTATGTTTATATGCAATATTAAATAATTAAGTATTTAACTACATGGACTTAGGATGCTTTAAATATTTAATCTATTTAATATAAATTTGTAATTATTAACATGTGCATTATTAAAAAGTGAATTGTTCTAAAAAAACAACAACTTGTTTTCAAAATTCAAAGTTGAGTTGTGCAAAATAAAGTTATTTTAATTTATTAATTGGGATTTACTTTCAAATTGGGAATTGGAGTTTGATTAGGAGTTAACTGTTGAGTCATCTTTAGGGTTTGCATGAAAGGAAGAATTGAATCCCTAATAGGGGGAATTGAATTCATTTTAAGATTAGAAAGGTTTTGGGAGGAGAATTTTTGGGGAGCTTATGTGCTTGGATTTGAGAAATTTGGATTGTTGTGGCTGCTTGTTGTTTTGGCTATGTTGTGCGTCTGGATTTTTGGTGTTTGCATCATCCGTGGATTCAAATCTACAAGTTGGAATTCTTACACAGAGGAATCAGGTGTTTACAAGTCTTCCAGGTTTCCATTTTCAGTTGTGTGCATTGGATTTGAGGTAGGATTTGAAAATCTCCTTCTGTGGTTTTTGTTTTACAGTTTGATGAATTTCTATGTCAAAATGATTTCATGTATATCTCCTTAGATCTGTATGTGATTTTCTTGTTTTGGGTATTAGAGAAACCTTTGAATCTGATAATTTAGGTTTTTATTAAATTTTAGCATGGCAGGGTTATGCTGGCAAAATTTTGTTGGAAGATTCCTCATAGATTTCCTTTAAAATGAAAAATCAATCCTAGACTATAGTTAAACTATTAGGTTGGAAGAAGAATAATTTGCTTGTGAGGAGAAAATCAATTTGCAATCAAAAATCAATTATGGGTTAAAAAGACAATAAAATCCAACTTTGACAAAAAAATTACTCTCTGTGTAAAAAAAATTACATACAGTCAAAAGAAAATAACCCCAGGAAAGAGCTAATGGAGAAAAAGTCAATCCATATTGTTATAAATTGTACTTTCAGATTTATAAAAATATATATATATTCCTTTGTTTGCTGTGGTATTCACGTTTTTCAATAATAAAAAATGTGTTGTTGAAAAAGTTTAAAAAATAATAAACGTTTTATTTTTGGATTTCATTGTTTTGCTTTACAAAAATTTTTAAAAAAATTAAACAAAAATATATATTGATGAGAGGAGGCGGGGCCTATCCCCTCACCTCCACCTCTCAGCAGCACTTAGGCTGCTGACGACAGTCTAAGTACTGTTGATGGGAGTCTAGGCTGCCAGCAGCAGTACCTAGGCTGTCGACGACAGCACCTAGGCTATCGCAGCAGTAACTTGCTACCATGTGGTTCCTTGGGGAGTGGGGCATGGGG